>CM037851.1:19099125-19840336 GCA_021234595.1 Delia radicum
TGTGTCTGCTATTATTGGATCATATTATGATCATAATGACCGCACTATGGTAATTGACAGTTACTAATTGCATATTTCCCAATCATAATATGATGTTCTTAAACCATATTTTTTGTCTGTGTATGGCAAGCGTTTTTTAAAATTTTTGACAATATTTTTTACCTTTTTCATATTTTTAATAGGAAAATCAAAGGTGTATCCTTTACTGGAAAAAACCATACACTCAGAGAAATATGCATTTAAAAGTAGCAGAAAAGGCTAATTAAAATCAGTTAAAAATTACGTTGTTCGAAAAACTGCTAATATTAGATGTATTTGGGTAAATACACTGCATTGCAAAATTACAATTACACATCAATTTCACTGAATTTCGTAAGTTAAAAAAAAGTGGAAAAGTTTAACCGGCATAAATTTAAAACCAATGGAAAATTAATAACATTTAACAAAAAAACAATTCATTTATTTTTTATTTTACTATTTAAAATCGAATAATGAAATCAAGGAGCGTTTTAGATCAATTTCGCGTTGTTCAAAAAACGAAAATCGCCATATCTTCTTACGGAAGAAGATACTCTTATATTTTTTGCCATTCCATTATCCGACGAGAGAGGCATTGTCTTGTTGGAAAATTAATTCTTCTTCGTTGCTATTTTCAATAAATGGCATGAATTTCTCTTCTAATACTGTAACGTACTCAGAAGAATTAATTCTGTTGCTTGAAAATGTTTAATCAAACATACTGTCGAAACAAAAAGCGCCCAAGCCCAAAAAGTACCTCCAAAATTTCTTTTTGAGAAAATCGTCTCTATATATATTATTTTTTTTTATTTATATATTTAATATTTTATTTAATTTTTTCTCATAACAAAAAATCAGCTTTAAAAGAAATTTATGTTTAAACCGTCCTACCAACAACAGCGATTATTCGCTTACCTTTCTCCAGTTAAATTGTAAATTCATTTAGCGAATTCAAGACGATCAGTTTTGTGGCGGCGTAATAACCTTGGCACAGGCATCAGCTTTTGGCAAGTAATTCTGTGGGAATCCTTTAAGAGCCTACTTATTGTTGATTTGGACACATTTTCATCGATTATCTGATTGAGGAGACTCTTCATTGAGTTGCTGGCACAGTTGAGTATTTTACGCCATTCCCGATTATTTGCAAAAATTGTGACAACAACATGTGAACGGTTTATTTTTCTAGCAGTTTCCCAAAAACTTAAATCACTTTTTAAATAGGCTGAAATTTGCTATTATAAGGGAGGTATCCCGACCCAAACTCGCATATTTTAATTAACGTTGGATATGTTGTAAAGGAACAAAAAAAGTGAGACATGTATTTTTTTAGCTGCTCAATCGCACGTTAAAAAGTGTTGTTAAAAATTAATTTGCTTTTGTATGAAAACGTGTCGTTAATTTACGAAGACTAGATTTATTAGTACGCAGGGTTAAAGTACTCAAGAAAATAAAAATTTAGATATTCCCATATTAGCTACAAAGTGGACCCAGAGTTGCCACATTTTTGAAATATAGGAGAAAAAGTTTATTCGGAAAAAGTCGCATAAAACCCGAACGGTTTCGAATATCGGAAAATGCTCAGACATGCCCTCGATTAAATTCAATAGGCATTACTATGCATTATTTTTAGCTGAATACAACTAAAATTCTTTAATAAAACGCCAGATTTAATGTTTCTCAAAACACATTTTGTGAATAACAAACATACGTCAATTTACGCATAATTTGTGCAACAGTGAAAGTGTCTTAAAAAAACCTTTCATTTGATAGTAAATTTGTCTATAGTTACTTTTAATAGAACGAAATACCCCACTTAGTAACATCTAAAATTTGTATTTTCTACAACATATCCGCCGGTCCATTCATTAAGATCTGCCGGTCCGGGTCGGGATACCTCCCTTGTTAAATAAGAACCACGCTGCATATTAATGCCCACCTTCGGTGTTCCCATAGCAATTAACCCCACCGAAGTAAAATAATGAATCAGGGCTATGAACCAAAAAGCTTCAATAAGTTCGCCAACTCTCCGTCAGGTGGCGAGCAACAACTGTTCTAAGACTTATCATCTCGCGCAATTACAGTGTTGCCATGTCTGAAGCCCTTTATCTTTCCCCACCTTTCATCTCTATACTATCCCTTTCCAAAGAAAGCAACACACTAAATATAGGAAGTATTTCCTGAGTGTTGCCTCTCTTAAAAAAAAAAAAAAATTGATTAAAATTGCATAAAAATTGCATAAAAAACAAAAATATTTCTTTAATTTTTCTTAATTTGCTATTCTTCTTTGTTTAGCAAAATATTATTACACAATTTTTCTCTTGAATCAATTACGTAATCTTTTAAATTTTACACAATAAGAGATCAGTTATCACAGTCTTAAAAACAGTTATAAGTGCTAAAAAAATGTTTGTTATATTAGAAAAAAATAGCAAAAATCATTTGTAATTATAGTTATGTAACGCAGTGTAGTAGTAAATATGGACAACAAAAATTAAACTGTTAAATTTATAAAATTTTATTTATACTTTTGTTGATTATTATTTAGTTCATAAAGAAATGCAAATTGTTATGTTGAAATGAGCAAACATTTCTGATAAATATTTTTAATTTTTTTGAACGCAAATAACAGTAAATACTGCTTAAATCCACAAAAATATCTGCTAAACAAAAGTAAACTGTTGATTTCAGAAGTTCAGATTTTTATTAACATAAGCCATCTAACATGTTTTTTTTTCGAAAATTTCACATTTATTTTTTGTGATTTTGTTTGTCTACTAATATTTAGCAAATTTTTTAGTGAAAAATCAGCAAAAAATTTGCTAATTATTAGTAAAAAAAAAAAAAATCACAAAAAATGTAAAATTTTCAAGACAATTTTTAGGTTAATATGCAACTGTAAATTAACAAAACTTAAGCTTAAATATAACTAAAATTTTGTGGAATTAAGAGATTTATTTTTGCTATTCTTTTCTTACTTATATTTAGCAAACAAAAACTGCTAATTTCAGCGGTTACTTACTATTTACTTTAAAAAGTTTATAATTAAAGTCTTGTTAAATGTATTTCATGTGCATTTATTCTAATTTCTCCTACTATACTTTCAAATATCAGCAGTAAGAAAATCTTCTTCTTTTTTTTATAAAATATGATCATTTAATTGAATATTAAAAATTAAAGTAGACGAAGAAAGAAGAAATCCCGACAGTCTTAACTTTAAACATGGACATATAAATCGGTCATTGTGTGCTTTTTTGCAGTTGATTTTGTGGAGAATGAACATTTCTTTTTATTTTAAATATTGCCCACGTTTTCCTGTCAAAGCTGTTATCTTGTTGACCATTTGCCAACAGATGTTTAATAACAAAGTTTTCATGAAAACTTTTAAAGATTAAAAAATAAAAAATCAAATAAGACATTTTAAAACAATTGTGGTCGTTGTTAATGATGTTAACGTTGACGTGGAAAATGATAAGAAACATATTAAGTCTCTGGAGATTAAAGTAAAGATTTCATAGAAATAAACCTGTAAAAATAACAGAAAAAGTTACTAAAAGTTAGTTTAAACTTATTTCGCCGGAAAACTTCTAAAATTAGCAGACTTTTATTGCTAAATATTAGTAAGAAAAGAACAGAAAATTTAAATCTGTTAAATATACAAACTTTTAGCTGTATTTAAACTAAGTTATTCGCTTAAAAAAGAAGTCAGTAACGTCAGCAACATTTTTGCAGCAGAAATGTTTACACTCAAAGGAAAAGCTTCATCATATTTATGACATATTTCATAGATTATCGTCCAATGTAACATTTCATAGTATTTATGAAACAGTTCATAAAAAACAAAATCAATTTCATCTTATTTATGAAATATTTCACTATATAAAGGGTGTTTTTTATACAGGTGTAAAACTTTAAGTTGACAACACTTTTTTAACTGGCGGCCTTTTTGTCAGCTGTCAAGTGATTTATGTTTAGTTTGGTTTGGCATTTCAACATGAATAGACTGAAGCCTTAACAACGCTTCCAAATTATGCAAATTTATTGAAAATCATGGTTCTGTTCGAAATACGTATCGCGCACTACGTCCATTTTACGATCAACATAATCGCCATCAGAGCAATTTATTCGATTAACTATGGACCGTTTTCGCACCTCTAAATTATAATATGCATCCACAGAGACGTCGTACAGTGCGTACAGAAGAATTCATTGCTGCTGTAGAGCGTAGCGTAGAGGAAGACCCCAATCAGTCTATCCGTCAATGGTGACCGCTATAGAGCCATGATTACTGACTTTTTCGTTCATCAATTGAACAACCATGATGTGCAGGAGCTGTGATTTCAACAAGACGGCGCAACATGTCACACAGCTCGTGCCACAATTGAATTATTGAAGGAAACGTTTGGCAACCTCATAGTTTCACGTTTCGGACCCGTTAATTAGCCTCCAAGATCTTGCGATTTAACGCCGCTGGACTAATTCTGTGGGAATATGTGAAGTCGCTAGTCTACACCGATAAGCCCGAAACGATTGACCACTTGGAGGACAACATTCGCCGCGTTATGGCCAATATACGGCCACAAATGTTGGAAAAAGTCATCGAAAATTGGACCTCCAGATTAGACTACGTCCGAGCCAGCCGTGGCGGTCATATGCCAGAAGTCATATTTAAAGTATAATGCCAGAAAATTATCTTTCGAATTATGTAAATTTTATGGCAATTTAAAAAATTCATCTTTGTTTTATTCCATTTCAAAGTTCTATACCTCTATAAAAACACCCTTTATTAAATTTCATCTATTTCTATTAAATTTCATCCGAAATATGGGCCCATTTAATTGTATCTGTTTATATGGGTTTGGATGTAATCTGATGCAATTATATAAATAACCAGCACAATTTTATCCGTATTATGGCCCTATAGAATTGCATTATCAGTTTCGTATCAAATTGTATCAGTTCATATCTAAACTAATGCAAATAGATATAATTGTATAAAACCCAGATACGTGTAAAATGATACATCTAAATATAATTAGATCCGAGGTTTAGTCTGGTGAAATTGCATTAAATGTTACATTTTTGTATATAATTGTATGAAAATATACAAAATTTCATACAAATGAATGTTGATCCTATCATATCCGTTAATTTTATTTTCTATTTGATTTCACAAAAATTGTACACTTTACAGATATTTTAGCTGGCATTTGCAGTTTATTTTACGGACATAATTTCCTAAGTTTATGGAGCCCTAAAATAAGGGGTCAAATTAAGGATCTCAAATTTTAAAACTTCAAAGGGTATGGTATCTTAAAAACTAAAATTTTATATTGCACCTCGAGCACTTGAACAAAAAAACAAAAATATGTTGTTAAAACTGCAACTCTTCAAAGTAAAAGTCTGCAGTTAAAGTTGCAAACTGCATTGAAAGTCTTCCCTTTAAGTTTTGCAAGGATGTGGCTTTTATTAAGTCTGCTTTTTTTGTTGTTGTTTATTTAGCTGTCGCTGTTTAAAGTCTTACGCCCGTATTCATAAAAATATTAAACAACATTTCAAATACATTTTACTTAAAACACAAATTTTAGCCTTAAAACTGTATTCATAAACGAATAATAACTTTTACACAAGGTTTAAAATAGGTATTTTAAGCTAATATTCGTTTATGAATACAGTTTTAAGGCTTACATTTGTTTTAACGAAAATTGATTTGAAAACTGAATTAAGATTTTTTGTGAATACGGGCGACTTTTCGCCAATATTTAAAAAAATTTGGGATTTAAGAATTTTTATGAATACGGGCGTTAGTCTTCAGACTTGCATGTTGCATTGTAAGAAACTAGTTTTTCCTGCATTTAACTTAGATGTTATAACTCCTGGGGTATATATATATAAGAACATGTTCTTTGTAATAAAACAAGACTGCTAAGCAATAACACCAGCAACAACAACAAAAAGCTCTAACCAACAACAATCTTACATTACACGATCAATATTTGAAACATTATAAAACACGCGGAGACTATAAAAACCACAAACTCAAAATAAAAAGACCATTAAATGTATAAGGAGACTTGGCCACATTTAAAATCACACTTTAAAAAAAAGAGCAGCCAAGTTAGCAGCAGCGTACAAAAAATATCAAGTTAAGAACAGCATACACGCATGTTAGGAAATATTATAAGCAGACATGTCTCCTGTTTTTTTTTTTTTGTGTTTATAAGTTGGCTTACAATCAGGGTTGATCGAAAGAATTTTTTTTCAATTGGTACTATTTGTTTTTTAAAAATGTACTTTTTACAATAGGTATAACTATTAGAAACTATTATAACTAACTCCCCTAAAATAAAAAATTAAAAATTTAGATACCAACACCACTTGCCTATGCTCAATAAAATAAGTCAGTAAAGTCAGCAACATTTTTGCTGCGAGGATCCTTGCAGAAAAATTGCTTATATCAGTAAACATTTTGCTACATTTACCAAATATTTTGCTAATACTAGCAATTTTTCTGCAAGGATCATCCCAGCAAAAAGGTAGCTGACTTTACTATCTTTTTTTATTAGAGTACATATTTGTGCTCCTACGTTGGGCGCCATCTAAGAGGCGTGTGATTTTGTTAAATTTCGAAATTATGACAATGAAAATAACTAAACTTAAATGATTAACAGTTATATTAGTTTTTTGTTTTTATATACACTTTTATTAAACTTTTATTAAACACAAATATGAAAAGATTTTCGAAATCGCTCTAAGGTTTTTTGAGATATAGCGATTTTTTTTTTGCAAAATTTAATAAAATTGAGAAAAAATATAGAATTTTAGCAGAATTTTCACGTTATCTCAAAAGTTGTTTGAGCAATTTCAAAAATATTTTCGTATTCATGTTCAGCATACTAAAATCAACTAAAACTATTTTCATTTGTTCCAAAATTTATAAACTTTGACCTTAAAGATACATAGTTTTCCCATTTAGCAGAAATTTGGGTTGAGCTATATATAGTTCATTTCGTTCATTTCTATTTATTTCTTTTATTTCGTAATTACACTCATTGAAAAAGGTTCATCATATATGATGAAACTAAAAACGGGTTTCAATTAAAAAATTTATTGAATCAATTAATATTTTAATTGATTTTGCACCTATCACGGCAATGATTTAATTAATTAAACCTTTTATTAAAATTAAGAAGATTTTTGGCCTCAAAAAGTTGACATCACTGATTTTATCTTTCCGATACTGGGGTAAAGTGTTTGTAACCATCATATAATGACAATCGTATTTTTATTATAATTAATTACTGAATTAATTTTATTATAATTAATTACTGAAGAATTTTTTAGATATAATTTCACATGAAGATGAAGAAGAGAACATTTTTATTGATAAATTTAACAAGCACAAGGGATGTGCCAGACTGCCACAGTTTCCTCCGATCCAAGGACTCGTCTGTGGTTGATTTATGTATCAATATTGTAAAGTCGCTCCATATGAAAAACTTTTTACTTTGTGTCGTAGCGAGTTTCAAACCCACAGCCATACATCAGGCTATGAATCATATCATCACATCTTAGCGATGCCAAAATGTCGTTAAATGTAGTGCTTTTGTTGTTTATAAATCATATCCAACTCTTTACAATAGGTTTAGCTTAAAGCCTACACTCACAATATTTTTTCTGTAAAGACTTCTGAATATACACATTAAATTAATTGAAAATAGTTAAAAAAAGGACTACTTAGGCCTAGTTTTTAGGATGTCAGTTAAACTTAGTTTAGCTAAGCCGGCAACAAATTTTGTCCACCATTTCGAATTTCATTAGCAAACATTTTGCCGGAACAACTTTTTCTAGTTCAGAATTTCGGTCTTTACTGAAATAAAGCATAATAAACAAAATTCCAATAGCAATATTCCAGTTACAAACTGCGTTAAACTACGATTAAAGATAATCTAAATCCTAAAAACTCGGTATTACTTTTCGTTTAAAACAATTGTGTATTTTAGTTTATTTTGAAGTGTTGAACAATTAATTGACCAAGTTGGTAAAAACAATAGATTATTTTTGTTTTTTTTAATACTCAATATAATATAACAACTTTTTGTTTTAAATAGAAAATTTTAACTGAATATTTTAACTATCACCGAAAGTCGTTTTTTTGTGCATTTTGTTTATTAAATAACAGACCGAATTCTTTGTTAATTTTACTGTATATTGCATTGAAACAACTTTACCGATTAATTTTTTAAATAACTGTTGAAATTTTATGGAAAAGTTCTTGTGAGTGTAGTATTCTGTTGGTACTTTTTCAAAAATATCAGCAAATTTTTATTTGAAAGAATTAATGTTGGACTTTCGTGGAATTGCAGTAAAAATATTATTTGTAGCAATTTACTAGACAAGGCCTTTTTGAATGTATCGAAATAGTACTAGTAAAAATTTTAAATTTATACCGCGAAATTTCTTTTGCTGTCGTGAACAGAATACTTGGCCTAAGTCTGTAAATGCTGTTGGCCGTTGTTCTTGGTTGCATTGTCGTGCTCTCTTGTCATTCTTTTGGGAAATTAGCCACAAAAAAAAAAAAGAAAACAAAGTCTAAAAACATGATTTCCTGATTTCATTCATGATTGTTAAAGATTTTTTTTTCTATACCAGTTTATTTGTATTTTCTGTTTATCATTCGATTGTTTGAAGTTTATGTTTGCGCCGTTTTTTTTATAGACTTCCACTTCGTAGCTTTATGGTTTCTCTTTGTTGTAGTTATTGTTGGATTTGACCATTTTAGGAAGTCTACATACAAGTTTTCGAGTTAAGGAGTTTCTTTTCAGTTTATGGCCTTTTGTTATTTAAATATTTATGGTCAACTTTAAAAAAAAAAAAACATGTACCAACAATGATTGTTGCTAAGTGCTATAAAGTTTTTTTTTTGTTTGCAAAAATGAAAAAAATAGTCATAAAAGTGAAGATGTCAAGTGAAAAAAAAATTGAAAAGAATTATAGACTATGATAAGTTCCGCTAAATTGAGTTTTTAAGAGGAAGGAAATAACAAACAAAAGGATATTTTATGATCCTTTTAGTTTTGAGACAACTTGAATAAGTTTAATTACTTACATAAAAAAATTAAACGTTTATTTGCAATTTTGTTATTAATTTTAGGAGGTAAGACATTAGGTAATCCCCTACGATTTGAGCTCGTTTTGTTCACAACAAAAATGAATTTGACTGAGTTTGATCTCGTTAACTAAGACGATGTCACTTTGAGGTGAGACACGTAGCTGTTAAATCTCTTTGATTTCGTAAAGGTCCAACAACTTGGTTTTCGGAGATTCACAATGTTTATAACTAGTGGGTATCTATCCATCTCAGTCTCGCTCAACCCTCTCTCTATGTATTTGGTCTCGTTTTTATTAATCGGTTTTGTTATGCATTTTTGTTTTGGTATGAGAGAGAACCGTAATAGTATAGTTTTTTTTTTATAATGTGCACTCAGGGAACTACTGCTTTACAAATATATGTAGTTGTTTGGGTTGTAATACAGTTTCTTTATTTTTAATGTAAATGTCAGTCATTGGTAGAACAAATAAATTTTTTACTAACCTTGTAGTTTATTTAAAAAAACAAACCACATCAAATGACTGTTTGATGATTTTACATTAATTTTTTACAGTAGTTTTTTGTTCTTTAAAAAAATATAAAAAAAAGTGTTTGTTTATTTTTTACTAACATGTGGTGGTTAATTTGTACTGAAATTGTTAGTAATTTTTTGAACATTAAAAAACAAATGACAATGTTAGTTGAATTTACTGAAATGTAAGACGTCATTTGTATTTAACTACATAGTATTCTAAAGGCTGAATTAGTTTGTACGTTACGTTCCGTGACGAATCAGCTGATTTGTTTTTGATGCATGAAAATGAATGTGTGTGGTTAATTTGTCTGAAATGTAACGTTGCGTGCCGGACAAACCTGTTAAAAACAGAATTTTCTCTACTACGTTAAGTGACAGCAAAAAACAGCTGATTGCTCTCACATAAAAAAAAAAAAACTAAACAACCAATACAAAAACATTTTTTTTTTATTTTTATAAGCTAAATTGTACAAAATAATAGTGTCCGACCGAACAGTTCGGCCAGAAAATGCATTTCGTCTGTATTCGGTATTTTAAGGCATTATGGACAAATTTGGCGAATGGAAAAATGTTTATTGGGCTGATTAGATGCTAATTTGAGTGTCAAATTTGAATAAAAGTCTGTAGTTAAACAATGAATTCACTGTTCGGCCTCAGAAAGTTCGGCCAAATCGAAAATAGTTCGGCGGCCGAACTTTTAACTTTATAGCTAAACTTCGGCTTTTCTCTTAAATTTTATAAACAAAATCGAATTAAATCGGCTAAACAAGCATGTTTCCAATACCAAAATTTGTCATCATTGCCTCTAGATATTAAAAAACCGACAAAATATAGTTTTTTGGCCGAACTGTTCGGTCGGACACTACAAAATAACATAAAAAAGGTTTTGTGACACATTATGATAATAATATTACAACTACATTTGCAACTACTCAAACAATTACTATAGTCGTTTAGCCAAAGCTGCTATGTTGTTACGGAACAGACTAACCACACAAAACAGCCATCCGGAACGGCACGTTACAGAAACGTCCCGGAACGGCAAGACTAATGGAGCCTTAAGTGTATGTACTCTTTGCCGTAATCTAGCCGTACTGGGAGTAATGCTTTACACAAAGAAAAATTTAGCCATTTTTGAACTCAAGTTCCATTACTTCGACTGAAATCGTTTGGTTTCACAATACCCATACAAATCAATTTCAGTCGTAACTCTCAGAATATTCAGAAATCACCAAAATAAATGTTTAACTTTATTTTTCTCTGTGTTGGCATTCTTTCAAAACTGTTTAACTAGCATAACGTCACCTAAAATCCAAAAGGCCGTAACTACACTTTTTCGTTTTTTACAGAAGAGACAAAAAACATTATAAATAAAAAACTACTTGAAGTTTAGTACACAAATTATTGAATTATGTTTCTGAGAAAAAAATTCATAAAAAAATAGTAGTTTTTAATTACTTAAATCAAATTTACTATTTATCAATAGTTGCGGCCTTTTGTAATAGATTTTTGTGAAACCAAAAAGCAGTAACTCCAATACAAAAGTTTATGGAAAAAATAAAACAAATGTTTTAGTTAAAAAAAATACTGCTTTTTGACAGTAATTAAAAAAGTTTTTAGTCAACTTATGTATTTTTATATATTTATTGTGAGTATTTTTAAAACAAAACGCACTTTGACTATTTACAAATTTTCGAGAAAAATTAATTTAAATTAGTTAAGGAAAAAAGTGCACACTGTAAATTTACCCCATTTATAGAAGGTATCCTCTGCTCCTACTAGAATTTGAGTAAAAATACATTATACATTATACATTGTATGTACATGAACTAGGCATAATATATGTAAATATACATGGTAAAGTGTGTGAAAAATGTTTAGAAACATACGATTTTCTGTAAATTTACATTTTTTGTGCCTAAAAATGTAGTCATAGTATAGATAATTCAAAAACATATAGGAGTACCATATAGGCATTTGGGGACGGTATAGAAGAATAATTTATAATTAACATATATTTTTTTAAAAAGTTTAGGAAACCAGTTTTCTGAAATACAGCTGTTTGAACCACGGATTAGAAAAAAATTAATTTTACCGTCAAGAAGTGAATTATTTTTGTGAACCATTAAAAGCACAATTTAAGTAAATTTAAAATGAGGGACTCTTGTAGCTTAAACCGTTAAAAAGATATGAGCAATTATGTTCAACTACTTTTAGAAAACCGTTATTTTTATTTTTTTTAAATAAATTATTTTTTTATGTAAATCTTTTTTTTTTTACTATATTTAATCTTTTTATAGATTTTTATCCATAACTTTAAGAGCTCCACATATTAATTTGGCAACAGCATAGTGGAATAAATTATAATTAACATATATTTTTTTGAAATTTAAAAAAAAAAAACAGTTTATTGAAATACTGCGGTTTAAAACGCGGATTTTAAAATAAATATGTTTTTTTTTTTTTTTATTATATCTTTATTTTACCTAGCCGAGCCCTTAGGGCCATATACATTCATATTTTACATTCAAAAGATTATTTTTTCGATTATTTTATTTAAAATGAGGTATCACTTTAACCGTTAAAAATATATGGACGATTAAATATGACTGCTTTTGTTAAATTTTCGATTTGTTTTCATATTTTAAAACGCGATATTTCCACAACCGTTAGAGCTACCAACCAAAAACTTGTACGATGACATATTTATATGACACTTACCTTCCGTACCAAGTTCGGTTAAAATTAAAGGGGGTAAAGGTCGAAAATTGGATATTTTTTGATGATTTTATGAGTCTATTTCAGCTTTTGTTTCTTGATATTTGTTCACAAGTCCGCTAATTTGTTCAGAAATATTAAATTTTCAGAAGTTTTTTTCATTTATATGTTTATGTTTAGGTCAACTCTGTATAATAACGCATTTTATGCCTAATATGAAAATTTAGAAATAATGTATATAATTGTAAAGAGAAAAGCTGTAGTTAGAAACATGTTTACCAACATAATAATTACTATATTTTTTATGTATTTCCACAGAAAAAATATATAAATAGGTATTGTAAACACATTGCGGTAAGTTTTTTTTTAATAAAAGTTAAAAAACAGGTGTAAACAAATTTCAGGTAATCCAATGTGAACTTTAAAACTTAAGTAAAAAATTCAGGTAGAAACAAATTACACAGTGATACAAAAAAGAATGTAGTTGAAATACCTAGGAAGTGATACTATTTTTCTAGTAAATTTTACCGAGTACGACAAAAAAAAAGGTTTTTGAAATTTGCCAAACACTTTCAAAATCTTGAGTTACTGTTAAAAACCCGTTTTTTCGTACCTTTGTGCACTTATAAGGCAGTAACTTAGTTGAATATCATCTGAATTTAGGCGAATTCAACGGTTTTAGAAAGAAGAAAGTGAAACCTTTCTAATGGTATATATGTTATTTAAGTTACCTTGAGAAATCTGTGTGAATTTCTCCAGCAAACACATTTTTTTAATTTTTTCGAAATTTTTAAAATTTTACAAAGTATTTTGTAAAGGAACCATACTATTGTATTGAATTTATTAATTATTATTTAAAGTAAATTTATTTATGAGTAAAACACAACTTAGTTTTTAAAAATCCGTTAAAAATTGACTGAGTTATTAAACTTTTTATTAACAAAATATATTTGCAAAAAATACATTTTTTTGGCCATTCCACTAAAAAACGTTTGCTTGACCGTTTTTTGTTTTAATTCAGCATCATCAGTATCCCGTAGAAGTGACCAACAATATTCTAAAATCATTTTTATGCTATTTTTCCCTCAAAACGTTTTTTCATTGTAACAATTTCTTGGTGAAAATGTTCGTCTTGTTTATCGCTGAACTGGCCTAGGTTGTCCGGGAAGAAATCTAAATGTGAATGCCGATTGTACTTTTCTGACTGGGTAGTTTTGTATTTCTCATCCTTTCTAATCGACTTAAACAACATCATACGGAAATCTTTTTTAATCAGTATAAGTTACTATTAAGAGTTTTGTATCGATATATATTATCCCAGCAATACTTTGGTAATGGGTTAGATCTTTTTCATATATTGCATGCTACTGTCTTCCCTATAGCCACAACAATATTTTGCGCTACTAGTAATTTATAATATATTACCAGAGAAGACAAATAATTGCAAAATCAGTTATTTTTTTATATCAAAAAAATATTGGAAAAAAGGCAAAAAAAAAAAATAGCACAACTATAAAAAAGGTAAAAAAATTTAAATTTTTAAAAGGCAAAGTAGAAAATGTAGATAAAAAAACAATTGAAGCAAAGAAAACCTAAAAAAGGCAATTTTAAAGCTGAAATATCGTAAGAAAAGGCTGTTTCTAGCCCAAAAATTCAAAATCAAAAAATAGCAAAGTTGTAAATATGAGTAAAAACAAGTGGAAGCATTAAAGTCCGATGTGCCGAATTTGGTATAAAAAAGATTAAATTCGGCTGTGCCGAATTTTTTGATACCCTCCATCTCATTGTTTGAATTAACCAGTGCAAGTGAAAATAATATATATATATATATATCTATATTCCTTGTAAAAATAACAATAACAATGTTGTTTTTATAAGTAAAATAAAATATGATTAATTAATGTATTTGGGGTGAAGAAAAAAATGTTGTATCAATTATCGTTAAAAGCGAACTGCACTGTATATAAATACAGATAAAGATTTACACAATTCAATATATATGGTTTGTGTCTTTGCTATAAAAAAATCGTCGATATTCAGGCGCTGAAATCACTATGTTTAATTTCTATGATATTAAATATATATTTGAATTGGGAGTTAAAATCCAATTAATATTCTTTTAAGAATCCAATTGCAATTGATGGAAACGTCCAATTGGGAAAATTGTCAATAGCGACATCTATTAAGTTATAAAGGGATAGGTTTAAAGGGACAGTAATAAGAAAAAAATTGTTTTAAAAATAATAAATATATTGTGAATTGTGCGCCCCGGTAGGCTAGTTGGTAGCGTGCTGGCTTATCAGTGCGGGGGTCGTGGTTTCGATTCCCACCAGAGGCACTGGTCTGTTTTCGCTACAACGCGCAGAAGGCCATAGTAGCTAGTGCTCGGTTAGGGTAATATTTATATAATTTGTAATTATGTGATTATTAATTAATAAATAAAATAAATATTGTGAATTAGTAATTTAATTTAATATCTAATTGTAATTGAGAAAGGACCTAATTGGAAGAATAACTGGATCCACCTTTTAAATTGTGAACGGAAGTTTATAAAAAAAAAAAAAAAAGAAAAAAAATATTCTTAGGAAAAAAACTTTTGTTTTGTAAATGAAACGAATTTAGTAGAAAAAAATCTAACACTCGATTAACGAGGGTTATGTGGTCAAAAATAAAATCAGTTTATTGCAATAATTAAATGCAGTTTGCTTATAACACTTGAAATAGGGGAAAAGCACAAATCGATGTCTCAAAGTAATCAATATTTGTAGAAAATAATATTATCCGTACATGAAATATTTACATAAAATGCAGCACTGAAATAATTATTTTTCTATAAAACAAAACCCGTGATTTTAGTAGAAAAAAGCCTCAAAATAGGCTTTTAGCAATGTAAGGAAAATGAATTGTATTAAATACAAAAACACTTTAATTTTAGCGAAAAACATACCGATTTGATCTAAACATGCTAGGAATATTATATTTTAATAATATTAATAAAAACTTTAAATGTTTTTCATCTTATGTTTCACTGAAACACAAATTAATGTTCAAAGTTATTCTGCAGGTTTGTTCTCAATGAAGCAATTTTTTTTTTTTAAATAATAGTTGGTTTTAAAATCAGTAGTGACAATTTACAGAATTGATAAAAACTGTGGAAAGAGTTGAGAAATCGTTTGCATGCACTGACAGGAATTTAATATTACATTTTAAGCAAAGTTATGCTTTTTTCACATGGACTTTTAAAAAAGCATTTAGGGGTCCAAGAAGGTGATTACGTAGAAACTTTTGAATTGTTTTGTAAATACTACATTAACATAGTTTAAGTGGCAATCGTTTTAGTTACATATATTCAGTTGAATTGGACAGAACTAAAGGGAAATGCAAATTGAAGTATTTATGAAATCTGTGGATATAAGAAGTCCGTTATATCAGACATCATTTGTACGGAGTCTTGTTGACGAGACAAACAATTTAAATAAAATGAATTCTTTATAACAAAGATCCATATTGCAATTTTTATTGTTATTGAATTTCAGAGGGAAATTAGTGTTTTAGTGAATTAGTTTTAGTGAATTTAGGGTTTAAAAAGCATACGCGAATTAAAAAAAAAGATTTAAAAAAAATGCGCTTGCTGAGACATACATAATGAAATAATTATTAAATACCCGTTTACATTACAACACACGTGTTTATACTACATATACATCACATAAGTCAAACGGAAAGTGTGATAATATTAAGTTTGTCACAAAATTAAAAAAGAAAATACTGTGTGTGTTTAGAGTGTTTTCGTGACACAAAAAATTAAAGAAACTGGTAGTTTTTCAAATTATATAAATTAAAAAATTGATCCGGTGACAAATTAACATGTTTTGCTGACATATTAAACTTTTGTCAAAAATTCGTAAATTTTTTGGAAGCAAAAATCGTCCAATAGTCATTTAGTTATTTTGGGTATTAAATATCGTCAAAATGACTATAAATCGTCAAACCTGGCAACACTGCATGTGATTGCTTCTAATGCATACATACATACATACAGGCACGTAGCTAGAAATTTGTTTCGGGGGGGCTTTTCGATTTTTTTTTTGATTATATATTTTTTTTTGCACACTAAAGTAACAGCTTTTTCTTTTGTTTGCTAAATTTTTGCTAAATTTTTACCTACACGTAATGGGCAATCATGTATTAATAATAGAAATAGCTTTCTGATTTAATTTTGAAACAAAAACCTCCTGCATAAAATGCATTTCCTTAAAATGCATTTTTTCATTTATTACTTATTGTGTTCATTATTTTGCGAATTTTGATGTCTATATTGCGAAACAACGCTTTAATCTGTTTGATCACAAATTTGAAAATGTTTGTGTACTTTAAGTTGGATATGCACCGATATTGTCTAATTACGTTAAATTTTTAGCTAAATATTAATTTTTAGTTTAATTAAATAAAAAAAGGATTATGCGGAAAACTTTTTGAAAACCACGAAAAATAAAATTGCGTTACTTTATATTTTTATGTGCTAATATACGTCTAGGGTAGCTAAAACTTGATAAATGTAAAAAAAAGTAAAAAAGTTTCAACTTCTAATAACCCGATTAAAATTAATATGATGCTTTATATAATCATACGAAATTTAATATGAGTCTTAATAAAGTTTTATCCGAGAAATGGGCATAATAATTATATTTGCATTAGTTTAGTTTTAATTTGATAATATCAGATTAAATAACATCCGAATAATGACGCGATACAATTTAATACGATTTTATACAGCGGTATAAATTTATATGTGAACTGATACTGAAATATACAAAATAAGCTATAGTTGTGTCCGGTATTTGATTTTAAAACTTCATGAAAATCCAAAATATCTATTAATCCTTTTAGACTTTAGCCACTTGCAAAAGGTTTACAACTTTATAATTTGTAACAAATTCCATAGCATTTGGAAATTTTATTATATTCAAAAATAAAAAAATATAAATTTCTGCAATTTTGAGGATTGTTTTGGCAATTTTTTTTCAAATTTTGCGATTTTTCAAATGGTCTAATTTTTCCCAATAGTAAACAATATTCAATTAAATTTTTAATAGATGTGAATAAAACTATATGTAATTGAAAATAATATTAATTAAATAGATACAAATTATTTTAGTTGTTACTACAATTGCATCAACACGACCGAATTTAGTTAAACTTTTGCTGAATCAACAAATATTTTAATTAAAACTCAATTTTAGTTTTTTCTGTTTAGTTTGCATTGTCTCAAACAATTTTTTGATTATATTTTAAGTCAAAGACTTCGAAATCTCTTATGAAAAGATTTTATTTATTGCTTTTTGTCGAAAATCAACTCTAACAATGATAGCCGCCCATTTTCAGGCGATGTTTTCTAACGAAATTTTAAGATTCGAATCATATAAAACTATTTCCTATTTGATCCAAGTCAAAAATAATTATTTTCATATTAAATTTATCAATAACATTGTTACTTTCTAACGAATTGTATTAAGTTTTTAAATTTGTCAAATCATTTCGGGGGGGCTCTAGCCCCCAAGCCCCCCCCCCCCCCCATAGCTACGTGCCTGCATACATACCAGTTATAAAAACCTTCATACATACATACATACAGGGTGGCTGATGCATATTGTTACAATAAGAAATTTAAATAACTTTTTTATTTTTATTTCTTTGTTTTTACATTTGAAAAGCCATACATTTTTAATAAGTATTTTTAATGGCTTTTAAGAAACAATTTATTTAAAATGACTAACACGCCTGAAGACATCAAATGCAAGCGAAATTCCGTGCAAATTACAGAGAAAATTCCAAGCTAAGGGGCAAGTCTACTGCGTTCAATTGCTTGTTGTTTGATTTTTTTAAAGGAGAGAAATGAAAATCCTTAAGCAGAACTGTCCGTATTGACTGTCTGGTGATAAATATATGAGCAAAAATATTCCATGTCGAAACTCTAGAATTGACTTGTATTGCAGCAACTATGGCAACAATTGTTTCTTACATTCGAACTGAGAAATTTTGATTAAAAGGCGTCCTAATGATTGTTCCACGATTGACAAAATAATTAACGAGCCCAATCTGCTCGGAGGAGTGCCGCCTAATGTGCCCGTTAAGTTTGTTTATGCGGAAATGCCAGCCCCCAAAGCATTGTAGTGGCGCACAATCAAAATGTTAGTTTAATTACCCCATTCGTTCATTTCCTTAAATTGAAAGACGAATCAATGAAACCAAAAAAAAAAAATAAATCGAACCGATTAATAACTCAGAAAAAAAGTTATTACGTTTTTTTTTGTAGTGACATTTATCAGCCACCCTGTATTACAAAACAAAACAAAAACAAAAAAACAACAACAATATTTTGTGGTTTTTTCCCAGATTTTTTTTTAAAAGAACTACAACTACTTTTACAAAGTGTGTATACCCTCCGCACTATGGGATGGAAATTTATTTTTACAAACACGCTTGAGGAGACAAACATAATGAAATAATTATTAAATACCCATTTACATTACGACACATATGTTTACACTATACATCACATCAATCAAACAAAAAGTGTAATAAAATTAAGTTTGTCAAAAAATTAAAAAAAGAAAATATTTTATGCGTTTAGAGTGTTTTCGAGACACAAAAAAGAAAGAATGTGGTATTTTTTCAAATAATATTAATCGATAATAATATAAATCGAAAAATAGATCCAGTGACAAATAAATATGCTTTGGTGATATATTAAACTTTTGGCAAAAATTCGTAATTTTGTTGGCAGCAAAAATCATAAAATCATCATTTAGTTATTTTGGGTATTAAATATCGTCAAAATGACGATAAATCGTCAAACCTGGCAACACTGCATGCGATTGCTACTAAACATACATACATACATGCATACATACCATTTAACAAAAAAAACAACAACAATATTTTGTGGGTTTTTTGTTTTTTGTGCGTGTTGATTATGACCACGGATGGTAACAGATTCTATGTGGTTATTGGTTTGGTTAACGCTATTTTCTTTTATTTCGGTAACGGTATTTCAGAGGTAACTAGATTTCAGTTATTTCGGTTGCGGGCTTTTAGCGCTAACGGTGTTTTATTTACTGCGTTAACGGTATTTTAGATACAAAATAACGTTACATTTTAGTTATTTCGGTAACTTTATTTTAGGGAAAAGACTTTTCAGTTATTTTTTAACGGCATTTTAAGGGTAGCGTTATTTTAGCTATTCAGGTAATGTTACTACAATTTTTGGCCCCATTATGCCCGAGTCTTAATGATTTTCTAGTTTATGATCATACTTTGGGAAAATATATATGTATATTTAAAGAAGTTTTTTTTCAGATCTTGGTAGATTATTTCGGTAACGGTATTTTTATGGTATTGATATTTTAATTATATCGGTAACGGTATTTTACGGATAATGGTATTTCAATTATTTCGGTTACGGTATTTTAAGATATTGATATTTTAATTATATCGGTAACGGTATTTTACGGATAACGGTATTTCAATTATTTCGGTAACTGTATTTTTGGGAAAACGATAGTCAGTTATAAGGGGTTTGAATCGGAGACAGTATTTAAGAGATATTGACTGCCATCCCTGATTGCGTATATTCTTGTGTATAAGCATTGAATGTACGTATGTATGATGAAATAAATAGAATATTTTAAAATTTGATTCAAAATTTTAAGAGGTATTCCCACATTTTCACTCATAACTTTTGAACGCGTTAACCGATTTTGATCATTTTCACTACCAAACTGCTCATGATATCAACAAACAATTTGACTGAAAATTAGCAACACCTCTTCTGTATTAGCGGAGTATTTTGTATTAACACAGACAGACGGACAGACGGACAGACGGACAGACGGACATGGCTATATCGACTTCTCTATTCATGCTGATCAAGAATATATATAGTTTATGGGGTCCCAGATTTTTTTTAAAAGAATTACAAACATTTGACAAAGTGATATATACCCTCCTGCACTATGGGATGGAGGGTATAATTACGAAAAAAAGGCAAATTTGTCTTTTCTGCATATACTCTCGTTTTTTATTACAAACTCCATTATTTGGTAATAGCTAGTTTTGCTGGGATGTTCAAATATAAAGATTTTTAACTACTGGAAAATCAAATTTAGTATTAAAATTCATTTAAGTTCAATATGTTTACCCTACAGATTAAAATGTCAAAATATTTCTATAGTAACTTGGCCAAGTTAACATAACTTTATTATTTGAGTTCATTCATGTCTGTGCAAAAATCGTATGTGACATTTGTACTATTGATTTCACCCCAGAAAAAAAGTTCATAGTTTAAACATAAACTATCGACACGTCTGTTTGGGTATAAAAGCGATGCCAATGTAAGTATTTTGCCATATCAAATGTATGTATGTATAGAAATATCTATGTAAATTGAAAAGTTAGTTAGTTCTAGTAAGTTCTATTACTTGCAATTGTGCACATGTAGTAGAATGCAAAATATAATTTGAAAATTTAAACAAGAAAATGAAACTATTCAACTGAAAAGTTCTTTCCTTTAAAACAATGGCAGATTCGTATAAATTTTTAAATATTGAATAAAATTTTTTTATTATGTATTATTTTTGAAAAATTTGCGTATAAAAAATGAAAAATCAATAAATTAACGGAATCACTAAATTAACGATTGAAGTATCCATGGTAAAATACTGTTTCATTCGCAAAAATTAAGGCTTAAGTGACTTAAGCCAGATGTTGGTATGAAAATTTAAAGTTTTTTATATATAAACTAGCTGACCCGGCAGACGTTGTCCTGCCTAAAATTGTATTTAAGGCTAATGACTTTTCAACAAATAGCATATTATTATCAAAACAGCTCACACAAAGTTTGAAGACTCCCGCTGTAATAGTACTTCAGATATGCAATTATAAATTTTTACTTCGTATGGGAGGTGCCACGCCCATTGCTTGGATCCCGCCCACTTTTTGCAAAACTATGCATATTATTATCAAAACAGCTCACACATAGTTTGAAGACTCCCGCTGTAATAGTACTTCAGACATGCAATTATAAATTTTTACTTCGTATGGGAGGTGCCACGCCCATTGATTGGATCCCGCCCACTTTTTGCAAAACTATGCATATTATTATCAAAACAGCTCACACAAAGTTTGAAGACTCCCGCTGTAATAGTACTTCAGATATGCAATTATAAATTTTTACTTCGTATGGGAGGTGCCACGCCCATTGCTTGGATCCCGCCCACTTTTTGCAAGATTATTTATATTCTTATTAAAGTAGCTCACACAAAGTTTGAAGACTTCCACTATAATAGTACTCCAGATATGCAATAATAAATTTTTACTTCGTATGGGAGGTGCCACGCCCATTGTACCTATATAGGTCAATTGTAAATCTAAACCATCCAGGGACCAACTCAAATACACACAAAAAATTTCATCGAAATCGGCCCAGCCGTTAAGGAGGAGTTCAGTTACTAACACACTTTCAGAAGAAGATAATTGAAGGGCTTGTTGCAAAAACTTGATAAGCCACTTTGATTATTTTCTAGTTTTCGCTGTTTTCTAGCTTAAACACTTACCACACGTCCCTAGAGTATAAAAGTGCTGCAATGTTCATATTTCTGTATATTTTCCAACTTTAAAAGGCAAAAATTATTAAAAAAAGAAAATGTTGCTTATCAAGTTTTTACTATAAGCCCTTCAATTGTATTTCCAAACTTTCGTGTCATACCCATGACATACTTAAGTCACTTAAGACAATTGTGTTTCAGCCTTTAGACGCATAAAGTTGTATTTTCAAGCTGTTTTAAAAGTTAGTCGTTAACCGCTATAAACTCTGATCGTTAGTTTCGATCGATTTTCATTTTACATTAAAATTTTTCCTAAAAATCAGTTTTTTTTATTGAGGTTGTTCATGCAAGAGAGCTCATTTTACTTAAAAATTATTCATATGAAATAAGATTTTGCATACCTCAAAAACTATTATTTTTCTGTGAATTTTTAAATTGTTTCAATGTTACAATATTATTCTGTCATTTTATATTTGGCTATATTAACAAAAACAACAAAATATATTTCGGCCGTTTCACTGAAGACTATCCAAAAAAGGGATTTTTTGACCTTCGGTTTTCCGATTTCAATTAAATTTTGTATTTAGAAACTCTATAGAGCCACTTAAAGATTGGCGTTTTTAGTTTTTCAAATTTTGAAAAATCCACAGTTTTCTGTGCGATTTAGTTTTTTTTTTTGAAAAATGAGAAAATGCTAAAAGTGTGTAAATTTTAATATTCGTAATTTATGTAATATTCATCGGATTATCACCATTTAAATTGGTATACTCCACTACTTTCTTACTGCGGAATGAAGTTTTTTTCAGCGTTAAAAAGAAATGCATTTTTTATGCAATGTATTTTTTAAATGCACTTTTTTTAAATTTGGCCACTCTCGATTTGAAAAAAATATGCATATTTGTATAATATGGAATTATTACTAAAAAACAACACTTTAATTTTTCTGTTTCCCTAGAAAAAACAACAATTTATTATTTTTAATTTATAACGAGCTTTCAAGCTCCGTATATTTACAAAAATAAAGCAAATCAAACATATTAGCTAGGTTGATACTAGTATTTTGATCTGGCTAAAGATCTTATCAGAACCCGAAGTTCTGGAACCTGCAGAATATTAAGAGCTTTAATAAAAAACCTATTAGTCATCAATTCTCCATTGATGAACCATTCTTGTCTTCTTAGTAATTAAACACGTGGCTAAGGTTTTTTCCTTAAAAGCATCATGACTTTACTAAACTTTGAAGACTATTTAATTCTATTTATATAAAAAAAAATTAGTATAATCAAGTAATATTTTTTAGAGTTTTATTAGTTTTTTGTTTTTATATTTGTTATTTGTTTAATTATTTTTGTTATTTTTTTTTCATTTTTTAAAATTAAAAAGATTAAATTAAAAAATTTTGAGCAAAGGCCCCGTTTAAAGGACTACCTTTTAAAAAACTATACATTTAATTTTTTAATATTCTTCTCTACATGAAAGATAAACGAATCTACTTAAATATTAAATTTTTAAAATTAAATTTTAACCCTTTCAACACATGTTTTTTTCCATTAAAATCTGATATTCGATAGCCACCGTGTGCTGGAATAGGTGAAAAATGTAAATTTTTAAAACAGAATATATCAGTAGATTCTTTTATCGTTCACCTACAGCAAAATCCACAAAATTAAATGTATAGTTTTGAAAACAGAGGAGTTTAAAGTGCTTTTTAATATTAAATTTTTAAATTTATCTTAATAAATCTGAAAAATAAAAATAAATATCCAATTGCCATTTTATCTATGTAAAAGTGTTATAAGTCAAAAAATCATTAAAAAAATAGTTAAGCCTCGGAACCCAAAAAAGTGAATGTGCAACTATTTATCGAAAATTCCATATATTGCAAATATACTTTCTCTTTTTAAATCAAGAGTGGCCAAACGTTAGAAAAATGCATTTTAAAAATAAATTGCATTAGAAATGCAATTTTTTTTTTATGTTGGAAAAAAATCTAATTCGCAGTAGAGTACCGTGCCATTGCAATGTAATTTAAATGGAGATGATCCGATCAATATTAAAGAAAATTTGAATACACAGGC
Source organism: Delia radicum (assembly GCA_021234595.1). NCBI lineage: Eukaryota > Metazoa > Arthropoda > Insecta > Diptera > Anthomyiidae > Delia > Delia radicum. The sequence continues at coordinate 19,123,168 of CM037851.1, forward strand.
TTACATACACTTGCATATTCCATATTTTTCAAAAAAAAAACTAAATTGCGCAGCTTTTGGGATGCAGATTATCTTTAAACTTAGATTAACGATGTTGGTAAATGAAATACTGCTTCTGAAATGTGGTTCATTTAATTTTGTTATAATAATGGCCAAAAATTAGGTGGTTCTGACAATTTTTTGTTAATGAACTTGGAAATGACAGACAAAGTTCGTTGTCGGTTTAACTAAACCGATGTTAACCGACATCCCAAAAACTTGGCCTAAGTGGGTCCATAAAGTTTCTGAATGCAAAATTTAATTGAAGTGGTAAAACCCAACAGCAGATTTTGGACGATTTTATTTTATTTATTTTTATTTATTCAACAGGTAATACAAGAAGCCTTCATGGCCAAAATAAAGTATTACAAAGTAAATACATTTTAAGCAAATAACTATGTCATATATTTACATCCTTATTTCTAAAAATATCACCTACATATTTATCTACATTTATACATGGTTCCCTACAACATCCTCTCTAATATTTATTTTATTTAAAATTCAATAATAGGAAATTAAATGGTCCTAGCTAGAGGTTTAGATACGTTAATAATTTTTTCTTATAAATGCTAATAGAAGTCGAAAAGTATCGCAGTTCTAACGGCAAATAATTCCATTTTCTAGCTATTCTAATCAAAAAGGAACAGGCAAAAATTTCATAACGGATAAGAGGTTCATCAATCTGTAAAATTCTAGTGGAAGGTAGAAAGTTAAAGTTATTACATAAATCAAATGGTACACCATATTTTAATACTTTGAAAAAACATAACAAAGTACGTAAAACAACATAATTATCAAATGTACAACCTAAAAAGTCAATTGCAGAATTAGTAACATGATCACGAAGTCGAAGGGTGTAAACAAACCTTAAAATTCTATTAAATATCCTTTCAAGTTTATCAAGATTACCACGTGGTGAACCTGCAAAAACTTCTATACCATAATTTATATTTGACATAAGAAGAGCATAAGCTACTCGACGTTTTATATGCCTTGGCATGTAATAGCTAAGAGAATACAGCCTTCTAAGTATAATAAAAACCTTACTAGAAATATGATTAATATGACGTTCAAAGGAAAGATATTGATCCAAATAAATGCCAAGGCATTTTAAATGATCAACAAATTGAATAGATTCACCCGATATAAAAATATTGGGATGTTGAATCTCATGATCGCTTAGAACAAATTGGATGGCTTTCGTTTTAGTTGGATTTATCAACAGGTTATTAGTTGACATCCAATTCGAAACTGTCTGCAAATGGTCATTTATAGTTGTCTCAAATAAATCAATAGAATCATTACTATGAAACAGCAGCTGGACATCGTCAGCGAAAACAAAAGATTTACAAATGTCATTAGACATAATTTCAATGCATTCATTAAAAAATATTATAAAAAGTAGGGGCCCCAAAACCGAGCCTTGCGGCACCCCTGACGTAGCAGCACCAATACTAGAGGCAACATTCTTTAACGAAGTATATTGATACCGGTCATTTAGGTACGAAAATATAAGTCGGCAAGCAGTAGTAGAAAATTTAAACTTATCCCTTAACTTACAAAGCAAAAAATAATGATCAATACGATCGAAAGCCTTACTTAGGTCTAAAGAAACCATTATACAATACTTACGTCCTTTTAGGTACATTCTAACAGAATCTGTTAAAGAAAGCAACAATGAAGTGGTATTATAATTTCTACGGAAAGCGAATTGATTTGGATGCAACAGATTAGACTCATTAGTATAACATAAAATTTGGTCTTTAACCAAATTTTCGACAATTTTAGATATTGAAGGCATAGGTTGTCAATGTCAAAACCTCCACTTTTTGGAATTGGTGTAATCCTAGCCAATTTCCACAATTTAGGAAAAACTGAAGAAGTAAAGATTGTGTTAACAATGTGCAATAATATATCAGATATAAGTGGGTATAAAAGTTTAATGAACTTTATGGGAATCATGTCATGTCCAGTGGCATTAGTTTTAATCCGAGTTATCGCGAGAACCAATTCGTCCTCTGTTACGTTACGAAAAGAAAAAGATTCAAGTCTGTCATTATTACCCAAAAAATCAAACTCATTTATCCTACTTTGAGTAAATCCATCTAAAAATTTATCATTCAAAGATTCTACATCTATTAAATCCAGTTGACTACCTTCTTCACCAGCACAACCAAGATTCTTCAGTTTCCTCCAGATTTCCTTACTATCCGATGTATTAAACAAACGTATGCCAAATTTCTTCCTTTCCTTCCTAATAATAGCCTTAGCTTTATTTCTATATTTACAATAAACTTTCCAATTTGAATCAGAAGCACATTCACAATAAGCCTGAAATGCCAAGTCCCTTAACGATCTCGCATGTATGACATTTCTCGATTTCATAAAATCTATATCTTTACGCCTACAATTAATTCTAGAAATTGGAACTTTCTCATGCAGCTCATTAATCAACAAGTGAAAATATTCCAATTGATCATCAACATCACCTGCGTTATATATACGAGAAATGTCAAACTGGCAAATATGTGAGACAAAATCATCATAATCAATTCTGTTGTAATCCTTAAACTCAACAACACTATTACTTAAAGAGGTTTTCACTTTATACGACAGATATATGAAACTGTGATGTGAGTTAAAAAACGGACATAAAAATTGGCCAGTATTTGCAACTAAAGAAGTATTGCTCACCAGAAAAAAATCAATAAGTGAGGTTGTACCAAAACGTACGTCTAAATGAGTGGACATACTATTATGAACAGTACTCAGTCCAATTCTCAGACACATCAGACGGAAATTTTCAGACGACGATCGATTAAATAAATTACAATTAAAGTCTCCCATAATAATAATATTAGAATATTCTTCAAATATATCACTATGTAAACGTTCAAAGGTAGAAATAGAGCCACCAGGCAAATAAACTACACCAACTAAAATAGGCAAATTGCCACTTCCCATTATTTCAACAAACAATGATTCGCAAATTCCAAACTCTTTACCCCGAAATATAATTCTATACTTTAAGAAGCTGGAGAGATATAAACAGACTCCTCCGCCCCTCCGTAAGGTACGTTCATTTTCAACACGACGCTCACTATCAACTTTCAGAAACTCCAACAATATCAATTCCAGAATCATAAATTAAATTTTTAAATTCATCTAACTTTGTTGATCCAACTGAGGGGTTAATACTCTGGGCATTAATATGCCCCAGATTAAGATTATCATGATTATCAGTAAACGATGCGCTTAGTATGGAATTGTCTCTAGCTATAGGACCCAAGTTATTGTTATGGTACATCAAAGTTATGAAGAGAATCAGTTGGTCATTATCCTTAGCGAGTACTTTAATTTTACATGTAGGTATAGCTCTGTTCATCATTTTAAAACTATAAATTTTTTTATCTTTAATCAAAGACCGACATAGCTTAAATAGTTTAGCAGCCATTGGAGTAAGGTTATCGTTCAAATAGACACGATTACTTATGTCTTCACCAGCTTTTTCCTTATAAAAATTCGACAAAACTAGGTTCTTGTCTTTAAAATATGCTCTCATCAGCTGATCCCGTAATAAGGTATTATTAAACTTCACCAAAATAGATTTACGCCTTCTGATATAAATAGCCTGCATAATATCATTTACACCAATATTGAATTTAAAGTAGGAACACAAATCCACAACAAAATTTGCCAGATCATCAAGACCATCAGGTACACCAGAGATGATTATGTCAGAACGGTTAAACTTATATTGAAGTGCATTGTTTGCTAGTTCAAGCTCATATATTTTATTTTTAGTAGTGTTTTCACAATTAATCACCAAATTCCTGCAAGACATTATTTCATCCTTGAAGTTTTGAATATTTGAAGACAGCTCCGTACGAATCTCACTTATAGCTGATTCAAATTTGTTGTTTATTTCTGTCTGCACATGTTTAAAATCTGCAGCCAAACTACTTAAACATTTTTTTACTCCAGCAAATTCACTACGCATTTCCTTTTTAAAAGATGCATCAGTTCCCGTTGCGTCTACAGGGTTAGCCATGCAATTCTTACAAGTAAACTTTAAATTGCGATTTTAATCAAGGACTTGGAAAAGATCTTTTGATACGCCTTCACAGTCTGCATGAAACCACACATCACAAGACGTACATAACACACTGCGTTTCCCTGCTACACTCTGTTGGCAAGTTCCACATAAATAAACTGGGGCCATTTTAGAATCAGCTACTCAACAATCAGAATTTGTTTTTTCTTTAAATCAATGTTAAGGCACAATATACATAAATAATTTGGTTTCCAAAAATTATGTTCTTTAATATGCTGACAAATTATAACGGTACTCAATTTTTCAATTACACAGTGTATTTATGTGTGCAAAAGAAACAGCAAAACTCGATGCACATGTATAGGTGAGATCAAATAAATCACGTTTTTTCCAAGGAAATTTTTGTTTTATGAAATTATTATGAATATTCAATAATTTTACAAAAACTTGGTTTTAATTCAAAATAATTAGTTTCAATTAACTTTTTATGACAAGTTTTTTATTTTTCTATAGTCTTTTTACACTTTAAAATAAATTTCCAATCAGCAGTATTAATTTTACGTCTACCACGACATAGTGTTGCCACGACATTTTACGTAGAATGGCCGATTTATTTTTTTTTGTAAATAAAAAGCCCATTATTTCCCTTTTAGACATTTTTAAATAATATTTTTGTGTTAAAAGTATTTCTTCAAAATATGTTTTATTTAAGTCGTTTTCAATGATGAACGGTTTCTTAATCAATTGTTTCGCATTTATCATAATTTTAAATGATTTGTAAAAGTAATAATAGTTTTTTGAAAACCATCGAAAAATGTTTTTTTCAAGCTGTTTAACAATAAATAACAATTTTATAAATCAAACACCTAAATTATTCAAATTTATAAAAAAAAAAAACAAAAAACCGTTTTTAAGTATAGTTGTTTATTATTTAAAACCGTTTTTTTTTGCAAATTCCAAAAACCGAAACCGGTTTTTTTCAAATTTCAGCTATTCCGAAAAACCCAAAACCGATTTTCGAAAAATGTCGAATAATTGATCACGCTATTATACACATAATGTTTAAACTGTGAAGTTGTATTGTTTTAACCTAAAAAATTGGACTTGCTTAGAGAGCATTTGCAACCCAAACATTTTAATTTCAGATAGAGCATAGTTTTTAAATTTGTTGCCTAGTGTAATCAAAGTGGTTATTATTATTATTTATTGATACATGTTTATTTATGTAAAACCAAATATTTTGAATTATGTTTTTCGATTTCTTCAAACCTCTAATAACAGATTTTACAAAACAGCTGCAAGATGACCTTTTGGTAGCTAAATAAATTTTTATTTGCCATTATTGGCATTATGTAAACCAAAAAAAAATAAACAAATAACGATTTGTTTAACATGTGTTTGTTGCTAAATTATGCAAATATGTTTATTAAGATGAAAATTTTCTTTATACACATTGCTAGATAATACAGCAGTAATGGGCAACCTTACCTAATACGTCTTTTCAATATCACAGAAAAAACTAAAAACGGGTTTCAATAAAAAAAATTATTGAATCAATTAATATTTTAATTGATTTTGCACCTATCACGGCAATGATACTATCAATTAAACCTTTTATTAAAATTAAGAAGGAAAAAAAAGTTATAAATAACTTCTACAAAAAAAATATGATATTCACAAAAAAAGTGTGTGATCTATACGTTGGTATGTGTGTTTTTTACAATGCTGAGTCTGTTTGTGTGTGTGATTGTTTTGTTTGTTAACTTCAAATGTATTTAGTATTTTATACTGAAAATTTTCTATTTATGCATACAGTGTATGAAAAAATAATATGATAATTGCGTCTAAAATAAAATATGTACTTATATATATAAAAGTCAATTAAAATATTAATTGATTCAATTAAATATTTGTTTAGAAACAAATTACATAAATTCAAATCAAATCTTTAATTAGATATTTTAGGTTGATAATTTTTTCTGTGATCCTGATTCAAAAATATGCAAAAGAATTTAAAAATGGAAATCGTAATGCTCAATTTCATTTGAAATACACCTTTAGACAATAACCAGTTATTTGACAGTTATTTGTGTAGTAAAACTGTTGTAGTTATTTCAACTGGTTGTTTAAAATATCAATGTTTTTAACAGCTTTTTTTTAATAACCTACAAAAACGACTGTATTTTAGTTACATTTTTTTTATGTAGTTATTTTTAACAAACAACTTCAAAAGTAATTATTTTTTAAATTAAATATTTCGCACATAAAAACGTTGAGGAGAATATTTTTTTTCTGTGTCTTTAGTCACCCGGTTAAAAATCAACACATATGCATCCATTTATGAACATGTATGAACACATCCATGTGCATAAATATATAAAGTGATGAGAGGTACATACATGTCCATATACCGAATATTCATATATGTTCATAAGACTTCATATATGATCATATACAGTGTGATTCAGTCACGACCCGACGAATTTCACCAGCGTATTCCTTGGCTCATTTCATGAAAATGTGTCCACTACGACCATCCCCGAAAATGCAAGTGTGCGAAATGCAGCGGTTTGATAATTTTCGGATTGGTGGTCGGATTTTTGTTTTTGGAAGCGAAATAGCAGCTCACATTCATTTGTTTTTGTAATTTAGTAATTTCGCTTCCAAAAACAAAAAAAAAATGTTTGCTTTTCAGTCAAATGGTCATAACTTTGGAATGGTAAGACCTCTGGGCTTCGTTTAGGGCATTTTGAGAAGGTAAGAGGTAGGGATATCTTTTAAGAGAAAAAAACATAAGTTATCTGGGTTAGGAAATTGAGGTTATGTCTTTTTACCAATTTTTTTTTAAAGCTCTGTATCTCGGTGATTTGACTTTTTTTAATTTTTTTTTATTTATTCTGATTCCCAAAGACCTTTTCAAAAAACATAAGTTACCTGCTATCTGGCTGAGGAAATTGAGGTTATGTCTTTTTTCCAATTTTTTTTTTAAGCTCTGTAGCTCGGTGATTTGACTTTTTTTAATTTTTTTTTTATTTACGCTGTGTGTAATTTTTTAAGTCATGGCAAAATAACCATATACGGACACCACTATGTGATAAAAGACTAAAAAAAAAGACCCGTGTCTCCCAATTTTTCCCAAAGTCATGTCCTCTTTAGTTTATGGGCCGCCAAAGATTTGGGGCCTCGGTATAACTTTCGCAAAAAAGTGATCATTTTCTCAGGCTCATATCTTGCAAACCGTTCAGAATTTCGATTTACTCTCTATGGCAAAGTTGTAGCTCTTGTCATAAAGAACAAAAATTGCGAACATATAAAATCAAAAAAACTTCACCTTCCAGATCAAAATCGCAAAAAACTTAAAAAAATTCGATTTTTTTTACCTTTTTTCCCGTGTTCAGGTCCATAGGTAGCAAACCGTTCAAAATTCAAGGAAACAATCAACTACAAACATTTACCTAAGATCTCAATAAACAAATTTCTAGAACATATAAACTTCCTAGAGATGATTCTTAACACTGTTTAGGTAGCACGCAAAAGTGAAAAAATTTTTAATTTCATTTTTTTTTTCCTTTTTTCTCCTGTTCAGGTGCATAGGTAGCAAACCCAATTCCCAGGAGGTTTATATGTTCTAGAAATTTGATTATTGAGATCTTAGGTAAATTTTTGTAGTTGATTGTTTCCTTGAATTTTGAACGGTTTGCTACCTATGGAAGGTGAAGTTTTTTTGATTTTATATGTTTGCAATTTTTGTTCTTTATGACAAGAACTACAACTTTGCCATAGAGAGTAAATCGAAATTCTGAACGGTTTGCAAGATATGAGCCTGAGAAAATTATCACTTTTTTGCGAAAATGATACCGAGGCCCCAAATCTTTGGCGGCCCATAAGCAAAAGAGGATATGACTTTGGGAAAAATTGGGAGACACGGGTCTTTTTTTTTTAGTCTTTTATCACGTAGTGGTGTCCGTATATGGTTATTTTTTTTCGTGTTGTACTGTGTTATTCTGAATCCCAAAGACCTTTCCAACAAGCCCAAAAACAAAAAATTCCGACCACTGGTTCAGAAGTTAGCAAATTTTTTTTCAAACCGCTGCCATTTCGCACACTTGCATTTTCGGGGATGATAGTAATGGACATATTTTCATGAAATGAGCCAAGGAATACGCTGGTGAAATTCAGACCAAAGTTTTATTGAAGGTTCCATGGTCCGATCCAGTATACCTCACTTGTAAGTATTGTATTTCTTTCAGCTCATTAAAATTGTCATCTAAATTGAGTAAAATTTCAGAAAAACGTTTTATTTTAGTAAAAATATTAGTAATTTTTAAGACTGTCACTTGTTCTAATTTGTATTGAAAAACTTACACTCATAAAAATTCATTATCCAATAGCCAGATAATGTAGTATATAACGGTCTTGAATATTTAAAATGTATTTTATTAAATTACCATTATATTTAACTTAAAACAATTATTTACTGCGTTCCAATCAATTTAAGTATATAATATGTTCTAACAAACATTTAACGTTAATTGGATTTAAAAAGTTGTTGCATAAAATATTTAACAAAAAAGTCAAAAAAGTCATAAAAGCAAATTTTTTTAATTTGTGTTATCTATAACGAATAAAACATGTTATAAATCAAGTACAAGGTCGTAAATTTGAAATTTATAATTACTGCAGAAATAATATGACGTAAAATATCCTTTATATAATACATTTCAAATATTCAATCTAAATGTTAGAACTACTATTGACACATTTGATTAATTGGGAGGTGTTTAAGTTCTTGTAAATCTGTATACCACCCATAACAACCAAACCATAAGCATAGATACATGTTCGAAAGGATATGAAACGGAAATCCTTTGAAACTGCAGACAATGATACATAAATAAACGATTTTCCCAAAAAAAAAAAAATGATTGGTAGTAAGAAAAATTTAAAAAAAAAATGTTATATTAAAGCAAAACATGCCAAATAAAATCAAAATGAAAGTTGACAAAAAAGAACACAAAAATTGTGAACTAGTAGTCAAAGCATTACAATGAAAGTTTGTTGTTTCGACAGGGACACTACAAAGTAAAGGATGTGCAAAATTCATCGAGCTAGCTATGAAGCCACCGAGCTACGAAGCCATAAAAGAATAACAAATAACTGCAGGGGGTAAGGCCAATTTAGATTTTAAAAAATAAAAACAAAAATTTTATTTTCGATATTTTATCCTAAATTATGACTTGTTAAAAATTGTTCGAGTTTAACAGCATTATTCTTTTCATGTTTCTGTTCGCGTCACCGAACTTTCTCAGAAAACCAATATAGAAATAATTACAGTACATTACAAAAAATAAGTTAGTAGAAAAGTTAGTAAAACGTCTTGTAGATCAAGTATACTATTTTTCAGAACATTTTTTGCTAAAATTTTTCAGCTAAAAATTGTTGTTATACTATTCTGCACTTAACTGTTTTGAACTAATGTTTTACTAATATTTTACTAATGTATTACTAACTTATTTAGCAAAAAAAAAAATTTGCTGATAAGCACATTAATAGTGTGGACGTCAACCAAATTGAAAAATATACCCAGAATGAAGTAGATGTCGCGGCATGTCAGGATGTAGTAGAGAAGGGAAAAATGATACTAAAAAGCACAACTCCTTTAAGGCATATAAAAAATAAACAATAAAAGGTGTTTGTATCTGTTTTTCACACATAAAACAATACTGTGGATTAAAGCAACTTAAAATTTTGTGTTGTTACCGGATTGTGGAAGATATTGTGTATTAATTAAATTAAAAACAAAATTAAAGTATTTAAATTTAATAGAGATTAAATGTGTATTTGTAAATTAAATGTTTATAATGATTATTAATGTACACTCAAAAAAGAAAATGTAAGTAAAGTCAGCAATATTTTTGCTAGAAGGATCCTTCCAGAAAATTTGCTTACATCAGCAAAATAAAAAATAGTAAGTTCAGCAAATGATATTAACAATTTTTCTGCAAGGATTCTACCAGCAAAAATTATGCTGACTTTACAGACTTTTTTTAGGGTAGTGTGATTAAATTGGCAACATGAAATTGCAAACAAATGTATGTTCAGGTAGACAGACTAATTCGAAAGTCAAGGACATACATCTTAGATAATTTTGTATGTTTCCTTTTTTTATTGCAAAAAAGGGTTGAATTATCAAAGGCATTTATCTCCCTTTAAAATATTTCATCATTTAGACAACCATTGATGTAAGTAGTTGAAATATCATTTTGTATATGTTATATATACATATTTTTATATATTTTCAAATAGTTTGAACATTTTTTTTATTTTGTAACTTATTTTAAATTATTTTTAAAAGAATCACAAAAAAATGTTTTGGATTTTCAGCAAATAAATTAACTAAAGTATAATTTTTCTACATTTTTTTTTTCGGTCTACTAATATTCAGCAAAAATTTTGTTAACTTTTAGCAAGGATTTTTTAATTTTTAATCAACTAAATGTTAGCCAAACTTTTGCTGAATCTACTAATTTTGCTGGCATTAGCAAATTTTTTGCAAGCACCCGCCTGACTAAAATTTTGCTGACTCAGCAAAAATTTTTAATGACTTTACTAACTTTTTCTTTTGAGTGTAGAATTTAATTTATAATATATTTTAAATTGAGTTAACAGATTCGGGTACCTTTAGTGTACTTTTTTTGTCTGGCTCGATGACTTTCATTGTACACATCCACTACTTGTAGTGTCCTTGGTTTGGGGACACACACACAAAACATCTGTGTTTTAAAGGATAAAAGTTGTAAAATCTCGTCACAAAAAGGTCATAGTGATTTTATATACTTTTTATAAAGTTTAATACTCGTACTACTCTAATTTTTTTCTATGTTAGACGAAAATGTCACTTTTGTTTGTAATATTGGCATTGACATCACTTTATTTTGTTCGATTTTTTGCGCATACACAATATTATTAGTTAAATGATATTGAAAGTGGTTTAACATGTTATATGTTACTTAAACTAACAATAAATGTCAATAGGTCCTTAGATGATAATTTGTGTATTTAAAATTAAATAGCGTCTAAACTGGACTAATTTTTTCAATTATGTATATTTTTGAGTAGAATACAATATTTAATAACATGTATTTACGTAAATTTGATTATTTTATATTTTTAAACAAACCTTAATATTTAATTAATTTAATTAAATTTGCAGCTTGTTAAAAAATCTAATTAACTACCTAAATTAAATGTAACTAAAATTCAGTACTTTTGTGGAGGTTGTTTAAAAAACAACTGTAAAAAACATTGCAAACTGTAAAAAACATTGCTATGCAAATAACTGTCATACAGTAACTGCATAATTTTTCTGAGTGCACACTCAGAGAAAAACCAGAAAAAGTTTCATAAATTTTCGTTCTATGTAACAATTTCATCAATATTTCTGAAACATTTCCTAAACAACAAGAATAATAATAACCATATCATGGTCTCTACACTTATAATACTATGTATATAGAGCAATTCCATATGAAAGCGATCACCTTTTGGACGACCCCTCTCCGATTTTAAAATAAATAGTCTCAATCGATTGCCCAGCAAAAAATAATGTACCTACATATTTTTTTTTTTTTTATAGTGACTGGTTTAGTGGTGGTGTGCACCACTGTCATGTGACAAAATTGAAGAATTCTTCATAAGGGACCTCATTGAAAGTTGTTTTGTTGTTTGTGGCACTTTTGATTGCTTGATGGCCCTGTGGTACTTTCTTATCTATTTTGGCCCTTTCAGCTCAAAATTGAACTAACTATTTTAAACCGTTTAGTTCAGACTTTTATGAAATTTGCCTGATTTTTTTTATTCGGTGAGATGCTAGTTCCTTAGAGAATGAAGAAGGGGGAGTTGTTTAATTTTTTATAAAAATCGCATTCAAAATCATATATTTTCGTACCAGGAGGGAGGTCAGGTTTTAAAATTTTTGAATGCAGGACGATAAATTTTTAAATCTTTTTATATTTGTCCAAATTTTTAAAAGAAGTGACGCAATTCATTTTTTATTAAAAAAATGTGTTTTTGGAGGCTTTTTAAAAATTTTATGTTATCGCAAGAGCGGAAATAATTTATCTGAATTCATAAAATATGTTAAACTTTATTGTCAGAGGGGTTTGTCTTGCATTTTTAAAAAAGCATTAAAATGACGAACTCTAATTAACAAATTAATATTATTTTTATTTTAGTAAAAATCTAATAATCGAATTTTTTAAAAAATATGGCCCTACAGGGATGATAAGTGGGATTTTCAAGTAGTACCAACCAGCATAAAAAATAGTACTTTTTCCACCCTCATAGTACTAAATACAAGTTTTTATTATAAATTTACGGTTTTTAAATTTATTTGCATATAAAAACAAAATTTAGTTGATTTTAGTTACAGAATTTATAAAAATTATCAGACTATTTCTTAAATTCACCTTTTTTTTGCAAGGAAATCTATTTCATTACTCATTCGATTTTAGAATCACAATGCAAATTTGAAGATGTTGGCAATGGCCTTTTTTCAATTGTACTTTTTTAAGATATTTATTTTTCACTTTTCAAAGGAGTACCATGGTACTTTTCCGGATCAAATAGAACTAAAAAAGTACTTAGTACTAACTTTATCATTCCTGTGGCCCTATCAATGGTATTTTGGCCCTTTTAAATTGTCAATTTGGCCCAAAACAAAAAAACTCAAAATGCATCACTGTTGTCATTTGTTTTTTACTGCTTAAAAAATTAACCACAATTGTAGTAAAAATGAACCACATATGTTTGTAGTTAAAAATAAAAAAACGTTTGTTTTATTTTTTTAAATAAAAAAAAACTATTGTTTACAATGAATTTAAAATCATAATACAGTAATTTGATGTGGTTTGTTTTTTTAATGAACTACATATGTATGTAGTTAAAAATGACAATTCTTCTACAAATGAAATTTTTGCACTTAAAAATAACAACAAATGAAAAATTTTTCTCACCTAATTTGGCATTTTCATCGATGAATTTAGCATTGGCTTGTCATAGGAAGGAAAGTTTCCAAATATAATTCTTTGGAAGTTTTCTGCCTAAACAATTTCTGTATGAAGTATTTATGCATTAAATATTCCTAGGAAGTTGTTTTACAGCATTATAAGAATAATTCCTATGACAAGCCAATGGGAAATTCACCGATGAAAATTTTCAATTACAATCATCTTTTGGCAAAACAGTTTTTTTCTGGGAACTCACACAACTACAAATATTTAAAGCAGATGTATGAACATTTTTTACACAAAAATATTGAAATCCTTACTAATACAAAATATCCTTCATATATGTATGTATATAGTGAAACATTTCAAAAATATGATGAATTTAATTTTTTTTATAATAAGTTTCATAAATACTATGAAACATTACATTGGACGAAAATATATGAAACATATATGATGAAGCTTTTCATTTGAATGTACTTAAAATCAAATATTATAGTCCCCAAATTAATTTTAACTTCTTTTTTTGTGTATTTTCAGATAATTTCCTATAATTTCCCTGCAATCAAGCAACCTCTTTCTCTCAGCTTCAAAAAAATGACGTAATATTAAAACTAGTTTTTTTTTAAGGGAACTAGATTCCTAACCTATTTAAATCGTTTGAATGACTCTATAAGTAAACTCTCCCAAAAAAACAACAAAAAACTGTGATAAATTAAAGAAAAAATGCAGCCCCCAAATATTAACAAATTAGCAATAATTGCTAGCATAAGCCTAATGTTTGTGCTCAACTTATTGTTAAAAACAGCAGCTGCCAAAGAAAATATAAACCCATATGTAAAAGATGAGGGAGAACTACAAGGGAGAGAGAAAAGAGATAGTTATAGACCAATGGAAGAGCACAACAGAGCACAGCAACAGCATCATCACAATCAACATCATCAACATCATCAACATCACCAACAGCAGCATCAGCAACATCAAGCTCGACAACATGGTAATCATCATAGACAACAGCGTCAACGTAATAGTGGTCCAAGTAGTTCGCAAACCTATAAACGTTATTCCAGGGATTCAAATGCCTATAATAGTCGTAAACCGAATATTATATTAATACTTACCGATGATCAAGATGTTGAGTTGGGCTCATTAAATTTTATGCCACGTACTTTACGCATATTACGGGATGGTGGAGCGGAATTCAAGCATGCTTATACCACTACACCCATGTGCTGTCCGGCACGTTCTTCCATCTTGACGGGCATGTATGTTCATAATCATATGGTCTTCACCAACAACGACAACTGTTCCAGTCCCCAGTGGCAGGCTACACATGAGACAAGATCATTCGCCACTTATTTATCAAATGCTGGCTATAGAACTGGTTATTTCGGCAAGTATTTAAATAAATATAATGGTTCCTATATACCACCGGGTTGGCGAGAATGGGGTGGTCTTATTATGAACTCAAAATACTATAATTATAGTATAAATATGAATGGTCAGAAGATTAAGCATGGATTTGATTATGCAAAGGTAAGTACAAATATTTCTTGGAAGTTTTCAGGCTCCTATCATTCACTGCGTTGCAAAACTATAATTACACATTAATTTCACTAAATTTCGTAAACTAAAAAAAAGTAGAAGGGTTTAACCGGCATAAATGGAAAACCATAGGAAAATTAGTAATGTTAAGCAAAAAAACAATTCCACAGCAAAACCACACATTACCAAATCATGGGTAAAGTAATGTATCGCCATAGGGCTTCATGCATTACTTTACACGTTACTTCACTGATGAATTTAACAGGCGATGAGCCTCAAAGTAACTCATTACCTTGTAGTGGGTAAAGTAACTGGTTACTTATATGGTTACATGGTGGGGAAAAGTAATGTGTCTATAAATAGATTGTCATAAAAAAAAATGCATACAAATTTTTTTTTACAGATATTTTTTTTTAATTAAATAAATAACTTTTTTTTTAATAAATAAATAACTTGGTCATGCTGGGATTCGAACCTGGGGTCTCTGGTATTTAACAATTAGTTAGGCGAGAACTCTACCAACTGAGCTATCGATACATACAATATTTTATTGCTTAACATGTAGATGAGTTGTTGTACTCGTGTTTTCGTTCGTGATATCAAAAATATACACCTTACTCTCATGCTTACAAAAAATCACAAAGTAATGTGTCTTGTAACGACGAGATTTCCTCCGTTAGCTGAGGTAAGCTCGCGGGGGTAGGGATCGTCACAGATATTTATTTGTGTCAGTGACAAAGAGTAAAAGTCGTGGTTTAAACGTTATAAAGCGTACTTTATTTTCTTAATCTAATTACCAGAACACTTAAGCTAAAATACAAAGAAAGGGAAAGAATGGTTGTTTAGGATGGACACTGGCCCTGAAGTTTTCTACAGGAAATACCCTCAGGTGACCAACGCACGGCACACACGTGAGGGGAGGCGACCTACGAACGGCACACACTCCGACGGCTTCTTCGGGAATACCCTCAGGCGACCAACAAGCGGCACACACTTGAGGGGAGGCGACCTACGAACGGCACACACTCCGATGTTGTCCTTAGCGGTACCCTCAGGTGACCAACGAACGGCACACACTTGAGGGGAGGCGACCTACGAACGGCACACACTCCGATGGCTTTTTCGGGAATACCCCCAGGCGACCAACGAACGGCACACACTTGAGGGGAGGCGACCTACGAACGGCACACACTCCGATGTTATCCTTAGTAATACCCCCAGGCGACCAACGAACGGCACACACTTGAGGGGAGGCGACCTACGAACGGCACACACTCCGATGCTAACAGGGCCTTCGCAGTGTACTCGAAGGAGGTGGAAGGACCTTCGCAAGATGTCGCAAGGATGGCGCAGAACCTTTGAAGGATACGGCAGGATACTCCCAGGATGTCAAAGGACCTTCGCAGGATTGGGCAGGGTACTCCCAGGATGTCAAAGGACCTTCGCAGGATACGACAGGATACTCCCAGGATGTCAAAGGACCTTCGCAGGATACGGCAGGATACTCCCAGGATGTCAAAGGATCTTCGCAGGATACGGCAGGATACTCCCAGGATGTCAAAGGACCTTCGCAGGATACGGCAGGATACTCCCAGGATGTCAAAGGACCTTCGCAGGATACGGCAGGATATCTAAGGATGGAAGTGACCTATGACGGCACGCTTCCTTTTCAGGCTAAGTCCTTGAGAGCTAAAAGAAGACAGAGTTATTAGTAAGTTTACCTTGTGTTCACGACCACGGCTGCAGACAACTGATCCCGATTCCTGTGATGTTGCGCTTTATATACTCTCAGATTGTGTCGAGGGTCGTCTGAGAATTATTAGGTCAAATAACGTATCAAGTGTGAGATTTGTTAAAATGTCTTTTGTTCCATACTAATTCTTAATTCAAATTGTGAGATGTTATTATACAAGGGTGTTGGCAGAAACGAGGGTCCCGACTTCTGCCATTACAGTCTATAAATAGATTTTCAAAAATATATATTAATAATTACTTTACGTTTATAAATCATGCATTATGTAATTGATGATCGGTATGTCATTATTTTATGTTTTGAAGTAATGTAAAATGTTATGAGGTCTCATTACAAGGTAATCCATGAGTGTTCAATCATCGGTAACTCATTACTTCTTATTGGAAAATAATGATACAGTTAAGGAGTACACATTACAAGGTAATGCATTACTTTATCGCACCCACTACCAAAGTTTTGCTGGGTCATTAATTTTTTTTTTACTATTTAAAAAGGGATAACAAAATCAATTGGTATTTCATAACTATAAGTACACTTAATATAATAATATGACCGAAACTAACACATACAAATCTTGCATCTTCCTCTAACTTATGAATTTATAAATTAGAGGGAGATGCAAAATCACACGTACACAAATTTTCCATCACTTTTTTCATATTACCCTTAAGAAAATGATAGAAACTTTGTTCTACGCATTGATGGATATTTCCATCAGCAGTGTCGGTCATTTGACCGGTCATATGACCGTCACTGTTCTTGCTGGGTATCTAAATTTAAGAAAAATATTTTAAAGCTGCAGCTTTCATAGTGCGTGATGCTTCCTTTTTTGGAATCAACTCGATAATTCGATCAGACATACTGTCTACCAGATAAATTCGAAGTTCTTCTGTTATATATCTCCACGCACCAATAACTGCTCCTTTTCGATTGAAAACGCTTTCATGCTGACGCGTTTCTGCGTAAACTGGACGAGTTAATACTCCCTAAATATTATGAATGTGGTTTTGATCCGGAGCACATGCGGGCCATTTCAATACTGTTATATTTTTGGATGATAACCACTCCATCGTCTTACGAATTATATGTACTAAGGTATTGTCTTGTTGGAAAATAAGTTCATCTTCGTTGCTATTTGCAATAAATGGAACCAATTTCTCTTAAAATACTGTAATGTACTCTTAAGAATTCATTCTGGTACTTGGAAATGGCAAATTAACCATACCGTCGAACCAAAAAGTGCCGCAAACCATTACGGATCCGCCTCCGAAATTTGAAACATATCGTGGTTCCTTACGTAGGTCTCTCCAATAGTTAAAACCATCTGGACCATCAAGATTGAACATTTTCTGATCAGAAAAAATCACCTTTAAAAGAAATTTATGTTTAAATAGTCCTACCTTCAACAGCGATTATTGACTTACCTTTCTCCAGTTGGCTTGTAAATTCCTTTTATCGAATTCAAGTCGAGCAGTTTTGTGAAGAGGTAATAACCTTATCACAGACATCAGCTTTTGGTGAGTAATTCTCTTTGAATCCTTTAAGTAGGCTCTACTTGGACACATTTACCTTACATTCATCGATTATCTGATTGAGACTCTTCATTGAGTTGCCACCTGTTTTATGTTTACCATAAGCTCTCGGATAAGTTGCAAAATTTGTGACAACCACATGTAAACGGTTTATTTTTCTAACAATTTGCCGAAAACTTAAGTCACTTTTTAAATAGACTGAAATTTGCCCTTTTTCAAAGCACTCAGAAATGAACCAAGCGGGCTTTTATTGCAAATTGATTAAAATTGCATAAAAAACAAAAATAATTCTCAAATTTTTCTTTATTTGCTATTCTTCTTTGTTTACCGTTATATGTAATTAAAGTTATGAAACACTAACAAAATATTATTACAAAATTGTTCTCTTAAATAAATTAAGTGTCTCTTAAATATTACACAATACGAGATCAGTTATTACACTCATAAAAACAGTTAAAAGTTTTAAATTTTTTTTTTTTATTTTAGAAAAAATTACAAAAATCATTTTGAATTATAATTATGCAACGCGCTGTATAAGCTCTTTTTAATCACCAACTGTTCTCGATTTTGTGTTATCTGGAACTGGTCATAACCGATTCCATAGTATAGATTTTGGAAGTTAGTTATTGTATTTAAAATGTATGTATTAGCTGACCTAGACCTGTGTGTGTTGGAATGGCGGACAAATATATTTTATTAAGTTAAACATTACATTTTTAAAAATTTTTGATCAAAACTTCATTATGTGTTGGTGCATGTACAGCCGCGAAAGAGTAAGATCATGGTTCTTAATATTAAAGTTTAAATAATTTTTTTTTTTTTTTTGCTCGAATTATTTGAATTTTCGTACAATTGGCGAACTGTCCTTATTATTTTTCACATTAGAATATGGACATTTAAACTTTTGTTGTTATTATTTCAAATTACAACAACAAAGTTTAAATTATTACTCAAAATCAAGGGTAGTTGTACAATAATCAAAAACTATAATTTGTGTAATTTTTTCCCTCAAGATTTGTGTTTTTTTTTAATTGAAATTTGTTACAGGGAAATGTCCTTGTTATTTTTCACATAACTGTAAGTGTTTTTGTAAAAAGTCAACAGATTTTTTTATTTTTACTTTTTTTTTTTTAATTTAAAGAAAAAATTGCTTTTGGCTAATATCTCAACCTCTATAAAAATTGTATTATAAAGAAATAAATTTTTGTTTTGTAAAAAAAAAGTAATGAAAATATTTCATACAAACTTTGAATTTTTTTCATTAAACTCATGAAATTTTCATAACTCTTATGCTAGAATTAATGAAAAAAACTTCATATACTTTATGAAATTTTCATTGGGTCAGTGAAACCATTCATTAAAATTGGTTTAATGAAACATATTTCATTGATTCAATGAAACATTTCTTTTATGGAAGGAATTTATTAATACTACGCATAAATTTCTGTCACTGTATAATGGTACAAATCAACAACTATATTATCTTAATTCCCTTCTTTTTCTACCAGGATTATTATCCCGATTTAATAGCCAATGATTCTATAGCATTTTTAAGATCATCTAAGCAACAAAACCAAAGAAAACCTGTGATGTTAACAATGAGTTTTCCAGCACCACATGGACCCGAAGATTCAGCACCGCAATATAGTCATTTATTTTTTAATGTGACCACGCATCAGTAAGTTCACCGCAAGCTTAACAATTCCTTTCAAACATTCATTAATAATTTGTTATATATTAGTACCCCTTCATATGATATGGCTCCAAATCCCGACAAACAATGGATTTTACGTGTTACCCAACCTATGGAACCGGTACACAAACGTTTTACCAATATTTTAATGACAAAACGCTTACAAACTTTACAAAGTGTAGATACGGCTGTGGAAAGAGTTTATAATGAATTGAAAACTTTAGGAGAATTGGATAACACTTATATTATTTACACTTCCGATCATGGTTACCATTTGGGACAATTTGGATTAATAAAAGGAAAAAGTTTTCCATTTGAATTTGATGTGAGAGTACCATTTTTGGTTAGAGGACCGGGTATACAACCATCAAAAGTGTAAGTAAATCTGCTTAATTTATACACTGATAATAATCCATGCATTTAATTATTTAAAAAATGTTAAATTGACAAAAACTTTCGTAAAATAAACGAAAATTTATTCAATTTACGAAAGTTTCGTATTTTTATTCATGGATTACCCTGTTCAACTCGAAAAATAAAACAAGAGTACCGACCATTGATCCCAAATTTGTAGGATGATAAATTGTACAAAAATTTTAAATTATAGTAAAAAATGTGAAAAAACGCAGATTTACGTATTAATGCTGAACATTTATTAACCAAAGTTCATACTCGAATATTAATGAAGGTCTTTTATGTATTTACCATAAAAAACTAAGATAAAATATTTGAATATTAAAATTTTAATTGTAAAAGCTGCGTTAAAACATCCAAAAGTTTAATGCAAATTTGCGAAAATCTGGCCCATAAGTGAAAAAAATTGGGTACGCCATTAAAATCACCTTTTCTGAAATATTTTGGATCAATGGTAGGTACTCTTGATTGCAAATTTAGGGGTAAATTTTGTAGCACAGTGTTATCAAACATCTAAAATTCTCGTTAATTTTTTTTTTATTTTTTTCCAATTTCAGTGTGGACGAAATTGTTTTAAATGTTGACTTGGCTCCTACCTTCCTCGATATGGGTGGTGTACCAACACCCGCTCATATGGATGGTCGTAGTCTCTTACCGTTATTGTTTAATAAAAATAGAGCTATCCGTGACCAATGGCCAGATTCATTTTTAATCGAAAGTTCTGGTAGACGAGAAACTCCTGAACAAATTGCTGAGGCTCGTGCTAGATTGTTAAGCGAACGAACTAATATGAAATTAGCTAATAGTACTTTAATTGAAGATCTTATGGGTAATACTTCCGCAACTACTTCCAATTCCCGTATTGATGTTATTGATTTGGAATCGAGAGAAGAAGAACAATTTGGCGAGAACGATAAAGGTAGGTTAAAATAATAGGAAGCCAGAGTATTACACCGAAAAAATTCGGTGAAACTGATTCCACTAATAAAAATCACTTTATTGTCGAAGTAGTTTCTTTCCAAAATCAATTTGTTACAAAATTGTTTGCGGGAAAATTTCGTTAAAAAAATTTTCGTAAAAAAATTATTTCACAAAAAATCACCTACATGTCATAGTTTCTTCACTAGACATTAATACTAATTTATAGCAAATACAAATGCTTTAAAACAATTTTTGAGGTTATGTTTTTAATAAGAAATTGATTCGGAATATAACAAAAAGATAAAATTCCTTATTTTTTTGTGTTTTTTTAAGCACTTTGTTCTAAAAAAACTATAGCGGTAATCACTCTTGATAGAAAAGTAAAGAAGAATCGAAGAAAACGAGAAAAGAAGAAAACTTTTGACAGATACAACAACAAAATGTATGGGATTTGTTTTTTCTCGTTTTCTTCGATTCTCCTTTTCTTGATAGGAAATTTCTTTGACTCAAACCTTGAGTAAGTTGTAGTAGAAAACAAGAAAAACTTTTTTTGACAGAAGAACAACTGATTTTAAGCGTCACAAGATAATTTCATATTTTTTAAATAAATTGTGAATTATATATATGTTTATATATTAATAAAATTTACCTCCAAGTTGAAAATGCTGCATAAAATCTATTTGTGTTATTGCATTTTCCACTATAAATTTAATTATTTTAATTTTTTCTGATGTTTTTGGCATTTTGCTTATTTAACTTTTAATTACATTTGGTGAAAAATGTGTTCAGCCTAGAACAAATGTAAACAAAGATCAGCTGACAGTGTTGAAAACAAACTTGCTAAAAAAGACACTCACTCTTTAATGAAAAAGAAATCGATAATGTTTCCTCCAAGAAAAAGTTTTCTATCAAGAGTGATTACCGCTTATGTTTTGTTTTCGTACTAATGGAAAAATTAATTTTTTTTTTCCTGGGAGGATTCTTGGAGAAACATTGCTAATATCAGCAAATAAATTACAAAATTCATTCGTGTCGTTGAACGTAGTTGTTTTTCTATATATAAAAGTGACTATTTCTAATAGTTAGCAGAAAATTATTATGATATCAGTATTATTTCTTATTTTAACTACATATGCAGAGAATTTCAGTTAGTTATATTTACTACATTTTTAATTGTTTTTACAATTCTGCTATTATTTGTACGTCAATTATTTTGACGATTTTTAAATGTTGTTTTTACTACATTTGTAATTGTGTTTTGGCGTGTAAAAAATACTACACGTTTA
Source organism: Delia radicum (assembly GCA_021234595.1). Lineage (NCBI taxonomy): Eukaryota > Metazoa > Arthropoda > Insecta > Diptera > Anthomyiidae > Delia > Delia radicum. The sequence continues at coordinate 19,145,416 of CM037851.1, forward strand.
GTAATTTTTATGAAAAATACAGTCATAGCCATTTTAATCACATTTGCAGTTATTTTAACTGTAAATTTTGCCTACATTTCTACCTATACAATTCCCTGAGTGTAAAAACTTAATAATCTGAATTATTTTTTAACTCACAATTTAGACTGTAAAAAAAAGATAGAGGGATAGAGGGAAACACATCCGAATTGTACTATTTTGAATGATATAAGAAATGGTTTTGGCTCTATAATATTTTTATTCAAATTAGAAACAATTCTTTTTAAACATCTCATATTAATCATAATATTTCCAGACTCCGATACCGATAATGACGACGATTTTGAAATCGATAATGATGACGATTTAGATGCATCTAACGGCAATTTAGAGGATGATGAAGATGAAGACGATGAACTTGAACAACAGGATCAATTCGATAATAATTTACCACCGTACATTACGAAAATGATGCGTTTAAATTCGGAATGCTCTGATCCGAAATTATTGGAAAATTGTAGACCAGGGCAAAAATGGAAATGTATTAATGAAAATGGTAGATGGCGTAAACATAAATGTAAATTTCATGTAAGTAGAAGCTTTATAACATACAGCGAGAAAAAAGAAAAGAGAACAAATTAAAATGGCAAATATTTTAATATAGCTACAATTACAGCATCATTTAGCGGAAATTTCGAAATATCCGAAAGCGCAAAATAAACGTAATTGTGCTTGTTTTACACCAGATGGAGTGGTATACACAAAAATAAAGCCGGAAAACTATTATGGTGAACAACCAAGAATAAGAAAACGGTAAGTAATTGGATAGAATGATAAATTATAGATAATTGAATGATAAATTTTCGTTCATTAGTTTTAAATTATTTTTATTCTTACTTATAACTGAGCGCAGTATGGGACTGTCGATCCAGATTTTGTAAATTTTATTTTTTATTTTTCATTTTAGCACCCAAAGTTTTGGTAAATCTTCTCGTCGTCATAAGCGTGATACTGAACATTTTGATTTAGAAGAACTTTATCATTCCGAATTACCCTATGAAATGGAAGAACTTTTAGATTTACATAATAACTTGAACAATATTGAAAAACATTTTGTATCGCATAACGAAAAAACTGCTGAACATTTAAGATTAAAACGTGAATTAACCGCCAATTTATTTGATAATCCTGATTCTCTTAATAATAGTTTTGAAAATAAAAAGAACTCGTCCTCTAACGATGCCATTTCAAAGGTAATACAAGAAATACAAGATACCTTAGAAACTTTGGAACTTAAATTTGTCGAACATGATTGGTCTCTAAATAATACTTCCAAGTCTTCAACCAAATTAACTTCGGCTGGTTTTGTTAGAGGTGGTAAATTTCCTAAGGTCGGTGGCAGAGTTGGTACTCGCTGTTATATAGAATCTCAAACTGGTAAAGTCAATTGTTCGGATGTTATATATGATGATGAAAAAACCTGGCGTAAATCTCGCTCACAAATTGATATGCTTATTAAAGTTCTAAAAGATAAAATTACCCATTTGAAGGATATAAAAAAACAATTAAGAGAAACTAAACAGCAAGGCAGATATTGGAATAATGAATTTATGAGTCCAACCAGAGATGATACTGCAGCTCCCGATTTATCACATTTATCTTCGGAATATCATGGACAAAAGGGTACTAGACATAGAAAACCCAATACACATCATCATAGCGGTAATAGACCTCATCTAAATGGTGGGGGTAGAAGAAAATTTACTGAAAATTCAGAACATGATTATTTATCTTCTGTTTCGAAAAATAAAAATATTGAAGATTTTTTATCAATAACGCCAAGAGGCAAACAACGTTATAATGTGCCAAATACTTCAACTACAAGTACCACCACAAGTACTACAACTCCTAAAAGTCGGGTGGATAGTAGTACTACATCTCAAAATATAGATTATGAAATAACAAGTAAAGGTAAGTGACAAATGAGCAATAGAAATAAGTACGAGAATTTTGGCTGAAGTGCTAACACAATTTTTCTAGCTCTTTAAGAAACTAGACCAACGATTTTTTTTTAATCGTTCAATAGACACATCTTACAGAGCAATTAGTGGACTAACTTATTTACCATTTAACGCATTTGTTAATTGTATTTTAATGAAAATTTCAAAATATGACATTTTACGGCGAAGTGAGAAATTTTGATGGGGAGTGGTAATATAAAAATAGTACAGATGCTGGTTAAAACAACAACTACTGATAACTACTCAGGCAACTGTCATCCAACAGCTTTCTTGCGAATTCTCGTATTCTTCTAAAATTATTTTCTCTAAACCGCTGAACTATACACAGTTACATTATTCGCTGTTACTCCATATATTGCATAAAAATTTTCATTCCGCAACCTGCGGAGGCGTCACAAAGCACTTGAGCTGTGCTTCTTTATAGGAATTTCATATTCTATACCTTTGGAAAAAATTCAAGGGGACCTAATTGCAGTACTTTAGCCTCAAAACTTATCTAATATTTGTATTTACTTTTCAGGTTCTGTTCTAAGCACCGAAAGAGTACGTTATCAAAGTTCTAGTCCAGAACCAACAAGTTCAACTGAAACTGCCATACGAAATTCTAACAATAATAAGGGACAAAAGGAAGTGATTAAAGAAACTTATCATAATGCAAGGACGCCAATTACGGATCCCTTCCAATTACCTAACAATAATAATCAATTCTCAGGACCAGCAGAATGTTACTGTGAGCCTGATAATGAAAAGTACGTAAAAAAAACTTTGATATCCTTACGCAACAAATAATTCCAAATTCTTCTTTAACTAGCTACCCCGATTCCAAAGAGATTGCCCGTGAAGCTAGGCGTAAGCTTAAGGAGGAACGACAACGTAAAAAGGAGCGTAAACGTATAAAAAAAGCTCGTTTGGAGAAAGAATGTCTATCGGAAAAAATGAACTGTTTCTCTCACGACAGCAGTCATTGGCGTACTGCTCCATTGTGGAATGATAGTCCATTTTGTTTTTGCATGAATGCCAATAATAATACATATTCATGTTTGAGGACCATTAATGCAACACATAATTATTTGTACTGTGAATTTACTACTGGTTTAATAACCTTTTATAATTTAAAAATAGGTTTGTAGCTAAAAAAAAACAAAAAACAAAAAGGACTTGAAAGGAAATTTAGAGTTTAATAATTTTTTGTTTTTTAGATTCTTTTGAGACTTTAAATAGAGCTTCTTCGCTAACCTCATCAGAAAAATCGTACATGCATGATGCTTTGGAAAAACTTAAAAATTGTAAGGGTAAAAGTTGTACCCTTAAGAGATCTCCAAGTCCAGTTCATATTTCATCAAACATTAATAGTTTGCAAAGGGGCACTAAAAGAAAACATGGTAAGAAATTAAAATAAAAAATATGCTTTAATATAGATTACGCGAAAGTAATTAAAAACTGGTAAGAAACATACCTGGCCAATCGAATATTTATGGGGTAAACAAAGTTCGAACTGCTTTATTTTACATGTTATTTTACTATTTTTGTATACCAATAGAAAGGTCATCCAAATAATTTTCATTTCATCACAAATTTGTAATTTTTTATCCCAAGTTTTAATCCTTAAACTTATTTATTGTGTGGCCTTTATCACATATCCAAATTTTATGACAATCGGAGGGAACCGCTGCAACGGTCCTTTTAATGATAGTTAAAATAACTACAAATATAATTTTAAATGTAATGACTCTATTTATCATATGCAAGGCAACCAAAAATGTGCTCTAAAAATCCATTTTATGCCCATTAAAAATTAAACAAAAAATGGAAAATATGCTCCTAAAATTTAACATAATATGCTCTTAAACCCACATTTTTCTTTAAAAATTCGTATTTTAAAATGTATTGTTAATTAAAGTCGATATAAATTTTGTGAAATTTATTTCAGTTGCTAACAAAAATGAGATTAAAAATTAATTGTAGCAAAATCTGTATATTCTTAAAACAGGAAACTCAAAAACAGGAAAAAAAATTTATTGAATATCCAAAACTGATGTCACAAACCCCAGAAAATAAAGAATTAAAAAATTCAAAAAATTTTATTTTTCGAGGAAAAAAAAAAAGGAAAAACAAAACAATTAAAAAAATATTCTAGAAACTACAAAAATATGCTAAATAAATAAGATTTTTTATTAAAAATATGCTATTAATTTCAAAAATATGCTATTAAGAGCAATATATGCAAAAATATGCTCTAACAAATCGATGCCAGAATTCGTCAATTAATCTGAAACGGATAAATGTCTTATTCATTTGTCAATACGACGCATAAGAAAAAGCATGATTCAGCGTATTTCTGATTGTCCTGGTCATAAGAATGCCTAAGTATGTAGTAATTTTTAACTAACAAAAAACAACTGCAAAAGTAGTAAAAACAACACAGCAGAATTGTAAAAAAAAAATTACAAATGTAGTAAAAATAACTGGCTGAAATGTACTGCATATACAGTTAGGAGAAAAAACAATGCTATTGAATAAACTGAAATAGTGTGTTTTTATATTCTATTGAAATTCACTATACAAAAAAAAATTAAATCAACACAGTTGGGTTAAGGGTTGCCATATTCAAGTTTTCAAAATGCTTTATATTCACCAAAAAAAAACTTGATTGTGAATAAAAATCTTAACAATTAAAAACACCCATACGTTAGTAGTTGTATTTCAATTTAATTTATTTTTTTTTATAAAAATTTGTTTTTTTTATAAAAAGTATAAAAAAATGTTATAAAAAATAATCAGTTGAAATAATCCGATTCATTATTCAACCTTTTCAAATAAACTTTATATCTTGGCTTTTATGTTGGTCTAAAGTTCTCATTATTTTCCATATATATTCACGAATTAAAAGTCTTGAAATAATCTTTTATAAAAATAACGCATCATCAAAACCAATTAAAAGAAAAATATCATTTGTATATATTTTTCTTTTAACTAGTTTTTTATTTGTCAGCTGTTTAATGTTTTTAATTGCACGGGAAATAAAACTAGACTATCAGTAGACCAAATACCCCTATGGGTTTTGAAAACTTATCTCGTATTTCACTTTATAGCCTTATGAAATTTGGCTATTTTCAACTTTTTTTTTTTCATTCTGAAAATTAAAAATATTATTTAATGCATACTAAAATATGTTTTTTCAAAAAGTTTTCGAATTCTAAAATATGTATAATTTAAAAACAAAAAACTTCTAATTAAGGATTTCGGCTTGTTTTCTAAATTTAACATGTTAAAAAGAAAAAAAAATGCTGAAATAACAGTAGGAACTGGCTGTTTCATACTTAACCCTCAAACCGGCCTAAGCTTTTTTGCAATGAAATTTATATCACTTGTTCGGCACGAAAAATAAACAATATGTTCTTCTACCAAAATTTTTTTCGTTGCCTATTTTAGGCGATATTGACCAAAATAACTTCACAGCGAATCTCAAAAACTAATCCATAAAAATGATTGAGTTTATGCATTAATTATTCATTTTACTGAGATATAACTACAGTCCAAAAATTACCCTTTTTGTGCTTTTACTTAAGAAGATATGGCTAAATTGATCGAAAACACACCTAAACTTCTATGTATATTGATTAAACTTAAAAGATTTTTCTAAGACTGCTAAATTTCATAAAAATTGGTCCATAGCTTTTAAAGTTAAGACGATATCATTTATAGGTATGCTACGGGGAATCCTGTATGTCCTTGGACCCAAATTAAAGCTTGTCTGAAAAGTTTAAGCTTCAATCCTACTTTGTGTTAAGCATCGATCTCTTATATTCAGCATTATTATGTTTTAAAGATTTTTGAAATTGTGTTCATTTCAAAATATTTATTTTTTGAAATATCATGAAATTCTAACTTTATCGCTTCCATACCGCACCATGAACAGAAAAAAAATGCTTCACAAAATATTTTGTAAATGTTGTTTTCTATCGAAATAACTTAATATCTTATTATAAGACACTCATTTGAAGCATTTATCGCCAATTTTAAATACTCCGCCGGGCTTGCCGGTTAGAGGGTTAAGGAACGCTAATTTTAAAAAATAAGACACACCCAGACGACATATACCAAAAACTGTTAAATTTTTGCTAAATGGAGTTCAATATACTAATGTGGCACCATTTAATAATCTTAGAAGTGTATAGATTTTAAATGTGGTGTTCGTTTGAGTACACATCGCCTTTTTCTCAGAGGGTGTAGTATTTAAAAAAAAAAACTGTTAATATTTAAACTTTTCAAAAATTCATCTACAGATTAGAAATTGCTGATCAGATCTTAAAATGATGTATGCATAAAAAAAGTCTACAAAAAATACTTCCACATAACATTAACAATGTTCCTATTTTATAGCATGACCTTAAACAATCGGGCATTGAACTTATTATTAAAATTTCGTTTCGAAGAAACCCTCAAATAACCGTTGCAAATTAATAGGGTCGCAGGACTTTAAACAATGTACTTACAGTTATTTTTGCTGCATTTGTTAACTGTTTTTTAACAGTTTAAAAATAATTAAATTTTTAGTTGTTTAACGGTAATTACATTTGTCGCCTTTTTAACTGCTGTTTTAAGTGTACATTTCTGTAGATTATACTGTCAAACTTTTTTGAGTGTAATCTTTTTTATTATCCATTTCCATTTCCATTATCTTTAGATTTTAAATAAAATTTTAATTTCAAATTCACTTTCAATCAATTGAAAATGAATTTGGTTCACACAAAATTTCCAGATTTTATAACTCATAATAACAACAAAGTGAAAAAAAATTCAAAAATTTTAAAAAATCACCAAAGTTTTTAAAAAGAACCAGTAAAATAGAAAAAAAAACAATTAAAATGAAAAAAAAAATCGCCAAACTTTAATAAAAGTTTCTAAAATAAAAAAAGCTTTCATTAAAAAAGATTGTCAAAACTGAAACAAAAATCGCTAAAAGTTTCAAGTTTAAAAAAAAATTATCAAAAATTTAAAGAATGGCCAAAATATGACAAAAATTAAAATGTTGCCGTGATTTTCCCAATTTGGGAAATATTTCTTTTTTAATATGACGATTTTTTTTTGTCAATTTTGACGATTTTTTGTAATTTTTTCACTCTGTCGATTTTTTTACTTTTTTTTGCGATTTAAAAAAAAAAAAAAATCTTTGAAATTAAAAACAAAATCTGATTAAATTTTTAATAGATATGATTAATAATAATAATTGAATAATTAAAAATGAAATCAATTAATTTAATTGATAGTACACTTTCCTTAATAGGACCAAAATCAATTAGACTTTTAATTAAATTAACAAATATTTTAATTAAAACGCGATTTTAGTTTTTTTTACGTAATTGGCCAGAATAAGTTAAACAATTTTATAACTGCCTTCCGAACTTTAGCAATCTATAGACCTCCGATGAATCTATTTATTAATTCAATTATTTTGTGTAATTTAGCCTCTGGTTTACTATCCACCGCTTTGAATGCAAATTCAGGTTTCGTATCAAATCGTATGGACACATTTGATGCTCCTCAGTCAAAACGTCGAAAAGTTGTAAAGTAAGTAGAACAAAATGTCTTATCTTATTCTAGTTTTAAGTACACTGATAATAATCCATGAGTAGAAATACTAAAAAATTTCGAAATAAAAAAAACTTTTGTAACTTGAACTAAATTTTGTGCAATTACGAAAGATTTTGTTGTTTTGACATTAATATCGTATTTTTATGAATGGATTATTTATGAATTTAATTGTATATTGAATACGTTTGCCTTTTTTACCAGCAGATGGCCATCAAATACCAATAATATCAGACGGAAACCTTGGAAGCAACAACAACAACATCATTCTTCTTACAATAGACAACAAATGGGACAGCATTTACGACCAACATACAATCAACAACATAACCAAAATAGAATAGGAACAGCGTCGTCAACATCACAACATATCGAACGTAATACAAGCTTACGTAGAAATCGTTTTCATCAAGATATACACCAACAACAACAGCATCAATCACAATTCCAACAACAACAATATGTAGAGCAACAACATAGTGTACAAACTCAATACAACACTGAAATGAAATCATCTATGACAATGCAAAATAATACAATTGAATTACAACAAAAATTCATAGAATTTCAAATAAATCAACATAATACAAGCAATAATAACAATACTGCTTCATCAGCAGCAGCAGCAACAACACCCTCATATTCAGCAACATCAACCGATGTATATGTGCAATTACCACAACAACAGTCATCATCAACATCATCCTCACACACATCATCATCATCATCATCATCACTTGTACCTTTATTGCCCGAACAAAATCTGTAGTAAATATATTAAGAATTTAGTAATTTATTATAATAATAGTTATACCTACACTAATAGAACAAAATTAGCTAAAACTCCTATAAATGATGTCAAAAAGACGTTGCAGAAAAAACTGATAAAATTAACAGATTTTTTTGCTAAATATTAGTAGGATATGAATAGCAGAAATAAATATGTTCAATATACAAAAATTTGTTTACATTTGATCTTAATTTAAGTTAATTTAAAGTAACAAAGTAATCTGCTAAAATCATCAAAAAATTTGCCAAATATTAGTAGTCAAACAAAATCACAAAAAAATATTTTTAATTTTTTTTTTTATGGAAATTCAAAATTTTGCGTTTCTGACATCAGCAGTCAACAATTTTTTAACAAAAATTTCTGTTGATTTCAGCAAAATTTACTGTTATTTGCATTTAACCCTTTCACTACCCTTGTACACATTTTTAAAAAAATATGAAATAAATGATAATGAAATAAAACCATAGAATGATACCGTACCCGCTAAAATACCGCTTCAAATTGAATACCGTAACCGAATCAAATACCGTAACCGTTATATTTTAAAAACTGTAACCGTAACCGTAATCTTTATTTTTATAACGGTTAAACCAATTCATTTCGGTTTTTTGCGGTTAATTTCGGTTTTATATCGTTATTATTTTTGAAAATATATTTTTTTCGGAGAATTATATCAAATCATTAATAGCATAAAAGTTAGCAAATAAAGAGAATAATATCTTTTAGCTACTGAGAAAATTCTATAAAATGTGATTGCAAATAGGAAACGATTTCATGAAAGTTAAAATGCATTTCTTATTTCAAAAACATTTAAGTAACAGTAAGATCAACAAATTAACTTTGTACTGTGTTTATTATTAATTAATACACTAAACTTTAATGCTGACATTTAATATACAATAATATACAAAAGATATACATAAAAAACCAGAATCTGTTCAAATATAATTTCTGACATTACGAACGCTTTTAATGGTAGTGATGTAACATTTGGCATTAGAGCACGCTTGTTCGGCATTCACACTTGCGTGCAGAACACGTGTTTTGCCAAAAACGAGTGGAAAAGAATAAAAACCTGTTGGTATATAATAAACAGCTTAAATACGTGTCTTTTCAGAACATGTGTTTTGCATTTAGGTGTGAACGTGGCTTTAGGTAGTCAAATGTAAAAATTCGTTCTTGTTGTTGTAATAGCTGAGCTGGTTCCAGATGTTTTTTTCCCCCTGTAAGATGTTAAATAAAGATTGTTGATTCTTTTAAGTTTATGTTGTGTGCTGTGGCTCGTTGATAATAGGGAGCCTGAGGAATTAAGCGCCTTCAGTAGGCTTGAGCCATAGACCAATTTGGCTTAAGTCAGTGGGTCTACTTGGACAATTGAAGAGGTGTTACGTGTCATGCGGACCCTGGAGACATGTCGCCATCGGTTCAATGTGTCAGGAATTATCCATTCACGGTATCAGTTTAACATACACAACAAAAATTAGGTTTTTTAAGATTTTCATTGATTGTGTTTTTCTGAAGCACAACACATCATCTTCTATCCTTCTTTAACTCATTAAAATTACTATAACTAGATACGTTTACATATGACTCAGGGGTTGGCGATTTCTCGTCAAAAGTGGCGATTTTTAAACTTGTTTGCCGATTTAATTTTTGATATGACGACGGGCGGATAGGATTGCTAAAAATTGCTCTCTAAAATTGTTAATATTTGTTTTTTCTTTATTAACTCGTCAAAACGCATTTTTTTAAGTGTTTACTTCGATTAAGAAAAAAGAGTTTTTGGCGACTTTTTGATGCAAAAATTAACCAAAAATGTTGTTTGCCAATGTTTATTACTCTGTTTGGCAGAAAACGGCAAAATAAATCTGAAAACCCTTATCTGGGTAATTAAGCCTTAAGGCGGACTTACACGTTATCTACTTTTACCCTTAGGATATTGGTCATTAAAAAAATCATTATATGCATAAACTGTTCATTTGGACTACTTATATAGTGTATATCGTAAACTAACAAAGCTAGAATTTCGAAATTCCACAGGTAGCGTCATCTAATAACCAGAACAACACCAACCAAAGAATTGTTGGTTATTCGAATGTTTTAGTGGTAAAAATGGGCTGAGAAGTTTTTCGTTTACATTTTTTGGAGGGTAGGAGAGCGAGGGGCCAAATGTGTAAGACTTTCTCCTTCTAATTTAAGGGCCCCAAAGAAGTCAAAATAGAAATGTATCTACATACAAATAGTCGGTGGTTAAAGGGTTCACAAAATTAAAGATAAATATGGCAAAACAATCTGTTGATATTACAGTTTTTGTTTGCCGTTTTTTGTCAACAAATATTTAGCAAAAGCTTATGCTGATTTTAGCAGAGTAATTTTCAATTAACTAAATTTTACCTCGAATATAACTAAAATTTTGTAAATTTAACAGTTTTATTTTTCCTTTTCTTGTCGTACTAATATTTAGCAAAAACAATCTGCTAATTTTAACAGTTTTTTTTTGCAACGTAGCTTTTTTTAATTATTTATAGTTGATTTTTCTGCTATTTTTAGAGTTTATTTCTATGAGTGTATCTAATAAAAGCTTACAAATATCGTATACGGTAAATATACATAATTACGATATAAATTCCAGCCATTTAAATCTACACTTAAAGTACAAGCTTCACTAAATATTGACTCAGTTTTATAAACAACCCCTCAAATATTTGGATATTATCTTCCTAGCCGACATTAACCCTTTACTGCATGAAATATGAAATTTACAATAAGTATACACCTACATTTGACCAATCATATATGCAAAAGTTTTATTTTTATCGCTCCCCGCATATTTTCCAGTACATTGGGGATAAAAAGTAATTTCCATTGAAAACGTTTTCCTCTCGGATGATAACAGGCCAGTCAGAATCGACTTTTACTCATAAAAATGTACTAAAATTAGTTAAAATTCTTTTTTGCGGTATAACTCTTAAATTAGTATTTTAGTGGGAAGTATTATATAAGCATTTTTATTCAAAATAAAATGACGGACTTTTTTCTCCCAAGCTTTTTTTACCTATCAATTACGCTTCATGCTGTTGTAATCGGTGAAAATCAAAATTTGTGTCATAGCTTTTATTCTAATCGGCTCGTCTATAATAATTTTTAAAATTGACATGAAATTTACTTTATTCGAAAGAGAATCTTCTGGCAACGTGAAACTATGCGGTTACCAAACGTTTCCTTCAATAAATCAATTGCGGCACTAGCTCCTGCACATCATGGTTGTGCAATTGAGGAACGGAAAAGTCAGTAATCATGGCTCTATAACGGTCACCATTGACGGATAGACTGATTGTGGTCTTCCTCTACGTTACGCCCTACAACAGCAATGACTTATTCTGTACGCACTGTACGACGTCTCTGTGGATGTATATTATCATTTAGAGTACGTGGTGCAAATACGTTCCATAGTTAATCGAATTAATTGCTCTGATGGACGATTATGTTGACCGTAAAATGAACCATGATTTTCAAAATAAATTTGGACAAATAGGAAGCGTTGTACAGGCGCCAGTCCATTCATGTTGAAATGTTAAACCAAACTAAACATAAATCACAGTGTTGCCAACTTAAAGTTCTATGCCTGTATAAAAAATACCCTTTATAAGAAGAACCATGTCTTTAATGGAATCACTTTTGTAAAATTTTTATTTCGGTCTCTATGTTACTATGGTAGCCAACTACCATTATTAAGAAAAGCTATTGAATGCCAACCCTGCTATAAGCGTGGTAAAGATTTTCCAAAAATTAATCAAATTATAGGAATTTTTCTTAAATTCTTCTAATTTTTGTGCGTAATAGTGAAACAATTTTTCCATTAAATTACGTTTCACGCATTTTTAAATTTTTTTTAATTGAAGTTTTAAGTAAAAAGCTGAAGCTTTTTTAAGTTTGCCGCATATTTTTCATTTTAATGTTGATTTTTGTATGTGTTTGTTATAGGTTAAGCTTAACAATTATCTAAAAATTCGTGAAAGGGTCGAAAAAATTTGTTTGTTATATAAAAAGTTCGCAATAAACAATATAAATGCGTTGGGACCAAAAAGTTCGTTATAATCGGTGTTCGTTATAACAGAACTCCACTGTATTTGTGAATAATAGTTTTATTAGTTTAATGTTAAAATGTTCATAATTTTTCGTCCACTAAAATTCTCTCTATGTCCGTCCGTCCAATAGCGTTTAAGAAAATATGTACCAAAATCATATTTTTACCCATTCGGCTCTGAGAGCATTTTCGGCCCAAGTGGTTAATATGATCCGAAATCTACAACTTCATTGGTGGTAAAAGGGTTAATAAATTCATCAACTGTTTCACAAAGAGTAAATTCTCTTGCAAATTAATAATTTTTACTGATACGATATTGTAAAGCTAAAATAGCTAAATGATGACGGTTTTTTCAGTTTTTTTAATTAGAAATGATGAAATACATATTTTAAATAAGTTTTTAAAAAAAAAGCCAACATCATTACGCCCTTAACACATTATAATTCTAATATAATATATATATATATATATATATATATATATATATATATATATATATATATATATATATATATATATATATATATATATATATATATATATATATATATATATATATATATATATATATATATAGAATATATATATATATATATATATATGTATGCACAGCGCATAGTCCAGAGACATTTATTCGTTCCCCCGCATAGTTTAGGGACATTTCCTTACTTTGGGGACTGTCCCCAAAATTTTCGCGCCTTTTCATACATCTAGCGTTTAAGATGAGGACAATTTTTTCTATACACCGCATATTCCGGCGACAATTTTGGCCATGTCCCTAAAGTATGCGCTACGCATACATATATATATATATATATATATATATATAAATATCAGACATGGGCGGCGTCAATTACATTTAAAAATCATTGACATGTGAAAATTTTGAATATCATTAACAATTTCAGACCTACTTATGGGCTTAAACGCTTCCTTATGAAATTTGTAAACTTTTAAATACCAAACAACGTCTGGGTGTTTAATTACAGGCCAATTACACAATTACACCCAATTACATGTAATTAGACGTAAAAAAAAGTAATTGGTATGTAATTAAATGAACAAATATTGGTATTATGTCCCATGTCTGGTATTGGCAAAATTGAAAACTTTCCAATGAAGCGTTTAAGCCAACAAATGTGAGTACATTCACTAATAAGTGCCCTGTAATTAAATACCCAGACGTTGTTACTTATCCCCATGTTTGGTATTTAAAATTTTATAAATTTCATAAGGAAGCGTTTAAGCCCATAAGTAGGTCTGAAATTGTTAATGATATTGAAAAATTTCACATGTCAATGATTGTGAAATGTAATTGACGCCGCCCATGTCTGTTAAATATAAAGTTAACAAATTTATTAGGTTAAGAAATGTTTCTCCCAAAATTAGTAAGTTTTAATAAAATAAAATAATTAAATTTAAATGCTTAACATTGAAAAAAAGCAACATTAAACAAATCATCGTGCTCTTTAACATATCCACCAGCTGCATATCCTTAACAAATTGTTACAAATTAGCTTGTATCTATTAAACTAATCTACCGAACTAATCTATTGAACTATTTAGTACCAATATGGTCACTCTAAACTTTGTGAACTAATAGGCATCTTACTACAAGGTGGATATAGTTTATTGAGGAGTAGCCAAACTTAACAAAACGCAAACCAACATATCAGTTGACAGGGTAATTCAAGCGGAGTGAGTGAAATTCACAAACCAAACTTAAAAACAACCTGGTTTTTGGTTTGGTTGATAAGTTTTGATTCACTCAGCAAGAATTACTAGGCAAACTGCTTTGTTTGTTAGGTTTCGGGTTTAGTTGGAGTGTTGGTTGCTGGTGGGTTTTTTTAGGTTTGGCTACTCCTCAATAAAATATATAATTCTTGACACTACTACAATTAAATCTATATTGGAAATGCTGTATTTAGTTAAACAATTTTCTAAGTCTATTCACTAAAAAGAACAAAACTAATGTACCTAAAATAATGCATACATTACATTTTCTGAAAAATTATTTTATTAAATTTATTTATTACATACAAAGTATATCGACATGTAAAGTTGATGTTTTTTAAATAGTTTGATTTTACAATTAGGATTACCAGATCTGGCAGTTTATACACTAAGGTAACCAAAAGGATTCTCATAGAGTTTATTTTGTCTGTTGTATGTAATGTATCGGTTTGAGTTAAGCCATTTTTATTTTACTATTGCAGACAACTGAAGATTTGGGTGATGCCAATGAAACAATTATATTGTCTATCATGAAAATTATCAAACTTTTTGAAAAGCAACAAATAAAATCTAATATGACAATATCATATTAGATTTTTTTACTTGAGGTAGAACAATATTCTAACTAAATATATGAAAATTTATTTTATTATTAAAAAAAACAATCGAGTATCATACATGAGATTAAAAATGTATATAGGAATATATCTTGAAATATCATAAGGATATTTCAATTAAAAATTGTTCAAAAACAAATTGCTTATCAATATTTTTATGTCCTTAAAAATGTTTTCAGATTTTAAGATGATTGTATTTAGATAACTGATAATCGAGTTTTTTGTTAATCTTAAGTTTTTGCGAAGGACATAATTTGTGTAAAAGAAATGATTTCAAAGATTTAAAAACATCCCATATTTAAATTTTAAATTTTTAAATATTGTAATTTTATTGCTTTTATAATTAATTGGTTTTATAAAACAAAAATTGTTATTATAAAGAGACTGTTTAGTTTAATTTTTTTTTAAAATTGCCTTTATTTGATTTAAATTTAAGTATTTTTTTTTGAAAATCATTTTTATAAATATTAACCAGATAATAAAATCTAATAATTTTATACAAATTTGCAGCCTTATTCTAAAAATATTTTAAATTTAAATGATTCATAAAGTAATTTTTAAATACTAATTTTGTAGTTTACCAAAATTCAAATTCAATTTTTAGAATAAAGTCTGCAAGTTGAAACACCATAATGATTTTATTTTAATCTTCTTAGTTTAAATGAGCTTAAGATCATTTATTTATTAATTATTTATTTCCAATATTTTGTCTCAACATTGTTTTATTATTAAAAAAAAACAAGTTTTTCAAATTGTAATATTTGTTTCCTGAAGAAGTCACCCAATGTGGAGACGAAATATTGGAAATAAATACTTGATTGTTTTTTAGATTTGTCTAAAAACGGGCTTTTCAGGTCCAGTTTATTATATAAAATAAAAGATTATTTCATTTAATGGTCCATCCGACGTTTCGTTGGTGTTTTTTCCAAAATCTTCTGGGATGAATATTTTATTGATATATAATCTTCTCTGTCAATTTTACATTATTTTCAATTATTAAACAATACAAAACAAGTATATGTATAAATAAATAAAAATAATTGTAAAAAATAAATAAATAAAATATCACAGTAAATTCTTTTTCTATTTTCCTAATGTTAAGATCACAGTTGAGTTAAGACAAATTAATAAATAAATGATCTTTAGCTCGTTTAAACTAAGACGAATAAAATAAAAGAAGATCAAAGGAAACTTAACATTTTATTTTAGTTTACTTTAGTTTATTTTATCTTTATTCTATACATATCATCCATTCCATGATATGTTTTGCACACGTATGCTCTAAGATGTCTATTTGTTTCTGCACATTTTGTAACCTTGCGTTTTATTGCCGTGTTTGAGTTTTTAAAGAAATCCAAAAAATTTTATAAGTACTGAACTTTGAGAAGCCATATTTTCTAAAATAGATTGACAATTTTAAAAATTTAAAAAGCGTGTGAAAGCTTTAATTGTCTACTTTACGATTTGTAATAAAAACCAACCACTTTTTTAGAATTCTGGACCCAAACAAGTCAAAGTTGTTACTTATTAAAAAAATATTAAGTTTTTTTAAAAATTTGAAGGGAAGTGCAAAATGCAATCAAAACTTTGCATTTGCATTATGAATGCATTTTCGCAAGAAAGTAGTTGTTTTTTTTATTACAAATCGTCAAGTAGACAATGTTAACTTTCATATATTTTTTTAATCATTAAAATAGTCCATCTACTTTGGGAAATATGGCTCTTCAAAGATCACTAGTTTTATATTTTTTTTGATTTTTTAAAACATTTAAAATGGGAATAAAAATGCGAATTTACACAATTTTTAGAAACTGAAAATTGTAGTAAATAATACACATCTTTGAATATACGTTTGCCAAATTTTTAACAAAATCAAAGGGCTGGAGTCCCAAAAAAGTACCGATTTTTAATATTCTCTCATGGAATGGACGATATTTTATTAATCTATCTTGCCATTTAGACTTTTATTATACTATAAAAATATTCTAATATTTTCTACTTATTTTTTTATCAAATTACACTGCTCAACTCGAATTTTAAAACAAAAGTACCGAAAATTGATTCTAAATATTTCGGACACGCTGTTTATAAAGAAAAAAGTCTGTATTTGCACAAAATTTTATATTTGCGAAAGTTATTTTAACAAACACTCTCATTACAGTGAATGTCTACAAAATATTTTCCAATTTTATTTTAAAAATGTTCACATATTTGTATCAATTTTAAAATAAAATTTGAAAATATTTTGTAGATATTCACTGTAATGAGAGTATTTGTTAAAATAACTTTCGCAAATACAAACTTTTTTGGCGGAATCATCATTGTTTAATATATTTACATATTATACTAAAAGATGAACTCATATATCATCCTTTTTCGCTATGCTGTCATATAAATTTTTGACACATTTCACGTTTTTTCCTTTAACCGGACTTTTTTTTTCTTTTTTACACGAACTAATTGTTCAGATTTTTAATTTTTCTTATGCACAAAAATGCTTTGACCGATTGCGAAATGGGATGATAGGAGTGTACAGAAATGGTAAAATATAGTAAAAACTGAGAAAAACGCGGATTTACTTTTTAATGCTGCACATTTATTAACCAAATTTTATACTCGAATGTTAAAACCAAATATTTTAAAATATTTGATTTTTAAAATTTTATGTATGCAAAACTGCGTTAAAACATGCAAATTTGTGAAAAATTTGGTCCATAAGTGAAAAAACTGTGGACACCTTTAAAATCATCGGGACCGAAATATTTAAGAGCAATGGTCGGTACAATTGTTGTCGATTTTAATGGTCAATTTAGTAGCGCAGTGTTATTATTATATTTCAATGCATTTCATTTATTGGTTTTTATTTTTTTTAATATAATTAGAAATAATTGTAAATATTTTAATATAGGAAAGTAATTGTTCTTGTTTTTAATAAAACTTGTTTAATTTTTAATCGTGTCATTATTTAATAACTATAATGCTATAAACACATAGACCACAGCAGACTGCAGAGCTACACGACTGCAAATGCCGTTGACTGCAATCGTCGCCGTGTGGTCAGCTACTTATTATTTTGGAAACGACAGCAGCATAGTAAACAGCTGATCACGATTCAATTTAAAAATATCAATAGCTGTTTTTTATACAAATCAGGGATGTTAAAGTTGGTACAATTGTACTTTTTTTGGTACATTTTGACCTTCTAAAGGTCAATTTGGTACAATTGGTACAATTTAAAAATTTTTAATTTTTCCCCTTTTTGAATTTTTAGTATAGCAAACAAATTGTTATTGTGTCCTTTTTCATTGCATTTATTTGTTTTATGTAATGAGCTCTTAAAATATATGCGACTATATCCGCCAGATTTTACGATTTATCATCATTTTAAGGATTTTGAAGAATATAGTTGGCAATTTTTTTTTTAATATCGATTAAAAATTTACGATTTTTTACAAAATTTATCTGGCAGCTCTTACATATATTGACACTTGTTGCAGCCAACTTCACTTTTATTTTGAATTTATTAAAATTCTGAAGAAGTGAAAATTGATATATAGATATGGCATCACTTATAACATATGGGAAAACAGTGGACATTAGAGTGAGGTGAGTTTCTAAAAATAGAACTGTTGTGTTGTTGGAGTTGTACTTCTGAGATTATGTATGCAAGAACAAAAACACCGTGTATTGAATAAAACTAGTTTTAATCACAACAAAACTCGACCTAACTATAGCTCAGAGGGCTAAAGCGATCTGTCTAACGTGTAGTGCGAGTGCATGTGGCATTAGAAATCAGTTTATCTATACCACGGTCAGTGATTGCACAGAAAAATTTCATATAGACGCAATCGAACAAATAAAAACATAACAAATATTACATTATTCAAAAATTCAATAAAACAGGGTCACTGACGAACGTTCAATACCAGAAACTGCGCAGTCTGATTCAGAAAAAATTGAATATTTGCAATGTAGTTATGATTTTTAGAAAATACACTCATTCTTCTCTACCACGCCTTTCACAATTAAATTAAATAAAATTGCATATTAATTATAGTATTAACTCCAAAAACTCCAAACTCTGAAAAAGGCGTTAAAATTCAAACTCAAACGAAAATTAAATTATTGTTAAAGAAATGAAAGAAAATTCCAAACAATCTTATATATGTTTAATTTAGAACGAGCTCTCAACCTCCGTATATTTACAAAAATAAGCAAATCAAACATATTAGCTAGGTTAATACTAGTATTTCGATCTGGTTAAAGATCTCATCAGAACCCAATGTTTTAGAAAAGTTATAGCCTCCATAATAGGCAGAACTTTAACAAAAAACCGATTAATCATTAATTTTGCTCCATTCTTGTCTTCTTAGTAAAAATATTACTTGAGCCAGAGTAAAAACTAAAATTTTTTAACTGAAGTCGTTAAAAAATTAAAACGTTTGTAGTTTTTGGTCGGTAGTAGCTAATTTTCAAAATGAACTGAATGTCAATATGTTTCCAGATATTTCTAGTCGTTGCTGGAATTTTATCCATTCCACACTGGTCTGCAAATGTGGAAAGAGTTTTTTTCTTTTCAAAATATAATAAAAACTAAGGAAAGAAACAGACTACATTAGCCAGCATTATCAAGTCTCATACAGACTAAGGATTGGTTAAGAGCGACAAATTTATGCTGCTATGATGTAGAAATTCCAAATAGTTTATTAACTAAACAAATAATTCCATGATTTGGTCTCATATATTCATAAGACTTTTTTATGCCTTATTTTATTCATACATATAATGTATGTTATTGGAAGGTTTTGTTTTTTTTTTCTGTACAAGAGAATTTTTATGTATTTTTTTTTTTGTTGTTTTAATAAATTTAAAAAAAATGGTACCGTCAACGTCCAAAAAGTACAATTTTTTTTGGATGTTGGTACAAAATTGAAAACTCCATTTAACATCCCTGATACAAATGCATTTTTGTTTCAGTAGTGCCAATTACATCTTTTTTTTCTTTATTAAAATAGAACAACATGCTTGGTTGTAGACACGTATATAAAGTTCACTTAAAAATACAATTACTTATTTATAATACATTATTATAACGTGAAAATAAATTTATATAACCCCTCTTGAATATTAATGCAATTATACCATTTGATGTTGCGACGTTTTTTGTGTTTAACAAAATAAAATATTTTTAAGCACTAATTTGTTACATATTTTGTTTTATTGTCAACACTATTTTTGTTTTGCAGCCAACAAAAATAGAAATTAACCTAAGTTGACTACAGCGGCAAAAGTAGTCGGGTAGCCGTGTAGTTGTGTTGGTGCCAAAATAATCGTTTTCATATAAACGTGTGTATTTTAATTTTGACAGGCTGTAGTCGTGTAGCTGCAGTCGTCTATGTGTTTATAGCATAATAAATAATAACAAAAATTAAAATTGATTACAAAATGCCCTACACTATTTAATTAAGTTTAGGTTACTCTATTGTTCATCTACTATTTCTTTTAGGATTTATTTAGATTTTTTTTTTTAAAGCACAAATTATGTGTAGAATAAATTGTTATTAATTTAAATTTAAATTAATTTAGTGTAGGGTATTCATATTCAATAAAACTAATAATTTTACAAGGAAAAAAATATTTAACCTTTGTTAAATGCCATTTAAATTATTAATGTTTCAGAATTACATATAGCAACAAATTTTTAGTAAATAAAATATTACAATAAAAGCAAAACGTATAAATATTAATAATTTGTGTTTTATTTGTCAAAAATAACTGCCACATGAACATATTCCAACAAAGAACAATTTTTCGGAATTATAGCATTGCAAATAAAAACCAAATTCAAACGGCGAAAGACCTTTATCATTGGGCTTCACAAACTTATAAGACCTCCAAAGAAGTTGCTTATGCATACGCTGACGATTATAACATAACAAAAGAAGTTCTATTTTCAAGGTATAAAAATGCTAAAACTATTACAGGAACTCAAAGTTTCCATTTTTTTATACCTTTAGATGAAACTTCACTAAAAGTTAGCAAATATTCCGAAAGTCAAAAGTATGCGCAAAATTATATATTAATTCTAAAAAAATTAAACTAAAAAAAAAATTTACCAAGGGTAAATGCATATTTTGGGGGTGTCTGAAAAATTTGATAATACGATTCTTGTTCTAATCTATAGAATTACAAAAAAATCTGTATAACTTTCAAAGTATAGCTACTTTATTCTTTTTTGTCACACAATGATATCAAAATATAAGGAAGTTAACAAGAGATGCATTTACTTAAAAAAATTAAAAAAAAAAGAAAAAAGAACGCCATTTTAGTTTTTGGATATGTTGTATATATTAAATAGACCCTTCTAAAAAAATTTTTTTTTGGAAAAAAATACTTGGCCTTTGAAATGTTTTCCAAGTTTAAAGTTTTATTTTTGGCTAAAAAAAATTTTCAGTGTAATATAAAATGTTTACAGTGTATGTTTTCGAAATACCTTTCTAATGGTACCAAAATCTTTGAAATCGGTTCAGCCATTCTGTAGTAATCTCAGCTTGAAAGTACATGTTATCGTGATATTTCAAAAACTTCGATACCTTGCCACGCCCACATATTTTCAAAAGTGCAATGTGTTTATATAGGTAAAATGTAGCTGTATGCAAAGTTTCATCAAATTCTGAGGGGGGTCGGGTTCAACGAATATCGGTTTTGATATGAAATTCATCATATATTATATGAGATCGAAGTAAAAAAGATTATCACCATTGATCAAAAAATAAATTGAAAACTTGTTTATTTTTTTTCGAAGCAACTGATAAAATTGTTAAAAACTACTGCTTTTTAAGACTGCTTTTTTAAGGTAAATTTAAGGTAAAGGACAAAAAAATATTAGTCACGTAATATTTTTTAGGTGCGCAATCTCAAGTTTAGAGGTTAAAAAATGGGGTAAAGAATTACCCAATTTGATGCTTTTTTTAATATATTTTTTACATAAGTTATTAAACTATATGCAAATTGGAAATCAAATGAAAGGTATTTTAAATACATATCCACTGTTATATAAAATATGTCCTTGCATGTCCGAACATGTTTGTTATTAAAAAATGGGAAATTTCAATTTCGCCAAAGTTGAAAAAATTATATGCAAAAGTTAAAAATTTTAAATATTTTGGATAATATTTCAACAAGGGCTTGTTAAATGTATAAACGTATATATATATATTTGAAAAGCTTACACATCTTTCCAAAACCGTTCAAAAATTTAAAATCGGTTTAAAACTGACTTAACTAAAAATATTTTAGTCCGTGGATTTTAAAAAAAAAACTTTTTTTATCTATAACTTCAAAATTCTAAAAATTAATAAATGATTTACTCAACTAGAAGTACAACCTGCACACGGTCATTTTAAAATTATATTAAATTGTTTCTATTTTGTAACGCTGTGTTGTTTAGATAAATAAATTTTTATTTGCAAATTAATGGTTTAATTCATTGGCGGCGCTTGTTAAAGCAAAAACGATAAATATAATTGCATACTTTTAGGCGCAACATTAAACTGTTAACATAATCGTCTATGTTCTGGAATCCCATTTCGCAAAAAATAAAACTAATTCAAATATCTTGGTGTTCTTGAATTAACTTTCGCTATATTTTACGGGAAGTGAATTGGCCATAGTGTTAGGGGGCAACAGGAATTAGTATCTACTTTTTCGTTATTAAATACAGTAGAATCTCAGAAATTAGAACCACTTTGTACATCGGGCAGTTCTAATTTCTGAAAAGTTCTAATTTCTGGACATTTTTTTTACAGAAAAATATAATAGAACTAGTTATGTAAGCTTTATTATAACACAAAACAATTTTTATTTAATAGTATTTAATTAATTGAACATATTAAATTCAAAGAAAAACTTTAAAATTTTTTTTATTATTAGGTATTTAATTTTGTACAAGTATATCAAATTTCACATGCATATGACCGAATTGTACTCACCACGAATAACTCGGGGATTCCCCGTTTTATTTTTACTTCAATGAGAAAAAAAATAATTTGTAGTGAAAATACAAAACAAAATAAAAAAAACCTTCCAGAAACTAGAAACACAGGTTCTAATTTAAGAGCATACAATACATTGGAGATTAGAGTCACAGGTTCTAATTTCAGAGCGTACAATACATTGGAATGGCAGGATCTAATTTCTGGACGGTTCTAATTTGTGAGAGTTCCAATTTGTGAGATTCTACTGTATAAGTTGTTTGAAGAAAAAAAAAACTCTTGGTTCATACAATTTATTTTGATTTTTATTGATTTCAAAAAAAGTTTTAGCATTTTTCAACAATAAATAAAAAAAATAATCTCGATGTATATAAAAACAAAAAATTAATATAACTGTAAAAAATATTACTTGAGCCAGAGTACACACTAAAATTTTTTTATATAAATAGAACATTTTTGGTCTTCAAAGTTTAGTAACGTCATGATGCTTGTTAGGAAAAGACCTAACCACGTGCTTGATTACTAAGAAGACAAGAATGGAGCAAAATTGATGATTAATAGGTTTTTTGTTAAAGTTCTGCCTATTATGGAGGCACTAGCTTTTCTAAAACTTCGGGTTCTGATGAGATCTTTAGCCAGATCGAAATACTAGTATCAACCTAGCTAATATGTTTGATTTGCTTTATTTTTGTAAATATACGGAGGTTGAAAGCTCGTTATAAATTGAAAATAACATAAAAATAATCTCGATGTATATAAAAACAAAAAACTAATATAACTGTAATAAAAAAATGTGTTTTAGAAAAAAAAAAAATTATTTTAGATGTTTTCTAAAACATTTTTTTTTTTTATAATAGCCTTTCTGGTGGTTAAAAACCTTTCTGGTGGTCAAATAAAAACCTTTCTTTTATTTGGTTATGGCTAATTTTTGTTTATATTAGTTGCAAATATTTTATTTTATTAAATTCAATCTTAAAAAAAATATTTCTACCAAATCACAAATTTTTCTTAAATTCGCATCAATTTTTGCAATTTGACGACTTAAATTTTGTATGTGCGAAAAAAAAACTATAGTTTTTGACAGCTAAAATATTTTTTTTAACAAAAACTTGGAAAACACCAAAACGTACGAACGAATTCAAGAACACCGATTTTTCAATTATACGAATTCGAAAAATTTTACGTTTTCGTTTTCCCACTAATTCCAGAACAGAGACGAATGTTATTAACAGTAATGTACAAATATTAAGTATTTTTATATGTTTGCTTATGACTGCTGCTAAAACACATGCACAATATTCATTTGCTCTTTTTTACAAGATACTTTAGTGCAGAACTAACATCAGTCAAGACAAGTTCATTATTTGACAGCAATAATAAAATCAATATTACATAAACTACATGTTTAAGTGTTAATTAAATATTGCAATAAATGGCAATTTGATAAGAAACTTAATTGCTAATAATGGAAACTTCCAAAGATAAAACAACTACTCTAAGTCATCAAAATTCGGGTGGGTAAAACAGTGAACAGACAACTAAGTGATTGAATCATTTCGTTTATTTTGTAAATGAAGAGTACCTAAATACCTCTTCTGAGTGGTATGAACGAACAAGTGAAAGAATAACCAAAAATGTATAATTCGACAACTTTCTCTTCTGTTAAAGATAAAAATAAACAAAACAATATGATTACAACAAACAAGCAAGAGTGGTTACAAAATGAGAATATTTATTTTTTAAACAAATTTTGAATTTTTACCTAAATTATAAATTGAATTTGTTTTGTATGTAGGTGTAGACAGCAATGGATTTGATAATGAACATCAAATTACTGATGCATGTCGGGGAAAAAAATACGATGCAACTATCGACGAGAATCCACAAGCTCAAGCGTATTTAGATCATTTATTAAATAACGGCTGTAACGAAGGTGATAGCGGTTATGATTTGGAATTTCCATCATATTATGATGAAAACTTGTTCAGACAGTAAGTATTCAATTAAAAAACTTAAATAACTCTATGTACTTACATTCAAACTAGTTTCTTCATACGATATATAGTGTAATTTTGATTTTTTTTTGTATTTGAAACGCAAAAAAATACTAGAATTTGTAGTAATTAATTAATTTGATATACAAAAATGTACACTAATAGAAAAAAATTAGTAAAACTTTTTGCTAAAACTGCTAACAAAATTAGTTCAAAATGACGTTGCTGGAAAACCAGCTATAATTAGTAAATTTTTTTAGTTAAATATTTGTAAGCAGGGCAGTAGCCTGGACATTTTTGAAATATATATACTCAGGAAATTAAGGAAGGTAGAATGACTAAAAATTACAGTTAAAATGAATATAATATATGTACACTGAAAATAATAAGTTAGTAGAAAAATTAGTAAAACGTCTTGTAAATCAAGTATATTATTTCTTAGTAAATGTTTTGCTGAATTTGTGTTTTCAGCTAAAATTTTAGTTATACTTATTCGGCACTTAACAGTTTTGAACTAATGTTTTACTAATATTTTACTAATGTTTCACTAATTTATTTTGCTTACAAATATTGTGCTAATAAGCACATTAATAGTGTGAACGAAAACGTGATTGAAAGATATACGCAGAATGAAGTAAATGTTTCGGCATGTCAAGATGTAATAGAGACGATGAAAACGATACTAAAAAGTACAACTCTTGTAAGACATATAAAAAAATCAACAATGGAAGATTTTTTGTATATGTTTTTCATACAAAAAGACGCCATATAAATTGTTGATCTAATAAACTCAAACATTGTGTTGATGCCGACTTGTCAAAGAAATTAATTATGAATTAAATTAAAGATAAAATAAAATATTTTAATTTAATAAAAATAAAATGTGTATTTGTTAACTGAATTTTTATAGTGGTAATTTGTGGTTTGTGGAAAAATTGCAAACAAATATACCTTTAACTAGACAGACTAAAGTGAAAGAGAAGGACACACATCTCAGGTAATTTTTTATATTACCTTCCTCTATTTGCAAAAAAAGGTTGTTTATTGTTTTGTTTTGTTTCTAGAATTATCTACGACATTTAGCTTCAGTCCAAATTGTCATCATTTAGACAACCATGGATGTAAGTAGTTGAAATATATTTTTGTTTATGTTATATATAATTATTTCTATTTATTTGTAGATATTAAATTAATTCACGTCTTCAATGTATGGACATTTTTATATTTTTTAATGTATTGAAATTTTTTTAATAAACACAAAAATTTTATTATGATAAAATAAATAAATTAACAAAAGTATATTTTTTCTACAAATTTTTTGAGTATTGTTCTGCCCACTAATATTCAGCAAAAATTGTATTATTTTGCAAAATATATTGCTGACATTAGCAATTTTTTTTGCTAGAACCCTACTGACTAAAATTTTGCTAACTCAGCAAATTTTTTTTCCGACTTTACTGACTTTTTCTTTTTGTTAAGTGTAGTCAAAGAGGGGATGACTGTATTTGTCATACGAATGACTACCCTTGTAGTTATTTTCAACTATTGATCAAAACAACTAACATTAAATGAATGCATTAAACATAAAAACGACCAACAAAACAATAACAACACCGAACATAAAAAGACTGCATAAGTTGTAAAAACTAATATTTTTAACAGTTATTTTTTCGTTATTTTAATAATATTAAAAAAAATATTTTTTTTTTTTCGTTTATTAAATTAGAATAAAAATTTGTATTTTCTACATCCTATTTAAAATTCAAAGTCGAAGTTCCAAACGGCAATCGAGTTATGAAGTTTTTATGCATTGGAGATACAATGAAATTTTCTAATTATTATTTGCAAACTATGAACATATCAATAATAACAAATATAAACTAAACGAGAATTTGTAAAAACTCGACATAAACTTCAATTTTTGAAAAACTAACAAAAATTTACTGTAAAATTACTGTTTTGGTATTTGTTTATTAAAATACAGTATTTTTTGCTAGTTATATTTTGAAATGGCTGTCTAAATTAGTCGTTTTTCATTATCTCATATAAAAATTACTACAATAGCAGTTAAAACAACTACTACTGTTTACTACACGAATGATCGACATGTAGTTACTGTAAGAATATTCTCAGTGTACAATCAAATCCATATAAATCGAAATATTCAATATATCGCGTCACCTTTTTGTACCAAATTGACTGCATATTTTATTGAATTTATTGAAAATGAAAATGAAATCTGCAATTCTACACCCAGGGAATTAAGAAGCTAGAAGAGTTTAAAAAGTACACTTAAAACAATTAAAACAAATGTAACTAAAAAGGAAAAAACTACATTTGTCATAAAATGACTAGCAATTGTAGTTTTTTTCAACTATTAAAATAAGAATTGCAATAGTAGTAAAAATAACTGTCAAAACAATGAAAAACAACTAAAAAAATATTACTACATATATCAATTATTGTTGTATTAGACGGGCTTAACTCGTTCCGAGAAGCTAAAAAGTATTTAATATACTATATGAAAAGGTTTTATGTTTTATATATTGTAAAAAACTAACTACTCGCTTAAAAATTTTTCATGAAATGTTTGAACAGTTTTTTAATATAATTAATAGTTTTGAGGTTTTTTAATATTTTTACTATTTTCTGGAATCAAAAAAATAAATATAACAATAAAAATTATTTAAAACCTACTTTATACGCATTTCATTGTTTTGTACAGCTTTTTACGAAGTTGCCAAAATAACTACGCAAAACAACTGTTACTAAAATACGGTATTTTTAGTTAAATTTTTTTTTGTCTGTCAAAAATAGTTATTTTACATTTCCCTATAGTAAAATGATTACAATAACAGTTAAAATTACTGTTACCGTTTACTACCCGAATGATCGACATGTAGTTACTGTAAGAATATTCTCAGTGTAGGTAAACTCCTAAATGAAAAGGCTCTCCAACAAAGACTTATTACGATTTTTTCCACTTTATTTAATTTTTAAATATTTTGTACCAACTGTTCGTTATATCGAGTATAAATTTTCAGAAAAATTCGTTATGCAACGTAATTATTAACAAATTTTTAATAGCTTTTTTTGCTATTTTTACAGGTTTCTTTCTACGAGTGTAGATTTGTAAAGGTCCGCCAAATAACTTTTTTTTTTTGAACTCCTGAACCAATTGGACTTTGTCATACCAAGGTCTTTATGTAAAATTCGTCTCAATGATGTCTCCGAAATGTTAAATTGTTGAGAACGACGGTGAATTGATGTTGATGGCGCTTCACGTACACTTTCTGCCACAGCAGCAATATTCTCGGGTGTACTCACTGTTTTTGGCTTTTCACGCTTTGGTTTATCTTTTCACTTTTTTCACAAGATAACGAACATACGGACCATATTCGTTCAGCGGAAGGATAAAACTAATTATCTGTCAAATCAGACATGAGCTAAGTGTTACCATTCACGAAATAAGCACTAGTTGAAAAAAAACGTTAGATGGCGGACCCTTTATTTCATTGTTTATTTTCAGGCGACTTTTTGTTATATGCACTATTAAGTTTCATTGAATTTTATAATCAACAGTTTAAGTCTGTTGACTCAGTAAGAGGTTAGTGTAGTGATAAGCTTGGGTTTAAAAATCCAACTATAGTTACAATTACACTGAAGGAATAATCGTTAGTAGAACATTAAGAAACTAACTTATTTGGTAGATACGCTCTTTTTGCATTTTTGGACCTCTACAGTTATATTATTATCACTGTTCATTAGTGCTGGTAAAATCGGTTAATTTTGAATACTCGTTACTACTCGATATTTTTAATTTGGATACTTAATACTTTTAACGGTTTTTAAATTAAAAATTTACCTTTTTTACAAATGTTAACTTTTACTGAAAGTTCAAATTTTAAAAATAAAATTTTTAACTTTTTTTACAAACTATTCAATGTTTTTTATAGTTTTTCAAAATTTTTTTTTAATTTTCATCTTCGATTTTTTTCTTTTAACAAAGTTGTATTTTAATGCTAATTATTTAAGCGCATTTTCGTATTGTTTTTCTGTCGGGCAACCAGAAATATGCTGTATCCTGTTTTCTATTTTGCGTCGTATTTAGAAATAGATGAGATATTTATTCGTTCAGAACAATTGGCGAACTCTGGCATAAATATTTTAGACCAAATTTTTGCATATTTTGCTCTTTATTTCATGTTTTTAATTATTTTTATCTTAAGAGCATGTTTTAGATAAAAATTTGATTTTTAGCATATTTTTTGTTACTATTTTCAACAAAAGCATATTTCTAGCGGATATTTTTTTTTTTTTTAATAATTTGCAATGGTTTTTTCAATTTTAAATGCCAGCAAATATAAAATACTTAGAAGACAAATTTGTTGCTTTTTTGCCTTTTTGATATGGGTAAATGAGCTTTTTTTTGTATTTACCGATTTTAAGCTTAAACAAAAGTTTTGAATGCATGTATTTAGCGATATTTTTAATTTTAAGTATTTTATATGGTACAGATAAAGCAACACATTTCCTTTCAGAGGAAGTTCGGTGACGCGTACAGAAACATGTAAGGACCTATTAGTGGATAAATCTGCATTGCTAATATTTATAATGATCTTTGAACTCGATAATCTTGCATCATAATTTCTGACAAAAGATCGAAAAACTAACTTTTTCAGCCATACTATTTTATTTTTAAAAAATTATATTTTTGTTAAAAACGACTTATTTCAAAACATAGTTTTTGCTTTATCTGTACTGTACAAAACGTTTAATTTAAAATCAAACATATACATTCAAACATTTATTCAAGTATTAAACAAAATTTTAGGATATAGTTTAAATTTCAAAAAAATAGTCGACTTTTGTGATTTAAAATAGACTTTTTCGCTTTAATAGTAAGGCCTTTGCTTTTAAATTTATTAAATTTAAAAGTAAATGTTTGAAAAAATTTTTAAAAATGGAAAAAACTTAATTTCGATTGCTCATTAAACATTATTTTTTGCGAAAAAAACCGTCAATAAAACCAAGGACAAGCTTGATAAATACTATGGGGACTCTGCACCATCGATTTCAATGGTACAAAAGTGGTTTACTGACTTTCGTTGTGGTCGCACAAGTACAAATGACGCTGAACGTTCTGGACGGCCAATTGAGGTCAATACACCCGAAAATGTCGAAAAAATCCGCGATGTGTTGGCCGATCGAAGAGTAAAAGTGCGTGAAATTGTTGATGCCATAGGCATTTAATATGGCAGTGTGGTTTCGATTTTAAATGATCAGTTGGGTTTAAGAAAGCTGTCTGCAAGATGGGTGCCGCGTTTGCTCTCAATTGATCGTGTGACAACTTCAAAGGATTGTTCGGAGTTGTTTAACCGCAATTCGAATGAGTTTTTGCGGCATTTTGTAACTGTGGATGAAACCAAGAAGCAGTCTAAAATGGGAGACCAAGAAGCAGTCTAAGCAATGGGATTCTTCGGGTGAGCCGGCTCCGAAGAATGCCAAGGTCAGTTTGTCGGCCAATAAGTTGATGGCAACAGTTCTTTGGGATGCACGCGGGATAATCCTATCGAAAAACAATAAACGGCTAATATTATGCTAACTAATTGGACCTATTTAACGAGGATTTAAAAAAAAAAAAAACAACCCCATCTGGCCAAGAAAAAAGTTCTTTTTCATCAAGATAATGCACAGGAGCACACGTGTGCAGGCTCAATGTCAAAATTATATGAATTGGGCTACGAATTGGTACCTCATCCGCCATGTTCTTCGGATTTAGCCCCCAGTGACTATATCCTATTTTTTCGGTTTTTAACGCATTTTTAAGGTCATAAAATCTTATTTAAATAGCCTATTTCTGTTTTGCAACAAATTTTTGCTATTTGCATTGATTGAAATTAATATCAATGAAAAGTTCCCATGTATGTATTAAAGACCTGCATCAATGTCTTATGAAACATTCGCAATACTTTTTTTACAAAATTTTTTTTTTTTGCTCCGACAATAAAATTTATCCAAAATTATAGTTACATGCACTCAAAAAAATTCAGAAAAGTCGCAACATTTTTACTTGGAGGATGCTTGCAGAAAACTTTCAAATATCAGCAAAAAAAAATTACTAAATTAAAAAGTTTTGTTTTGAGTGTATGAATACACTCAAATAAAAAAGTCGGTAAAAGTTACAGAAAAATCTGTTATTTTACAGAAGAATTAACTATTTTTATGCGATTAGAAAATTTTTGCACAATGTGTCTGTAATTATTAGTAAAGTGAAAATAGTTGAAAAAAAATCGTTAACTTTACTTTAATTTAGTAAACTTTTAGTAAACTGTGAGCCTCGGTAGGCTAGTTAATAGCATGCTAACCGTGGATTCGATTCCCATCAGAGGCACTGATCTGTTTTTGCTACAACGAGCCTCGAGTGCTCGGTTAGGGTAATAGGTTATAATTAATATTTATATTATTAGTAAACCCTTATGAGAAATCGATTTTAAATTTTTTTTTTTACTAAAAATTAACAAATTTTTCTTTTAATTAAAATTTATTTTTATTATTCCATCTCATTTTTTCTTTATTTTTTAGATTATAAAAATGTTCCACTTGAAGGATATTAGTAAAAAAATTTGATAATTTTACCAACTCGGGCTTAAAAAATTTGTGAAATATTTTGCTAAAATCTGCAACTAAAATTAGTGAAAAAAAAATTTATTCCTTAATAGAGAATAGGAACACAATTTTTTTAAATGATTTTGTACTAAAAATTAGTATAAAAACTGTAAATTGGGATATAAAAAGTTTTTCTAATTTTTTTTTATAAACTTTTTCATATGAACAGATTTATATAAAATTTTATTTATGAGATCAAGATAAATTTCATAAATTATATTAAAGTTTAAGTAGCTGAGATTTTATGAAACATTACACCAGTGTATCGCCATCTTATATATCTGACAATGCAATTGTTTATTACTTGTGTTTACAATGTAAATATAATTTACATGTATGATAGTAATTACATTTAATGGATCTCAGATTAACTCAAATTATAAATTCAATTATAATTACCAAAGTTCAACACAATTTTCTTTTTATTAAAATATTTTGCATCCGGTAACAGTCGATTCACAATGTTCGATGAATCCACTTTGTGGAGTGAATTTTAATCATATCTCCTTTGCACTTACATATTTTTGTAACTTTATTCTTCAAATACGTTGTATGTAGAATGTATTGAAATCATTTTAAAGCTTTTGAGTTCTTCTAACGATTGCAATGCTAATTAGGATAGTACGTTTTTAAATTTGTTTCGGATCTTTTCTAAAGGAATCTTAAAAGTTGAAAATTTGTTGATAGTAATCCACTTGCAAATTTTTTTCGAATGTGCTGTCAACTTGTTTTGGGTAAACATGTTTGTACACTAATAGAATCAAAATTGTAAATTTTTTTTCCAAAACCACTAAAAATTTGCCGTTGCAGGAAAAACAGCAGAAATTGGAATTTGTTAGCCAAATATTAGTTAGATAAGAATAGCAAATATAAATCTGTTAATTCTAGAAAATCTTTGTTATATTTGAGCTAAATTTTAGTTAATTGAAAATTACAAATTAATCTGCTAAAGTCAGCTAAGAATTTGCTTAATATTAGTAGACAAAAATAATCACAAAAAAATATGAAATTTTCAAAATTTTACTTTATGCGAATAAAAATCTGCACTTCTGAAATCAGCAGCATACGATTTTGTATCTCATATTTTTGTTGATTTTAGCAGGATATACTGTTATTTACATTCAAAAAAATTAAAAGTAAATATAAAAAAATTTGGTAAATATTACAATTTATGTTTGCTGTTCTTTATCTACAAATATTCAGCTAAAGTTTTTGTCTGATTTTGACAGATTAAATTGCTATTTTCAATTTACTAAAATTTAATAAATTTATTTTTTTCTGTTCTTATCTGACTAATATTTAGCAAAAAAGAAACTGTTAGCTTTAGCAGTTTTTTCTGCAGTCATTTTAAACTAGTTTTTAGTAGCCTTTTTTGGTATTTTTACTGGTTAATTTCTATAAGTGTAAATTTTGGATTATTGTCACGAAAAAAATTTATTTTCTGAAAACCTGAAAGTGTGACACTTAACTTTTAACTAATTTTAGGACGCTAAACTCGAACATTGTTTAATTTTTTAAATGAACACGATTTTCACAAAAATTTTACTTTTTTCCTATACTTAGGAATTAGCTATTCTTTAAAACACGCTTGACAGATCTAAAAAATTAAAAATTATTAGTGTTCATAAAGTTTAAAATTATAATTTTTAGTGTCATAACTCTAACCTTGATAAAATCCTCCCAGATGATGTTGGCAAATTCGAAAAAAATTAACAATTGTCAACCAGCGCTGCCAACTTTGACGATTTGTCTCCATTTTGACGATTTTTTGAAGTGAAATGTGATAAAATGACGATTGACGATTTCACATAATTTATTGTATGCACATAGAAAAAAATTTAGCTATTTGCCAACTGAAATTCGGTTAGTTCGATTCAAATTCGGTTATTACGAATT
This sequence comes from Delia radicum, assembly GCA_021234595.1. Classification (NCBI taxonomy): domain Eukaryota; kingdom Metazoa; phylum Arthropoda; class Insecta; order Diptera; family Anthomyiidae; genus Delia; species Delia radicum. The sequence goes on from CM037851.1 coordinate 19,178,789, forward strand.
TCAGACAGTTGGCACAACTATATATTAGTTTTCACAACAAAGTTCGGTTAATTTAACAGAATTTTAGTTGTAACACTCAAAATTTTCAGAAGTCGAATGTAAATTTCGTTGTACTAACTGAATTTATAAGTTGATACCATTAATATACACTTTTCAATTCGGTTGGCACTTTATTTTTCTGCGTGTGGAAAATGACGATTTCTAAAAATTTACAATTTTTATAGAATTTTTAAAGTTTCTAAAATTTACTGACAAAATTTGATCAAGTTTCTTTTTATTTAAAACATCTAAGAAAAATGTCATAAAATGATCTCAAATCGAATAAAAATTCTTCATTTACCCATTTAATGATCAGCTAAATATAAACTCCATTATTTTGAAAGGTTTATTTTTATTTTAATTTAAAAATAACGAAATTCGAATGGATTTTTTATATATTTTACAAAGGCAAATCCAAAATCTTTATTTTTTAATAATTTAAATCATTTAGCTTCAAAAATTATTGATAAAAGAGTGATTTTCTACATTTTTGATTTTTGGTAAATCAAAATTTTTCTTTAATTCTCTTTTTATTTGTATGTATGCCCAAATATTGTGAAAGCAAATATCGGGAAAAAAAAATTTAAAACTTAAAGGAATTTTGCAGATTTTAAAATAGGTCAGTGATTTTAAAATTCTATTCCCCTAAATGTGTATTGGGAGTTGCGTTTTTAAGACTCAGAGTCGTTTGTAAAATAACTAATAAAAAAGAATATACAAATTGTGAAATAATTTCAAATAAAGTGATCAAAACGAAGTTGTGACTAAAATTTCTATGGCTGTTTTTTTTTTTTTTGAAATATAAATAGTTTTTGGAATAACGATTTTCGTGACGATTTCTCATTCTCAAAATGACGATTTTAAAGATTTTTTCAACAAAATTTGACGATATTTGAACTAATTGTGTTGGCAGCTCTGTTGTCAACTTAAGCTCAAAAACTCTTTTAAAAATTCCACTTAAACAACATCGGAGCACTAATTAAAAGATTTTTAAATGATTTCTTCTGAAAACAATCAAAATTTAACCTTTTACAGTATGATATTATCAAAGATTCGCTTTTATAGGAACAAATTCATAAAAATCAACGTTTTGGAAATCAATATTATAAATAAGCATCTTTGCTGCTGAAAGACATTTAAAAAAATTTCGAAAAAATTAAGAAAATTTAAAAAAAATTAAGAAAAAACGCAATTTTAAAAGTGACTGATAACGAAATTTTTTTTTTTATTTCCCCAGACCGGCCTATCTACGCCGGTGATCGAAATCGTATCGAAAAGAATCTTATTGCTCGTAAAATTTAGTCAATATGGACTACGATATAACATCAGATTTTTGAATTGATGATTTAGTTATAAGATTTTTGGTCAAAATTTTGAACTTATTCCGATATAAATAAAACGCGTAAAAAATATAAATAAAAATCAGTTTTTAGTTTTCTCTTTATCTATTTTCATCATCGTGGTTTTTTAATTTTGTTTCCTTTTAATTTTATTTTATTCATTTAAAAATCAAAACAATTTTTATTATGTTATAACACCAGCCGTAAAAAGAGGTAAAAAAAACGTGAATCCATGATTTAAATATAAAGTTTGGTGCATTAAATATGAGCCATAAATATGAACACAGGTCTTGTTATTTAATTCCATCAAAACAAAAGCAGATTGATTGCTTTCGAAAAGTTTTAAATGCAAAAAACTAAATGCAAAACCGCCAAACTTTGCAGACATTTTTCTCGATATATGTACCATTGATCAAAAAATTAAATACACCATTGAAATCTGCGTGTCCGAAATATGTCTAATTGATGGTCAGATCTTTATTAATTTTTAAAATGTTACATTTTGTCCTCCTGTGCAATCCAAAAGCAAAATTTTTTAAAATTTGAAGGATTATCTCAACTACCAATATCTACACTAGGGTGGGGCGATTTGAACATCTTAATGGGCGCTTCGCGTTTCTGATTCTTGGGATTGTACTGAGCAAAAAAGTCCACTAGACCATACGTCTACGGTGAAAATCGAGCTTCCAGATTTTGATTTCTTAGCCGTATTTTGTGAAAATAACAATGTGTGGAATGGACATATCTCAGGAAGTTTGTACTGAGCAAAAAAGTCCACTAGACCATACGTCTACGGTGAAAATCGAGCTTCCAGATTTTGACTTCTTAGCCGTATTTTGTGAAAGTAACAATGTGTGGAATGGACAAATCTCAGGAAATAGGAGGAGCTTATCCAAGATTATGGTATCAATCTCTTCTTTGGAAGATTCTCTAGCAGATTAATGCATCAATCATATTTGTGGATGGCGTTTAAGGGGTTAATTTTTAATTTAAAATAGGGCTTTTTTGCCGTATTTTGTGAAAGTAACAATGTGTGGGATGGACATATCTCAGGAAGTAGGAGGAGCTTATCCAAGATTATGGTATCAATCTCTTCTTTGGAAGATTCTCTAGTATCAATCATATTTGTGGGTGGGTTTTAAGGGGTTAATTTTTAATTTCAAAATAGGGCTTTTTTGCCGTAAAGTCAAAATCTGGAAGCTCGATTTTCAAAGTAGACTTATGGTCTAGTGAACTTTTTTGCATACTAATCGCCCCCACCCTAATCTACACACAGTAAAATAAAGTGGCAACCGAATTTAAAAGTGTATTTTAATGGTAACAACTTATAAATTCAGTTAGTACAGCGATATATACATTAGATTTCTGAATATTTTGTGTGTTTGAACCAAAATTCATTTAAATTATCCGAACTTTGTTGTGAAAACTATTGTTCAATTGCACCAAATTTGTAATAATCGAATTTTAGTAGTTGTAACCGAATTTCAGTTGGCAAATAGCTAACTTTTTCTCTGTGTATTTTATTTCTCAGTATTAGAGTCGTAAAATGTTCGATCTATTTGAAAACCCAGTTTTCGAATACTTAAAAAACCGCATTTAAAAAAACGGATTTCGGTTTTATAATTTTACAACCGGTTCGAATAACTGGTTTTTTCGGGTTTTTAAAATGCTCTGTATTGCTGATATCCGAAATCTTTTGTACGAATTTTAAAAAATAAATAAAAATTAAATTTTTATATTTAAAACTAAATAGATATTCTTTCTAAAGAACTATTATATTGTCACCTAAAATGTAAAAGGACGTGTGTAACTAACATATTTACTTTTTTACAGAAGAAACAAAAAACGTAACAAAATATTTTAACAATATCATTAACTAAACTGATAGTTTTATTCATAGAATCAAACAATTTTGTGGAAAAAATTAATTCGATGCAGTTCATAATCACTCAATCATACTTTAATATTTTACAGGGCAACCAAATAAATGCGTTAAAACAAAAACATACGAGATTCGAACTTTTTTTATAAAACCGCAATTTTTTATTGTAGAAGTCGAAAATTTTGTGTAGTCATGTATTTTAGCCAAATGAATAATAATCATCCCGGTTTTGGAAATTTTGTTAGGTACGTCCTTTTACATTTTAGGTGACGATATGTTCTCTTCAAAAAAAATCGAACGTTTATATCCCTTTCTTCTAAATTGCTGGTTGCTCTGCTAGGATACCTACGTAGACAAAATGTTGTATTGCCTTCACAGATATTATTGTCGGTATTTTGACATGTGTGTAACGAATATCACACATTTGCTTTATACAACACATTTCTGACATGCATAACACACTTGTGTGATTATGTGAATTAATTAATCAATTAATCAACTAATATTTAATTTGTTTCCATTATATTTTATTTTCAGAGGTCAAAGTTATTTGGAAAAATATCGTTTTGTTATACAAAGTGGTATGTTAGCTGGCTTAGTAGCAGTTCTAGCAGTACCCTCCATATTGAAAGTTCTCATATGTACTCGGCAATCATCTACAACAGCTACAGCATATAGGCGATATGTTCGTACAATTATGCATACAACAGCCTGGTATAAATATGCGCCAACACCGAGAACCTCAAAATTTTGGATTAGTTTAGAAGCTGTACGAAAAGCTCATTCACGATCAAGTCGAGCCTGTTCGAAATTGGGTGCTGGTCTTATAACACAAAAAGATATGGCCTTAACTCAATTTGGTTTTATAGGTTTCCTAACATTAGGTGCCCATCGTATCCAACTGTACGATCAAGAATTCTTAGAAGCCACTTCACATATGTGGCGTGTTTTAGGTTATCTCTTGGGTATTAAAGATGAATATAATATCTGTGGTGAAAATTGGTCTGAAACTAAGCTACGATTAGATATTGTTATGCGTAAAGTATATGTTCCAGCTTTGGAGAATACTTCGAAAGACTTTGAAGAAATGTGTAAGGCTTTATTAAATGGTATGTGGCCGGTAAATACTACTTTAACTGTGGGATCATATCTTTATATGACCAAACGATTGGCCTATGTTAAAGGTTACGAATACTACGATTTCGATTGTCGTCCTGGTACAGCACTTGATCCAAAACAACATCGTTATTATAAGGATTTAAATTGGTGGGATCGTTTAATTGTTGCCTATGGTCTATTTTTAGTAACCTATTTACATCAATTTAATATAGTACGTTGGTATTTGAATTTCCGAGTTTGGATCAATGAACAATTTATGTATTATTTGCCATATATTGCCTTCTTTAAATATGGTATCAAATGGGCTTATGTTCGGGTTTATACTGGAACTGGTATAGATAATGCATATGATTTCCATATGAAAGAGGAATAATAGTATTTAAGCATAATATTCTTGTTAAATTTGTAATAAGTATTTCGGAAACGTTTAATTTAAGAAAATACATGCTTAGTATTAGGCTATTGAAGAATATATTTTATAATAAAAAAAATTTTAAAAATAGAAGAAAAAAATGTTATTACAACTTTACATGTATTCAAAGAAAAGGTTATTTATTGTGACCGACCGAAGAGTTCGGCCCAAAAATAGTATTTGGTCGGTATTAGGAATTTTGAAGCATTATCGAAAAATGTTGGTAGCCCAGCCACCAAATATCGGAGCCCTCAAAATACATGACACTAAATTATTTAAAAAACCGATGAACATTGGAGCCCTCTTGTTTTGGAATCAAAAATATTTAATATTTTTTTTAAGGACGGAAATAAGAGCCTTCTTAAAAGAATCAAAAATGACTCAAAAATATGAGGGAAATAATTTTATACAAAAAATTATTTTTTTGAGCCATCCATAAAGTTTGGACTATTTTTTATTCTGATTATTTATATTTTCCATTATTTGTTGATTTTATCTTTGTTTACTTTAATTTGTGTATAACACAAAACTTGTGTTAACTTTTGAAATATTTCAAAAAATAAAGCTTGTCAAAAATGTGTGTCGATATTTTGACATATATGTAACGAATTCTGTTCAGATGCATTCTACATTTGCTTTATACAACACATTTCTGACATGTATAACACACGTGTGTGATGATGTGAACGGTGCTTTATGAGAATGCACAAACATACATTGAACCTTTAGAGCTCCATATATGAAAATTATTATCTGGGACACCTAATTTGAAGATGTCAATTGCTATTTTTATAATATAATAGTTGCTATTAAAGAAATAAATTATAATTCGAGTTTGTATTTGGAGAGACTAATTTCCAGGACATTTTCTTAAAAATGCTTATTTTATCAAAAATTTACCAAAATTTTAATGGTTTTATCAAAGTTTGTATAGTTTTCGGAAAAATATTTCTTAAATTTGATTAGACAATAATTATCTTTACTTTTATCTCAAAAAAACTTTAACACATAGTTTTATGGAGTTACAAAAGCCCCATGAAACTTAATTATAATTATGACTACAAAATTGTAAAGCCTTTAAATTGATAAACAAAATATCCACTTAATAAAAATAATTATTTTATGTAACTTGATCCACAAAGGGTTAATTTGTAAAATGTTGGCCGAAAAAGACCCACAGGGAAATTTGCAGAATAGTACCTTTTATAATTTTCAAACTATAGCACTTTAATTTTATTGGACTTTACTTTTATTCAAAAAATAGTTAACCCCTCGTGGCCGGGGGACAACAAAGACCCATGAATCGTAATTTAAATTATGACTACAAGAAAAGTATATACAACTTTTAAATGGACCAAAAATAATTATTTTTTGTAACTTGATCCATATAGGGCAAATGTTTTTACTTTTCAATATAAAAGACCCACTAGGAAATTTGCAGAATAACATCTTTCAGATATTAATTAAATTCGGATATGTGATAGAGAACAACTAACGAACAATTCTTTATAGTACCAATTAGAGTTGTCAGTCGATTAAGAATAATTCGATTAATCGATCAAACAAAACCAAACTCTTGATCGAATAATTTAAAAATGACGATTTTCGAATAACGAATAAATCGATTAATTAACGTCAATTAATCGAACATTTTTTTTTATTACAAAATAAATTAAATGAGAGCTTTTAATTTGATTTATTCTCATAAATTTTTGAAGAAGGATGACGAAAGCGTTATAAGTAAACTACGGAAATACGTCAAACTTCTTAACAAATCCACCGAAAAACAACAAAAACTGCAGACATATGTTTTTCAACAAGAAGGAAATGAAGTTCGCCTTATTCATAACGTGAAACACAGATGGTCATCATTATCAAAGATGCTGGAAAACTTCATTAGAATTCATAAATGTGTTAATCATGCACTAATTGATTTTGGTTTAACATCATTTACGGACTTTGAAGTAACTGTTTTATCAAACCTTTATAAAATTTTACAACCACTTGATGTTGCTATAAAAGAGCTAGGAAAAAATAGCACATCCATTATAGAATTAGAGGGAGTAATCAAGTTTTTAATAAATAGTTTAGAAAAAATTTATAATTCTTTTGCAACAGACTTACTAACGCGTATTAAAATAAGAATAAATGAGAGACGTATAAAAGTTTTAAAAACGTTAATAATATTTCTGAATTCTGAAAATTTTCCGAGCAATGAAAGTTTCCTAAAATATTCCCAAAAAAGTGAAACTAAAGAATATGCCAATGAATTGTACTCCAGATTATTTTATGTTGAAAGTAATCACTATAATTCAGACAAAAGTATCGAAATAGAAGAAGTTATTAGTAATGAAAATAATAATCTTTTATGCGAATTAAATAATTCAATTCAGAGTATTAAACATACAGAAAATAAAAAAGACTTCAGCGATATGTCAAACGATATGGTATATTTGGAAAAATCTAAAAAAGAACAGAAAAATTAGATAAACTATTTAATGCTCTTCTTACTATATCACCTACCTCAACAATTAGCGAAAGAGTGTTTTCAAAATCTAATTTAATAAAAACCAAAACCAAAAATCGTTTAAAATCTAAAAAAAATTGAGTCAACTTTTTTTTTTAAAAGATTATTTCTTAAGAACAACCTAGCTATTTTATTTTAAAGTTTTTTTTTTTTAGTTATGAATTTCTTGTTAATTAAAATATTAACTTTTTTATTTTTAGGTTTTTTTGTATGAATTGTTTATTTTTTTGTTAATAAAAATATTATTTAAAAATAATTTTTTTTATTCGTTATTCTCATCGATTAATCGAACAATTTTTGAAATTTAATCGTTTGATCGAACGATCGAAAACAATTATTTGAATTATTCGAACAAAGCTGAAAGGCGAATAATTGACAACTCTAGTACCAATATTATTTTTAAGGGTTACTCTTGGTCCCACATTTTCAACCCTTAAAAATAAGATTGGGAGTATAAAGAATTGAGCTTGCTCGTTAGTTCAGTACCCTCTACCGCATATCCAAGTTTAATAAAACACTGATTAATTTTTGAGTCCCATATGAAAGCTCATTTGAATGACCACATTTAAATACGAAAAATTTAATTTTTAATATTTTTTGAGCGCAATTTTGAGTTATTTTCGAGACCGTTTCCTGGCTAGAAATAAGCAATTCCATTTTATTTCAAAGACTAGTTTTTCGATACACTCATAGAAATAAACCTGTAAAAATAGCAGAAAAGCTACTAAAAATTAATTAAAAATTATGTTGCAGAAAAAACTATTAAATTTAGCAGATATTTTTTGCTAAATATTAATTAAATAAGAAACTTTCAATAAATATTTGTAGACTCAAAATAGCAAACAAAAACTGTAATATTAGCAAAAAATTTGTTATATTTACCTCAAATTTAGTATAATGCAAACAACAGTTTATTTTGATAAAAGCAATAGAAATTTTTGCTAAATAATTGTCGACTGCTGATTTCATAAGGGCAGTCTTTTATTCGCCTTAAAAAAAAATTTTAAAAAAACTTTCAAAATTTCAAATCTTTCAATGATTTAAAAAAAAAGATAATTTTATTAATAGTTTCATTTTCATAGATTTTATTAAAAAATTTTTATTTTATTAAATAACATTTTTCTGGCAAACTTTTTGAGATTTTGAATAAATTTGGATATGTGATAAAGAAATATCCCAGTATTGTTGATACGAATTGTGAAATTTTTATCCATATTCGCTTAAAAATCGACAGGGATGTTCAGCGTGTGAATCAAGTTTAATTTGTCGAATACGATGTTGTATCAAAACCATTGCCATACATTTGTTCATCAATCCAGTTACGAACCAAAGAAACATGAGCATAAACAGCTGGTACTTCATCATTACAACCAATACCCCAGGCTACAATACCATTCTGTTGATAACGTTGACTTGATTCGATGCCGACGGGACATACTAAGGGAGCACCTCCATCACCTTCACACATATCTGTACCATGTTGACCACCAGCACAAATGAATGAACGATGCAATGGAAATCCAGGACCTAAACGAGTTTTACGCAATTGGCTCTGGCAAGTTGAGTACTCTACAATAGGCAATAATAAACGTTTCATAATAACACTATAACTACCAGCAACACCAAATTTATGTTTACCCCAACCAGTGGAAATACATATGGTATCTGGAACAGGTACACTATTAGCTGGTGGTAAACAAACCACATTGATATGATCACCCAAAGTAAAGGATGTATTTAGAATGACTAGAGCATAATCATTTGCCAAATTGCGCGGATTATATTGAGGATGAATTAATACTTTTATAGCGCCTCTTTGCTCATAGGCTAAACGTTCCTTTGTAGTCTGTGTATCCCATTCACCAGCACGAATGATAAAACTATTTAAAGGACGTTCAAACATATAATGGGCAGCAGTTATTACTACTCTAGAATGGATTAAAGAACCAGCACAAAAATAGCTTAAATTACTCGAATGTAATATGGCTACTGTCCAAGGAAATTCACCATAACCAGCTTCATTATCATTGGCTCCTGTAATATTGAAATCAATACCACCTACATTACGAATACCACAACCTTGAGGACGATTTGGTCTTTGCTCTTGTGGAGTAGGTGTTAAACTTGTATTATGCGTATTAGCACCATCACAGCATACATCCAAATAATGCTCACATGTTGGAGCATTTAAGTCTGGATCTTTATTAATACGAATATCCATTAAACCAAAACCCTCGAAATTTTCAACATCATCATCCTCAGACAGGACGGTATTGGTTTTTGGATCACATAAATGATATGACACACAATTATTACATGGTGGTATGGCACTTATGGAGGAAAATGTACTAGTTGGCTGATTCGGATCTATAGGAACGGGGGTAACTATAACATCATAACCACTTCTAAGTGTTTGTTGTCGTAATCGAGAATTTTGATGGAAACCTCTGTCTTCTAAGGAATTAAATTCTGTTTGAGGTAATTGATTGGCATAAACTGATGCCGTTAGTATTGCAATCAATAGAAATTGTTGGTAAGACATTATGAAAATCTAGAAAATGTAATTGGATTAGAAATATTATAAATTCCTTTCGTTTTTAAACAAAAGAAATTATTTAAAATATGTCCATTAAAATTTCCTTACCGTTTTGGGCAAAAGCTTACAACATTCTTACTGTTTAGTGGCAATGAAAAGTTTTTAAATCGTTAAAACTTTGAAACTTTTTAATCAATAAAATACTTAGCTTTACTAAAACTTTAAATACCCAAAATACCGTTTAAAAGGCTGTCCCGATAAAAACAGTTTGAAATAATATCTCTCGAACGATAGATATTGATAAGCTGAATGTGGAATAAATATGCACAACAATTTTGGTATGGATCTTTAGTTCCCTACGACCGTCTAAAGTTTTCGATGAAGATGAATATCGGTAAAAAAAAAACTTTCAAATTTCAAATTTTTTAACAAAATTGTTATTGAAATTTTGCTTAATGAAGAGGTCGTTACAAAAAATATATTTTAAATTTTTGTTGCACTAATTTTAGTCCGCAAATTCTTTTCTTATGATTAAAATCATGCATTGAAAATATTGTTTTTTTAAGATAATACTTTTTAAAGTTGTAAAGGCAAATGTGGACTATAAATGTTCAGTTGAACATTTGAAGTTTTGCCATTACCTGGTAAAAATAGTTATATCTAGTCATATATAATATGATTAAGTCATATCTGATTTTGAATGAAGTCACATTACTACGGCTAATATCATGATATACAAATACATCTGATCATTTTTATTTAGAGATTTTTTAATGGAATACAACTCTCATATATGGGCAATAGCTCCACTGTCTATTCTGAAGCTTCTGGACCGTGTTCAGGGGAGGGCGGTGAAGCTTATCAATGACAGTAGTGTATCCAACTCTATTGATTCATTGGAGCATCGTCGGAATGTGGGTTGTGTGACACTTTTCTATCGATATTACCATGGGAGATGCTCATCTGAGATAAATGAACTTATTCCACGAGCCCTAGTAGAGCACATCCGTTTGTAGTTGATTGTCCTGTATTTCGCACAACGCATTACAGAGAAAATTCGTTTTTTAGTTGAACGATTCGTATGTGGAACAAACTTCCCACAGAAGTCTTCCCTGTTACTTACAATTTAGAAAAATTTAAATCATATATCCACAAACACTACTCCCTCTTTCCTCCTTCCCATACCCTATTTTCCTGATCAATACAATGCACTGCATGAGTAGGGGGCATTCTCTGAGTATTGGTTAAATTATAAAAAAAAAAAAAAAAAAGTCTTATAAAACTATATGTGACGCCATACCGAAAATATTTTCCTTATAGTTTTATATATAATCCCATACATATTTTGGTAAAGTTCAATATCAAATTAAGTTTTACAAAAATTAAGATTTTCTTACATATGGCTTCACATATGACCATACTAATTTTATAACGAAATTATTTGCAAGTGATTTATTTTATATAATTTCAAACAAACAAAAAAATGGTGTACATTTTATAAGACGATACCACTTTATTATATCTTTTTGAAACACTAAATTTGTTCATGGTAATTTTTAATCATTTCGTTGTTTCATTATAAAAAAGGTTGGTCTTTAAAATTGTTAATTTCTAGAAATTTTAATTTTAAACTTAAAAAGTTATAACTTGAAGTCTCTAAAAGCATAAGATTTTCCAAATTAAATATATTTATATCTAATAAGATGTAATTTAATGTCCCGGATAGGGTTAAATCTAGAATAAAATTGTATCAAATTATGATATTTGATATAATTAGATACATGTAGATGACCCATTTTTCGGATCAATTTGTATGTGCTAATATATGGGAACTTATCAAATAAGATATAATTTTATTAGACTCCATATTAATAAAAAAAACGTAGTAGTCAACTTAATTAACCTTACCAGATTTTTTTAAATGGAATTTTTGTAGCAAGCACTTTGTGACACAGCTTTTAACACCACTTCTTCAAACTACACTAATATAAAAATCTTCAATATGCGTTGTTTTAGTGTTATTGCTTCAATCAATTCATAAAAAAGGCATTTTTGGGGACACCCTACTGTTTAATTAAAACAACACCAATACTTCTGGTATACATTTCAACAAGTTTTAATTGAAATGATATCATTATTATTAACATTTTTAAATAGACCAACTTGTACAGTAATATATTGGCAATTCGAATGCATGTAATCCAAATTTAAGTTTATTACAACCATTCGATTTGCAATAAATAAATTTGTCAGCGCAAATCTGTTCTTACACCACAAAATTATTTATTCGGTTTGGCAATTCGTTACTGTACTGTACTCCATATACATTAGGACAACGAGTATATACAAATAGAGAGAATGCACTTCCCACGCCTCTCAGCAACAAAATAACGAACTCGGCCAAGCAAATAAACACATTTTTTTTTCACTAATAAATTATTACAACATGTTCGTAAAAAAGTGTTGCTTAAAACACTTATGGTGTTTTCTTTTGTGGAAAAAAGTTTTGCATTTTAAAGTGCAAACATTTCACCCTCGCCCCAACAAAATGCTTCATTTTTACAAACATAATAGAACACAATTTTTTCACATATTGCTTTCTCCCGGTTCGATTTTTTTTTAATAACTATTTTTTTTTTAATTAAGTTTTAAGTTAGCTTCATATTTTTTTTTATAATTTTGTTTTTTTTTAACGAATTTTAGGTCAAAAATTATTAAATACTTGCAAACAGAAAAAATAAAATATTATAACATAAAACAAAATGAATACAACTCCTAAATTATAATAAAAAGAAAAAGTAGTAGTGCAATGACGGTTTGAACCTAGGACCTTATGCATCACAAGCCAGCACACTACCCTTCGGCTACCAAGGTGAGAGTTTTCTCGCAAACAACTTTATAATATATACACATGAGATTGATAAATCGAAAAAAAACAGGTCAAAAACAACCCTTTAAATAATTTGAGTCCGCTGAAATTGCACTTTTTGCCTTTTTTATGGCAACATTTTTAGAAAGAAACACGGCACCCTCTCAGGGTGTTCACCTTATTTTATAAAAGAACACAAAAAAGGAAATTTGAGGGCAAAGAACAAAAAAATGTGACATTTTTGTCAGAAAAGAAAACGAAATTACTTTAATTTTTCATATATTTTGTTGTTTTCTAATAAAAATTAATTTAAACTTTTAAATGTCTGCAACATGTTTTCATGCACCCAGATAACAGACTCTTAAGTAGCAACCGTATTTTTAGCCAATCGAATGGTTCAGTTGTAGATATCGAAGTTTTTGGTAGTTATCACCGAATTTCTGTTGGGGCAATCGAAATTCTACTGTCGTCATAGCATTTCTGTTGTTTCAATAAAGTTACTGTTGTCACAACCGAAAAATTCGGTCGCAACTAACGAAGCGGTAATTCGGTTTCTACTACCAAGTCCGTTTTCTGGGTGTTTACTCGGTGCGAATTTGCGAACAAACAAAAGGAGAGCAGATTGAGCGACACTGAGTAGTATAAAAACCCACTGATTAAGGTCATAACTTTTTACATTTTTTGCAAATATCAAATTCTTCATCGCATATAGAGCAAGAAAAAATATTAAGATATAATATACACTGCACCCAGAAAACAGACTCGGTAGTAGCAACCGTATTTGTTGCCAGAGGTTTCTTGAAGGGATGTGATGATGTGTAGTAAGTAGCGCAAAAGTGCATTATCCAACAAAATGGTTGTTTGAATAAATTTTTTCTTTTATGACAAATAATTATATTTTTGTTTATCTTCCGGAAGATAAGAAAATTATACATTCGCAACAATTAATTTCAAAATTACAGTTTATTTTTTAATATCGCTAACATATCTTCTAGCTGATAGAAATACGATATATTTATCTCTTAACATGTTACTTTGATAATTATATTGCCACAATATCTTTGAGGCAATATATCTTCCAAATGTTTGATCAGAAATTTGCATATGCATGCGGAAAAGTAGCACAAAAGACGAAATAAAATAGATATTAATACAACATAGTTTATAGCTTAAACCAACTATAATTCCTAAACAAAACGTCAGTTGTAATGTCATTTTAAACTAATTTTTTTTAATAACAAAAATACTTGAAAGTTAACGGACGTCTTTCATATAACAGTTTAGGCGTCTTTAAAAAGTACTCCATGTGTCTAAAATTTCTTTCTAACAATGCAAAATTAACCGAAAAAACAAAAATGGGCTAATTATGGCCTTACTTTTTAACCGCTGAACATGAGATTGGGCCGCTAAAAAAAGTACTTGTGCACTGTTTTTTTTTTTTCTCCTTTATCACATATCCGAGTTTCATTAACCCTCAAATGCCTGAGGCTGCCAAATGTCACTGTTTACATTTATTGATATATCTTTCTAACGGAATATTCCAGACTACTGAGAATGGTTTCATTGGAAAGCTGACATAACAGAGATTAAATTAAATTATGTGGCGTTTTTCGTTTTACAGTTATTAAAGTGAGTATTTAAAATTTGTGAAAAACGTGGTAAATGAATATTTTCCTAAAAAATGGAAATTTAAAAAAATAATTAAAAATATTTTTGTGCATCGTATGTCTTTATAATTTATGTGGTAAGTAGAAAAATATATCAAGTTTTTATATATGTATATTGATTTAAAAGTTTAAGCTATATAGAATTCTGATTTGTCAGATTTATATAGGCTGCCAAATGGCAGCGTCGTGCAATTTTGAAAAGTGATGTTTTTTTAAGCTAAGTAAGTTTTTTTCTTCGTTTTGCAGAAATGGCGTTTCGAAAAGGGTTTTGCGTACTGCAAAACTTATCAGAGGATGAAATATCGTCAATAATTAAAAAAAATCAACGAGGGCATTAGTAGCTGCGATAGCCCAAATGATGATGAAGACAACTATGATATGGATGATTTGAACATCGCATTTGGGGATGTTTCAATTGATGATTCAACTGAATCAGCGGAATTGCCCCCACCTCCTCTATCTGAGAGAATTGAAAACCTATGAGTTAAGCGTTGGGACAAAAAGAAGATATAGACTGTCCATATAACAAAAATATGGGTGGAGCAGATTTAATGGACGGGCTAGTTGGCCGCAACCATATCCGTCTGAAAACAAGAAAGTGGACTGTTCGCATATGTTATCAGTTATTGGATGAATTTGGAGATCATAGCGAAAGAAAATAGTATAAAATACAAAATTGTAACTCCCAAACTCAATCATTTTGTGTTATATGCAAAATTAATTTGTGCAACACATCACAAAAGAAATGTTTTTTTTTAATTTTAATAGCAATTAAGTATAAATTAATTTTGGAAAAAAAGTTATTTTCTGTTTCAATTTTTTTAAAAAAATAAGTATTTTACACAAGAAAGTTATTATTTCATGTGACGCCATTATAATATTTTTCATCACTGTATCTAATGTACAAATACGAAATTATATTTTTTTTTAAACTGGAAAAAGTCTCTTTATAATGCTTTTTTTTAAATTTGTCAAAACGTTAATTCATTTATTTTATTAGTATAAGTAAACAATGAAAAATCAGTATTGTCCACGATTTTTTACTATTCTCTACCTCATAACTCGAAAACAAGAGCCAACAGAGGCAAACTAATTTCAGATTTGAATTTCTCATGCTCAAATTACCCAGAATCACTTTGTATTTCAATCAAAAAACTATTTTTTTTTTTTAGTGTCATAGTCAAAAATTGCACAAGGCTGCCTTTTGGCATTCCAAATATTTTTACCTTTTTCAGGTAAACAAAGCAACTTATTCATTTATGTATGCCATTTTCGATGTTTTTAGGCCAAAATCAAAAATAAAAAAAAATGTGAGCAAAAACAAAAATTAAGGCATTAGAGGGTTAAGATCGGAGAGAACCCATTGGGAGACTCTGCTAGTTAGATATTTATTTATTCGTTCTATGTGGAGTTAAGGCGACTCTTGTTTCTTGACAGAAGGAGTTTGAAAAAACTGACGAGTTAACTCGCTGGACACTGTAATGTCGTGGCATGGAGTAAGCCATGTAACAATTTTCAGATTGGAGTCACAATATGTTCCAAAAAACAATCTTCCAAATGTTTGATCAGAAATTTGCATATGCATGCGGAAAAAGTAGCATAAAAGACGAAATAAAATAGATATTAATACAACATAGTTTTTAGCTTAAACCAACTATAATTCCCAAACAATACGCCAGTTAAAATGTCGTTTTAAACAATTTTTTTTAATAACAAAAATACTTGAAAGTTAACGGACGGCTTTCATATAACAGTTTAGGCGTCTTTAAAAAGTACTCCATGTGTCTAAAATTTCTTTGGAGCAATGCGAAATAAACCAAAAAACAAAAATGGGGTAATTATGCAATTACTTTTTAATCCGTGAACATGAGATTGGGCTGCTAAAAAAATACGTGCTCCCTATTTTTTTCTCCTTTATCACATATCCGAGTTTCATTAAGATCTGCTAGTTAAATATTTATTTATTCGTCCTATGTGGGGTTAAGGCGACTCTTGTTTCTTGACAGAAGGTGTTTGAAGAATCTGACGAGGTAACTCGCTATAATGTCGTGGCATGGAGTAAGCCATGTAAAAATTTTCAGATTGGAGTCACAATATGTTCCCTAGAAGAAATATATTTTACAACATTACTTAGATAACATTCAATATAAAACAACACAAATATGAACTAACTAAAGAAATTCTATAATATTTTAATTTTTATTCAAGGAATATATTGTGACTCCAATCCGAATTTTTTATATGTTTTAGAGGACATATTGATCAATCTGTAACCAAAATTTTAATAAAAAAAACGACCTGCATTTTGAGATGTTCGAGAATCAAGGAAACTTTAAAGTTTCCGTATCCTTTTTAAGTCTTCACATATCTTAGAGAAGACTAAATAAACTTTGAAATGAGAAATTAATTTTTAAAATCGGACAACGCGTTCAATAAGTACGACCATTTGACCACGCTTACTGTTCCCATATGAGGACACCCCGATTTTTGCGATTTTCTCTGAAACGATTTATCCAATAATTTAAGTAAAATTATTTTCCGAAAGCTAACTAAATTTATAAATCAAGAAACAGAAAAAAAAACCAACTTTAAGCAGCTATAAAACGCGAACGACAACGAATTAAAAAAAAATAAAAATTACTGTTTTGTCTTACTGGTTACTATTTAATGCAAATCGGAAGGAGTGAAGTTAAAAAAGTCATATTTTCGTTAATAGGCCTTCTGAAATGTTTCTAAGTCTTTAATATAGTTCGGTATAAAATTTTATTGGAAATAATATTTGACTGAAATTCTTATGGGAAGTAGAAGAGTTCTTAGTTAGTTTGGCGAATATGATGTTGTATCAAAACCATTGGCGTACATTTGTTCATCAATCCAGTTCCGGGCTAAAGCGACATGAGCATAAGCAGCTGGTATTTCATCATTACACCCGATACCCCAGGCTACAATACCATTCTGTTGATAACGTTGACTTGACTCCATACCAATGGGGCATACTAAGGGAGCACCACCATCACCCTGACACGTATCGATACCACGCTGACCACCAGCACATATGAAAGAACGATCCAAAGCAAACCGTTGACCCAAACGTGTATTACGGAATTGTGTTTGGCAAGTTGTAAAATCGACAATAGGTAGCGGCACACGTTTCAATATGGCACTAAAACGACCAGCAGCTCCAAATATATCTTTTCCCCAACCAGTAGAATAACAAGTGGTCCTTGCAATAGGTACACTATTAGCTGGTGGTAAACATACCACATTTATGTGATCACCCAAAGTGAAGGGCGTATTGAGAATGACTAAAGCGAAATCATTTGCCACATTACGTGCATTATATTGAGGATGTGTAACAACTTTCGTAATTCCTCGTTCCTCATAGGGTAAACGTTCTTTTGTAGTTTGTGTGTCCCATTCACCAGCACGTATTATATAACTATTCAGAGGGCGGCCGATTACACAATGAACGGCCGTCAATACAACTCTGGAATGTATTAGCGAACCGGCACAAAAGTAACTAGAATTACCAGAATGTAACAAGGCTACCGTCCAAGGGAATTCACCAAAACCAGCTTCATTATCATTGGCTCCAGTTATATTAAAATCTATACCACCCACATTACGAACACCACAGCCTTTAGGGCGATTTGGTCTTTGCTCCTGTGGGGTGGGTGTCAAACTCACATTGCGTGTGTTACCACCATCACAGCATATATCCAAGAAATGCTCACACGATGGAGCATCTAAATCGGAATCTTTATTAAAGCGTATATCGATTAAACCAAAACCATCAAAATCTCCATCCTCAACAGGAGTGGCAGAATTAGTTTTCGGATCACATAAATGATATGCCACACAATTACATTGTGCTCTGCCACTAATAGAAGTAAAGGTGTCAGTTGGCATAGCCTGATCTATAGGTACGGGAGTTACAACTACTCCAAACCCACTGCCAGATTGTTGTTGACTAGGATTTTGTCCAAAAACACTGCCCACTAGTGAAATAAGTGCTGGATCTGGATTTTGTGGTGTTTGTTGTTGAGGTAATGCATTGACATGGACTAGAACCGCTACTATCGTTACCGACAATAAATATTGAAGCGACATCTTGTAGATACCTGAAATGAGAAATAGACCATGTTAATACAAAAACAAAATTTAAAATTAATGCAACGAATTAAAAGCTTTATTAATGACAATGGGCTACAGTAAAAATATGCCTCAAAAGCGACTTACAAGGAGAGTCTCATGATGGGTTCTCTGCGATTTTAATGAAATTCGGATATGTGATATAAGAGAAAAATGTGATAGGAGAAAAACGTAAGAGAACAAACATTTGTTTTGTATCTTGTATGTTAGGGTTGTAATTTATTTTAAATATTTAAAACAAATATGGAAAAGCTCTTTGGGAAAAGCCGCATAAAAGCCGATCAATTACGCGTCTCGGAAAAAGCTCAGACACTCTCTCGGTTAAATTTAATAGGCATTACTATAGTGCATACCTGCAAGTACAACTTCGCCACATGCAAGTAGAAGTTCGTAAAACTCAATACACTAATAGAATAACACTTTTGTCACTTGCTACTCAACTCGCAACGAAAATTTTAAAGTATTGAATTTTTGGCACTTGCGACATGTCAAACGTCAAAATTAAAGAATAGTTATTCCTAGTACAGTACTTTTCGCTTATAGTCACATCTCTTAGTTGCACACAAGTTGTGGACTATATCGCTAATGTGACTACATCGCTAGTTTTTTTATATGCCATTTTGTTGCCTATAAATAAATTGTGATATAGTCATCATAAAATGTTACTATATGCAATTTATTTATTATTATAACAGGTGGAAAATTTGGAATATAAAAACGATGTTTGAAACGATTCAGCTCAGTTTCCTTGTTCCAATTTTCGTTTTAGTTTCCTTGTTCCAAATTTCGTTTAATTTTAAACCGAAAAAAATTCAAGATTTCACAATTATATTAGAAATTTTCTGTATTGTGACTAAAACTTAAATTATTTGCATATAAATTTACTTTTAGTAGCCAGAGTTTAGTGGCATATAAGCCAAATGTGATTATATCGTGAATGGACTATATCCTAAATATTTTGTATGCAATTTGATTTTAGATGACAGTAAAAGTGTAAAAATGGACTATATCGCTAAATGGACTATAAGCGATGTGACTGTAAACGAAAAGTACTGTATTACATATTCTAACTATTTGATGGTATTTAGTAAATTTTAGTAAGAAGGAGTAATAATTATGACTGATTATTTATGTACATATGTATGTATATTAGGGTGGGGCGATTTGAACATCTTAATGGGCGCTTCGCGTTTCTGATTCTTGGGATTGTACTGAGCAAAAAAGTCCTCTAGACCATACGGCTACGGTGAAAATCGAGCTTCCAGATTTTGAGTTTTTAGTCGTATTTTGTGAAAGTAATAATGTGTGGGATATACATATCTCAGGAAGTAGGAGGAGCTTATCCAAGATTATGGTATCAATCTCTTCTTTGGAAGATTCTCTAGCAGATTAATGCATCAATCGTATTTGTGGGTATGTTCTAAGGGGTTAATTTTTAAAATTTAAAATAGGGTTTTTTTTTGCCGTATTTTGTGAAAGTAACAATGTGTGGGACGGACATATCTCAGGAAGTAGGAGGAGCGTATCCAAGATTATGGTTTCAATCTCTTCTTTAGAAGATTCTCTAGCAGATTAATGTATCAATCATATTTGTGGGTGGGGTTTAAGGGATTAATTTTTAATTTCAAAATAGGGCTTTTTTTGCCGTAAAGTCAAAATCTGGAAGCTCGATTTTCACCGTAGACGTATGATCTAGTTTACTTTTTTGCTCAGTACAATCCCAAGAATCAGAAACGCGAAGCGTCCATTAAGATTTTTTTCCTTCCATATTAATCGCCCCACCCTAATGTATATATTTATAAAAAAAAAAATTAACAAAGGACACGAGGACAAATTATTGTTTTTTACTTACTATTGTAATAGTTGCATGAAGAAAATAATATAAAATTAGTACTTTATAATCTTGATTATATCGTATAGTATTAATTTTTGTAGTTCTAAATAAAACCTCTTTTGTGACAAATAAAAAAAACAAGTTATCACTATAAAAAAAAAACCCCAATTTTTTTTCTAAATAACCGTTTGTTCAAACGCGCTAATATTTATAAATTGTCACATATATTTGTGATTATTCACGCCATATTTAAGAATTCTATCTCTTTAAACCAAAAAGTTACAGAATTTGATGCGAAAATGGCCAAAATTTCCACTGTGCAACGGTTGGCCACAATACTGTCAAGATTGTTAGGCCCACATTCTGCCAGCGCATAACTTACCGTCGCCGACGCTTTGAAAACACTGTGCCGATTGTATTTTTCTGCCTGGGTGTTGGATTTGATATTCATAAATTTAACTTTTTAGAAAAACCGAAACCAGTTTCAACCGGGTTTTATAAAACGGCTCGATCACCCTAGCAAACGACAATATTTCTAAACAAATAACCAACTTTTATTAAATTTAATGATTTCGAAACACCAACTAATCAAAATTTTTAAAGGTCAAAAATAGAAGAAAAAACTTAATATCAAGGTAGCAAACAATCTGTTATAACAACCTAAATAAATATCTACAAAATTTATTTGAAAACTGTTTTATTACATGTTAATGATATTATTTAAAAGTTCTGAATAAATAGATCACAAATATTTTTATTCAACCTCATTCTTTACTATAACCTTTAATAGTTAAAATGTGGTTCAAAAATTTTTTAATAATATTTAGTTGTTGCTTTGGTATAAATTTTGGACAAGAATTTAATTCAACGGACCTTTTTAAAAGTAGCAATAACTCGGAAATTTCACGCAGTTCAAAATTGAATCGAATTGTTGGTGGTAAACCAATAAATATTAATCAGGTACCTTATCAAGTTGCCTTTTATGTCAATGGAAAATTTGCCTGCGGAGGATCCATAATAAGTGCGGATTGGGTTCTAACAGCTGCACATTGTGTATTCGAGGGTGGTAATTTTGGTGTACGTGCTGGTTCCCGGTTCAGTGGACGTTTTGGTTTTATAAGATATGCCCGTACTGTTATCATTCATTCTAAGTATGATCCTAAAACTAAGAATCATGATATCGCTTTGTTACGAATAAGACAACCCTTTAAATGGACAAGCAGAGTCAGACCAATACTTCTTGCAAGACCCACATGGAAATTACCACAAAAATACTTTATTAGTGGCTGGGGTACTAGAAATGAAGACATTAAGAAAGCTACCCCCGCACTAAGAGGGGTAACGGTTGAAAAAATGCTCCGTCCCAGATGTCAGGCTATGTATATTGATAAACTTCCTATAACAGAGAATATGATTTGTGCTGCTTCACCAGGAAAAGATTCATGTCAAGGAGATTCAGGTGGTCCATTGGCTTTTAAACGTGTTCAATATGGTATTGTATCATTTGGTATTGGTTGTGCAAATAGCAAGTATCCAGGGGTTTATACAGACGTTAGAAGAGAATATATGTGGATTAGAAACGTTATTAAGAACCAAGGTGGACAAATGCCACGAATGATGTGAATAAATAAATGAACGCGATTTATATTGAAAAAACATTTGTTTGATTATTTGTTTGATACGCAATCATGGACAAATGGGTGATTCGATTATAATTTGCCACAATTTAAGGTTGGTAATTGCCTTGGTAAGGGCCTTAATGGAAATTAATGTAGGGTAGAAAGGCGAACATTTGTCACTGGGGCGCATACAGTGGGTGACAATACATTCGAAACTTTTAAAATTATTTATTTTTTTCGTTCTTAGTTGTGAAATATTAAATGTAAAATTTTTTAGAACATATTACCTATGAATCTGTTCTAGAACAACTTCTTTTAGCACCGGTTGCATGGAACCGTTTCTAGAACAGGTTCCTGGGAGTCAAACTGTAAGATTTCACTGTCCCAGAACAAGTTCTATAACTGGTTGGAGAACCTGTTCTTAAGCAACTTGTTCAAGTTTGGAGATAAACAACCTATTTGCAAATAGGACCAACTCCACATAAAAGGAATCGGAAATTATAATCTATTATAATACAGTATAAGTTGTTCTGCAACCTGTTATTTGGATTTTACTGGGCCATTTAATTATTGAAAAACATTTTTTTTAATTAAAATAAAATCAACAATTTCGTTTAAAACGAAAATTTGATGCCCTAAAAAAATATTAATAAAATTTAAGTTATTTACAAATTTCAATCACACATTTTGTGTTTTGATCCCGTTTTATAGAGGTCAAATATATGTATATAACTTAATGTGCTTTAATTTAAATATGTTAGGATTATTATGTATCTAATTGTATCTAATTATATCTAATTGTATTAAATATAATATAATTAATTATATCGGGACAAAACCCGGATATAGTTGGATAGTTTTTTATTAAATTGTATGTTTGCATATAAAATTAGATCCAAAGAGATACAATTTAATAGAACCATTTTTCGGATCAAATTATATCCTTTTATATTTGCGAAAAATATCTCATCATATATAATTTTATATAAACTTTTTTACTCGGGAAAGCAAAGTTAAAAACATGCTCAAACTTAAGGGTTCAATATTTTTTTGGAGAGTTATTATTTTTTAGCACTGCTTGATAACGTCCTCTTATTGAGTCAACAAAATTGGTGACTGTATCCATATAAACAATTTGCCGGTTGATGTAACACGCCCTCAGGGGATCTGAAATATATAATATAATATATATTTCTTTCCTGTAAGTATTTTACAATATTCAAAGATGTATTCAAAAAGCACCACAAATCAATATATGGACTCCGCCAGACCTAAGTGATTTAATTGTTCATTTGGGGATCTACTCCGGCTTATATAATTTAATTAATAGTGTGCACTTCAAATATTAAAACGCTAAATTGAATTCTTGTTGACCAGTATCTATGATCTTTGAAAGTATTTAATAGAGCAACTCGATTTTTACCAAATATCAGTGATTTTGTACTACCACGTTAAAATCCAGAAGCAGAATCATTTGCTCGTTAACTTAAAGTTTGATGATTTTTTTTTTAGTTTTAGATTGTTAATTACTTCATAAGGCAATATTTTCCGAAATTTTTTAAACTCTAGTTGTAGCTATGTAATTTTTTTTTAGCTTTTAGCGTTTACGAAACCTACCCAGAAAAAACACACATTAGCAAATAATGGGTCTAGTAATCTAAACTCGAAGGTTTAGACGTATTACCCTTTATATTTTAATTCTAACTTTTTTTATGAAATGTCCCAATAGTAATGAGTTATGCATTACTTGCAGCCTTGAGTAAATATGAATTATAAAATTGCGAAATAAAAAAAATATTATTAATTTTTTGCCCGAGGCAGGAATCGTGAATTTTTCTTCTATGTAAATTCATTCAAGATATACCAAAACTAACGCCTTAGCCTTAAGCTTGCAAAAAGACGAATTATAAGCAGTCTAGTCGGAAGTTATGACTGAAGGTTTCCAATATTTTGCCATGCCA
The DNA here is from genome assembly GCA_021234595.1 of Delia radicum. Classification (NCBI taxonomy): domain Eukaryota; kingdom Metazoa; phylum Arthropoda; class Insecta; order Diptera; family Anthomyiidae; genus Delia; species Delia radicum. Next base: position 19,202,746 of record CM037851.1, read on the forward strand.
CAAAGGAGACTATCATTATATGTTTTGATTTTTTTTTATATTTTATTGTGTATTATGTAACAAATTTGTTATGTGTGTAGGATAGATGCCAAATATTGATTTCCCAATAAAATTTGCCTAATTTTTGGACTTAATTCGAAATTATCAAACTTCAAAGACAGGAAAATCTGAATTTTGTAAAAGTTTCCCATGTATTGTTTCCCACTGTATGTCACCCCTGATTTTTTCCTTATTTAAAAGAGTTGTTCCAGTTGTTTCAAACTATGATTTGTGTTGCTATTGAAGTAGAATCTGCTAAAAATTGCAGTTAAAACAACTGTAAATTCAGTTAAAATGACGTCAAAACTAATTACCTGTTTAAAAACAACTAACAAATGCAGTAAAAATGTCTAACAATGCTGTGATTTACTACAAAAACTTTTGAAACAACTACAAAAATTGGTAAAAACTACTGTTTGTTTTCAGTTATTTTTTCGGAATTTTAAAATTTTTTTTTTCTCTTAATCACACTAAAAATTTACATTTCCTACATTCTACTTAAAATACAAAGTCAAAATTCCAAACCACACGCATAAAAAAAGCCCGTACAAATAGTTGAAAATTCAGCTGCGACAACAGAAAATAGTACCCGAATTTGCGCCAGAAGAATTTTCAATGAAGTGGAGAATCAGCGTCTACTAAATTTAGGTGACCTAAATTGTGGAAGTACTAAATTTGAGTTGACAATTGTAAATTAACTAAGAATTTTAATAAATCAACAGAATTGTTATGCTGAATCACCAGAAAATTCCTGCTTAAAAATGTATTTCCGGATTTGATCAGAGGCAGGTCCATATTTATTACCGAGAATATAAGTAGTTAATAGAGAGTACTTAATACGTAGGGAGAAACGATTTTTGATCAATTTTGCTCTTTATCCCTTAGTTTCCGAGATATAACCTACACACAGAGAAATAAAGTGCCAACCGAATTGAAAAGTGTATATTAATGGTAACAACTTATAAATTCAGTTAGTACAACGATATTTACATTAGCTTTATGAAAATTTTTTTCTGTGTGTATTTTATTATTATAAAATAAAAAAAAAATTGGAAAATAACGCCATCTACAAGTGAGACTGATTGCGGAGACACAAAAAACTAATGTTTTTTAAACAATTGTGGTTTAAATTAACTGGCAAAATTTGCAAAATTTGAGAATCACGAAATACTAAATTTTAGATCGAAGAATTAGTTCAAATACGGATGAAATTTGTTCTTCAGGTAAAATGAGATAACTAATAATTTTAGCTAAATAACTGATTTAAACTAAACAGCTTAATTGAATTGGAACCCATTTAACAGACTTTGGAACTCATTTTTTTTATGAGTGTATACTGCAGTTATTAAGTTTTTATGCGTCCTATCGACTCAAATAAAGGTTTCATACATTTCTTCAAATTGTATTTGTTTTTTTTAAGTCAAATCCGAAAACTTTAAAAAATCACCCTTTAATGTAAAATTTTAAAAATAACTTATACGTGAAATTCAGTAGTCGCTTACAAAACTATTGTAGAACATAGAATTTCAAAAACACTTTTAATAAGCGTTATAAACAGTTTTTATGCTCTCCTGTATAGTTCTGTTTTTTTAAGATAGAGTATATTGAATATAAGCCCTCGATGTAAAATAGCTTTTCCAAATTCAAAAAAAAAAAAAAAATTCTAGGGGTTTTCGGGTTAAATGACATATTCTGCTAAAATACGAAAATATTTTTTGTGGTTTTAATCCTTGTTGATCTGTATAATAGGATATTCAAATCTCTGTAATTTTTTCCAATATGAATTCTTTTGTTTCTTTAAATTTAGCCCAATCATAATTGTTTTTTTTTTTCTTTAGTATTCTAAAATATTTGATAATGTTATCATTATTGACCTTTCGAATTATAGCATGTACTGTTTATTTTATTTCGTTCTCCTTTTGTCAAAATTAACGACTGTTAGCTTTTTCAATCACAACACTAATTGTAAAATTGTGATTTTGATTCAAAATTAAGAAAAAAAAAAAAAAAACTTACATTTTTAATTTGAAGATAATACTACGTTCATACTGAATTGAAACCAAAAATACGTATTTTCGTTTTTTTCAAGTTTAAGAAGAAAAGAAATAAAGTGGTATTTTCTGGTTGAGAATGTAAACCAAAAACTAAATTGGAAGATTAAAACTATATTTCCACTTACGCGTTTTGAACAAAAATGTGGTTTTGTAAAATCCCAGCAAAATAAAGTAGAAGTAGTGCTTTAATATACTCTTTAACTTGACTTCCAAAGCATTGCTTTCATAGAAGTTATTGTTAATAACTGGCAAAAATGTTAAATTAAAGTTATTTTAAACAAAGTTTTTATCATCATATAAATAAATTGGTACGAGAGCGGATCAATAAGTCCGACTTTTCGAACTTGCCTCGCAGTTATATGAAATGCAACCCTGCTCCCATCAAGTACCACCGGTTAATAGACCACTGTCAAATTTTGAGCAAGTTCCCTCATTTACTTTGCGTTTAACAGGTGTTCAAAACATACAACCTCGTGGATATTTTTAAAAATCGAAAAAAAGTTAATTTCGAGTGCTCATTAAACATTATTTTTTGCGAGAAAAAAAACCGTCAATCAAACCAAGGAAAAGCTTGATAAATACTATGGGGACTCTGCACCATCGATTTCAATGGTTAAAATGTGGTTTACTGACTTTCGTTGCAGTCGCACAAGTACAAATGACGCTGAACGTTATGGACGACCAACTGAGGTCAATACACATGAAAATATGGTGTTGGCCACGATATGGTGTGGCCGATCAAAGAGTAAAAGTGCGTAAGATTGTTTTCATAAGTTCATATATTATTTTTTTTTTATATGGAGGTTGAGATAGTAAGTGGTTGGATTTGCAATCAGAAGGTTGCGAGATCGATTCCGGACTTTGGAGATAATTTCTTTTTCTTATTCCTATTAATTTTTTAATATTTTTTTATTTGATACAGTTTTGTGTTCAGTGTATTTTAAGATAATTAAGTAATTTAAAAACAACGAAATAATTAACATCTTGATGACTTTATTCGTAACGAAACAAAAATTGTAGATAATTGTTATCTAAAGTTGACAAATAATTATTTTATAACATCTTTTTTGGCCTTTGCAATGGGACTTTTTGTAAAAATTATTTAAAAATATAATGCAAACATGTATTTCACTGCTAAAAATTAGTTTATCGAGTGTATGTAATCTTTTAAGATCTGACCGATCGGACATTGCGTTTTTGATATTTGTTTCAAGATACACTTTTCAGGTGTACCTTGAAACGAGTGCAATATTCAGAAAAATTTGGTTAAAAAAATTGATTATTGTATCGGATCTCACAAAATAAGCTAAATCGAAAAATATCGAAGCCAAACTTGAAGAAAGCTTTTACATACCTATGTATATTTAATAGATCCAGATATTTATTAAACATCAGCGCAGTGGATAAATAAACCCATTTTAGAAGCACATTTTAGTGTAGAAAAAGATTTAGTGTAATTAAAAGATCTTAATTTTCAAGGAACACTCGTTACATTTCATTGATGAGTCATTCTCTATGAAAACACCGAAAAAAATGAAAAATTGTTGCTGGACCATTTTGGATTTTGTTAAAATTTTGTGGAAATGTTCCTAAGGGTTCCTAGAACCAAAATCCAAGATTATTTAATTTTTGCACACGGCACTACCGGTTCACGCAAAATAAAAAAACTAAAAAGTCTTGTTTTTGTGCGTAGTGGTTTGAGCTGTTAAATTTTTTCTGCTGGAGATATCTACATGATGAAGGCATCGTTTTAAAGCTGAAGGATTATAGTTTCTATCAAAAATATAAAATTTGACTTAATTCATACACCCGAAAAATAACGTGGTATTGAAAATAAGCATATTTCATTGGTTTTTAGTGTTTTTCAATGAACTCCAGTGTCGGCGCTAATGAATATAAAAGCATAATAATTCTCAGATACAAATTAGACATGTCGGAGAAAAATACAAAATTAAAATTGGCTCAATCTGGCAACTCGTTATGAAAAAATCGTTACTTGAAATTTTGAAATTTTGAAAATTTGCATATTTCAGGCTACAATTTGGTCATGTTTGTTAGCAGATACAAACTTAAAAATTACAGAGTACTTACTCCCTACTTTTAACTTTATAACACTTCAAGACCCGTTTAGTTATTTTCACTCCTCTCGGATTTACAGGGTTTTTAAAGAAAAGCCTTTTTGATTTTTTTATGTATTTTTATACTTTCCTCAATTGTTATATACAGAGAAATTAAAATAAAAACAAGGATTATGAAGTAACAAAGAATAATTATGGACTAAAAAATATATTTAATAAATTCAGTAGATTTTTTAAGTTAAAAAATTTTGCAGTGGTGGTAGAAAATAGGCACATGGTATATTTTTTATCATTTAAAGTAGAAAAGTTATAGTTTAAATGTGTGTAATTAAGAATCGTGGAATAAGTTTTATTTTATTTTAATAAAGTACTTGTTCTTATAATATTCGTAGTTTCAAAGTTATCAGAAGCTGAAAACTTTCGTACTTTTAACTGACTGTGAGAAATCGGAGAGAAACTGTGGTAGTTTCTTGTATTTTTAATTGTGCAAACATCAATAAATCTTTTTGACAAAAAGTTTTCGATAGCATCAACATCAGAAATAGATACAAAAAAAATGTTATACCAGGAATTTGGGTGGAACAAAAATCAAGCATTGCTTGTAGGTGTTAGGATATAATGAACCGCAGTTCGTTGTAGACTTGCTTTCCTTACAGTCCGCTTAATTGTACCTCCTGCTCCGTCGCAAGGACTTTTGCCATGAGAAGTGGCAAAAAAGTGCCACTCTGCTTCTAAGCCGAAATCGTCCTTGTGATGACAAATGTTGATAATTTTTTTTTTTTTTTTTTTTTAAATTTTTGTAAACATAAAAAATCTACTGAATTTATTAAATATATTTTTTAGTCCATAATTATTCTTTGTTACTTCATAATACTTGTTTTTATTTTAATTTCTCTGTATATAACAATTGAGGAAAGTATAAAAATACATAAAAAAAATCAAAAAGGCTTTTCTTTAAAAACCCTGTAAATCCGAGAGGAGTGAAAATAACTAAACGGGTCTTGAAGTGTTATAAAGTTAAAAGTAGGGAGTAAGTACTCTGTAATTTTCAAGTTTGTATCTGCTAACAAACATGACTAAATTGTAGCCTGAAATATGCAAATTTTCAAAATTTCAAAATTTCAAGTAACGATTTTTTCATAACGAGTTGCCAGATTGAGCCAATTTTAATTTTGTATTTTTCTCCGACATGTCTAATTTGTATCTGAGAATTATTATGCTTTTATATTCATTAGCGCCGACACTGGAGTTCATTGAAAAACACTTAAAACCAATGAAATATGCTTATTTTCAATACCACGTTATTTTTTGGGTGTATGAATTAAGTCAAATTTTATATTTTTGATAGAAACTATAATCCTTCAGCTGTAAATTGATGCCTTCATCATGTAGATATCTCTAGCAGAAAAAATTTGACAGCTCAAACCACTACGCACAAAAACAAGACTTTTTAGTTTTTTTATTTTGCGTGAACCGGTAGTGCCGTGCGCAAAAATTAAATCCTCTTGGCTTTTGGGTTTTCAGACCCTAAATATCATTTCCAGTTAGTTTGAGTAAAATCTAAGATATGCCAGCTTTGCCGATTTGGTGATTTCATACAGAATAACTCTGATACCAAAACATGTAATAAAAATGTTTTAAAAATCATTATTTTATCTTTTTTATTATAATATTTGTGTAGCATATTTTTCTTGTTTTCATACAAATATATCAATATTTTCAACTAAAGTTCGTTTTAATGCACTTTGGTGCAAATGGTAGAGCGGTCAATTTTAATATAGCAGATCGTGACCTAGATTCGTGTGTTCAATACTCGCTGGCACCAAAGGATTTTTTTTTATTTTTAGAATTTAAGATAAACACCCCCTAGAGTATGCAGCACATTTTTATTATATAAAAACATTAATATGTATTTGAAAAATGCCATCCATGAACTGTTGAAAAAGAACAGTCATGCACTGTTTCAAATGCTTTTAAAATAGTTATATATTTACTCCATCCGCCCAATGACACGACAATGTTAAAATCATTAATGATTCAACTAAGTTCGCACCACATCCGGATCAGTAGATGTGGTGTTTTTACAACTTCTTCCTTAGCTCTTATTTTGCTGGGAAACTGTATGGGCAAACATGCTGAAAACATGTTTTGTTTCATAACACTTCCAAAACACGTTCAGTGGATACGTAGCGTAACAAATGCTTGACAATTTTTTAAATCTGAAATACAGCGTTTTGAACCGCGGATAAAATGCATTTACCTTCAAACACTTAAGTTTTTCTAATTTTTTTTTTTAAAACCACGATAAATTCAGCTTTAAAATATGCTACTAACGAATCACGTAGCTTTCACCGTTATTATGATATGAACGTTTATGTACGACTACTTTTGTGAAATTTTTGAATTTTTGAAACGCGATATATCAAGATCCGCTAGGACTAGAAATACTAAACTCGGTCAATGTTATTATATGACTTACAACTTCTACAATGACTTTAGTTGAAATTGAAAAGGGTCTAGGATATCGAGTGTTTGATTTTATATGTTTTCAGTGCAAACATTTAAAGCAATTCATTTAAAATTTCAGTCGTTATATGTTGAGTGTACACACAGAAAACAGTTTTGTAGTTGCAACCGAATTTTTGTGGTTCCACCTACTACCACTATTATTAAATTTTAATACTATTGTAACGATCGACATTTATTTACAAATTTCGAATTTTTATCGTAACAATTTGAATATTTTATGTTGATATACTATAATATTCTATAAATAGATTCACATGTTTTCAACAAATTTTATTTTATTAAGAAAAAAATTATATGCCTCGAACTGGGATCGAACTGACGATCTTCCGTTTGTCTGGCAAGTACTTTACCTCTAGCCTAAATCCAATTTAAATATGTTTTTTATTTAAATTTCATCCTTGCATATTTTCTAGTTTCAAATTTAAATATTTGTTTAAAAATAGATTTGTAGATACAATATAAATTCGGTTGCTAATCTCAATATTTTATAAGAGTTGCCAAAACTATAAAAAAATTGATATTATTTAAAAATTATTTTATTAATAAAAAATTCTTCTCCGCGAACTTTGGCTCGAACCGGCGACCTTCTGCTTGTCAGACAATTACTTTACCTCTAGCGTACACTCATTTTGATTTTCTATTTTCAAATTTCTACCTTGTATATTTTTTTATTTCAAGTTTAAATATTAATGTCTTAAAATAGATTTTTATGTATAACAGAAATTGCGTTGCTAGTCTTAATACTTTATTAGAGTTACCAAAACTTTATATTATTTTAAAATTGATAACGAAAACTTATATTTTAGATAGAATGATCGTTTTTTTGCAAGCGAAACTACCCAGCAAAATAAGAGCTGAGGAAGAAGTAGTAAAAACACCACATCTACTGAGCCGGATGTGGTGCAAATTTAGGTGAATCATTAATGATTTTAACATTGTCGTGTCATTTAATAGCATTTTAAGCAGTGCATGGATGCTATTTTTCAATAGTTCATGGAAGGTCTTTTTCAAATATATATTAACATTTTTATTTAATAAAAATGTGCAGCATACTTTAGTTATGTTTCTTTAAATATAAAAAAAAAAATCTTTTGGTGCCAGCGAGTATTGAACACACGAATCTGAGTTACGATCTGCTGTATTAAAGTAGACCGCTCTACCATTTGCACCAAAGTTACTTATGCAATACAACAAACTTAAAACGAACTTAAGTTGAAAATATTGATATTTTTATGAAAACAAGAAAAATATGCTACGCAAATATTTAATAAAAAGGATAAAATAATGATTTTTAAAACATTTTTATTATGTGATTTCGTATCACTGAGATATAAATTATTTTTAAAATATTTTTAAGTTTTGATGAGGTTAACAAAAATATTAAGAAATAATAAAAATGCTCATTTAACAATTTTGAATTCATTGCATATTTTAAAATATTTTTTTAATAATTAATCTGACGAGAATTGTCTTTAATAAGATAATGACAATGAGAAAAAAAATATTGGAGAAGTAGTTTAACTACAGGTAGGGAAAAGTGGCCTGCAATGAAACGAGTGTGCCTTGGAACGTAAGATCTTTTAATGTTTCCCTATTTTTTCCTAAGGATTTGGAGGAAGAGGTCGGTAAAAACTCTATAGGTAAATTAATGTGATATATTTAAATTAAGCAAAAGTTATGAATTAATTAATTTACTAATTAATTATTATTATTAATAAACTAGCTTTCAAAATTTGGCTTCGATATTTTTCGTTTTTGCTAGTTTTTTGCTATCCGAAACAATAAAATTGAAAACTCAAATAGATTTTTGAAGCCAAAATCAAATTTTTTAACCCAACTTTTTTTGAATATTGCACACGTTTCAAGGCACACCTAAAAAGTATATCTTGAAACAAATATGAAAAATTCAATAAACTAATTTTTAGCAGTGAAATACATCTTTGCATTTTCGTATCAACATAACAATAAAAAACATAAAACCTTACGTTTTTTTATATTTTTAAATAAGTTTAACAAAAAGTTCCATCGCAAAGACAAAAAATAGATTTTTATCAAATAATTATTTGTCCACTCTGGATAACAATTTTCTAAAAAAAAATTCGTTATGCTTAAAGTCAAGATGTTAATTATTTGGTCATTTTTAAATTACTTAATTCTCTTAAAATCCCAGCAAAACTTTGGTAATGGGTGCGATAAAGTAATGCATTACCTTGTAATGTGTACTCCTTACCTGTATCATTATTTTCCAACAAGAAGTAATGAGTTATCGATAATTGAACACTCATGGATTACCTTGTAATGAGACCTCATTACATTTTACATTACTTCAAAACATAAAATAATTACTTACCGATCATCAATTACATAATTCATGAATTATAAACGTAAAGTAATTATTAATACATATTTTTGAAAATCTATTTATAGACACAATACTTTGTGATTTTTTGTAAGCATAATGGTAAGGTGTATATTTTTGATATCACGAACGAAAACACGAAGCACAACAACTCATTTACATTTTTAGCAATCAAATATTGTATGTATCGATAGCTCAGTTGGTAGAGTTTTCGCCTCACTAATTGTTAAATACCAGAGACCCCAGGTTCGAATCCCAGCATGACCAAGTTATTTATTTAATAAAAAAAAAGTTATTATTTAATAAAAAAAAAAATATCTGTAAAAAAAATATTTTATGCATTTTTTTATGAAAATCTATTTTTAGACACATTACTTTTTCCCACCATGTAACCATATAAGTAACCAGTTACTTTACCCACTACAAGGTAATGAGTTACTTTGAGGCTCATCGCCTGTAAAATTCATCAGCGAAGTAACGTGTAAAGTAATGCATGAAGCCCTATGGCGATACATTACTTTACCCATGATTTGGTAATGTGTGGTTTTGCTGGGATACTCAGAAAAAACTAAATTAAATAAAAAAATACTAAAAAAATTAATTAGAATTAAAAAAAAATAAAAAAAAAAAAATTATCTCCCCTGCGCGGAATTGATCTCGCAACCTTCTGATTGCAAATCCAACCACTTACCACCTCAACCTTCATATAAAAAAATATATATATGAACTTATGAAAAAGTACTTCTTATGATGTTATTAATTTAGATACCAATTAATTTATATGGTGATGCAAATGCTGTTTAAAATAACTTTAATTTAACATTTTTGGCAGTTGTTAACAATAACTTCTATTAAAGTGAAAAATGTGCGTATGCTAATGCTTTGGAAGTCAAGTTAAAGAGGTTCTTAAAGCACTACTTCCACTTTATTTTGCTGGAATAATATTCGATTTTAACTGTAAATTTTTTATTCAAGGGATAAAATCTCCGAAAAGTGGTTGGTTATTGGCATTAAAGGTAATGTAAAAGATAACATTTTTTCAATATTGATAAGAAAAACCAATAGTTTGAATGATGTGACTGTGTTTTAGTTAATTTTATATATTTTCTATTTTCACTTTATTTTAGTAATTCTGATAATGAATTTTAAGTACTTGCAATTAAAATTATTGAATAATGATTAAATGTGGTTGATTACAATGGAATTCCAACCAATTAATTCTCTGTGTGTACCTACAATTGATTTGATCTCAATATCATTGGAAAAGCTTACAATGTTAATTGATAATAGTTGTAGTACGCGCATAATAATTATATTAACAAACCGTTTTTTTTTTTTTTTTTTGAATATGTTTTGGCAATAACCTTGAATGATTTTAAGAAACGCTTATTTAAAACTCGTGTAATTCACAGAAGAAAAAAAAACACAATTTTTTGCACAAAACAGGTTCCTTAACTTGCATATATTGATAGAATTTATATAATTTTATTCGAATTAATGAGAAAGATGTGGTCAATTTAATTAGAATTTCTACTCCATCATATTTTATAAAAAAAAAAAACTCTCAATGTTATAAAACTTGTAAGTACATGGCTAATAATAATATGCACGCATCAGAGTTCTACGAACGAACATTGACCTTTAAAGGGTAGAGATGGTTTTCCCAAAACAACACAATGAATTTAAAACTACACCACAATCAATTCCAAGTAATAATTATTTAACACATCAATAACAAATTTCTCGTTTTTTAAACAAAATCAGGTCGAAGTTGGAATATTTTTTACGGAAAATTTCCATATTTCTTTTTTTAACCTTGGCTTAATTTCTTTTGTAGAAGTGTTCTTTTTATTGTTTGTGCAAAAATATTTAAATATGTTTTAACATTATACCTTTTTTAAAAAATCTTGTTTTATTTATATTTAGTATTTTTATGTTTTTTGGTCGCTTTTTTTTTGTATTAAAAACGTCTATTCACAGCCGCTGCTTTAGTTTAACTAAATTATTCTCAATCTACAGCCCAAGCATTAAAGTTTAAATTCAAAACAAAAAAATCTTATTAAATCAAGTTATCAATATTGATCTCAGAATATTTTTAGTATTGTGAGATGGTTAAGTAAGTGTCTTCTTGAATAAAAACTTGTTTTTTTAACGTAGTATTTTGATATACGTCATAGCATTTAAAAATATCTGTAGTTCGCTCTAAACGAGTAACAATGAGAGAAGCTTTTGATTAATTTATTGTTTTGAGTGTAAAAATATATAAACTAATGCCCAGTTTTTAACTTCGTATTTAAATATGCAATTCGTTAATTGCCATTTAAATTTAAGTTGTATTTTAATACAGTGTCAGTTTTTCAGTCTTAAATGATAATTGTTATTTATTTGCGACAAAAGTATGGTGGCATCATGAAATGTCAAAAAATTAATGATCATTATTATTATTATTATAATTCTCGAAATAAATGGCGAGGTGCGAAACCAAAGAGCCAGGGTAAATCACACAGTATAGTTATACTGAATATGTAAGATGATTAAAAACAGACGAACAGGAACATCAGCAACACATACACAACCATTGCCTTCGCAATGGAGGCTCAGCGAGATGAGGCCCCAATTCGCCATAAAAAGAACGAATTCCATCAGACCAACACGTGCACAAAACAACCATTGCCTTTGCAATGGAGGAGTAAACGATGTCTCCAAAGGAATCCGAACGGTTTGCATATGGCTAGACTCAACAGTCTAACGGCATGCTGAGACACGCTTTATAGTATTGCAAAAAAGAATAGAATTAACCGTTATTCTCCATTAATAATTAATGCGAGTGACGAGATAACTTATCTCTTCGGCAACTATCGGCGAACTGATTAATGATCATTATTCATAAAACAGCTGTTTAAAGAATAGAAAAAAACAGAAAATAACAGAAAAAATAAAATATAGCAATAAAATATATATAATTAAATTATAATTAAAGTAATACAATAAAAATGAAGAGAGGTGATAATTTCAGTGCAACCGAAGTTGAAGTTTTATTGGCTGCTGTAATTAAATTTATTTTTTATTGTTTCTTTTACCACGCGAAAAAAACAAACTGTCAAAATCATATGTTATATTTGTACAATTTAAATAGACTTTAAATGCCCAAGATTGGTCACTTAAATGTGATTCAAATTTGAAGTTAAAAACTGACGTTTGTAATTAAATAGAACTTAAAGTCCAAATGGCATTTTAATACGAAGTGAAAAACTGAGCATAAGAATCTACTAGACGATTTTATAGTGATAATACCCTGTACACTGAACGAAAACCATTAGTGAAATTAACTAAATGATATGTTAAATTGATGAATGGGTGATCACTATACACTAGGCCGGGTCGATTTTTATGGAGACAAAAAAATCGCTCAACGTTCAAGGAAAATCGTATTCTAGGGATCAAAATAAGAAACTTTGCCGAAGGAACCATACCTCTAAAACGAATTATGATGTCCCGACTTTTGACCCGTAGGGTCAAATTTTGAAAAATTCCACTTTGACCCATTTAGAGTACCCCAATCGAATCCAACCCAATCGAATATAATTTTTACATTCATCTGCTAGAGCGTCTTCCGGAGAAGAAATAGAGACCCTAATCTTGGAAAGACTCCTCCTACTTTCTGAAATATCTCTATCCCGAGATTTGTACATTTTGCTATAAAAACACGGCTAGCGCGTCTCCCGGAGAAGAAGTAGCTCCAATAATCTTGGAGATATTTCTCCTACTTTCTGATATATCAAAGTAGGCTTTTTCAAAATTTGACCCTTTGGGTCAAAAGTCGGGACATCAGAATTCTTTTTAGAGATATGGTTCCTTCGGCAAAGTTTCTTATTTTGATCCCTAGAATACGATTTTCTTTGAACGTTGAGCGATTTTTAAATCGACCCGCCCTACTATACACCCAACAAAACCTGTCCGTCATTTTAAAAAATTGTTTAGTAAATGTATTTGTTGACGTTTAACTAAAGGGTCCGCCAAATAACTTTTTTTTTTTTGAACTTCTGAACCAATTGGACTTTCTATGGCGTCATAACAAGGTCTTTATGCAAAATTCGTCTCAATGATGTTTCCGAAATGTTCAATTGTTGAGAACGACGGTGAATTGATGTTGATGGCGCTTCACGCACACTTTCTGCCACAGCAGCAATATTCTCGGGTGTACGCACTGTTTTTGGATTTTCACGCTTTGGTTTATAGATGAGGATGCCAGTTTCTTTCACTTTTTTCACAAGATAATGAACATACGGACCATATTCGTTCAGCGGAAGGATAAAACTAATTATCTGTCAAATCAGACATGAGCTAAGTGTTACCATTCACGAAATAAGCACTAGTTGAAAAAAAAAACGTTAGATGGCGGATCCTTTATGTATTGCTTGTTATTTTTATGAAATATCGTCAAATGTATTAACTGAACTTTGTTATTTTAACAAAATTTATTTCATGAAATTGAATAATTATTTTGTTGTTTTAACAATGCGCTTTACTCAATTCAACAATGCGGTTTATTTAATCTATTCGCATTTTGTCGATTTATAATTAATTTATAATTTTATATTTTTTTATCTTTTATATTTTATAAATTTTAATTTTTAATAATATACTTACGTCTTTAGATGATACACTCACAATATTTTTTCCGTAAAGACTACTGAATATACACATTAAATTAACTGAAAATCAGTTTGATTTGATAGAGAGTTAATGTGATTAGAAAAATTAGAATCAACGATTATACCAATTCATTTAAGGGAGTCAACACAACTAATTAATTGATCATTAATACGAATTCTAGGACAATTTAAAAACTGGTAAGGTAAACGAAAGAATATTGCCTTAGTTTTAGTTGAATTTATTTCAGTATTGATATCATTTAGAACAGTATTGATATCATTATTTAAACGGATCTCAGACATTATATTTATTTCAGAATCCATTTTATATACAAGAAAAATATCATCAGCAAAAACATAAAATTTACAAAACTCACTATCAATAAGAGGAATGCAATCATTTAAATAAGCTAGAAAGAGTATTGGGCCTAATACAGAACCTTGTGGCACACCGGAGTTAACACTACCAACACTAGAACTTAAACCCCCAAGAGATACAAACTGAGATCGATCATATAGATAAGAGTATATCAACTGGCACGAAGATTTAGAGAATGAGAACATTATGGCTTATTCGATCAAACGCCTTGGTGAGATCAAGAGAAACCATAATACAATTGTTATGCGCATCAAGCTGTTTTCTTACAGCATCAGTAAGGGAAATGAGTAGAGATGTTGTATTGTGGTTTCGACGAAAAGCATATTGATTAGGGTGAAAGAGTGAAAAACGTTGACAATGTGATAAAATCTGTGACTTCATTATATTTTCAACTATTTTTGACATAGCTGGTAAAATGCTTATGGGTCTCAAATTATCAATGTTAAAGTTATTTGATTTAGCAATCGGTACTACACGCCCTAATTTTCACGCACTTGGAAATTTAGAGACTGTAAACATAGTATTTATAAGTTGAAGAAGCATTCTTGAAATCAGCGGGTATATAATTTTTAAAATTTTTATCGGGATCATATCATAACCAGCTGCATTAGACTTAATTGCGTTAATAGCAATGAAAACATCATATTCCGTAACCGCATTAAAAGAAAAGGAGCTTGGACCATCAATAAAGTTTTCAAAATTACTTTATTCGTAAGTCCGTTTTTTTTGTTTATTTTGTTTATTGAATAACAGACAGAAAGCTAAAATATATATTTCTTTGGTAATTTAACTGTATATTCCATTGAAACAATTTTACCGATTGCATTTTTAAATAACTGGTGATATTTTATTCAAAAGTTCTTGTGAGTGTATAATAAAAAAAAGATAATTTGATAAAAAAAAAATATATAAAAAATAATAAAATTAAAAATTATAACGTAGTACGTACTTAAATCCCAAATTTTTAAACACGCATTAAACATTACATTTACAAAACACATTAGCGGCATTCATTGTTGGTATTAAATAACCCTTGCAGAACTCGTTAATGGTGTACGTTTGATAAATTTATCAGAATTTATCAGAACCAACAACAAAATGTATTGCACTAAAATTTACCCAGCTGTGGTGAAATACCACACAAAAAACTGTAGTAAACACGCTTGATAAATTTATCAGCAAAAAAACAGCTGACTGTTCTGCCGTCAAATAAATGTATTTTGTGTTAACTATTGGAAAAACTTAAAAATTAATAAAAAAAAAATATCAAAAAACCCAGTTTAAAACGAAAGTATTTTGCAGTAAAAAATATGTAATTTTTTCTTTTTCTGTAAATTTTGGCATTTTTCTTAAATTGAAATAATTATTGATACATATTGGCGAACAACAAAAAACAGCTGATTTATAAATTTACCATACATTAAAAAAAAAAAAAAACACCAAAAATGAAAACCGTTTTTAAAATTATTTAATATTTAAATTAATAATTAATTACATTTTTTATATTTTTATAAATAGTTTTCTTCAGTATTACAGATGATCACTTACATAAAAAAAAAATAAAGTAATGACAATAACAAAAGTTCACAATTTACCTGCATCCAACAGTATGAAATTACATCAATTTATTTCAAAATAATTAATAAACACACACTTAACAATCTACTAAAATTCACTAAGTTTAATTAATAATTCACAATTATTTTGTAAAAATCCATTTAAAAAAAAAAAAACTTCTAGTTTTTGTTTTAAAATTTATATGGAATTTGAGAATTAAATACGAGTAGTTTTGACAAACTACTGGTTTTTGGTTCTAATATAAATGCAGTATAAGGGAAATTGTGAAACTATTCCTGTGATTCTGCAGGGTAAAATATTGTAGTGTAAATTCAAGTCATAAATGCCGAAATAAACATTAATTAATTCCTTTTAAGATCTGCTAATATTTAACCTGGCCATACTGTGAAAAATAAAATCTTTATATGGCAATACTGGTTATATATTGTTTTAGTACCAAAAAACTACAACCATGCATATTTTACAGAAAAGTTTGACACCAGATATATTTATATAGGTAGTCTTAGTAGCCCAGCTGTTTATCTTACTCTTCAATGGTTTTGACATTTCTTACATGGTTTTGACACTGTACTGTACTCAACAACAAAATGCCTGTTTTTTTGTATTGTTTGTTGTAGTTGTTGTTCTAGTAAGACTACCTATATAAATATATCTTGGTTTGACATTTATAGCTACGCGTTTTTTACTGACACCGGCACAGAGTATCAAGTCAGCACAGAGTATCAAGAGCAGCTGACAATATGCCGCGCCGCCGCCGAAGCTATCGGCTGATCTGCGGCTCAACTTCTAGACGATTATATTGGCTCAGTCGAATTACTTCTTCGAATTTCTATGTAATTTTACTCAAAACAGGTCGGTACTGTTTTTTAGATTGCTCTGTTTTTTTAATTCTAAAAACCGAGTATTTGGTTTAACGAAAACGAATTTTGACAGCCATTTTCAAGTTTGTTAAAAAAATTTGTCGGAACTTTTTAGAACTTGTATACATATACTAGGTTTGTATGTATATATTTTACAAAAATTTGTAAATATTTTGCTAGAACTTTGTAAAACTAACTTGAAACTTATTTAGTTGTATAATTACTTTTAGTTTCGGATTTCAAATTTGTATGGAATTTGACAAGTAAATACAAGCAGTTTTAAAAACTACTCTTTTTTTTCTCTAGTATAAATTTAGTATAAGAAGTTTATGAATATTTTTATATATTTCCAATGAGTTGCTTTTTAATAATTAAATGTGTTTGTAATGAATACTATTGTTTTAAAATTCAAACATGTTGATCATATTTTTAATTCAATTCAAATTATAAAACCATCTGTTATTTGAAAAGTACTTTTTATATAAAATAATGTACAAAAATTATTAAATTAATCGAATATTTACTTTTATTTTTTAGCCTGTTAAAAGTTCGGAGATAAGCCGCCGGAAAAAAATACATCTTTAGCCGCCGCCGAAAATTTTTAATCGGCTTGCTTCTCTGCACCGGAATTTTCTCATTTTTTTTTGGGGAATTGCAATTTTTTGTTTGTAAACAATATAATTTTCAGCAGAATTTCCCATTTAAATTAATATATTAACATGTTTTATCATGTAAGTGTAGTGAAAATATTAATATTCTATAATAACATTATTATGAAATCAATGTTTTGTTATAGATCTCATTGGAACACGAAATTCTTTTGCATCCACGTTACTTTGGGCCACAGCTATTGGAGACTGTCAAACAAAAATTATACACAGAAGTTGAGGGTACTTGTACGGGAAAGTATGGGTTTGTTATAGCCGTAACGACAATAGATCAAATTGGTTCGGGTGTCATACAACCGGGTCAGGGCTTTGTGGTGTATCCGGTAAAATATAAAGCCATAGTATTTCGACCATTTAAGGGTGAGGTATTGGATGCTGTTGTCAAACAAATTAATAAAGTTGGTATGTTTGCGGAAATTGGCCCATTATCATGTTTTATATCACATCATGTAAGTTGTGTAGATTTCATTAAAAATGGGATTTCTTAAAGTTTATTTTATTGTTCCACAACTTCTAGTCCATTCCAGCTGATATGCAATTTTGTCCCAATGGTAATCCTCCCTGTTATAAATCTAAAGATGAAGATGTTGTAATTTCGGGCGAAGATAAAATACGCTTAAAGATCGTTGGTACACGTGTCGATGCGACTGGCATTGTAAGTTATTTTGAACCTAGATAGCAAAACACGTATTTATACCCTTTATTCTATTCCAATTTTTTTTTTATTCTTTTCCACTAGTATTGGCAAAACGCGTGTTTTGCTATATAGTCTGAATGCCGTATTACACTAGATAGCAAAACACGGGATTTGCCAAAATATCTCTTTATTCTGTTCCAACAGTTTTCTATTCTTTTCCACTAGTATTGCCAAGCACGTGTTTTGCAATCTATTCTGAATGCCGTATACCTTAATCTTTATTTTATTTTTTTTTTTAGTTTGCTATTGGAACTTTGATGGATGATTATTTGGGTTTGGTTGGCAGTTAAATGTCTAAAGACTTGACTAAAATTGGACAAAATATTTTTAAAATAATTTATATAAACATAAAAGTGTAATAGATTTAGTAAAACAAAAATTAAAGGTATTTATGTTTTTGTATGAACTGTTGTGTGCAAATCAATATTTTTAATTTTTCTCGATTTTCGCCATTTTTAATTGTTTTAGTTTTTTCTCCCCATTTTTTCTCTTTTACCGTTACCTCGAAAAATTGTTGGTACGCGCAGAAAAAAAGGTGTAGCATTTACAAAAATTAGAGCAATATTTTTAAAGTTTCTTGGTAATGAAAATTATTCAAGATCGAGGATATTGTCTTAACAAATAATCCATAGAGTTTTTGTTTTAAAATTTATTAATTGACCACTTTCAGGAATGTGTTGATAGATCTAACACAAGAGTTAAAATAAAGAGGAGAACAAAAACGTGTATTGTATATATACCAAAGGTAGAGCTTGCACATAACGAACAAGTTTTCAATTTATTTTTGATCAATGGTGATAATCTTTAACTTCGAGCTCATATATTAGTTCTCAATTAGTGGGATAACTAGGTTATATGAATGTTTGCATGCGATTGTCACTTTTGTATTTATATATGATATATTACTTACATTCTTTAAAATTTTTCGTTTTTCACAGCCAATTTTAGATTATTTAATTAAATTTCATCAGAAATAAAACGCTTAATTATTTCCACTTTGATTTGTGTATGTCAAACTAAATTCTAAGTGTTTTTTGTAATTTATCTTTTTTTATTAGCTAATTTTATTTTCCAAATTTTATCAATGTAAATTTTACATAGCACGTTTTGTTTTAAAGATAATCAGTCTAAATTTTACATAACATAAACTTGAATAAATTACCAGAAAAAAAGAACTTGTGAAATTGAACAAAAACAGTTTAGCATATTACCCAATCATTAGTTTAGCATATGACCCGTTATTTCAACACTAAGTAAATTTTGCAAGAAAATGCTTTTATAAAAACACACCAGGTTTTTTCTGCGTGTATATTGCAACTACTCAAACAGGTTTTGTAATACATTCAGCTAGACTTATATTGAATTTACAATAATACCAGAAAACTGGTTTAGACCGTATTTTTGGAGACAATTATGAAACGTAATTTCAAACCAGATTCTCATATAAATGCTCAAATAGATTGTCAGACAATCTGCATTAAAATTACGTTCAAAATTATGATGTAGCGATACAACATTGTGTTTTTCCCTATTTTGGGAGAGAAATTTGCAAAATGTGGCATCACCTTGTGGAAAAAATGTAAACAAATAAAAAAAAATTATTGAATTTAGGAAAACTAAATAAAACGAATGTTTACCCCATTAAAATACAATTTTTTACTGAAAGATAAATTCAATTCATCATCCAGTTACTTATTTTTGTTTCCGGCTACGACAATTTGTGCAAACATCATTGATATGGTGACCAGAAGACCAAAAACAAATATTAACCTTCCAAAAAGTCATCCCCCATAAAACCCACTTTTTTCAGCAATATTAACATTGTTTCTTTCATAATCGCTGCAAATTTTGTCTTTCCCCAGTGAATTAAATTTTTAGAAAAATTTTCAGTTTGAGGTCATTTTATTTTATTTATTTTGTTTTATTTATGTTGTCAAGCCAAAATTCAGTTTGTCTGCCAAATTCTATAATGTTAACGAGGATGGTTTGTAATATTGCAACTTCTCAAACCGATTTTGTAATACAATCAGCCAGCCTTAAACCTGCACTAGGTCACTTGCAAAGTGCTTTGTAGTGTAGCACAGTGTAATTATTTCTTAAACTTTGGTGAGGGTTCATATTTTCATTTAAAATTTAATTGTTTTTGACAACAACAAACGTATCAAAATTTTGCTGGCTGGGTTATTTATTTATAATCAAATATATAACATTCAAGCCCACTGTACGCACAGCTGATTCTGTTTACGCTACGATTTGTTAAAACGTAAACGTTGCGTGTGTAGATACATAAAGACGTAACGTTACGCGCTGGCAAATCATTCATACGTGACAGATTTAATAAAGCAAGCTGAAGTAAACAAACGAAAAATAAATTTGTTTTATTTTTTTTTTAATAAATTAACGTTGAAGAATAAATATGGACGATTTAAAACTTATTTCATTGGTGGAAAGTTTTGATGAAGTTTACAATAAGAGTAATCCCGAATATAAAAGTGCAGAAAAAAAGAAGGAAGCCTGGACAATGATATCCCATGCAATGGGATATAGCCGTAAGTAAATTATACAAATAAGTTTTGTTAAAAAAATATAAATTTTTAATTTCAAAACAGCGGAAGATTGTATGAGAAGGTGGACATCTCTGCGAGACCGTTTTGTACGTGAAAAACGTCTAGATTTTGAAAATCAAGAATCGGGCAATGTCACATCTACGGAAAGTAAATTCCGATGGCCACTAATGGAATCTATGGAATTTATAACACCACATACAGCGCCACGAGGGTAAACATTTTACTGACTTTTTTTCAGTATAACTAACAATTTAAATATTCCAGGAAACGAATTTATAAAAAACTTACTAAACAGGAATTGCTATCGAAAGATGAGAGACAACAAGATTCGAAGTACGACAATCAATTAAGAGTTAAAGTACAACAATCACCTATTGATCCACTGGAATCATATTCACCATTATCCTCACCACAACTAATACCTATGGAACAGTCCCCGCCGCCGAGCCCTTCGACTCCTCCTGAACCAGAATATACATTAGCTAGAAAACGAAAAAGAAATCAATCAGAAGATGTAACAGAAACGGACAAATTGTTTACTGAAGCTGTTGAAAAATTTAAGGAAATTTGCAAAACACGTGAAGAAAAGGCCAAGAAAGTTGAACAAGAGTTGAAAAAAGAAAATATTGCTTTGCATAGCTTTGGACAAATGATTCTGGCAACAATTAGTTCTATGAGTCATATAAATCAAGCAAAAGCTATGAAGGAAGTCACCGAAGTTGTGATGAGAATAAAAATGGAATCACACACGCCGCAATTGAATGAGTTTATGCATCAATTTCAAGCAGAATAATTTGTTTTTAATAAATTCCCAATTTAGTTTAACTATGTTAAACCCTAATTTTAATAAATGTAATTATAATCCATTTTTTTATTGAATTTATTTCCTTTTTTAAGTTTTCCGTATTCTTAATTTGTTGCTCGACTTCAGACGTTTGCTTAAATATGACATCCAAAATCACTACGAATTAAACCAACAAATACTTGAAAACATTTAGAAATGGATTATATAATATACTGCAAATACCTTCTTTCTAACTCCGAAACCAGTTTTTCGATATCTTTTATTATATCTGAGATATTCAGAATCGACTTTGAATTATATCCGCAATTTTAACGTTTAATAAACATTGGTCTGATGCATAGATCACTGCTTTGCACATGGAGCAAATTGTGTATACAAAAATTAAAAAAAAAATAGTTAATTTCATTATACCTATTTTTGTTTAAAGTTCTTTTTCATCCTTAACATATAAATTATATAAACTTATCTTGGCTTTAAATAAATTACATTATTGATGTAAATTTATTAAAATTTATAATATGTAATACAAATTTTTAAAATTTTTCATAAATGAGCTGTCTTTATTTGAAAAACTCAGACTATTTTGCTAAATATAAAAAATCTTTACTTCATTTTACAAAATTGTTGCAAAAAATTTTCGTAATTTCGAAAAAACGAGTTAAATACTAAAGAGGATTCATTAGCTAAATTCCTGCAAATTTACACTCTTAAATTTGTATGCACACTCGGTCCGTGAATTTCCGTCACGAAGGAGAAGGTGAAGGAAAATGATTCAATATAAAAACAATGTTTTTCTTATTATTCTTAAATAAATCGGTACAAAAAAACAACTTTAATAATTAAATTATTGATAAATAATTAGTTTTTTTTTGTTTAAACTTTAGTTATTTGCTCGTAAACATGATTTTATTAACATTTTATTTTTATTTTTTTAATTTTCGGTGAATTATGGCAGATTATCTCATCTTCTAAAGGGAATTTCTGCAAGAAAACTAAATATCGGAATCTTTTACGAAAGATTCCGAAACAACGAACATTTTTCATAAAATATAAAAAAATAAATCGTAAAATGCACACAAAAATTTCGTAATTTCGTAAATTTTACGAAAGATTATGGTGGTTCGAAATAACCAAATATTTCGTACAATGTATGCCAGGTTTCGTATATATTATGTATAGATTGTTTTTTTAGTGTAATAGCCTCAATTATTTCTTCGACAAATTTCCAAAATGCATTAAAGTTAAATTTTCAGGTTTTTTAAGAAAATTCGTAAATGTGTTAATTTTTGTATTAACCCTTTCACTACCCTTGTACGCTACAGTGTACACATCTCAAAAAAAATATAAAAAATGCAATAATGCAGTAAAACTTAACATTTGTATTTAATTGTGGACAATAATTGAACCAAAGCCATCATATGCATAAACTGTTCATTAATGCAATATGGTCGCGATATTTGTTAAAAAATTCCTATTTTTTTTTAATCAGCCCTTATACACGAAAAACGGGGGTTTGGTATATCTCCAAAACTAACAAAGCTACAATCACGAAATTTGGCACGTGGCTTCATATTATCAAAAGAAAAAACAAGCATTTGCTGTTAAGTGAAAAAAAGAAAGGTCTGAGAACTTTGATTTTCGGACTCATTTTCTAGTGGGTAGAAGGGGGAGCGGGCATATACGTATACAAAGTTTTTTCTTTTTAATTTGAGGACCCTAACAAACAAAAAGTCAAACAAAAAGTCATAACTGAAAGGGTTAAAAATACAAAAAATTGTTTTTTCAGACTTTCTATACTTTCATATATGTATATTTCAGTCGAAACCCGATTTCTCTCCTGATCTAAAAAATCCATATTATGGATATATAAATACCCAATAATTTTCAACACATATCACAGGAAAAAACATTTTAAAACATATTACCAGTTGCCATGGTAATTAGAATTGAGATATGTACGCGATATCTTAAAAAAAACACTTTATTAATTAAAAATAATGAAAAGCATCTAAAGAGATTTTTTTTTAGCAAAAAATATAAAAAATATTTTATTTGTTAAGAGCACAGCATATGGGTAAATCTACGAACGATTTAAGATTTTAAAAATGAAAATTTTCAAATTAGTGAAACACAATTTTTTTATGGATTCGCGTGAGTTAATTTTTTGAGTGCTGAAAAAGTTACAAACAAAAAACCGCAAAAAAGTTCGCTTATAAAATTTTTACATTTTTTGCATTTTTCGGGAATGCGAGTAACATTTTTCAAACACATCTGGTTTTAGCGGAAATTGAATTCATAGTTGAGAAAAATTCAACTTTAAATTGAAAAATTCAACTCTACATTGAATTGCATATGCGCGGTTTAAAGAATTACGGGGTCAAATCATATTTTAATGATAGACATTAGCATAACTATTATTATATGAAAATATTAAATCGATTGGATAGTATTTTTTGGCTCTTTATCAATTTACTTCTCAAAATAGATAAAAAGGAAAAAAAAAATGCAGCACAAAACTGAGTGGCACATCCACGGTTTAACGAATTATGGGGCAAAATAAGTCTTGAACGGTAGAAATCATCATTGCTATTGTTATGTGAAAGCGCTAAATGAATCGGATAAACTTTAAATTCTCTAAAAGGTTAATTTCAAATTAATGGCACACCCGCAGCTTTAAGAATTATGGGGTCCAATATTTCTTGAATTGTAATTGTTATCATAACAATGATTATGTGAAAATACTAAATAGATCGAATCTTATTTTTTTTGGTTTTACATCACTTTTAGGTCCACAGTACGCTAAAAATCTGAATTTAAATTGATTGGCACATCCGCAGTTTAAAGAATTTGTGGTTGAAATCTGGTTTATATGATAGAGATCACCATTACTATTGTTATCTGTAAGTGCTAAAAAAATCGGTTTACATCACTTTTAGCTCTAAAATTTAATCTTAAATGGCTCTGGATACGAAAATAATTATACGATCCATTTAGCACTTACATACAATAACAGTAGTACTGATATCTATCGATTACGCAAGACTTATTTATTTATTTCTCAAACTGCGAATGTGGCCTTCAAAAAATATAAAATTTTAAGATCTTCACGCATAGACATTAAATAATGTCGGAAATTTATATTTACTGAAAAAAAAACAGAATTACAGATTTTGGAGAGCTACCATTTTGTTCCTAACTGAGCGCACATGTTTTTTTAAACTTGTAGGAGATTTTGCAGCATCAGTATTATCATCCACCCAAGGTTTTAGGCGATTTCATTTTATGCTGAAAAAGTTATAGCCAAAAGAGTTGAAAAACTTTTAAAAGTTACAATCAACATTAGGGTAGTTTTTAACTGAATAGAGCACATTAACAGTATAAATATTAAAATTTAGGATGTTCGCCTGGTTAAATTTGTTGCCTCAAAAATATCATATATTGTTATTAAAATTGTTAAAATTCTGAGTGACTTGGAATCTTATGGTTCCGTAGATTTTCCCATATACTGTGTTAATAGTTTTTAAATAATATGTTTTTATCTATTGTTTTGTTATGAATACAATTTTGTCTTTTCATAAGGTTAACATTTTTATTCTGGTTCGACCTCATTAAAGAAATGTTCTGCCAGTTCATTTCTTAATTCCCGATTATCTACCGTATAATTTCGACCATTTGAAGTTAAAGATTCTAATGGTTTAAAGCCCTCAGCTCTAATTTCATTACGCCATTCACCTTCCTTTGCATTTCCCAGTTCTGTTACACTATCAACATAGTCGCTTGGACAGTAGTTACGTTCGATATCGTTCATCATAATAAAATTATGCAGAGCAACACATGCCAAAACTATAATCTCACAGTTTTGTGGTAAACTTTCAAGTAAGGTAAGTAGTATTTTCCAACGTGCTGATAGCACACCCATACAATTTTCAATCAAATTATTGGCTGCATATAATCTGTAATTAAACACCAGTTTTGTGGCATCGTTATTTGATAGATTGTAAGGCCACATTATATTCGATCTAAACGGATATGCGCTATAGGCCACAAAATAGTGAGGAAATGGTTCTGCTGATGTTTCGGACAATGGTTTGTTTGGTGGTATCGGAATTTCATTCAATTTAGTCTTTTTGCCGAAAGGGGATAAAGAATAAGTTCCTGTGAAAAAACAATAAAAACAGATTATTAGTAAAGTACTTTATTTACAGTTCGACCACTCTAAATTAACATCGAAAAAAGAAATTTGAATTTCACATTATGCCTGGTATAAACGCCCAGGACAAAAATAAGTCTATATTACACTTTACCTTTATGAGTTTCTTTTTCATAAGTTCCAACACTAACAGCTGTGAAAATATAATCTGCATCGCAAGCCGCTGTCAACACTATACTTGTTATGTTTTTGGTTTGTGGATCAGCAAGCCATCTCATGGCTATTTGTTTGCTTGCAATGGCGCCAATGCAATTGGGGATATCCCAAATACGATTAAAGTCTTCCTCTATTTTTCTGTACTGATCTTCGGTTGGTCTTTTAACATATATTACTGATAATATGCTCCACAAAGCTTCACAGGTTTCAAAAACAATATTACGTACGGTTGTTTTACCCAGATTACGACTTAAGGCAATTCTCTGAATGGAGGATCCACTAGCTAAATAACTAAAAAAAGGTCATTAATGGCGAGTTATTTACATATTGACTTGACATAAACAAGTCTCACAACTTCTTTCTATCAAACAAAATCTCTTCTATTTGGGTTCTTACTTACGCCAATGTTATTGCCAGCCTCTCTTCCGCATCAATAGTTTGTCGTGACCTTCGCAATTTATTGCCAATCAAATTTAAAAGCAATGTAAAAGTTGGCCTAGACATTCTTGTATTCAAAAAGAATTCTTCATCATTCATATTATGGAAAACCTTTCGATTGTTATATCTGGAATAGCCTTGATTATATGGATTCACCCGCCATCTTCTTACACGTCGCTTTTTCATTTTTTTAAGTTCTTTATACATTTTGCATAATCTAAGAAAATGTAGATCTAATAATCCATCATATAATTCCAAGTCCTCGGTATCAACGTTCATAATTATTAGGAATTAAAACAAAAAACAGAGGTTTTGTAGAATATTTTATTTTTTGTTTATTTTAGATTTAGAAAAGTATTAAGTAATTCGTTACTGAGTACTCTAATCTAATCTTAAAAGTAGTCAGTACTCTAATGTAACTACTCAATAATATTAAAGAGACTAATACACTAGCAATATAATTGCGCAAGTTCTTTTTTTTAACTATTATTACACATGGTAATATAATAAATAACAAAAACTGAAAAGTTGTGAAATAATATTGCAAGCGTATTCTGGTCTCGAAAATGCAATTTAATTTTTCGTAGAAACATACCCATTGCGCCTTTATAAGACATACCCATTGCGCCTTTATAAGACATACCCATTGTAACTTTTTTTATTGTGCCAACAATTACCAGTACCCAATTTTACTATGAAGCGTTTCTATTGCCAAAATTGTGTGTAAATAATTATTTCGAAAAAATTGGCTTCCAGCGAGATCGCGCATGAAGGGTATTATATATTGGAAAAATCAAAAGTTTTCGATTATTATTGAGCAAACAAGACATGTGAAAAATATGTTGTGTTGGCCAAATAGTGCAATTTTTATATTCTTCCGAAATAGAAGAAAACAAATGTCCCATATTTTGAGCAAATTTATTATTATAAATCTTATTGCGATAATATTGGCAATTGGAAATGCAATTACATTGCAAGGTACATGTGTACTTTAAAAAGCATTCAGTAGTAACGATTAGCTAGTTAAAAGTATCGAGTAGTATTGAGTACTCTACTAACTTATGTTTACAACTCTAGTTCAGCTGTCAGAAACATATGATGTTTGTGTTGACGTTTTAAATAACGTGAATGGATATTTTTAAAAACGTAATGTAGTTGCACAGTGGTAATTGGTGCAATAATTGCATGACTTTTTGCATGACGTGCCGCACATAAAAAGTAATGTGGATAAATGAATGCAATACACGCATAATACCCCATTTACATCAAGATTTGTAAGTGATTTAGCTATGAGATATGCAATTAATGCAAAACTGTTCACATGTTTATTTTTGTAAACAAAAACTATTTGTGATCTAACCTAAAATTGAATATAATATTTATTATATCTATGAGTTTTGTCATGTTTGTGGTGAGAGGAAGGCCGCAGCTATTGAGGAACTATTTTCGTAGAAATTTTTCCGATAATAATATCTAAGGATAATAATGTCACAATTAGCACAAATATAAGTGGAACACAAGTTTTTGTCGCGCTATATTTAAGATTTATTGATTTTTACTAAAAACTTCATTTATTTTTTTTTCTTAGTTTTTGGTTTACATTTCCACCATTACTGAGAATGTTTAGTGAGTACTATGTCTCTAAAACACAGCTAAAATCACTAAAAATACTGACACCCCTGACTTTTAACAGATAATTGACGGGACTTATATATTATTTATTTTTTTTTTTTTTTTTAATTTAAACAATACTCAGGGGATTCCCCCTACTCATGCAGCGCATTGTACTGATCACGAAAATAGGGCATGGGAGAAAAGAGGGAGTAGTGTTTGTGGATATTTGATTTAAATTTTTCTAAATTGTAAGTAACAGGGAAGACTTCTGCGGTAAGTTTGTTCCACATACGAATCGTTCGACTAAAAAACGAATTTTCTCTGTAATGCGTTGTGCGAAACACAGGACAATCAACTACAAACGGATGTGCTCTACTAGATAAGCGAGTATTACGAATAAAAACTCGGGCTCGTGGAATAAGTTCACTTATCTCAGATGAACATCTCCCATGGTAATATCGATAGAAAAGTGTCACACAACCCAAATTCCGACGATGCTCCAATGAATCAATAGATTTGTATACACTACTGTCATTGATAAGCTTCACCGCCCTCCCCTGAACACTGTCCAGAAGCTTCAGAATAGACAGTGGAGCCCCTGCCAGTATATGAGAGTTGTATTCCATTTCAGGTGTATGAGGTATAAACGAGGGTGATTTGTAACTGGATTAAATTCGATTTTACACCAGATATCGTGGAAGTGTAAAGTCATTATAAGAAAATTTTGTAAGAAAAGACTTTTGTGTAAACACACTAGTTTTTTCTGCGTGCACTGATTTTGTCAGTTTTTATCTTCTCTGATGATGACGATTATTTTTATGAAGAAAAATTGCACGATTTTTTGCTCAACAAACCTGGCAGCACTGGACGGATGTTTATACTCCAGAGTTAACAACTCTGTGCTTAAATATAAACTTTTTTGTTTTTGTTATTGTTGGAATTCATATACCTTAGAACTGGCAACGCTTTAAAAAAGAATGAAAGGGTAAACAAAAAAAAATATATACTTCCATTTAGTCCCGATTACTAAATGTCCAGTTAGAATTTAACAAACAGTTAAACTGAAACTTTTTATCTGAAAAACAACATATGTGTCAGTTAAAGTCCCAGTTAGTAGCTAACAGGACATTGTGAAAATTATTCTTAAATTAAAAAATAAAATA
The DNA here is from genome assembly GCA_021234595.1 of Delia radicum. NCBI lineage: Eukaryota > Metazoa > Arthropoda > Insecta > Diptera > Anthomyiidae > Delia > Delia radicum. The sequence continues at coordinate 19,231,595 of CM037851.1, forward strand.
TTTACGCTAAATTTTTATTGAAAATGTGCTTTACTGTGTGATTTCTAAATACATTTCAAATAATAAAAACTTTGGTTAAATTGTTTCAAAAAGGAAATAGTGTATACGAAATAGTGCAAAAAGTGATATAATTCTGTCGTCCAAGATATTCTAAACTAAAAATTATCGAAAACTAATTTGTAGTGTTTTTCTTGAAAGTAATTTGTGTTTTTTAAATGGATTTAGTTTTTCATTTGACACCCCCAATCAATCAATCAGTCACTTGAATCAAATCTGTTCGACGTCCTTCATACGTAATCTCGCTGGAACCCAATTTTTCCGAAACATCAATTTACACACAATTTTGACAATAGAAATGCTTCATGGTTAAATTGGTTAGTGGCGGTAACGTATGTGCAACACACACACTATAAGGGTACTCACGATGGTGTCTTGCACATGATGCAAATGTGCACAGTTCGCATCGTCAATACTGCTCAAGGTTGAGAGAATGTAAATAGCCGTGGGTGCATATTTCCATCGTATGCAAATTACCATCGTGAATACGCTCCATGTGGTTGAGGACAGACAATCAGAAACAAATGTTGGTGCAATGAAAGTGTTTCAATAAGTTTGCAAATTAAGATTATAACAATGGAATTCATGAAACACCTCGTATAATATGTATAAGCACACAATGCGTATTTGCAGGTAAGTACTTCAACAAATGTTTGACTCAGGTTCAATATTTTTTGTAAGTTTGATTTTAAATGCCACGATTATTTCTTTAGAGAAATATTTCTTTTTATGTATGTAAAATATAAACTGTACGTGCTCTATGTCCAATCATGGAACGATTTTAACCAAAAACAAAAGTCGTTGTCCTTGGCTTGATCAAGATCGGTGTGCCGAGTTTCATCGAAATATTTTACTATTTGCGACTTTCAGCGTGCGGATAAGCATAAAAGCATTTTTTGTGGGATGGGGACGTTATTTGGGAACTAGGTGAAAACATTGTCAGATTTTATCCAAAATCAACAGGTTTTGTCCTTTGGCCAATATATAATCCAGTGTACCAAATTTTAACAAAATTTCTTAATATTTGCGACATGTAGCGGGCGAACAACAAATACATGCGATATATATAGAGAACATTTTAAATTTGGATACTTTAACATAAATCTTCATTAGGGTTCTTCGAAATAGTATAAAGAAACTAGGCGTTGTCTGATTTGTGCTCTTAAAGACTGGATTGTTGTGTATGGAACACACCAATATGTGTTCCAAATTTCAGCAAAATTAAAGGTCACTAAAAATTTAAATTTTTTCAAATATATTTGAAATAATAGTTTACATTAAATTGGTAATGACCCGACGAAAAAACTTCAGATATAATCATATATGTTTATATGTAGTATCAAATATAACTAAACATCACATCTGATCCGAAAAATGGCATACATAAGCTGATCTCATGATATCTCATGTGATATAATCTCATATAGTTTGATCCGAAAAATGGGTTTATCAAATATGATCACATTATATATAATTTGATACAATTTTTTCTAATAGGGGTTTTAATTAAAAAATTAAACAAAAAAAAAGAAAATATTTTAGAGATCAGTACTATTTATTTTAATCCAATTAAGTACTATTGTATTATTAAAAAAAAAGAGATCTTATTGTTTCAACACGTTTATTAACAATGACTCGAACACTGTATAAAAATGATGAAATATATAGTGTTACATTAAATTGGTACTTATGGTTACATATTGTAAATACTCGTTACCCTACTACTACTTACAGTGATGCCATACAGGACCTAGTAAATAGTATTAGCGTGTACTAATTACATTAGGATCAGTTACCATAACAAGTACTACTTATATTTCATTTATAAAACATATAAATATTAATTTTAAAAAATAATTTTAAATCCAAATATGTACCTATGCTTTTTATGAATTGTAATTTTTATTTAAGCGTCCTTGTGCAAATATATTAATATATATTCAATAGTGTCAAAGCCCGGTTTAACGAATGATATATTGTCAGTCCCTTTCGTTATTTGGAATAATTCGTTATATCGCAACATTTTTTTTTTTTAATTTATTAGAACAACATAAAAAAAAATTCAAATTATATTACTATTTAATAATATTTTTGTAATTTAACATTTACAAAACAAACAAAAAAAAAATTGTACATAAACCTTCCATTTTGTACTGGATATTTTAAAAATTATTATAAACATTTAACATCTTATGTATATAATAAATATTCGTTAAAAAAAAACGTTGTAAAACATAAAAATACATGTGTACATATAGAATCCACTTTGTACTGGGTATTTTAAAAATTAATACGATTTGAAAAAAGAATTTATGGATAATTGTTTTGTTACAATATGTAGACTTTTCTGAACTGCTTCTTCCTGAAGCTCCCTTAACACCAAAGACTTAGAAAAGTCTACGTTGTTCTGTTGACTCCACTGAATGCACGTTTCCAAACTTTTGATTGCATCAATATGTCTTATTTTCGTTTCAGTAGCTAGTGTTTGGTCTACAATTTCACAATTTTCATCATTTTCCTCGTCTTCATCGTCGTCTATAACATGTTCCACTATATCATCTTGATTCGAGTTGTTTAAGTCATCCATTGTAAAAGATACCTAGGTTGAAAAGCATTAAAAAAAATTCAGAAACTGTTAAATGTTTAAAATATAGCTTACGTTAGCAAAAACTGAACTCAATAGTCTTATTCCGCGTCTCATACACACAATTTCATCTTGTTGCATCATTTGTACCAGTGGTATCTCATCTTCCTCATCAAACTCCAAGTTGTCTGGATATAAAATTTTGTTCCAGCACTTTGCTAATGTATCTTGTATTAAATTATGCCAAGCTAAAGCAATCATAGATGTTGCATCATAAAGAGTTAAGGTTTTTAAGAAAACAACAATATTTTCTGGTTCAGACGACACAATTTTGGCTAGAAGACTATTCCTGTATTGTAATTTCACTAAGCGAATGGCATTTTGATCCATTGGTTGGATAAGAGGTGTCACGTTTGGTGGCATGTAAATTGTCCATATTTTTCCATCTTTTGTAGATTTGACTAGTTCCTCTGCATGATTGTGGCTTGGAGCGTTATCAAGAATCAACAAAGCCTTTATTGGTAGGTTTTGTGATTCCAAAAATGATTCCACCTGCAAAAAAGTTTTTAAACCTGCATTTGAAAATGAACATTATACTGACTTAGGGGACAAACATTTGAAAAAACCAGACCTTGAAGATTCCAGCATTCATCCAAGCACTTTTAGAGTGAAGATAATTTAAGGGTAAAACTTTGTTACGAAATGAACGTGGCTTTTTTGCTTTTCCAATAAGAAGAGGTTTAATTTTGTTAGTGCCAGATGCATTTGCACAGAGGAGTACAGTAACTCTTTCTTTTGATATTTTTCTTCCTGGGGCAGTAGTTTCTCCAGCATGTACAAATGTTTTGTTTGGAAGCATCTTCCAATAGAGACCCGTTTCATCGGCATTGAAAATTGCATCATGTGTTAAATCGTTCTCTCTTATAACATTTTGTAATTTTTGTTTAAATGGCTCCACTAAATCTTCTCTTGTTGATAAATTTTCACTTGATTCTTTAAGAAGTCTTATTCCAAATCTTTTTTTGAATCTGGCTAACCAACCATCACTTGCATGGAAACCTCGGTCGTATAACTTGTTTTGTATTTCTATGGCTTTCGATTTTAATGCCATTCCATTCACTGGTACGAATTTCTTCCTTTGGTCAATAAACAAATCGAAAAGCTTCTTCTCCATCCTTGGATACTCACCTTCTTTAAGCGATCGGCGATTTTTAGACCCATAGTTAGTAGCTTCCAAATTTGACACAATTTTTTCTTTCATTTTCTTTAATGTGCATATTGAAGACTTCGGAATCCCATATTTCTGTGAAATTTCACTAAGGCTAATACCTTTTTTACAATCATCCAAAATTTTAATTTTGTCACTTAAAGAAATTCTTTTTCTGTTTCCCATGCTTATTTACTCCAACACTCACTCAACAGTAGATAAAAAATGCACTAAAAGGCTTGCGGTGCATACGCAAAAAACAAATGAGTAATCATTGAAAAACTAAAGGTATTGTAACGATGTTGGTTCTCTTTTCTATTGTTTTTGAATTCATTATTTTTTTGTGAGTTTTTTGCGTTCATTGATGATTTTTTTTGCAAGCGTTCGTTATATCGAGTATAAAATTTTTGAATCGTTCGTTATATAAGGTAGTCAATGGGAGGAATTTGGTAGTTCGTTATATCGCGTTTTCGTTAAACCGAGTATTCGTTATACCGGGCTTTGACTGTATATTAATTTAATCCTCTTCCTTAAATCCTTAAAATAAAAATTAAAAGGCATAGCCATAGCAGGAAGGATAACATTATCCCGGGGATTTTTCTTAAAATAAAAGTTATTTTAAATTTTTCTTAACAACTTTTTCGATAATGTGCCAATTTTTATAATTTAAATACGTTTTCGAAAAGAAGGCTTCATATAGATTACATTTTTTGACAGAGTGGAAATTATACGAATCACAAGTTTTATAATAAAGGAATCCAAACTGCAAACCGCCGTTTGATTTTAAAATTTTACTTCATACCCAATAAAAAAAATGTAAATGGAGCTTTATACAGTTTTATATAATTTAATATGATCCATAATTCATTATGTAACATATAATCCGAAAAATGGCCCGATTAAATTGTATCAAATTACATCTAATTGTATCAAAACTGATTAAATTAGATACAATTAGAAGTGATTTGATACAGTTTTGTCCGAATTTTGTCCTCATCTAATTTTATTAAATTAAACGTTACTCTATCTAATTTAATATAATATTTAATGGTCTAGTTATTTTAAATATAAATATCTTATGGGTTCTTTAAATTTTGAAAACATTAATTTTTGGTCTTCTCATAAAAACTCTTGTATTACTTGTAAATGTGTTAAAACTATGATAAACCTAAAATTTATTATAGTTTTCTAGCAACAAACGCAAAGCAAATATAACAATTATTAACCACATCAGTTGAAATCATGAAAACTTTAAACAAATTAAAGTTTTCTATTTGAAATGCTGAAAATTTGCAATTGATATTGAAAATTTTCATATGCAATCAAAGAAGTTATAACTAAATTAAAGATATTTTGTTTTAATTTTTAAGTGATAGTTCGAATATTCAAATTGAAATTAAGATTTTCGCGTGATTTACGATTTTACTTAAAATTTTCTCAATAAAATTTAAAACTGATCCCAATTTAATTTATAGTTTTATCAAGTTCTAATGCGAAATTCTAAACTTATTCCGAAAACTTATTTAACAAATTGTGAAAAATAATTTGTTATCGGCTGGTCCCTACTAGGATTTCCATCTTGCCCACACGATTAAAAAAGTTTCTATATACTCATATAAAACTTGCTATCATTATACATATATGATTGTATGTGTGGCGATATGTGTTCTTATACTTAGTTTATGAATTTTTTTTAATATGGCGTAACGTATCATTATACATCATTGTATCGTATGTTATATATAAGCTTATCTTGTATATCCGATCATATGAAATAGATATAGAAATATATATGACCATATATTCTACCATATATGATCATATGTAAGTGTATATGGTACAATTAATCAAAAATATTTCTATCACTTTTATATATAATTATATATTGCAGAACACATCATTATATAAAAATATATGTATATAGTAAAATTTAAGGAAAAAAAAATTCTATCACTTTTACATATTTTTTAGCACCGTTTATATTAGAAAATTATTGAGTTGCAAAATTTACTGCAAAAACATTTAAAAAGACGTTTTTTTTTTTTTTTTTGTTTCGTAATGATAATTGATATTTTTTTATTAAAGTACTTAAAAACTACGTTGTATTTATTAGGTTTTAAACCAACGAACATATATACTAAACAAGAACTATAATCTGTTAATTTTATATGCCAACTGGAAACAGTTTTATAGAGTTTTTTAAGAAACAGTTTTATAGAGGTTTTTTAAGATTGAAAAGTGCTTGTTTAAACAATTGAAAACCCCACCGCTTATAACATGCGTAATGGATTCTTAATTTTCAATTTTAAAATTAAATATTTGCTTAGTTCCACTATAGACAATATACTTTCCGTCACTGATCCTGTTTTTTTTTGTTTAACAAAATAGTTGTTTTGAACAATCTGAAATTGTTGAAGTACTGAATAGGAAGATTTATTTTTTTTAATAAAAAATTATCGTATTGGCCCATAACACCGACCGTATATTTATTATTTTTAATTATTTTGTATAACAAGGACATTTTGCTGTTTATTTCTGCTCTTGAAAAAATCTGCGAACAAAAAATTAGATTTCGTCCTCGGTAAACGTTGTTTTTTATGTTTTACCCCTTAAATGCTCACAGTATCTTTAAAGATACAACCATTCAAAAATTTCCTACGACTTTATTTTAAGCTTAATCAAAATGAAAACTTTACTAGTGTGTTAAGAACTCTCAAGCGCTCTTTAATAAAATACATTTATAAAAAAATATTTAGAATCGTACGTTTTATTAACCATCAAAGTAAAAAAAATTAAAAACTTTAAAATTAATTAAAAACTCAAGAATTGCGCTTTTTATGATATCGAAAAAAGGGCACATGTAATTTTAGAAAGTTTAAATAAAAGACATTAGTGTTAAGAGGCAAATATAAGCTTTTGAATCGTATATCTTTTTTGTTCCTAAGTCACTCCGTTTTTGGGTAACGGTCAATTTAAAATTTTGAAAATTTTGGATTTTTGCTTATAAAAAGCGTAAAAAAAATTATTTGAAAAATCTTGGTACGCAGTTTTTTTTTATTTAGCATTTCATATCATAAAAACACAATTTTATTCAAATCGAAGCTGTTGAGCATTTAAGGGTTAAATTTATTATATATTCCAAAAGCATAGGTTAGGTTAGGAAGGCTTATGTGCCCAAGGGCACATCTCCACTCGGAGACCAATACGGTCCATTGTGAATCCCTTCAGTGAAAAAATAGTAAGAAAGAATAGAAATAGACAGCAAGATAGATTGAAAGATAGATCTAAAGAAAGATAGAAAGGATATATACTCCCCAGAACCAGCTCCTATCGTCCCCTTGCTAGAAACAGCCGTCCTATCTCCCTGACAAATCTCAGCAAATCTACTGGATTACATGCAGCGACATACCCAAGTTCGTCGTGAAATCTATCTCCTAGCCATTTCTGTCTGAGACCCTGCAACCCTGGCACATTATATGCTCAACTGTCTCCAGTTCCTCAACGTCTTCGCACAACCTGCAAAAATCCGGTATGTCCCTGTCCCATCTGCTTGTGAAAGCCCTGACAGAACAATGACCGGTCAGGAACCCCGTAATGGTCCTGAGACCCTCTCTGTCCAGTCCCAAAAGAACCTTGGTTGCCCCTGCGTCCAATGCGGGCCATAACGCCCTAAACACCCTACAATCCATTCTGTCCCTCCATGATTGGTTAACGGTTTCGCGGAATCCCTTCGCAAGTTCGTCCGCCAATTCATTGCCATCCACCTTGCAGTGTCCGGGTACCCAACACAGCCTCACTGTGAATGCCTCTATGAGCTCCCTCAGAGCACACCTACCTAGGTCTTACCAGCGCAAACTCGTAGAGCCTAAATAAGTTCCTAGCAGCCACACTCCTCACATAATGTTCAATTGGGGACAGATGCAGTATGATATCCAACTCTGCCTTTGGAGAAGCACTTCTCCTCGCACCTGTAATACCAAGAGATGCACTCCTTTGGACCTTGTTGAGCATCTTCCTACAGCTATCCACTCTCAATGCATCCCACCAGACAGTACATCCATAAGTGAGAATAGGTCTAACTACCGACGTGTAAACCCATTTTACCATATCCGGTCTTAGTCCCCAATTCTTACCGATAGAGTTTCTGCATGTGTAGTAGGCATTGAGTCCCCTTTTCATCCTTTCCTGAGTATTTCTCTTCCAAGACAATTTGCTGTCTAGGAAGCAACCCAAATACTTAGCACCGTTAGATAGAGTCAACCCGACGCCATCTAACACTGGCCTCCTAAACTCCTCTATTTTATACTTTCTGGTAAAAAGCACCAGTTCAGTCTTGTTAGGGTTTACACCCAGTCCCCTATCTTTCGCCCATGCCGAGAGCTCGCCCAGCCTCACCTGGATAATCTCGCTGACCGTGGGCAAAAATTTTCCCTTGACCAACAGTACTATGTCATCCGCGTAGGCAACGACTTTCCCACCCCTGGAATCAAATGTCCTGAGAATTCCGTTAACCAAAAGCATACATTTTTAGATTTTTTTCGGATCATTTGAGATGTGATGTTTCATTAAAAGGCTCTCTAACAAAAAATCCTTTTTTCATTGCAACTTTTTTTTTATTTTTGTTAATTTTTATATATTTTGTGCTAAGTGTTCGCTATATCCAGTATAAATTTTCAGAAAAATTCGTTATAAAAAGTAGTCAATGCACAAAATTTTGCTCGTTCGTTATATCGCGTTTTTGTTATACCGAGTATTCGTTATACCGGTCTTTGACTGTATTTGAAAAAGCTTTTCTAACAAAATTCCAAATTTTGTGACAAATATGAACTAAAAACAGATGTTTTTGTTAGGGAAACTTTTACAAATATTAAATATTTACTCAAAGCTTTACCTTGGGGTCATCCTGGAAAGCCATCGTACCATGTAAAATTTTAGACGAATCTCGAATTTTGCATAAAAAACTCTTTAATAAAATAACCTTTTTACTACTAATAAAATTCCTCTTAAATGACTCTTTCCACTGTGTGAACATTTAATTATCTCGATGATTATTTAGCGATAGAACTCGCGAAAACCAAAAAAAAAAAAAAAAATATGAAAAAAAACGCTTAACAGCGAGTTTGACTTTTAGCTTTGGGAATCAAATATGTACCATAAATATGAATGCTGGTCTTGTCCTTAGATTTCAACAGAAATAAATCCTGTTTATTGCATATGCAAATGTTTTTATATAAAAAACAGCTCCAAATCTGTACCATAGATCAAAAAATCATCATGCCCGAATTATATATAGTTGATGGTCAGAGCCTTATTCATTTTTTTTTCATGTCAAGTCGTGTAATTATACAGTGGACGAAATAATTATAAGTTCACCCATCAAAATGTGAATATTTTACAAAATATTGGCAATATTTAAACATTAAAAGTAACAGTATTGACAATCGATTAGAGTTGTGTCGCTCATGAACGAACTAGTTCAATTGAACGACTCACTCAATAGAACAATGTGCTTTCTTTCACCAACATTCGATCTTGTCGTTCAATCGTTCATTTCGTTCTTTTTATTCATAGAACAATTGAATCTCTATTCAATCAAATTGCTTGCAAGAGCAATTTTTTTTTTAGAAAATAGTAATAACATTGTTTCAAATTAAATAAAAAGTTTTTTACACAAAATAAATAAATTTTTGTTAGAAAAGTTTCAATTTTATAACACTTTTTGTCTATGTACAGTAAAATTTGTGAAAAAAAACTTGTTAAACATGAATAGTGCGTAATAATTTCCAAACGAACGACACAGTTCACAACACGCAGATCAGTCACAAGTCAAAGCAAAAAATAACGATTGAACTATATGAACGAACAGACTCGAATTGAACGATAATGACCGAGTCACCAAAATGAACGATTAATCTCAATTCTACAATCGATACCAAACCCCTTTCGATCCATTTGCTGCATTTTTAATAATTTTTAAAAATTATTCATTGTTCGGCAGCGAAATAAATATAAATTCAATTATGTTTAACTCAGTTTTTCTGGAAAATATTTTTTTTTACTTTTTGTTGTACAGCGTCCTTTCTTTTTTTTTTTTTTTTTTTTTTTTTGAACCATTTCGTTACACTGTGAGCAGCAGTACACTAAAGTAGAAAACCTCAAGTTTAAAAATTCATTCGCAACTTTAAATTTCATTAAATATGGACTGATTTAAATAATTTTAGACTTTTGGCAATCTGCTTATAGTCCAAAACTTATTTGTTCGCTAACATTAAAATTTTAATTTTTTGGGAATGCTTCTTGGGGTTTTTGGAGAAACGAAAATTTTTTTAATCGTGAAATGTGACAAAATGCCAAACAGACTTTTTTTTCGAACTTTGTCTTAAAAATTGGCTAGGTTTTAGAAAAATATTTTAAGGTTATGTTAACGTTAATGAAATTCGAGTTCCTTATAATTACCACTAAAGCGTAAATTCTACATTAAGATGCCAATTAATTGATCCCAAAACAATCTAAAATATAAGTTATTCGCAAATTAAAAATGTTCTTTCAAAATGTCGATTACTCTACTTTTACTCAGAAAAAAAGTCGAAAAGTCAACTTTTGAAAAACGTCGATTTTTAAAATTTTTACAAAAATTGAAAAGTCGACATTTTGTTGCAACTCTATAACCCTGTTTTAGAGTAGAGTTTTTCAAAATTTTCTTGTATTTTTTTATAATAACTACAAAGATTAGACTATTTTTTTTTTCAATAAAGTGCATATTTTTTTTGAAAAGAACGCTGCGCATCAAAATTGCACTTAAAATGAATGCAATGATGGTGCAAAATACGCCAATGAGAAAAAATCTTTAGCCAAAGAGTTTAGCATTGCTGAACTTATATTTATTTCGCTACCAAAAATCGAAAAACTATTCAAAATACAGCTAAAATGGAATTAAATGAATCGAGATGGGTTTCGCATTGGCTGTTATTATTGTTTCTTTTATCATTCACCGACCCGGTTGATAAGGCCAACCTCTTCGCTGAACTTTATGCAAGAAATTCTTTCTTGCCGGAAAGCGATCAACCACTGCCCGTTCTCGAAAGGGTATCCTATACTATGCCTTTGATTTTCTTTCGGGCCCGGGCAGTCAAAAGGGTTCTTGAGGATCTCAACATAAACAAGTCACCGGGGCCGGATGGCATATCAGCACTGGTGCTGAAACAGTGCTCTTTTGCATTGGCACGTCCATTGGCAAAACTTTTCAGCTCTTCGTACCGTGGGAAGTCTTCCCCTAATGCTGGAAGGTGGCCAATGTCCAGCCAATCCCTAAAAAGGGTACGGCTAACAAACCTGAAAATTACCGCCCAATCGCAATTTGCTCTGCGCTCTCCAAAGTGATGGAGACCTGTTGGCGTTTCTATCGGAACGTTGGAGCCGGTCACTCCACCGCTTTGGTGAGAGTAAAGTGGTTGCTCTAGATATTTCCAAGGCGTTCGATCGCGTGTGGCACGGGGCACTCGTGACTAAGCTAGTTGCTTTTGGTGTCGGTAATGTCTTCTCTCGATTTATAACGAGTTTTCTCAGAGAACGCACTATACGTGTTGTTTTAGATGGAGTCTCATCAAACGAGTTTCAGCTAAATTCAGGGGTACCGCAAGGTTCTGTTCTTTCTCCTACTCTTTTTCTTATTTTTATTTATGACCTTCTTGGTCAGACCTTCAATCCTATCTACTCTTTTGCAGATGACAGCCACATTTGTCATTCATTTTCATTCGATCACAGGCTTAGCTCTTTGGAGATAGAGGGCATGCGGCAGAACATGAATGACACACTCAATCAAGACCTTTCTACAATCTCTGAGTGGGGTCGCGCGAATAAGGTCGATTTTAATACACACAAGACCCAATGTTGTATGTTAAAATACAGACGGGCTGTGGAATTAACATTGTCATCTGTAGCTATGGATGGTATATGTATTGAGGAATCGGATACTCTTGAAGTTCTGGGCATGAGAATACAGTGTGATGTCCGCTGGAATAAGCACGTATTTCAAGTGTCGAGAGAGGCATTCAAGTGTCTTGATTTTCTGAAACGGTGCAAGACTTACTTCACTCCATCCGATCTCCTTACTATTTATACCAGCTATATCCGGCCGAAAATTTAATACAACTCTCATATATGGGCAGGGGCTTCAGTGTCTATTCTGAAGCTTCTGGACCGTGTTCAGGGGAGGGCGGTGAAGCTTATCAATGACAGTAGTTTATAAAACTTTATTGATTCATTGGAGCATCGTCGGAGTGTGGGTTGTGTGACACTTTTCTATCGATATTACCATGGGAGGTGCTCATCTGAGATAAGTGAACTTATTCCTCGAGCCCGAGTTTTTATTCGTAATACTCGCTTATCTAGTAGAGCACATCCGTTTGTAGTTGATTGTCCTGTGTTTCGCACAACGAATTACAGAGAAAATTCGTTTTTTAGTCGAACGATTCGTATGTGGAATAAACTTCCCGCAGAAGTCTTCCCTGTTACTTACAATTTAGAAAAATTTAAATCAAATATCCACAAGCACTACTCCCTCTTTCCTCCTTCCCATACCCTATTTTCCTGATCAATACAATGCACTGCATGAGTAGGGGGCATCCCATGAGTATTGGTTAAATAAAAAAAAAAAATGCAAATATTTTTGAAAAAAATCACAATTTTATAGATGAACTTATAATTATTTCGTCCACTGTAGTTCTATGAACGCAATAAAATAAAATAACATAATTCAAATATATTTATAATGGTCAGGACGATAAACGAATACCTGCTGTAAAATTATTTGTGTGTCAAAATTGGTAAATTGGTATTTGTGTGTCAAAATTGGTAAATTGGTATTTGTGTGTCAAAATTGGTAAAAAATGGAAAACATCAGTTAAAAGAAAAAATTAAATAGAAATAAATATGCACGTTATGTTTCAGTTCCTTTAGTATTTATTTCTTTATTTTCTCTTAAACAAAGGATAACACAAAAGTGTCCTTATGCCTGTATGAAACGTACATATATTATAAAGACGAATATTAAAATATCGAATATTTATCAAAGTCAATGGTTAATATATATTGAACATCCCTTACCCGTCCTATCGTATTATTGTTTAACTTCTATGACTTTCAAAGTGATGACAAAAAAAAAAATGAATTGAATTGAAAACAAACAAATCTCGTATTCTATACACACCGTATGCAAACTCACATACTACATGCATGCTGTTTTGTATACTGAATAGGATTATAAAAAAAGGACCCTTTTATAAAAGTCCTCGAAAATAAAAAATAAATATGTAGATGAGGGTGATGTGGTGTTGTTGGTGGCGGGCGGTATCATGATGATGACGGTGTTGTTATGCCAACGTGTGTATTCTAATTTTATTTATTTAAGTAACGTTACGCATCAATTTATGAAATTTTTTTTTATAAATACAATTTTATGATGGGTGATTTAAGAGTTAAACAAAAAATAAAGGATTACATTAACAATAAAAGAGTTTGAGTTTGAACACTGTAGAGTTGGGTGGAATATTATATTAGTTAAATTTTATTAAAAAAAAAAAAAATAAAATTGATAAATACATAAGCCGATGTTACTTGATATAATTTTAAAACGGGTACTATGGTAAATAAAAGATACGTGATTTTTATTCACCAAAATAAAATTTAGGATTTTACAAAATATTGTCATTAAAAGATACTTTAATATTAAAAAAAAAAAAAAATGTGGAAAATGCCTGACTATTCCTTTTTGCTAAGTTTATTTGAAAGGAAGAAAAGTTTAGTAGAGTAGTTGGGGGTGATTTGGTAACACACTTTTTCTAGGTCTTTAAAAGACTACTCAAATGATTTTTTGAAGTCGTTCAATAGATAGATCTTACAGAGTGATTAGTGGACTAACTTCTTTGGCAAATATTTTTCAAAAACTTTCACAAAAAGCCATTTTGGGGTGAAGTGAGAAATTTGGGGGGGAAGTGGTAATATACAAAAATGTGCCAGAATTAAAGAAGATAATGAATTTGACTGCGATTTATGTTTATTAACAGATAAATACAAAATTAATATATAGGAAAAGATATAAAACTAAGAAAAGTACAACGCAAAAATTAACTCTTTGACGGCCAAACTTAATCTGCTGGAAAATTTGGAATTTTTTTGCGGATTTAAGTTTAATTGCGGATTCGAGTTTATCTGTCAAAAATATATTTTTTGCAACTCCTTTTATGAAAACATATATGGGCATATACAGGCGCGGAGTCAGCTTTTCAATATTTTACTTCAAAACATTTTTTTGTTGCATATGCCAAGACTATTTGATCTCACTTCGGTACTCTGCATAATCGGCATGCTTCTTTTATTTATCAAGCTTCTACATAGATAGACTAGATAGTGGACGACAAATAATGAGCACTTTTAGTAAACTAATGAAATTTTTTTTTCACAACGGAACGAAAATTTTCTTAAAATTAATGAAAAGCTTCATACTTTTAATGTAACAATTTTTTTTAAAGAAACTTTTTCATTGACGGGATGAAACTTTTAATAAATAGAATGATATTTTTCATCAAATTTTATGAAAATTTGCATTAGTTTAGTGAAAAGCTTCATTGCAAAAATTCATTAATATCATGCATAGAATTCTCTCACTCTACTCGCTGGACCATCTAAATGTCTGAATGTCGCAAAGTGATGTTCAGCAAACTTGTTAAGCTCAACGCCGGCTACAACATAGGCAATAAAGGAAAGCGGTATTTTTGGGACCCTGGAAAATCAGTTTTCATAATTTTTTTCGTAAGTTATTTGGCAAAACTAAATTAAAATTTTCTAATACTACATTTATACTAGACAAAAACTAGTAGTTTTTGTCTGTTTTTAGTTTTCTAGCAAAAAACTACAAAAAAACCTGATTTGCCAATATGTTAAATTATTTAGTTAGGGGTATGTTAGTATAAAGGTAAGTGGTGCGTGTGAGCGGGTTAAAGGGGTCACATTCTGATGGAGTGGCATATGTGTGACCAAGGTTGGGAAGGGCGGCTGGAGGTCAACATCTACCTCCCACTTCAGATGAGTTCAATGTGAGTAAGTTTGTTTATGTGTTTTTTCTTTGTATTGCTACGGCCTTGGGCTAGGGTGATGGGATGAATGCACACCCCCTTGAATTTCTCCGTGAGCTGGTTGGCAAGTTCCCCTAGCGCCTCTGGGGTCCCGTAACAGATGGCCAAAATGCACAAAAAACAACAATTTCGTTATATCTCGATCCCTAGACCTGACCCAGCGTATCGCCGGGCCACCTATAACTTTTTTTTTTACCGATATAACTTTTATAGGTAAACAGAACACTACACTCAAAAAAAGTTAGTGAAGTCAGCAAAAAATGCTAATGTCAGCAAAACTCTTGCTGAAAATCAGCGAGCAGATTTTTAGCAACAACATTAGTAGATTCAACAAAAGTTTTGCAAACACTTAGATAATTAAAAATTAAAAAATTCTTGCTAAAAGTTAACAAAATTTTTGCTGAATATTAGTAGACTGAAAAAAACTTGTAGAAAAATTATACTTTAGTTAATTTATTTGCTGAAAATCCAAAAAATTTGTTTGTGATTCTTTTAAAAATAACTTACAATAAGTAATAACGTGCAAAATATAAAAATTTTCGTACACCCACATTGACGACATGAATTAATGTAACGTTTGAAAATATATGGAAATAATTCTATATAACATAAACAAAATTATCTTTCAACTACTTACATCAATGGTTGCCTAAATTGCGGCATATTTTAAAGGAAGACAAATGGCTTAGTTAATTCTAGAAAGAAACGAAAAAATAACAGAATTTTGCATATAAAGCCCTTTTTTTTCAACAAGGAAAAGGTTACATAAAATATTACCTAAGACGTGTGCCTTTCGCTTTGGTCTATCTACCTGAACGTGAATTTGTTTGGAGTTTCAAATTGTCAATTTTACAACACTACATTAATAGTCATTTTAAACATTTAGTATACAAATACACATTTAATCGTTCTTAAATTTAAATACTTTATTTTGTCTTTAATTTATTAATAGACAATTACTTTCACCAGGACAACACAAGAATTAAGTTGTTTTAATAGACAATTTTGTTTTTTGTATAAAAACCAGATAACAAATTTTTTCATGGTTGATTTTTTATGTATTATAAGAGTTGTACTTTTAAGTATCATTTTCCTCTTCTCTACTACATCTTTCAATGCAACGACATCTTCCTTATTCTGCGTATATTTTTGAATCTGAATGTCGTCCACTCTATTAATGAGCTTATCAGCTCAATTTTTATTTAGTAAAATAAATTAATAAAACATTAGTAAAATATTAGTAAAACATTAGTTCAAAACAGTTAAGTACTGAAGTTTAAAATAATTAAGTACTAAATTAGTATAACTAAAATTTTACCTGAAAACTTAATTTTAGCAAAAAATTTGCTGAAAAATAGTATACTTGATTTACAAGACATTTTACTAACTTTTCTACTAACTTATTTTATTGAGTGTATAACATCAATAAAAATGTAAATTGTTGTATGCTTAATAAAATTTTTAACTCATAAAAAGTAAGAAATTCATAAAACAAACAAAAACTCGAAATCATTTCGGGTACGCCTCTGACTTCACCCCAACTTTTCGGTAACGGTTATCGTTTTAAGAATTACCATTTTGAACGAACATTTCGATTTTTTCGATTTTCCAAGTAAATACTATGTATTACAAAATTGAGCGACTATAAAAATGATGTCTGTTAATAACAACATACGATGTATAAAGACTTATCACATTTATTATATACATTTTTCTAAAAACTCGTACTGCGTTTAATACGTCAACACCCACTTTTCCATATTGTTTTGCTACCCTTCATTTGAAGAAGGTTTTGTTATATTTAAACTGTCAATAAAAGAATTTTCACCAAATCTATTGTTTTGATGTGCCAACATTAAAATTGTGACAATTTTGTGCGTCACTAACGTCAAACAATTGACATCACCTAACGACCATCATACCTACCGCAGTCAAACCGGCAGACGTCATTTTCCGATATTGAAATCTGTTTGTGATGTCTTTAGGCATTATTAAGTAAATAATTATTACTTTAATGTTAAAAACGTGAATTTTTTTCCTAATTATTGAAATAATAACGGTCAAAAGTTTATGTGATAAAACGTGTCCTGTTCAAAAAAAAAAAAAAAAAACTGTTAAAGTAATCTTAATGATGCGTATTTAGCAGTTGATTTGAATTCGGTACAAGTAAGAACTATTTAAACCCATTTCTAGTACAATTTTTTAAAATAAAAATTGTATACCCTCCATCCCTCATCAGAAGGGTATATATTAGTCTATCATTTCGTTTGTAACTCATAGAAAAAAAAACTCAAATTAAAGCAGAAATTTGTATTTCAATATAATACCAAACTTAAACACAGAAAATGTAATCTACGGAAAATGGGATTAACTGCTTGTACTAAACAAGTCGATTAAACCATTTTTTAATATTTTCGATTAACAGTTAATAAAACTTTTTATCTGGCTACTGTTTATAAACGACTCTGCATTTATACTACTAATTGAGTGCAACTCTGTGTTTTGATATAATTTCGGTTGGCAACACTAAAAAACATACATACATACAAAGTCAGGTAAAATGTAACGTTAAGCCGCATCCGAAAAAAAATGTGTGCGCTGTGGACAACATTTTTGCTAACACCGACTTTTTATTGTTGCTCTTATACCGGATTGCTATCCGACCTTGGTATTTTCAACTCACAAAGCTTATCTTTTAGTTGTCAAGTTAAACTTTTAACTGTAAAAAATGTATATCTAAACGAGGAAGATTAAAAATGTGGATTAACTATTGTAAAGTGCAAAATGACGTCATTGTATAGTAATGACGTCATTGTATAGTAATGACGTCATTGTATAGTAATGACAATTTAACAATGAAAAAATCGCAAAATTTTTTTCGCGAAATTTGTTCGCAAATATCTTTTTGCTTTGAATTTGTAAAAACCAAAAATGTTAAGGGAATAAAAAATTCGGCATTGCCGACTTTTAAGGTTTATAATTTCACTTATTTTATTCCACGGTTCTTTTATATTTTAGGTTAGGTTAGGTCGAAAAGAGAATTCGGAGAAGGGAAAATGATTCCCTAATCCGACTCAAGTCCATGAGGACTTACACTTAAGCCAGAATGTCGGCTTGTTGTGCGCTCTAATCTAAATATATTTTAGAGCAAATGTAAAAGTAAGTTTTACTTATATTGGTTTATTTTTTTGAATTTCTTATTTTTGGGCTTAAAGCTGCTTTTTTAAGATTTTCAAGCTTTAAAACTGTCTTTTTCAGATTTTCTTCACTTGCAAATCTTTTTTTAATTTTTCTTTGTAAAAGTGTATTTTATTTAATTTTTTTTGCAGTTTTGCCTTTTTCTAACATTTTGTTGCCATAAAAATAATAGACTTTGCCAGTTTTTGTCTTCTCTGGTAATGACAATGTACCCTTTTAAAAAATCGCTAAATACTTTTCCATTAACTTTTTTCGTTGAATTTTTTTCTGCGAATCAATTTCGCGAAAACTTGCCTACAATTTTTTTATAAATTCAAACTTTGAAGAAGGGCATACAAAATTTTACACTGCCGACTTTAATTCTTCCACTTGTTTTATTTAAAACTGGCGGCAGTAGTATTCTGTTTTAAATGGTTGTATATTATAGAAAATAATTTTCATTTTTCGTTGTACAGTGAAATCTCCAAATAATGGGCACTCCTAATGTTAGAAACATTCTTTAACACGTCTGTCCTGTTTAAAATTATACCCCATCTGTGATATTTGTTGGGCCAAATTGACCAAATTTTAAAATCATAACAAATCATACTTTATCATATAACGGAAAATCTTCAAAATTTACTTCCTTTGCTAATATTTCTAATTATGAGTCTTTGTTTTCATATCTTGCATCATTGAAGACAACTTAAAAACGAATACAAATACTCATAATGAGAAATATAAGAAATATTTTCATAGGGGGAAACTTTTGAGGCTTTCCTTTTAAGAAGTTATACACATAACATGTGAGTGTTTGGTATCGATGGAAAGAAAATTGACTGTATTTTCAAAAAGAAAAAAGAAACCTAAAAAATTACCTAACAAGTGAAGTATTCCGTACCGAACTCGGAGATATCAATGAACTTTGGATATGTTGTAAAGGAGCAAAAAAAAAAAAGAAACACGTATTTTTTTAGCTGCCAACGTTTAAGGGTTTAAAAGTAGGATTAAAAATTAATTTTTTTATATGGAAACTTGTCCTTTATTTACGAAAACCAGATTTATTTGTGCGCAGGGTTAAAGTAGTCAAGAAAACAATAGTGATACCCATATTTATTTCCTATATAGTGGACGCTGAGTTGCCGAATTTTTGAATTATTTGAAATATAGGGGAAACTCCTCTTCAGCAAAAGTCGCATAAAAACAGAACGGGTTTGAATAGGCATTCGCTGAGTTGCCGAGTTTTTGAATTATTTGAAATATAGGGAAAACACCTCTTCAGCAAAAGTCGCATAAAAACAGAACGGGTTTGAATATGCATTTCAAAAATGGATTACCTCAATTGATGACCTCGAGCATAATTATTCATACATTTTTGAAATTAAAATATAAAGGTCGAAAAAAACATCAAAATATTTTTAAATATGCATTGCTATGCATTATTTTTAGCTTACTACAACTAAAATTCCTTAATAAAGCGCGAAATTAATTGTAACTCAAAAGACATTTTTTTGAATAACAAAAATACTTGAATATTCTTTGGCATAATTTGTACTTCAGTGAATGTGTCTTCAAAATCCTTTCATTTGATACCAAACTTGTCTATAGTTACTTTTAATAGAACAAAATAAACCGAAAAAAACGTAAAATTAGGTAATTTTTGACCCCACTTAACAACGCCTAAACATGAGATTGGGCAGTTAAAAAAAAACACGGGTTCCTTTAATTTTTATTATCTACAACATATCCAACATATTTATTATCTACAACAAGTTCATTAAGATCTGCCGGTACGGATCGGGAAACCTCCCTTGTAAGATGTGTGCCCTTGTCTTTCGCTTTAGTTTGTCTACCTGAACATATATTAGTTTGCCTTTTGGCCACACTTCATTAATAATCACTATAAACATTTAGTTAACAAATACACATTTAATCTTTATTAAATTTAAATATTTTATTTTGTCTTTAATTTAATAAATAGACAATTACCTTGACAAGCTGGTGGCAACACAATATTTAAGCTTTTTTTTAAACCAAAATGTATGCAGGTTGTTGGCGTCCTTTTGTTGTATGTATGAAAAACAGATACAAAAATTTTCCATGGTTGATTTTGTTATATGTCTTACAAGAATTTTCTTTTTATTATCATTTTCCTCGTCTCTATTTACTTACTAGTTGTCGTCCGCCCTATTAACCCATTAATGCCCACACGTTTTTTTTAATTTTGAAACAAAATTTTTGAGCACTCTCACTTTTTTTCAGAGCATGCTAAATTGTAACAACTCTGCTGGCAACTTCAGTTGCCAATGGGCATTAATGGGTTAATCTGCTTATCAGCACATTTTTTTTTAGCAAAATAAATTAGTATAACTAGTAATATATT
Source organism: Delia radicum (assembly GCA_021234595.1). Lineage (NCBI taxonomy): Eukaryota > Metazoa > Arthropoda > Insecta > Diptera > Anthomyiidae > Delia > Delia radicum. Next base: position 19,252,135 of record CM037851.1, read on the forward strand.
AGTAAAACATTAGTTTAAAAAAGTTAAGTGCTGAATAAGTACAACTAAAATTTTATCTGAAAACGTAATTTCAGCAAACAATTTGCTGAAAAATTGTATTTTTGATTTACAAGACGTTTTACTAACTTTTGTAATAACTTATTTTTTTAGTGTATTGGAAAACCAAATAAATTTTGTCGTAATATTTTGTCTTATTTATAAAATTTCTTACTGGAAATCAGTAGTTTTAAGTACAGTTTTTTAACATTGGGCCATTTTGTTCTAAACAGCACAAGCGAGTTAAATAGACAACTTTGTTTCGAATGTTTATCAAATAAAAATTCTACAGTACATTTACCCATTTAATGCGGACCCTCTCTTGAACGGACTTGGACAATTATATAACATTTTTTTTAAAGAGAAGCAACACTCAGGAAATTTTTCCTATTGGAGAGATGAAAGAAATTTTGGGAAAGATGAAGGTCATCAAATATGGCAACACTGCTATTGCGCGTGATGATAAGTCTTAGAACATTTGTTGCTCGCCACCTGACGGAGAGTTGGCGAACTTATTGAAGCTTTTTGGTTAATTTTTTTTTTTTTGAGATTCCTTATGAAAATTTTGTTAAACAAATACGAAAACGGTAATTTTTTTATTTTCAATATCATTTGTTTGCTACGAATTTTAATCCCTATAACACAAAATTTCTCTGCTACTATCGTTGTCCATTATCCAGAGTTTTTACTGTATGGACTTTATTAAATCTGAGTATACTTTATACACCCATAGTAGTGGTGTGGTATTATGTATTGTATTTGTCTGCAAAACTGCCGTTGAACTAAAGTGCATTTATGTCATTGAAAAACAATCGTAACGCCTCTTGAGCGGTATGATTATTATTGTTATATCCACTTTAAATGTATTCCACAGCATTTTTCTTCTGAAGTAATATTCAAGTACTTATGAGAAATACATACATTTAAATCCATACCACAAATATGTTTAAGTATTATGGATTTTGAGTAGGGATGATAAATGGAATTTTCAATGATGTACGGAACATTTGAAAAATTGTAGTATGTAGTGCTTTTGTAACGTCTATTGTATCAAAAAATTTATTTGCCGGCAAACTGCACGAACATTTTATAGATAAGTTTCTCAACATAGTTTACACTACACTACAAAAGCTTCATCATATTTATGTAAACCTTCATAAATATGATAAAAGCTTTATTGTTTTTTGTCCAATGTAACTTTTTTTATAAATATTTGTGCAACTTTTTCATAAAAATATTGTTAAGGTGATGTATTTCGGAATTTCACACGGACCCGTGTTTGCCACTACACTGTGAAACTTTTTTTTATATGATTTTATAGAATTTCATGTGACCTCATATATAAATATATATAAATTGTATCAAATTACATATCGATTCTATCGCTTAATATAGAAAAGGCGTACCTCAAATATTTGTTACTTTATAGGAGAAGGAAAAAACTGAATAAAAGCTAACAAACTTCAGATGCGAAGACCGGGCGTGCGATTGTCATGTCCAAGGTAGATTGCGGGCGAGGTTGGCATGATTGGCGATACAAACAGATTAATCATGTGTATTCACTTAAATTTCCCTTATCCCCCCGTTTAGCAAACAAAATAATTCTTTCATAGAATTTATTTCTTTTTACCAAAAAATTTATCTTTTCAGAAACGCATATCGAGCTCTATTCGCCAAAAAAACGTAAGCAGCACAAAAAGATTTTCGGGTTTTTAATGAAAATCGAAATTTTTCAATCATTCCTTAAAATTTTATAATTCTAGAAAGTTAAGCGTTATGCGGCCGCATTTAAGCGGGAACTACTGTACCCAAATATTGCTCGCCTTCCATTCTTTATTTTTTATTATAAGATAGTAGACACGTAAATTAGTAGTCAACGCAATCGCAGGTTTACGGTTTTAGAATTTATTTCTCATAAAAATTAATGCACTATAGACAAATCGGTTAGCGAGGTATTTGAAAGTCAATTCACCAGTATATAAAATATGTTCGAACATTTTTGCTGTTAAATACAAATACTTTTCGAATGCCACATTTGCATAGAAAATTGTCGTTGGTTTGAGATCAACTTAATATAAAATAATGCTTAATTAATGTAATCGAGGGGTGTCTCTCCGATTTTCCTAATCGTTCGGTTATGAGACGACTTTTTCCGAAAAGCTTTTAAAACCCATTTTTTGTTATTTGAAGAAAGTGGCTACCCTGGACCCACAATGTGGGAATAAGGGATATACAAATTTTTGTTTTTTCGAGTTGTATAGTACAGTGTGCAAATAAATCTGAATTCCGTAAATTTCAGACTTGTTTTCATACAAATATTAGGTAATTTTAGACCCCCATTTTCAACACCTAATCGTGTTATTGCGCAACTCAAAAGTACGTGTCTAATAATTTGTTCTCTTATTTTGAGTAAAAATAAACAAGTTAAACTAAAAACTTTCAACACAAAAATTAAAAACGCACTAATTTAAAGTCAATGCTCAAACCAAATCAAGACAACAAATTCAACTTTAAATGAAATAAGACGTTTTCTTTCTTAATAATGGTTAAAAATGTTAGGCCTTTTCCAAAAAGCGAAAATCGACATATCTTCTTAAATAGAAGAATAAAAAAATGTTTTTGGTTTGTGGTAATATCCTGGAAAGAGCAATAATTTGTGTACCTAACTTCTCTTTTATATGCGTTATTTTTCAAGATGCACCCTAAACCTATTTTGGCTCTTATCGCCTAAAGTAGGCAACGATAAAACAACTTATTGTTTTTTTGTTTCGAGACGAGCACATGGTATGAATTTCATTTGCCCGTTGGATGGTTAAGAGAAACTGTTTTTTTAATATGCTTCGAAACTATGAAGATCTCAGTTCAGCGTTTTAAAAGAGTGCGGTGGATAGTGTTTGTTTATACTTACAATATAGCTTTAAAGATTAAGCAAGTCTATCCACATTACTCTTCTAATTACTCTTCTCTGATTACGTTTTGCACAGCTTAAACAATTTACATTTATTTGTCAAAAATTTAAAAATTTTATAAAAAATACGCATTTAAAGCAAAATAAGAAAAAATATGCAATATAAATATGCATCTAAAACAAATAAGTAAAAATATCCAATAAAAATGCGCATTTAATGCAAAATAAGTAATAATATGCAATAAAAATATGCATTTAAAGCAAAATTTGCAAAAATATACGTTTATAGCAAAATATCCAAAAATATGCACACAGAAATCGATGCCATTTTATTGCAAATTATTTGATTCGCAAAGATATTTTGTTTACCCTGTTCTCAGATTTTCAGTCCATGCTGATAACTAATCTAACTTCATATCGTCAGCTAATGTAAGTGCAAAAAGGCGACTTTTTAAAAGATAACTTGATTCAAAAAATAGTTCACTTTTAAACATAAAAAAAGTTATAAGTGATAAACTCTGTTAGGATTTATTCGATCTCACTCTTTATATATACATATTAAGATATATAAAATTAATGTTTTTATATAACATTGAATTATAAAAGATATGATTGTATATGAATATTTTTACTAGGGTATAATATGATGCTCTTTATGGAGGATATGTAACGTATACGGAGTTGGCTAAAAGCTCATGTAACATTTTTTTTTTTTTTTTAAGAAATTCTACACAAATTTAATTTTTTTCTTGAAACTCTGCAAACATCTCAATGCAACACACTACCTACTGTGTGTTATGCAATGGCAAACATAAAAAAACATATTAAGGATAATCACGTCAGAAATTTTTAACTTGTAAAGTATAAAATGTATTAAAATAAATATAAAAAAAAACGATTAAAACAACGCGGTACTTAAAGAATTCATTTGATTTTAAAGCCTTTTTTTTTCTTTGTTTTATAATAATTTTAATTGCTTTTTTTTATTAAATTCACTTTTACATTTTATAATTTTATTTACTTCCAAAGATTACCCAAACATATGATAAAAATAAGTGCTTCCAAGTTGAATTGAAAAGAATATATAACTTTAACTAGTACTTTTTGTCTAACTTTTCATCAATGATTTCACGACTTATTGAATTTGTTCAAGGATGGCAACACAGTTAAAAGTTAAACCAAATTTTACATTTAATTAAAGATAGCGCAAAATTAGGTCTTTTGTAGAATATAATTTTTATGTGTATGTTGTTATAAAAATTTGAAAACTTTCGCAATTTTGTGATTTTATTTTGTTATTTTTTGACGTAAATACCCTTATTAAAGTTAAAAAAGAGAGAAAAAACAATAAACGCGTAATACCAGAAGGGGCTTTAACGTCACATTTTTGTGACTTGATGCATTAGTTCCCCTTGGAGAATTTCAATGTAATTATGCACACACAATGTGTATATTTGTCGATTTGTCTTTTAGCCGGTTTGTCTGTTGAAATACATATTTTTTGCTTATATTCTGGCTGTTGCGGCTTTAACGTTTTTTTTTTTAGGATTATGGTGGCAGTGATGTCAAGACAACATTTATTTTTGTACACACCAAATAAATGTGGCGATTTTTGTTAGATTTTTTCTCTTCTAAATATTGCTTGCAACAAATCTTAAAAGTGACTTACAAGGAAACTACACAGAGGCGAATCCGCAGATTTTAATGAAACAAAAAACAATATTAGATACGTAATTTCTTAATTTCGTATGCTAAGCCGTTAAAAAGGGGGGTCAAATATTGCAACATTTTGTATAAATTCATGGCTAAAATTTAACACTGTAACCGAAAAGACAGCCTACAGGCGGGGTATATTAATAATAAGAATTTAAGCTATTTCGATAGAAAACTAAATTTAAAAAATATTTTGTGAAGTAATTTTTTTTGTGAATGGCACGGTTTGGAAGCGAGAAAGCGTGAAATTTCTAAAAATAAATAATTTGATATGAGCACAATTTTCAAAAAACTTGAAAACGTATTTATATTAACTGGAAACCATTGATACTAACCACAAGGTAAGATTGAAGCTTAAGCTTTTTTTTTACACGCTTGATCTATATCTGCCACTTCGTATTAAAATTAAAATTGCAAATGCTTTGTTAATGCCACATATACTGTACTGTGCTGAGGTGATTTCTGGAACCCCAGCTGGTGAATTTAGTAGATTTACTAAAATTTTTAACAGAATAATACGTTATATTTTCGGATTGAAACTTCGTAATCATGTTACACCATACGTTAAAAAATTTCTTGGTTGCGATTTCGAGAACTTTATTGGTATGAGAACATTGATATATTTTTACAAGTTAATCATAACAGGCTTTAATAACTATATTGTACAAAATTTCCATTTCTCGCATTCTATAAGAAATCCTCAAATAATATTCCCCCGCATTCATACTGGCTTTTTTGATCGCTCATTTAATGTAAGATTAATACGATTGTGGAATGCTTTACCCAGAGACTTAAAATGTTTTTCATATTCGCCTCAGGTCTTTAGGCGAAAGCTTGAAGAACATGCCAAAACTCATAACTTAATTTAATCTTTTTCCCTTTTTTATTTATATATTTATTTATTTATTTTTTTTTGTAACGATTAAACTGAATCCACTAATTATTTGTTTATGGAAATAATAATTTAAGCATTATCTGTATTTTTTCTTAAAATTTTAGTTATATATTGAATTATTTTTATCTTTAAGGTATATTTTATATATATATATATATATATTTTATTTTTTTTTATGTTGTTGTTACTGTAGTAGCCTTAATTAACTGTATATGGCCCTAAGGGCTCGGTTAAATAAAATGAAGAAATAAAAAAAAAAAAAAAAAAAGCTCTAATTTTGGTATAAGGACTTACCAGATTCCAAAAGGAACATGTAAAGGACATCGTCTTAACTTGAAAACGTATGAACGGATTTTTACGCAATTTGGCAAAATTATTAAATTAAGTAATTTTCAACTTATTTTTAGTAGATTTTTAAATTAGGTAATAATTTATAGTTTTTGAAAGTTGTAATGCAAAATTTCAATTATATTTCTAAATTTCTAAACAATATTTTAAACTTATCACTTTACCGCTGTAGTAGTCGAATTTGCCACAAATTCTTTTAAAACACAACTTTTGACCAATTTTACAGCTGAATTTATCATAAATAACAATCCGATTGTAGAAAATATTTAATCAGAGTTTAATTTCTGTATAAAAACCGCTTTGTATGGAGTCGAAAAATTCGACTGCAAATTCGACAGCCATATGTCGCTATATGTTTTTATATAATATACTAGCTTACCAGGCAAACGTTGTTTTGCCTTCAAATTTTAATTGTAATTAATTCTTTAAATCAAGAAATTTCTTTTACGCAAATAAATAATTAAAAAAATAAATTCACATTAGTAAATCATTTTAAAATTTGTAATTTCATGGGAAGCCCATCGCGGATTCATGTTTACTTCTTTACCTTTTTTTATTTATTCTAGGACTATGAGGAACGCTAAAACAATTTTTGAACAACATTATTAAATAACCTTGCAAAAAGTCTTGAATGTGATAATTTATTTTAATGCTTATTTGTTTTTTTGCTTTTGGTACCACGCCCATTTATCCCATTCCGCCCATTTTCAGTTCGACTACTAATATTTGTAATTGATGGACTCGTACAAAATTTGAAGGCTATATAGCTAATATAGAACCCTAGATATTTAATATTAATATTAATTTTGTATATGAGCTAAATAATCACTTTGTATGGGAGCTGCCACGCCCACTGGTATGATCCCGCCCAATTTTTCCATGACTATTCATAATATAATCAACGTGCACAAATTTCTAAACTCTGGCTATTATAGAACTGTAGATATATGATATTAAATATTTACTTTGTATGGGAGCTGACACGCCCACTGGTCCGATCACGCCCATTTTTCCCATGACTATTCACATTAACAAATAATCAACTTGCACAAATTTCTAAGACTATGGCTATTATAGTACTGTAGATATATGATATTAAATATTTACTTTGTATGGGAGCTGCCACTCCCACTGGTTCGATCCCGCCCATTTTTTTCCTGATTATTCAAATCAGTAACATATGGGATACTGCAATGTTTCAAAACTCTTGCTATCACAATAGTCAAGATATATGATGTTATTCAATTTATGTGGGAGGGGCCACGCCCACTTGAAATATATATAGCCGAAAACCTAATTTGGACTATAACCTTTCCAATGAAACCGGTTTGGGCCAAATCGGTTGGATAGTTTTAGAGTCTATAGAGGACAAACATACAAACATTGTATTTTATATATATAGACTATTAATTAAGATATGATTGTATATGAACGTTTTTACTCGGGTACTAATTTTAGATATTTTCAAACAACCTTAATACGATATTTTTTTTTTGTATTAAAATCCAATTAATACTTATGGTAAAAAAGATACAAACAAACATACACACACACACACACACACATTCATTTCCTTCCTTCCGTTTAAAATATAAAAAATGTAACACAATTTTTTGTTTGCTACAATTTATTCTATAAAAAAAAAAAAAAAATAAAGATTAATTACAAACTAACCTCACGTAACTTTGGCACTCTTGCTCGAAGGAGGACAAAGTCAGCCGCACACGTTCGTTACAATCCACAGTGGGATGTATCACAACATTTTTGGTCCGAGTGCAATGAAATGGAACAGGCATAAGTGACGTAATATGGAGCTTAAGATTTGATGTTGAACCTTCCAGACCATTCGTCGGGGGGGGGGGGGGGTGTGGCGGTAAAGCTAAAATAGGAAACTTTTTACATATACAATTTTGAATGCTCGCCATTTTTTTGTTTCTAATCTGATTTTCAAAAAATTAACATATTTGTAATGTGCTAGTAGAGACTAGATTTTTTTTAACGCAAATCGTTTTTATATAAAAAGGCCTTTCAGAATAGTATGCACACTTTATATGTATAGGAAGAAAATATTTGTATGGAGCTAAAAGACTGTTGGAAAAAAATCGCAAAAATTAGTTTTTTTAATTTTTACTTTAAACGAATGTAGCTTTTGAGTGGAACACGATATTGCATTAATTTTTTTTATTTAATCAAGATTTCGTCCCGGTACACTGAAAGAATTATCTGCATGATATCAATGAGTTTTTGCGTTAGATCTATGAAATGTCACTGGAACTCGTAAATTGAAAAACTTCATATTACGTATTAAAAATTTCATGCGCCTAATGTAAAAGTTTCATTAAAAATTATTTCATTAAGACTATGAAGCTTGTTTATAGAGTTTAAGACATTTTTCATTCACAACTTCATTGTGTTAAAAAAAACTTTCATTAAAACTCGTAAAATGAGTTTAAGACATTTTTCATTCACAATGTGAAGAAAACTTCATTATGTTAGTAAAAAACTTTCATTAAAACTCGTAAAATGAATTCTCTCTGTGTATTCGCAAAAAGCTGCATCTGAGTCGGACTAAATATTGGAATTTCACATTTTCAAATGAGAACATCTCGGGAACGATTACAGATAGCCCACACATGTAGGCATGTTTTTTGTTAGCCTCTACTTGCAAATTACAAATGCGCAAATTTTTTGATTAAAAACAAAAAAAATTAAGAGCACTCAAAGTTTTTTATGCACAAAGTTCTCTATTTTGGGTGGTCATATTGCCGCCCGCTGAGGGTTTGAAAGATCAAAAATCAAAACTTAAGCAATCAATGCAATCGGACCACTAGGTAAGAAATTACCGAATTTTTTCCAAAAATGTTGTGATATATCCCACTGTGCAATCCCCCTTTTACAGTTCGTGTAATGAATGGTGTTGTGCATGCATTTTTCCAACATTGACTCCGATTACATTACTTTAAGTATATTTTACTGCATCTTCCTAATCGCCCTCACTCGCTGTAAAGATACAAAGTTAAAGCATGCCAGTTTTTTTTTTTTTTGTTGGCATGCTGTTTGGCTAGCTGGCAGTCATTACAAGAATGTATATTAGGGTGGCAGTTTTATGTCTTTAAAGCATGAAAAAAGGGCATTACGGATGTAAGGTCATTTACCAAAAGCTTGATATGTTTTATAGCTTTATATGGAACAATATATTAACAACATTTCGTTGAAATCCAATCGGAAAGGTGATAACTGAAAGTAGTTTTTAGGGCTAAATGAAATAACCCCCCACGAAATAACTCCCCAAAAAGAAAATGAAGTAAGTCTCCAACAATTTATATGGAAAACAACACCAACGATAATTGGGAAGTTATTTTATTTTTTGAGAATTTATTTAATTTTTAAACTGGGGACTTATTTCATTATGAAAAAGATCCCCAAATTTTCAAAATGAAATAAATCCCCAAATACTATTTTTGGATAGTAATTTCATTTTTCTAAAATTAATATTCTTACAAATTTCAAGCTAAACTAGTACATTAGAGCGTTATTTTGTTTTCAAATTTAAATTTTTATCAATTATTGTTGCGATTATTGTAGAATTAGGTCTAAAGTTTAGATGGTGCAAATTTGAGAAAATTCGGCGCCCCGCGTACAAATTCCTGAATGTTTGAAAAGTTTTCTTAAACTGCTTTAATAAGCATTAGTGTCCTACCGAACAGTTCGGCCAAAAACCTATATTTTGCCGGTTTTTTGATATCTAGAGGCAATGATGACAAATTTTGGTATTGGAAACATGTTTGTTAAGCCGATTTAATTCGATTTTGTGTATAAAATTTAAGAGAAAAGCCGAAGTTTAGCTATAAAGTAAAAAGTTCGGCCGCCGAACTATTTTCAATTTGGCCGAACTTTCTGAGGCCGAACAGTGAATTCATTGCTTAACTACAGACTTTTCTTCAAATTTGACACTCAAAATAGCATCTACTCAGCCTAATAAACATTTTTCCATCCGCCAAATTTGTCCATAATGCTTTAAAATACCGAATACAGACCAAATGCATTTTCTGGCCGAACTGTTCGGTCGGACACTAATAAGCATATGTCTTGCGACACATCATTTTTAATTAATTTTGGCATGCTAAGTACGAATAATGATACATTTTTAAAATCGTACTAATGGTTTTCGAGATTTTGCGACTTGATTTTTACTAAAACTGAATTTTTTTTCTTTCGTTCTAAAATTTTTAATAAATTATCTAAAATTTTTATTTTTTACACTAGCAAAATAGACAAAATTTGTTTTCATTTAATCATAATTATGTCAATATTTGTTGAAGGATAACTTGTAAATTTACATAGTAAAATTGTTATGCTTTTCAATTTGATACACATGATTATTGAAAGAATATTTAGTTTAACTTTTGATTTTCATTAATTAATGCTTTGATTATTGTAGCACTAGGTCCAATAGTTTTGTGGTGCGAAATTGAAGAAAAATCGTATTACTTAACCTTTGGCAGCCTGCGCGAAAAGTCTCTGATATAGCAGTTTTTAGGGCGTAGTTTTCCTTTTTTTTTACATTTTTCGTGTTAGAGCAATCCCGATTTAAAAAAACTGCTATGGAGCTTTATATAGTTATATCTGATTTAATATGACCCCATAATTATTTATATAAAATTTCATCCAAAAAAATTGCCCAATTAAATTGTATCAAATTACATCTAATTGTATCATATTAGATTAATTTAGATACAATTAGAAGAATATATTTTATAATTTTGTCCTCGTCCAATTTTATCAAATTATACGTTATACTATAATATCTAATTATATATAATATGGTCTATATATTTTTATATATAAATATCTTTTTGTTTCTTTAAATTTTAACTTTTTTATTAGGTCTTCTCATAAAAACTTGCATATAACTTGTAAGGCCGAGTTCACAAGAATGTAGATTATCTTTAATCTTAGTTTGACGCCTTTTGTAACTGCAATACTGCTTTTGGAATTTGTTTTTTTATTTATTTTATTCCAATAAAGATCACAATTCTGAACTAGAAACAGTTGTTCTGTCAAATGTTTGTTAATAAGCTTCTAAATGGCGGACAAAATACGTTTTCAGTTTAACTAAACAAGTTTAACTGACATCACAAAACTTGGCCTAAGAATTTTAAAACTATGATAAACATACAATTTATTATCAGAAACCAGAAGTTCATGCTTATCCTTGTTTTTCCCATAAGTCTGAGAACAGGACAAATAAAATATCTTTACGAATCAAAGTATTTGCGTTAAAATTCGATTCGTTGGTGCATATTTTTAATGCATATTTTTACTTATGTTATATATTTTTATTTAATTTTTCTTAGTTTTTCGTAAAAAAATCACTTTTAAATTATTTTATTTTTGACCAAGCTTCTCAAGCCCTTTTAAGTGTCCACTTAAATTTTATTTGCAAACTACTATTAAAATATATACGTTCCATTAGTTTTTTAAATGCTCATTTTTTAATACACACAATAAAAATTCTGTGTTAATTGTGCAAAACGTATGCAGAGAATATATTAAACAATACAATTTAACTTTAAGATTAAATTAAAATAGGTTAAAACCATGAAAATAATTAATTAAAAAAATATTTAAGTGCATATTTTTTTTAGATTTTAAGATTTTTCATGCATATTATAGGCGCCTAACACACTATTTTTAAGTGCATGAAGTTCCTGTCCCTGGCTTGAACACTCTTAAAAAACAGTTAAAAGTTTTAAACAAATGTTTGTAATATTAAAAAAAATAGCAAAAATCATTTGCAATTATAGTTATGCAACGCACTGTAGTAAGTATAGGTCAGAGAAAATACCTCCCTACCATAAAAACTTTGTAGGTACTTAATTGTTGCCTTTTACTAACTTATAAAGATCTTATATCCTAATTGGATATGAACAGTGCCCAGCCAGAAAAATACGAACGGTGTTATAACCTTTTGCAGAGCGTTGAATATCTGTAGATTTAAGTGCTTTGCCAACCCCAAAATGATAACACCGGTCAGAGCTTGGCCGTTACTTTTTTTTTAATGTTGGCAAAGCACTGACAATAAGCGCGTTGCCAGTACCAAAACCAAAAACGACCAATAAAGTCCTACTTAGTAATTCACTTCAGTAAAGAGTTGTATTATTTCTTATTGAATGATTTTGGTAATTTGAACAGAAATAACAATGGGCTTGCTTCAGCTAAGTTAATTACAAAATAACTGAATATTATTTTTATCAAATTATTTTTGTGATAAGTTAGCACGATTTTTAACTACAATTTTACTAAAGAAAGAAATTTAAAAATTGTGCTGCCTATAATAAGGGAGCTTAATATTCTTAACTTCAAATCATAAATTGCAATTTAGTTTTGAATTTTTCCACTCTTGTTGTAAATTTTGTAAATAAGTACTGGCAATGCACTTTTTGCCAATGTTGGGAAAGCGTTCTAAGTCAGTACTGTGCCAGTGCTTTTTTATTTTTACGGTTGTAAATTTTGTAAATGAAGCACTGGCAAAGCACTTTTTACGAACGTTGGCAGAGCGTTCTAAGCCAGAGCTGTGCCAGTGCTCTTATTATTTTTATTGTTGTAAATTTTGTTAATTAAGCACTGGCAAAGCACTTTTTACTAACGTTGGCAGAGCGTTGTAAATCAGTGCTTTGCCAGCAATTTTTTTGGTGGATCATTGGCAAATAGTGCTCTGCCAGTGCTTGATTTTTCAGACCATTTGCAATTTCTGGCTGGGTGGTTACTGGGTGGTTGAAATCATTCAAATCGTCATCCATCCTATACATATAGAATTTCAATAGAAGTTAGTTGTTAGTTTTATAAGTGGAGTCTTCCCCATAATTTTTTCTCGAGTTTCATAATTATAAACCATTTTCGCGACTTTTTTTTATTATCAGTATTTATTACTAAAATGTCAAAAGGAACCGTTCTTTCCGATTTGGAAATGTACTAATTTCGACTTATACCCTCACAAGGAGAGTCTCCCGATACACACAGAGAAAAATTTAGTTATTTGGCAACTGAAATTCGGATAATACGATTAAAATTCGGTTATTACGAATTTCAGTGGGTTGGTACAACTAAACATTAGTTTTCACAACAAAGTTCGGTTAATTCAACTGAATTTCAACTGAAAATACGAAAAATGTGGTAATTTTTGACCCCACTAAACATGAGATTGGGCCGCTAAAAAAAAACCGGGTCCCTTATTTTTTATTTCTTTATCACATATCCAAATTTTATTTCATAAATTGCCTTTCATCAATTATTTATCATATTTATGAAGTTTTCATCATATTTATGAAGTTTTTCGTAAAAAAAACTTCATCGATTTTCGTCCAATTTAACACTTCATAAATATGTTCATGCTGTTTCATTAAAGGGTAAAACTGATCATTCTTCACTTTTATAAAATGTTTCATAAATATGATGAAGAAGTTTCATAACTATTTATGAAATGCTTCATAATTGTTAATAAAAATTTCATAAATAGTTATGTAACAGTTTCATTAATATTAAAATTTTATAAATTTTTGGGAAATGCTTCAAAACTATTTTGAAACGTTTCATATATTATTTAAAATTGACCCCTTTTTTACCAACGTGTTTTTAAAGACACGCAAATTTGGAAACGCCTATAACTTCTGATAGGAATGCGATATAACGACGCAACAAAAAGTACAAGTGGCAGTCTTGGCTACAAAGTGGTAAAATTTTTTTTTTTTAGGAATTGTTTTGAAAAAAAAAAACAATTTTTTACTTTTTAAAAACTCTTTTTTTCAAAAAATATTTAAAAATATAAGTAAGATCAACGTTATAAAAGTAATTAGCTGGTTTCGATGCAGACATACAGGAATATATTTAGAAATGGAAAAATTGTCCGTTCAACATATAATTTTTGAAACAAATTAATTGATCGAATCAAGATTTTTTCGTTATTGTAAAAATGGCAGTATGGCATAAAATTAATCCGTTTTTGCTTTTAATATCAAAAATAAACTAGTTTCTTTAAACCAGCAATGGAGTATATAAATTTGTTCAATTTGAGTAATTAGTGTTGCCAAATAATGATTTGTAAAAAATTTCTAAAATAACCCAAATTTTTAAAAATTCTTTACAATAATAAAGAACCTTTAAGTACACCCTGCACAGAACCACGGTGATCCAATCAAAATATTACAAAAGATTAACTCATGTTTTACAATTACCAAACGGATCAATAGTTCAGAAGTTTTAGTGTTATTAACATTATTTTTTTCAAATACCCCTTACTCGATTAATGAAGTAAGTGCAAAACCTAAAAATCGAGCTACTCGTTTACTCGAACAAAACCAAATTCGAGTAATTGGAATACCCTACTATATAGTAGAGCGACTCAAGTTGTATGGAAGCGAAATTCGTGCAAGGTGTACCCCCATCAAAATGAACATTGGTATTTTTTATGATTACATCTAAAATATTTCGGCTCTAGCTTTGACCTCTCGTAAGCTGGACCATTTTGAAAAAGGGTCCATTTTTGCATGTTTTGTTAATTTAAGAATCTGTTTCCTTACCAACATATACAATATGGGTATCATAAGAAAGGTTTTTTTAAGGCGCGTCCAACTGTATATACAATTTGTCAAAGGACGATCATCCATGTCCTTTTTTTAAAGGATATTCTGTAAAAAAAAAACTGTTTTTGAATTGTTTGTTCGGGGTTGTTTGTAATAGAAATGCCAAACTAACATATTTTAATCTTTAGTCGATTTAATAAAATACGGGTCTCAGCTTTTTTTGAAATTCGTGCTAGTTTGCGTTTTGACAAAAATGCAATGGGGTGGTAACTCTTCGTTTTAAATAGGGCAATATGGGTATCATTTTTTTTCTTTTGTCAAGTACATCATAGTTTTATGTAAATAATTTAGATTTTTGCAAATTAGATGCATTTTACACGGTGCTCTGGAATATATATAAATGGAATTTTGTGGTAACTCTAATATGATAGCGGATTTAGTTTCTAGATCATGTATGGATAAAAATAGGACCAAAGAAAGAAAAAAAAATGATCCACGACTTTTTGGCGGCATATTTTTTTCGCAAATTAAAAAAAGTTATTAAATTTTATTGTTTATATTTACAGAACTGTCCTCAAAAACAAAAACGACTTGCGAATTTATCATAGATTTAAAATCCTATTAAAAATTTAAGATGCTCTAATTATCTGTATTTTGGAATTGTTAAACAATATGGTTTTAGTTCTATTCCAAATGAAAACACAATGCGTGAAATTTTTCATACAGCATACTTTGATTTTATATTTTTGCATTTTTATCTTTCTTTAGTCCTATTTTCATCCATACATGATCTAGAAACTTAATCCGCTATCATATTAGAGTTACCACAAAATTGCATTTATATATATTCCAGAGCACCATGTAAAATGCATCTAATTTGCAAAAATCTAAATTATTTACATACAAAGATGATGTACTTGGCAAAAGAAAAAATTTGATACCCATATTGCCCTATTTAAAACGAAGAGTTACCACCCCATTGCATTTTTGTCAAAACGCGAACTAGCACGAATTTCAAAAAAAGCTGAGACCCGTATTTAATTAAATCGACTAAAGATTAAAATATGTTAATTTGGCATTTTTATTACAAACAACCCCGAACAAAAAATTTAAAAACCGTTTTTTTTTCTACAGTATATCCTTAAAAGAAGGACATGGATGATAGTCCTTGGAGAAATTGTATATACAGTTGGACGCGCCTTAAAAAACCTTTCTTATGATACCCATATTGTATATGTTGGTAAGGAAACAGATTCTCAAATTAACAAAACATGCAAAAATACACCCATTTTCAGAATGGTCCAGCTCACGAGATGTCAAAGCTGGAGCCGAAATATTTTAAATGTCAATTTAAAAAAGTCCAAGGTTCATTTTTAGGAGGGTACATCTATACAGTATATTTGGCCAATTTGTTTTGTAAGTATAGGTTTTAATTATTCCTAAAAAATTGTTACTAAAAATTAGTACAAAAATAGTAAAGTGGAAGTAAAAACCTTTTACAGATTTTTTTTCTAACGTTTTTGCATGAGTGTAACGGTGGATGAGAAAATTTGTCGTAGAACAGAATTTTAGTTTATAATTTTTAAAAAACTGTTTGCAAAGCAATTTTTTTATAATAATTTTTTAATGAAAATAATACTTTTAAATTAATGATTTCGCTTAGGCCCGATTACTGAGTGTCCGGTAAAAATTTAACAAACAGTTAAATTGAAAACAACAACAAATGTGCCAGTTAAAGTCCCAGTTAGTAGCATTGGGGGACATTGTAAAAATGTTGCTTAGTCGTAAAATTCCAGAAAGTTTGCGTTCATTTTTAAAATTAATTCTAATGTTAATAAATAAATAAACCTAAAGGTAAATTATGTACTTAAATATGATGTAGATACTACCTATAACTTATCTTCTATTTATGCAAAGACGTCCCAAGGCTTGAATTTCTTTTTACCTATTCACATTTCATGTTTGTTCTTAACAAAACTGTGTAAAAATTTCAACTTTTTCATTTTAATTTCTCTTGCAAACAAGTTCAAAAGATAATCACTGGGACGCCTTCAGATTTATTTGAAAACAGGATGTTTGCACCTTTTTGCCGTTTTAGGTTTTTTTGTTGTTGTTGTTATTTTTACTTGCAAATAGTGCGTGCGTGAGTATAAAAGATGTGAAAATGTTTGTTTTATTATCTTGAAGAATATAAAATATTTTTGCGTGTTTGCATGAAATGAAATATTTTTTTGATGTATAAAATTTCAAGGGGTCTGTTTTTATTTTCTTTATATTTGTCTGTTAATGGGCACAGGTAGTTTTAATTCTAATGTGAAGCGAACGGTTTAAATATAATAACGGTAAATATGTTCGTTTTTATCCTGCTGTGAATTAAAATAAGTTTAAAATTTCTTTTTTGAGAGGTGCAAAAAAGAACAGCTGCTATTATTATAATGATTAAAATATCATGTCTGTCGGTGTTTTTTAAAACCTTTAAATACTTCTTTGGAAGTCCATATTTCAAATATTTGATTACCAGATATTATGTCCCAGTGCGGAAACGGTAATGACATGTCATTACTTTTATCACTACCAGTAATATATATATAATGTCCTATGGTTCCTTAAGAGGAACAAAGGGCCACGCGATATTAGTTGTGGTTTCAGTAATACTTGTTGTTTAGGATAAAGCGACTGATTGGGCCACCTTGTCCGATCCTAGTGTTGGGGCTGCCAACAACCTTTAGGCAGGCTAGCCGAAAAAGCGGCAAGAAAACAGTTGAGTTTTAGTGACAGTTGTCACCTAATTACCTGAGACGGTGTTAGCTTGCCCATCAGGTTACTCAGCTGCGCCTTCTCACTCTAGCTGCGGCCAGACGGGCGCCTGAACCGCATTCCCAGGGGAATAGTGAGTTGCTTGGGAAGTTCGACAAAGGAATCGCTTCTTGATATCCCCAAGTGGATAACAGACAGAAAGCTTTCCGCACAAGCGCACCTCTGTGAAAGACCCCATCCCCACTACCAGTAATGCTACCAGCTTACTTTTTGTATTACTTTAACACAGATAATAAGTACTTAATAATAATTAGTTAATTTTCCCATTATTTCCATACAAAAAATAATGCGTCACCCAAAAGTATTTATTTTTATAAATATTTTAAGTATAAAGTAATGATTTAAACATTTTTTGAAAATCTATTTTAAGACTTATTATTTTTTCACTTCTAGTAAGGGGAGTCTCCCGATGTGTTCTCTCCGATCTTAATGAAATTTGGATGTGTGATAAAGAAAAAAAAAATAAAGGATACGTACTTTTTCAGAGGTTAATACGTGGGGTCAAAAATAATCACATTTTTCGGGTTTTCGGCTTATTTTGAATTGTTTTAAAGAAATTTTAAACAAATGGGGTACCAAATGAAATATCTTTTGGAGACGCCTTAACTGATATACGAAGCATGTCCGATAACTTTTAAGTAATTTTGTTATTAAAAAAAAATGTGTTTAAGTTATATAAAAAATTGTGTTTTGTAAAAGAATTATAGTTTTATTAAGCTTAAAAATATATATTTTAATGCCTATTCAATTTAATCGAGGTGGTGTCTGAGCTTTTTCCGACAATCGTAATTGCTCGGCTTTAACCTATATTTTAAATAAATGGCAAAAAAAATCTGAATTTCATTAATTTCAGATATATTTTCATACAAAAATGTATTAACTTTGGCTCCACCTTTTAAACCCTGAACGTGAGGTTGGGCCGCTAAAAAGATATAAGTGCCCCGTATTTTTGTTTTCTTTATCACACATAAATATATTTTTAGGTTTTACAGAACCCATCGCGAGACTCCCCTTGTTAGTAATCTTTTATAAAATCATTTCCAAAATAAAAAAAAAAAAAAAAAAGGATTACAACCCGGTTAAACAAGTTTATATATGATCATATGTCGCTCATTTACTAAAAGACTGTCATAAGTCTAAAAACTCGATTTTTGAGTTAATGATGCAGATTTATTAGTTATATCATCCATCATGCTTCATATTGTGTAAAAATTACATATTAATATCTTGTATGCTTTTCGAGTTAGAAGAGAATATATTTTATTTTTTCTGGAAAGTGGGTGCAAAGAGTATATACTTTATAGAGAAACTATGCTACTCTCTCGAACTCGCACTCAACTCTCACTAAGAGAAAAATGCACTAAAAAACCTATTTATAAAAAACGTTACCAAATAAATAGAGGGAGTGTTATTTTCAGTATATCGGTTTTTCGGTTATTTCGATAACGTTATTTTAGAGGTAACGGTATTTTATTCTTAGACCCATTATGTCCGAATTCCAATGACTGGCTAGTTTATGATCAAACTTTGGGAAAATATTTTTATTTACAGCGATTATTTTTTATGATCTTGTTACATTCTTTCGATAACGGTATTTTAAGGATAACGCTATTTCAAATATTTTGGTAACAGTATTTTAGCAATAACGATATTTTAGTTATTTCGGTAATGGAATTTTAAGGATATAGGTATTTCAATTATTTCGGTAACGGTAGTTTAGGGATAACAATAGTCAGTGGAAAGGATAACGGTATTTTAGCGGTATTACCTGTCATATCTAGTTTTAAAAAGTCTTAATTGGAAATGATATTTGCTAAATTTCAAATAAAATTTCTATAACAAACAAAAATTTTTTTGCCACAAAGTTTATCAAATTTTTTTATGAAGTGATGAAGGTCTATGAAATATTTGCCATACATTTTTATGAAATTATTCATCATTTTTATGAAAACTTTATAAAAAGAATGATTATTGAGGCCAAACGATTTATGAAATAATATCTATCATAAATATGATGAAACTTTTTTCTCTGAGTGTGTAAGAAAAAATTCTAAAATTTATTTGAATGTGTGTGAAGTAGGGTAAAGGGGGGATCCTTCGCTTTGGCGCTCTTTGATGCATGTTGTATTTCTCTACCATAACCTTAAGGACATTTTTGTTGAAGACATTATGCTTCTGAGTATTTTCCCACAGATTTTATTATTAACATCGATCCAGTAGTTTAAACGTAATTCAATTTTGTGTGCTAGATTAGTAGTTTTTCCCACTGTGGATCCCCTCTCTAACCTAATTTGATTTGACAAAAATTTAAAAATGTTAATCCCGGCTTAACGGACAGCGAAGGTTTATTTTATTTGAAAGTGAGAGAACGTTATAAGAAGTAGCACCTGTTGTCGGTATCTCCTTAAAATAAAAGCAATACAAATAAAATGTATCTCAAGAAAATTAAAGAACAAAAAAAAAACATATTTACCAATATTTCATTATGATTGATGTTTTAAACGAGATATTAAAAAAAAAAAACAAACCTTGTGATGGATTGATGTCTGTGCAAGGATAAAGTGTTAGATGACTGACTATATTTTACACGGAACGAGTAAGCGAACGATTTAAAAAGCAATAGCAGCTGTTAGGCGACACCAGCATCAACAGCTAATGACTCGATACCCAGAAAATGTCAGACAGTTTGAAGTAGAATACGCTAAACAAATCAACAGCAGGTTTACAGGTTTTCCTTGGCTTAAATAATACGTACTTTGGATGAAACGTTCTTAAACTCAAGGAAATTATAAACGTCTAGTTATATTTGTTCCCTTTATAAATGACACATTTATATGAAGTTTTGTAATATGAGATTTTTTTTTGTTCGTTGCTGTGTTGAAAATAATTCTACAGAATCAAAAAGATTATTTTTTTTTTTTTTTTGAAATATGCTTGAATGTAGGGAGGAATGAAAGGATGGATGGATAGATGGATGAATGGTTGTACGCTGAACCAAATTGTAAATTATGTTTACTTGTTGGATTTATTTATTTTATATTGTATATTTTTTTTTTTAATATCCCATGGCAATTTCTTTTGTTTTTAACATTTTGTATTATCCTCTCCTCTGCATACCCTGTGAATAACTATTATTTACTTTTTGGTTTTGGTTGTAGTACGTTGGTACTGATGCTGCTGCTGCTGCGACTGATGATGATGATTTTATTGATGCGTGCAAAATGAGCACAGCATGAATTGGATTATGGATAAAAGTACAAGTTTTTGTTTCGTATATTTTTTTTTATTTTTATTTTGTTATTCACTAAACAAACTGTATATACATAAAATTGGTAGGAGGTATAAATTGTTAAGCTAGCAAGGATATTATTTGATATTATTTTTGTTTTTTCAAAATTTCAAACTAATAATTGATTGTTTTTGATAGAGTTGAACGAAAAATTAATAATTCAAGCATGACTTGAAAGGGGTTATCACTAGAAGCAATAATATAATCACATTCAGCTGAATGTGTTTCATATCAAGTAAAGTAAAAAAATTACTCCCCATTAGTTGAAAATTTTGTTAAACTTCTATATAAAATATTTAACTTACTTTCAGCAATTTTTTTTGCTGACCTCGTTCAACGCTTTTATTAAAAAAACTAACTTTGAACTAAGGTTTAACTAATTTACGTTGCTACCAAAATTCTGCTGATAAACACAATAATAGCATGGAGAACAAGTAAAAAAGACTAGATGTAGCTGTAGCAGCTTGTATGGACGAAGTACAGAAAAAAGAAAAGATATAAACAATTACAACCATTAAAAGACTTACACAAAATGCAAGCGAGTTTGATTTCGTTCATTTAATTTTTTCTGTTGTATACCACACATCAAAGAAAGGCACGCATGTGCACACACAAAGTGTGAATATTAAGAAAATATAAGTAAAACAATAAAAAAATTAAATAAACTTATTTAAAAAAACGCCTAAATGAATGGTATTTTGGTAAATTTAAAAATTTAAGATGTACACACAGAAAAAAAAGTGCCAACCAAATTAAAAAGTGTAATTTGGTGGTAACAAAAAATAAATTGGGTTAGTACAACCATATTAAAATTATATTTCTGAATATTTTGGGTGTTACAACTAAAATTCAATTGTATTAACCGAACTTTGACGTGAAAACCAATACTCAGTTTTACCAACCGATTTCTGGTCGTAGTAAACGAATTTAAGTTGTAGTAACCGAATATAAGTTGGCAAATTGCAAAACTTTTCTCTGTGTGTACGCTTTGTTGCTGCTGTACAAAAAAATATTATTAAAAATTAAGGATGCAGTCAAATATAAAATACGCTTTGGCGTGGCTATACAAAGCAATAAATGCCAGTCTCAGGTAGTTGTTTTTAAAAGATAAAGGATTTTTATGATATTTAGCGATATTTTGAATATTTCCTTTTTGCATTTTAAAATTTTCCGTATTTGAAAAATGTAAAATTGCGCCATACATACATATTCATACATGCATGTAAGTAATTGGGAATTAGTTTAGCTTTAGCAAAAAATTTTGTTGATTTAAACAAGTCGATTTTAATTTGCTAAAAATCAGCTCACTCATGTTCAGCAAAACACTTTTGCAGATATTAGCAATTTTTCTGGAACCATCCTCCCAGCAAAAATTTCGCTGATTCAACTAATTTTTTATTTATTTTTATTACGTGCGATGATAACACATTTTTTTTTTGCCCAAAATGGAAGAGCTGGACTTGGGTGACATGTGGTTTTAACAAGACGGTGCCACATGTCACACAGCACGCGAAACAATTGCACAATTAAGAGGAGAGTTCGGTGAACAGTTTATTTCACGTTTGGGACCGGTCGATTGGCCGCCTAGATCGTGCGATTTAACGCGTTTAGACTATTTTTTGTGGGGCTATGTTAAGGCTCATGTCTATAGGAACAAGCCCGCAACGGTTGACGCACTGGAAGCCAATATTGAAGAATTTATTCGTGAAATACCGGCCGATATGTTGGAGAGAGTTTGCCAAAAATTAGACCCAGCTTGGGAACCCTTTGAGGCGTAGCCGCGGTCAACATTTACATGAAATCATCTTTAAACATTGAATTATATAGATAGTTCTATAGACTCAAATAAAGATTTCATACATTTCTCTAAATTTTATGTGTTTTTTTCTTAAAATCAAATCCGAAAGCTCTTAAAAAATCACCCTTTACATCAAATTGTGAAATTTTTCACTTGGGATACATTTCTTTTTAGCAACTGGGAAAATATTGCCACAATAATCTCAAAATATGTAAATAAATATTTCAAATTTTAAGGCTAAACAACTTACATGGGAAACAACAACAAATGTATCATTCAAAATCCCAGTTAGTACTTAATGGAACACTGTGAAAATGAGTCTAAATGTATGCATATTTTTTTTTTACCTTTCATATTTATCTAAGATTATAAATTATGGTTTCTTTTATAAACCTATACATATGACCGATAAATTAAAAGCATATCGAAATAAATCAATTGAGATTAAATCTTATTTATAATCCTTATAAAAAAAAGAGCACATACGAAAATTTTAAAATATGTATGTGTTAGGGTCCCTACATAACGATATGAATGTTACAATAAACCAAACGCAGTCACAGTCGACGCTACGCCAGCCATATCAGTCATGTGTGTTTTAAGAAACAGCTAAATAGAAGCATGCAGTTTCCTTTTACAAATATTTGAGCAAAATATTTTTTTTTTATTTATAACGATCTTTCAAGCTCCGTATATTTACAAAAATAATGCAAATCAAACATATTAGCTAGATTGATACTAGTATTTCGATCTGGCTAAAGATTTCATCAGAACCCGAAGTTTTAGAAAAGCTAGAGCTTCCAGAATAGACAGAGCTTTAAACAAAAACCTATTAATCATCAATTTTGCTCCATTATTGTCTTTTTAGTAATCGTTTCTAGGGTCTTTTCCTAACAAGCATCATGACGTTATTAAACTTTGAAGACCAAAAATGTTCTATTTATATAAAAAAGTTTAGTTTGTACTCTGGCTTAAGTAATATTTTTTACAGTCTTATTAGTTTTGTTTTTTTATATGCATCGAGACTATTTTAATGTAATTTTTATTTTATAACGAGCTTTCAAACTCCGCATATTTATGATATTAGCTAGGCTGATACTAGTATTTTGATCTGGCTTAAGATCTCATCAAAACCCGAAGTTTTAGAAAAGCTAGAGCCTCCAGAATATTCAAAGCTTTAACAAGCTTTAACTACTCGAAAAAAAAACTTTAAAAAATCATTGCGAAAGGCCAACATAAATGTATTTTTTATAATTCCTTAGAAACACATGACTGGTATTGGTGGAGTAGCGTCGGTTCGATTTTTAACAATATGTGTAGTAAACAAATCTTAATATTAATATGCTATTGAATTTATTTTATTTGTACCAGTATTTTTTTAATATTTTACATTTTATAGATACCAGTATACCTGACCCCACTATCTTTTGTACAATACAATTTTGTATAATAAGAAGATTTTAGCGATAACGGTATTTAAGTTATTTCGGTAGTGGTATTTTAAGGATATTGGTGTTTTAGTTATATTGGTACTGGTATTTTACGGGTAACGGTATATCAATATGCAGTTGAAGGGGTTTTGAATCGATAACGGTATTTTAGCGGTAATGCCTGCCATCGCTGATTAAATTAGATTTTGACCTTAATTTAGACAAATAGTCACTCTAGACAGCTCCTAAAAAATGTTGCCATTGTAAAAAGCCCTCGCAATTACCAAATATTGTTGAAACTCCGTTTTTGGACCGAACTCTAGTTTTAAGCTTAAAATTATGAAAAAAATTAAAGGAATAAACTTTTGTACTGAGTTTTTTTTTTAACAAACTCTTAGATTTTATGATATTTTATAAAAATAAGTCCCCCACTCATTATAAATCTGAGGTTTTTCTCTGAATTTTGAGTTTTTCTTAACTCTGAGAAAAATGAACTTAATGATGTTATAAAGTCAATTTATCTCAGACTTACGAGATTATAGTGGGGACTTATTTTTTTTTGTGAAAAATCTCCGATCGTGGAAGACATTTTGCATATAAAAAATATGATATAATATAAAAGAATTTTGTGATTTATTTTTCTAGCGTAATACCTGGAATTTTTAAAAAATGTTTAGCATTTCCGGGAAATGAAAAAGTTTTGGTTTTTCCCTACACTAAAAGTAAAAGTTTATTCTATTTATGAAAACTTTAATACATATGATGAAAGCTTCATTGTTTTTCGTTCAATGAAACTGTTTCATAAAAATATTGTTAAGGTGATACGTTTCGGAATTCCACACTGATCTGGCTTAATTTATATACTGAAGTATTCTACTACTCCACTTGACTAAAAAATTTGGCAGTTTTTTCATATTCCAATTTGGTAATGTCACAAAAAATATTGATGAAATTTTTCTTTGCAATGATGAAAAAGTTGAGAACAATGTTTCATAAATGTTTATAAAAGTATCTTCATATTTATGAATACATTAATATGGCAATGCTTCATAGATGCTTTGTAGAATGAAGTTTCATCATATTTTCATAAATCATCATATTTTCATAAATATGATGAAACTCCTTTTCCTGAGTGCAGAACAAATAAAATAACGATTAAAGTTTCCGCACTGAGAACATTATTTGCATGATATTAATGATTTTTTGCATAAAATCAATGAAATTATGATTCGTCCATTAAAACTAGTTATTGATTTAAAGTAAATTTAAATAAATTTTAATAAATTTGAATGAAAAATATAATTTTATTAATTAAAAGTCACATACACTCGATGATGTAGTTTCATTGAAAAACTGGTTTCATAAAAAGTATAAAGATTTTCTTTAATTTTAAGACAATTCAACTCTCATATATGGGCAGGGGCTCCACTGTCTATTCTGAAGCTTCTGGACCGTGTTCAGGGGAGGGCGGTGAAGCTTATCAATGACAGTAGTGTATCCAACTCTATTGATTCATGGCAGCATCGTCGGAATGTGGGTTGTGTGACACTTTTCTATCGATATTACCCTGGGAGATGCTCATCTGAGATAAGTGAACTTATTCCACGAACCCGAGTTTTTATTCGTAATACTCGCTTATCTAGTAGAGCACATCCGTTTGTAGTTGATTGTCCTGTGTTTCGCACAACGCATTACAGAGAAAATTCGTTTTTTAGTCGAACGATTCGTATGTGGAACAAACTTCCCGCAGAAGTCTTCCCTGTTACTTACAACAATTTAGAAAAATTTAAATCAAATATCCACAAACACTAATCCCTCTTTCCTCCTTCCCATACCCTATTTTCCTGATCAATACAATGCACTGCATGAGTAGGGGGCATCCCCTGAGTGTTGGTTAAATTATAAAAAAAAGAAGAAAAAAAAAAAATTGTGTTTAATTTGTGAAGAAAAGTTTCATTGAATTTAATTATTTTTCGTCCAACAAAATTCTCTCTGTGCGATTCTTGAACAAATTACCTTTTTAAAATTTCTTTTAATTCATTTTATATATCTCAGTTATGTTTCATTTCCTATTAATTTCAAAGGATTTTAAGATAAGTTACCTCTATTACTTGTTTTTGAATTTGTTTTTTTGTATAAAAATTTTCTAGATTCCTGATAAGACTTCCTTGAAAATATTTTAAATTCTTAAACAATTTTTCTTATAACAATAATTAATTCCTTACCTTCATCTCATTTTAAAAAATCTTCAATTGATGACAGTATTTTTATTTTTTTTTTGTATATGAATGAATTGAAATTGAACAATAATATCCACCATGGAGATGAAGATAAAAATTCAGAACACGTTTTTGTAGTTCTTCTTTTTTGTAACCATCACTTGGAAAAAGGGGTTTTGGGTTATTGGTAGCGAATATGATTAAAGTGTGATTACAAAGAACGATGATGTTGACGACGACAATGTAGATGATGTTTTGAAGCAAAAAAAAAGGGAAGTTTATAAGAAGATTCTTTACAAATAAGGCCATTTGAAAAGGTATTGTGTAAATAAAGTGTTTATTTTTACATTCTATGAATGGTATTGAATGGAAAACGAGTCGGGAGTTTAGAAATATACGTACACAATGGCAATGCAATATAATGGTAAATAGAGAATACATATCAAATGCCATACCGGTGTGGAAACATTAATGACATGCCATTATTTTTCCTACTACAAGTAATGTCACCAGCTCTGCATTACTTTAATTAACATAAATAATAAGGACATACTAAGAACTAGTTAATTTTCCGATTACATTAATATAAAAAATAATGCCTTACCCTTGAGAACTTTTGTTTTATCATTACTTTAAATATAAAGTAAGGATCTACACATTTTTTGAAAATCTATTTTTGGAATCATTATTTTTTCTACTCTATTTAGTACATATATGATTACTTATTTTCAGAGACCGAAAATAACAGTTATCCCGAAAACTTTAACTCAAAAACTCTCTATGTTAGAGTCAACGGAGACGTATACTATTATATACCAATTGATTTGTATTGAAGTGCTCTTTCTTTATGGTGATCTTAAGAAAACGATCCCAACTCCACAATTAAGAGCTATTTTTCTACGAAAAAATAAAAGATCGGATGAAACTATTAAGAAGAGAGTTTTATTTCGCCTTCACTAATTAAAACTCTTTTGAGGAGTTTTATTTTTTCCGTCTGAAATAAAACTCTTTTGAGGAGTTTTATTTTTCCGGTCAGAAAATAAAGCTCATTTGAGGAGTTTTATTTTGAAAATCATTTAAGGAGTTTTATTTTTCCGTCTAAAATAAAACTCATGTTGTTTATTTTCTTCTTTTTTTATTGACTTTATTTGCTATAATGTGTGTATTTTTTAATTTAACGAACATAACTTTTTCCAAATTTTCTGAGGAAAGATTTGAACGCAGGTCGCTAAATACCAATTTAAGAGCAGAAAATGCTCTTTCCACGCTTACCTGGGTTGCAGGTACACACTGTATAGTTTTTGCCAATGTATACAAGTACGGATAGTGTATTCTTTTAGCCTCCCAGAACTCAAAAAGAGGTTTATCAATCGATAAGGGCCTTGGAGAAAAATTGCCGATTTCATAGAAAGCTTTTTTTCATCCTCATTATCACTTCCTTCGCTTTCTTGTTCCATATCTACATATATAAGAACTAAAACAACAACCATTTAATAATAGGAATCAAACAATAACAAACTAAAAACCCACATGTTTTCATTTTAATGACGATTGTTTCAATTGCAATGCAAGTGATTAGATTACACTGCCTTACAAATTGTAATGATCTGGCAAACGGCAAGCTTTGAGTGTCAATTTACATAAAATGAGTTTTATTCTATGACGGAAAAAATAAAACTCCTCAAATGAGTTTTAAAATAAAACTCCTCAAATAAGTTTTAAAATAAAACTGCTCAAATGAGTTTTATTTTAGACGGAAAAAATAAAACTCCTCAAAAGAGTTTTATTTAATGAAGGCGAAATAAAACTCTTTTCTTAAGAGTTTCATCCGATCTTTTATTTTTATGTTGAAAAATAACTGTTTTGGATGTTTTTCTCTTTTTAAGCCACAAAATAACTGTTATAAAGGAACTTGATATCACTTATAACCGTTACGGTCCCTGCTTATTTTTGATTTTTTGTAAGGTGGAAAGTAATGGCATTTTGTGCAAGCAAGTTATTTATGAGTTTATCTATCTATCAAGTATAATATGTCGGGGTAGCTTAGATGGTAGAGCGGTTGACTGACAACCTGGAGGACCGGTTCAAATCTCGTGTGGGCACATTTTATTAAAAAAAATCCTTAATAAATAGTCCAAATTAGCGAAAACTCCATTTTTTTTTTATATTTCTGCTATAAATAATTTAAAAGTTGTGGAACACAAACGATAATTGTATTCTCTATTCAGACTTTTTGATAAATAAACTGTCACAATTTTATTTTCTTGATAATAGTAAAATTTAATTTCAAATACAGTGCTGTCTGGGTAGAGTGAACTAATTTTTGCAGAGCGATTTCACTATACCCAGGTTGTTCACTAAATCAAGGTTGAATTTTTTTTTAATTAAAAAAACTAATTTATTTATTTTAAATGCATTTATAGGTTATACATTTTATTTATTTCCATGTAATATTAAAGTTTAAATTTATGACTGGAAAAAATTAGTTATAGTTGGTTTGTTTACCGATATTTGCACTGCTTGATCGCGAAGGCAATGTAGAGCTTGTATATTCGCGAAATTTGTAGTATTAGCCTCAGCCCATTCGATACCCTTATCAAAAACCTTAATGGCTTCAGCAGCTGATATCGGATTTGTGTTTGCTGGTGTTTCGCCATTGTCTTCATCATCTGATATTTCAAACGTGCCGACGACGTCTTCCCAGAATTTGGCTCTCTGTTCTCTATTGAATTCCAGTTTTCAATATCTTCTTCAGTATAGTTTTTTTACTTCGCCAAACCTAAAAACTCACTATAAAGTATGTTCACTCTATAGAGGTTCATTAGTGTTCACTCTACAGAGTAGTCAATGTAAACATTCTGGTGTTCACTCTAACGAGGTATTCATAGCACCGGGGGTTCACTCTACCCAGACAGCACTGTATTTACTTTCTGCTTTCACCACAGAATCTTTACTATCTTATTTTGTCCCCACCACAGGGGTTATCCATTATCGGTATGATATCAATGAATTTTTGCATTACATCTATGAATTGTTACTGGAACTCGTCCATTGAAACTTTTCATTAAATTAATGCAGTTTTTCATAAAATTTAATGAAAAATTTAATTGTATTTATTAAAAATTTCATACTACTAATAAAAAAGTTTCATTATAGATAGTTTTATGAAGCTTTTTCATAAATTTTAACAAATTTTTCATTCACATTGTGAGGAAAACTTCATCAGTTTAATGAAACAATTTCATTAATACTCGTCCAAGAAATTCTCTATGTGGATTTCGTGATGTTAATTGAATTATGTTTTAATGAATTATATATAACTTTTTGTAATTTATACAATCATTTGCGTGATCTCGTTGTTATTTTTTGTGTGTGCTGAATTGGACGAATATTATCTCTGTGTCCAAACTTAAAAAAGTTAAATGTCTTAACATTTTTTAATGGTTTTACAGGATCTAACATTTTTTCAATGAATGCATTTACATATTTCCTTTTAGGCATAATGTCCCATAAGGGAATTGTGAATTTTTAAAAAAAAATTATTGTTAACAGCAGCTCAATGTAATTATCATTCAATAAATTCCTTGACAACCATACACAGAAAAAAATTATTGTTAATAAAATTTTAATTAAATATTTGTTTGATTTTAAATTCATACTAAAATGTTTAATTGAAAATGAACTTGGTGCATACAAAATTTCCAATTTTTAAAACCCATGATGACAAAAAAATAATAAATAGCCAACAAAAAAAAAAAAAAAAAAATCACCGAAACATTAAAAAAAATCGCCATTAAAAATAACGATTAATATTATTTGAAATAAAATTGCAAAAATTGAAAAAATCTCTAAAATTCAAAAAATCGCTACTAAAGGGTCCGCCAAATACCTTTTTTTTTTTTTGAAAATGCTATAAAAAAAACTACTGAATATTTTCTCAAATTTCTTTTTTTATTTGAAAGTACAATCCTTCCGGTTAATAATGGAAAATAATTTCATTTAAATGGCTGCCTCGGCTGGCCATGCAGTAGCCTACACGATCGTTCCAATTTTTAAGCACATTATCGATTGTGTGCAGCTGTATTTCACCAATGGCTTCACGAATATTGTCCTTTAAAGCGTCAATTGTCTCTGGCTTGTTGGCGTAACACTTATCTTTGACGGCACCCCACAAATAATAGCCCAACCGTGTCAAATCGCAGCTCCGAGGTGGCCAAACGTTCAAATGTTCAATTGTTGAGAACGATGGTGAATTGATGTTGATGGTGCTTCACGCACACTTTCTGCCACAGCAGCAATATTCTCGGGTGTACGCACTGTTTTTGGCTTTTCACGCTTTGGTTTATCGATGAGGGTGCCAGTTTCTTTCACTTTTTTTACAAGATAACGAAAATGCGGAGCTGACGGTGCTTCTCTTCTTCCAAAATCCGTACGCAATTTTCGCACACATTCTGCAACATTACCATGATTTTCAAAGTAATATCGCAATATTACCCAGCGTTGTTCAAGCGTATACACAACCATATTCGTTCAGCGGAAGGATAAAACTAATTATCTGTCAAATCAGACATGAGCTAAGTGTTACCATTCATTGAAAAAAAAACGTTAGATGGCGGACCCTTTATGAAAAAAAATCGTCAAAATTGACAAAAAAAAAAAAACGCCAAAAAAATTAAAACAATAACCAAAACTGAAATCAATCGCTAACATTTAAAAATATGAGCTTTTTTATTTAATTGTTTGACTTTTTCTAATTTTGGAGTTTATTATTAAATTTTTTCGATTTTGTTTCAAATATAAGCGATTTTTCTAATTTTTAACAATGTTTTATTTAATTTTTTTCAGTTTCAATTTTTTTTTTTTTAATTTTGACAATTTTTTTTTAAATTTTGGTGAGTTTTTAATTTTTTTTTTTTTAATTTTGACAATTTTTTCGATTTTCCCAAATTTTTGGCGATTTTTTTTGCAAATTTTAATTAAAGTATTAATAGTATCTACTAGAAAGTTGTTTGAAATTAAAAACAATATTCAATTAAATATCTAATAGATACGATATCTAACATCTTAATTGAAAGTAAAATCAATTAAATAGTTACAAATTATTTAAATTGTAATTACAATTTGCTTAATAGTGCCGAATTTAATTAAACTTTTTATTGAATCAACAAATATTTTAATTTAAACTCGATTTTAATTTTTTCTGTGTACTATCTAATGTTGAGTATACTTTTGAGTTATCATTTTGTAAAGTTTATTATCTTTAATTTTTTCAATTGTTTCGATGGCGTAATTGAAACCCCTCTTTCCTTTATACGACACACAGAACGAACACATTGAATATTTATGACTCTGTATACAAATGTTGTGTCCCATTGTCGTCTACCACCACATATTGTCATATAATTTTAGTTCATAGCTAAGACTGTGGTAGTGGCAAAAGGAAGTGTTTCCCGTTACAACCCACATTTTTCAGTTTTTTTTTTTTTTAAATATATTTTTTTGTATTGTTGCACTATTAATCGTTTGTGTATTGTATTAAACGTGTAGTAGAGTAACTGATTTTTTAATAATTCTCATGATATTATTTTTTTTAACACCCATTTATATTAAAAAAAAAAAAAACAATTAAATTTGGTTTTCTATCCCAAATGGAGTTTAATTTATTTTTTTGTTTAATTCACCATCATCATTTTATATTTACGATTACTAGGGTGGTTCATAAAATACACTGGGCCAACCGGAACATTTATTAAGCACCGTGATAAAATAACGCATGATTTTTAAAAATTTTTTTTATCAAGGTTTAGGTGTCACTACCGGCCCAGACTTTTTTTTTTTAGTTTTTGTAAAAAAATTTTAATGCTTTATTAGTTTTTATTCTAGGAGATAAATTGATCACTATAACGATAAAATTCTATTTTCTAAAAGGTATAAAAATCCAAAATCGGTTAGGAAATTGCCCATTAATAAAAAAATACTAGAGGCCACTAATGTGCCAAACACAGCATCCGAAGTTCGGGGGCCGGTAGCGACCCCTACACCTTGTTAAAAAAAAACATTTAAAAAAATCATGCAATATTTTTTCACAGTGCTTATTACATATTTTAATGAACAACCCTAGTGATTATATTCGTTTTTTTCAAATTAGTTTTTTTGTTATAGCAGCAGACGTGTTTTTTTGTTGAAAATATGCGCAGCCATTTGAATGTGTTGAAAACCCTTAGTTTTGTCTGTCTTTTCAAAATTTTTTTTTCTAGTTTATTCAATGACAATTGATTGTTTGCCAAATCCTTATGTACTCATAAATACAACATACTCAGACTTCTTTAGGTACTTGTATACTTGAATGCATAAATAAACGGCGTCAGCATTTATTGAGAATGAAAAAAAAAATAATGTTTATTAAACTTTTGAAAGCCATTCTTTGTACAGAGGAGTACGGTTCAACGAACTCGCGGGGACCGGACAATTGAATTCGTTATAAAAAATTTTAAGATTTTTTCTTAAATTTTCTAATTTTAAAATTTTTGTTGTTATTTAGGAACAATTCGTTCATCAAATTACGTTTCAAACAATTTTTAATTCTTTTATGTTTAATTAAAAAGCTAAAATTTTTAAGATTTACAACAGTATTTGTATAAAAACTCGTAAAAGGGGCCACAAAATTAGTTCGTTATATGTATAAAACGTTCGTTATAAACGATGTTCGTTATAACCGTATTATTTTGTATGATATATTTTACTAAATGCGTTGAGACCAGAAAAATCGTTATGAAAAAAGTTCGTTATAACCGAACTCCACTGTACTTATAATAATAATTTAAGGCTCATATTTTGAAAAACAAAACGTACGAAAACAACTGAAATTTTTTTCCATACAAATTTCGTGCTTATAACCGATTTTATTGCCAACCAAATAGTTCACTCAGGGAATTTCGGCTTTAAAAGTATGTAGTTGTTTGGGTTGTAATACAGTTTCTTTATTTTTAATGTAAATGTCAGTCATTTGTAGAACTAATAAAATTTTTAACTAACCTTATAGTTCATTTAAAAAAACAACTCACATCAAATGACTGTTTTATGATTTTACATTCATTTTTTACAGTTGTTTTTGTTATTTAAAAAAATAAAAATAAATATGTAAATGTTTGTTTATTTTTTACTACCATGTGGTTCATTTTTACTACAATTGTTAGTCATTTTTTGAACATAAAAAACAAATGACAATGTTAGTTGAATTTAATGAAATGTAAGTCGTCATTTTTTTAAATGAAATTTCATTTGTTTTTGACTACAATTGCTGTCGTCTTTACCAACATAGTTTCCTAAGTGTTCTTTTATGGCAACCAAAAATTTTAACAAAAATTTTGAAAAATTTTTTTTTTGCAATCGAACCATTTTGCGGAGTTCTAAAGGGTTTTACCCTCTTTATAGATCAGTGAAATAAACAACATTCAAGTGATTCCATGTCAAACCGAACGATTTTTTATATCAAGATTTTTGTTTGCTCTTAAATTGGGCAGACGCATTCTTATTATTTGTGTTTAAAATTAAAAACATGAAAAATGTTTCGACATGACAATATTCAAATTGATGTATTTCAAAAACTATTAGGCT
Organism: Delia radicum; assembly: GCA_021234595.1. Taxonomy (NCBI): domain Eukaryota; kingdom Metazoa; phylum Arthropoda; class Insecta; order Diptera; family Anthomyiidae; genus Delia; species Delia radicum. The sequence goes on from CM037851.1 coordinate 19,285,787, forward strand.
GACTTGAAGGGTTGATAGCAAATTTAAGTGGTTTTTAATGCTTTATGGGTTGGATACATAAAAAAAATAATTTCTCGTGTAAAAAGATGAGATCTGATCAGATCTAGTTAGATCTATTTTACCAGATCTAAACAGATCTCATAGATCTCAGATATGTGATCATATATCAGATTTAATAAGGTCTCAAAAATGGGGACAAATTTGAGATATAGTTAGAACTGGGCAGATCTGATATTTTCAGATAACTTTTAAAATTTTATAGTCAAATGATTAAAAACGCTTGTTTAAATTTTAATACGTTTATTAAAAAGCTTGGGGGCAAATAAATGGATAACAAAGACAAGGTGAAAAAAACCCACATTTTTAAATGTTTAACTTTTTTGCATTTTGGCTATGGCTCCGTGTTTCATCTCAAAAATTTGAATACCCGACGAAAAAAGATTCTAATTATCCGTATATAGCCTTTTATAGTGGTATCTTATTATATATGTGGCCAAATGTAACGATATATTCCAGCAAAAGTAGTGCTTACCAAGATTGGTATGTCTCTTTTTAAGCAGGTGAAAAGCGCTTCTTTCATGTGCTCTTAGAAGCAATAAATTCATGCCTTCTAGGCAATAAGAAGCGCTTTTTTTGTATGTTGACAACATTAATGCTTCATGGTATGCTTTCTTTATTGCTTCATTGTAAGCATTATCTTATTTTTAAGAACATTTCTAATATTATATATCATTATATCTTATGCTATATAAGTTGATCTTTTTTATCTCATCATATACAATTGATATAGTTAAATATCAGATCATATATACTTCCATGTATAATAATATATAAGTACATATAAAACAGTAAAACCAAACAAATTCTATAATTTTTATATTATCATTATATATGGTATCCAGCGGCGTACCCAGGATTTTGTTTCGGGGGGGGGGGGGGCCCAATTTTTTTTTTTTTTAATTTTTGTTTGTTTGAGAAGCATATCATTTTTTACATACGAGAGCCTATATTTAATATTTTGTAGTGTCCGACCAAGTACTCGGCTTCGTAGTTCGGCCAAAAAGTAAAGTTCGGCCAAGTTCGGTGTTCGGCCAAATTTTGGCCGAATTTGGCCGAACTACCGAACTTTTTATGATTATTTATAAAAAGCACAAATATATAACAACTGTGGTTATATTTACTTTCCCGAATTTACAAAAAAACTACATAAAAAATACAACGTTGAATATGATAGAATACAAAAAAAAAAACACCGATATTTAAACATCAAAGTGTGTGAAAAAATTTCAAAAAGCCAAAAGAGTTTAAAAAAAAATTTCCAGAAATATACCCAAAAAACAACTTTACGGACTACAAACGGATTCATGAATCCGGCATTGACGGTACGAAAACGGACCGGAATTGACGTATCCGTCGAAGCTTGTACGAAAACGGACCATTAACGTACAGTAAAATTGGATTACTCAAATTTCCGAAAATTATCCGTTTTAACTCCGTTTTGCTGTATTCGTTTCGGTGCCGTTTAACCGGACTACACCGATTTTCATCAGTTAAAACTCCGTTACAACCGTTATCGTTTTAATTCCGGTATTACCGGAGTGTGTTTTGTTTAAAAAAATCAAACAGTTTTATTTATTAATAAAATTAAATATTAATAAAATCTATATATATAAAAGAAGTGTACATTTTGATTGTCACTCCATAACTCGAGAACGGCTGCAGAAAATAAAAAATGGCTGAATACGTTTTGTAGAACATGCAATGAGGATGGTTTTAAAAAAAAAATGTTTAAAATATTTTCGTTTGGTCCAGATGTGGTGATTTTTTCTGAACAGTAGTCATTTTCATCTATCTATATAAGAAGAAGTGTACATTTTGATTGTCACTCCATAACTCGAAAACGGCTGCATAAAATAAAAAAATGGCTGAAAACGTTTTGTAGAACATGCAATGAGGATGGTTTAAAAAAAAAAAATTTTTAAAAATATTTTCGTTTGGTCCAGATGTGATGATTTTTCTGAACATTAGTCATTTTTATCTATCTATATATCTATATATATAAAAATAAGGGTACATTTTGACTGTCACTCCATAACTCGAGAACGGCTGCATAAAATAAAAAATGGCTGAATACGTATTTAAGATTTTTAGTGGTAATTTTTTTGGTTATTTTTAAATGTACCACTTTTTTAACATATACTTGTATATCAGATGTTTTTGCAATTAAATATAGAGACGCAGATCTCATGAAAATTTTAATGATGAAGATGTTAAACAACACCAGAGATAAAATGAAAAAAAAAATCAAAATGTTAAAACCACATCCTTTTATTGATTTTTATTGAATTTTTATGTGGTTTCATATTGTTTTTTAATAATGTAATTGTTAATCCATTTTTGTTAATATCTTTATAAATGAAAAACTTTAAAAATAAAACCAAACTTTTGTTTAAAATTAAAAAAAGAAGAAATCATTTAGATAAAATAAATAAAAATGGACCATTTAAAAAAAAAAACGGTACGAATACGGACCATATTCGGACCGTATACGGTATATTAAAAAAAATGATGGACAGTTTACGGTACGTTTTGAACGTACACTCAATTCGTACACTCCGTTTTATATACAGCATGACGGTACGAAAACGGTCCGTTTTAGCGTGCTTTATACTGTTTCGAATCCGTATTCGATGTTCCTTTTATTCCGTTTTCCGGTCCGTATACTGATCCAGAAAACGGTACGGAAACGGACTTCGGATCCGTATACGCTGTACCGAAAACGGCACATAAACGGACCGGATTGTTTGCTGGGTAGCTACAAGACTTATAAGCAAATAATCAAATTTAATGCGATATAATTAAATATAAAAAAAAAAAATTCGAGTGGTAAGAGAATAACAGGTTCATCAATTTGGGATAGACATGATGCAGTACCAGACTTAGAAGTAGCAGAACCAAACGAAAATTTTATTGAAAAAGAAATTAAAATGTTTATTACGGAGCCTTTAGGTCCCGAAATATAAATATATTTGAGTATTGGAATTCAAGTCCATTTACAAATATGAAAGCTGTAGCAATAAAATATTTATCAGCCCCACCAACTAGTGTAGCTAGCGAACAGCTTTTTAGCGCTGCCGGACAGCTGTACGCTGATAGACGAAGCAATTCACATGGTGTGAATGCGGAAAAATTGCTTTTCTGTCATGACAATATCAAACTTTTTAGTTTTAAACATTAAAGTTTAAGTTTTTTTCTCTATATCAACTTAAAAATCGATCAACTATTTTTCTTTGACTATAAAATATAGTACAATACAAATATTTTATTCTTTTTTTTTGTACTTAAAATAGTAAAACTATTTTCCAAATATGATTTTTTAAAAAAATATACCTATAAATTTGTATTTTGTTTATGTTTAATAACTTTTTGGTTTAAATTTATTGATCTAAATAAACAATTTATATTTTTTTTTATTGAAACAAAAAGTTCAGCTTCGGCCGAACATTAATATAATGGCAGAAGTTCGGCTTCGGCCGAAAAAAATGAGTTCGGTCGGACACTAATATTTTGTATCTGTTAAATAAATTTTGGATGGGAAAGTTACCATTGACGTTATACCCAGTTATGATAGCAATTTTGAAGCAAAAATGTTTTGACATGTCTTTGTTATTTTAGTTTTTTTATATCTACAAACAAGTTTTTTTTTTTTTTTTGAAATATTAAACAAATTTATGTATCAATTAAATAATTTAATTTTGATTTTTAAAGTGAGCTATCATATTAATTAAGATCCTTATTAACAAAACTCTTAAAATTTAATTCGACGATTTTTTTTTTCATAAAAGTGTCAATGATTTTGTCAGGTTCAACCTTTTCTCGATACACTGATGCAAGAGCTAGAGCACCAAGTCTAGCTTCACCCATAGAATTCCTTAAATATGTTTTCACTCTTTTTAGGGTGGAAAAACTTCTCTCCGCGGATGCAGTTGTAACAGGAATTCCTATCAGTAAATGTAAACATGTAAACGTTTGGAAAAAGCTCCTTGTTGCAATCTTGAATAGCATCTAGCGGATTTGATGGTCTTTATGGTAGTGTTTCCATAGATCAATTTCAGTTAAAATAACATTAGTTTGAAAAATTATAGTCTCAAAAAAATATTATAAATTCATTTATTACATACTAACCAAAACAAAAATAAAATAACAAATCGAAAATATTTCGGGGGGGGCTTTGGCCCCCAGGGCCCCCCCCCCTGGGTACGCCACTGATGGTATCACATATTGTATAAACTTGTTAACCCACATATATTGTTTCATAGATTTTTGTTATTCTTTAGGCATCCATTGATTAATATTTGATAGAAGTCTTTCTTAAACACTTATTAAAAGTACCTAGTGTATAAACGTCCTGCTCAAGTCATATTTTTTTTTTGCATTTTTTCATCCTTTGAAGAGCGAAAACTAATTTGCAATAAAATAAGGCTTATCAAGTTTTTACAATTAGCCCTTCAATTCTATATTAATATAAATGTTAAAATTAAAAAGAAAAACTCGATCACTTTTATAAAGGGTCCGCCATCTAACGTTTTTTTTTCAACTAGTGCTTATTTCGTGAATGGTAACACTTAGCTCATGTCTGATTTGACAGATAATTAGTTTTATCCTTCCGCTGAACGAATATGGTTGTGTATACGCTTGAACAACGCTGGGAAATATTGCGACATTACTTTGAAAATCATTTTATTATTAAGCTACACTCGATGTTTTGCGCCCTGTTTTTGAAGATCGCATTATCAGCCGCAGAGCTGATGTCGTTTGGCCACCTCGGAGCTGCGATTTGACACCGTTGGACTATTATTTGTGGGGTGCCGTCAAAGATAAGTGTTACGCCAACAAGCCAGAGACAATTGACGCTTTAAAGGACAATATTCGTGAAGCCATTGCTGAAATACAGCTGCACACAATCGATAATGTGCTTAAAAATTGGACCGATCGTGTAGGCTACTGCATGGCCAGCCGAGGCAGCCATTTGAATGAAATTATTTTCCATTATTAACCAGAAGGATTGTACTTTCAAATAAAAAAAGAAATTTGAGAAAATATTCAGTAGTTTTTTTATAGCATTTTCAAAAAAAAAAGTTATTTGGCGGACCCTTTATAAGGTAGAAATTTACAAAAAATCCATCACTTTTAAGTATAATTATCAGAGAAACAAAAAAAAAAAAAAAAAACGTATTTAAGCTAAAGAAAATTAAGAAAAAACAAAAGTAAACACTTAGAAAAGCTACACTTAAAAAAAAGTTCAAAGTTGATAGAATAAATAATATATTATAATTAAAAAAAAAAAAAAACATTTAAAGTTAGAAATTCTTAACATAAGCATTTAAAAGTCCAAAGGTAAAAATGTTTATAACACAAAAGAACCGAATCGGATTTGGCTGAAAACCCCATAATATGCGATCTTTATCTCGTGAAATTAACTTTTTTTCTATCACAATTATTTGTCTTCAATCTAATAAGATTGTTAAAAAAAAATTAAGTCTCAACTTAAATTTGGTTGAATTTATGAAAAATTTTTTATAAATTTTTAAAATTTTCTTAAAATATCGTTTTAATTATAAACACTTGATGACTAAATAATCAAACCAAAAACTACAACGTACAACAACAACTTTCTATGTTGCATCAATCGAAAGCTAAGACAGAGATGAGTTCATCTTCTGAAGATAGTACTTCAGCAATCGGTTCAGTTGTTTAAGAAATAATTTAAAACGAAAATGACGTTATAGGTATAAAACTCAGTGTATAAGTCAAAACTAAATCACGTCTAGTTTTCCAATTCATTGATTATTATTTAATTTTTTTTTTATTATTTGGATATCCAAAGAATTTTATGAAGTTATATCAAATTGTATCAAACTTGAATAATTTTCATTTTCATTATATATAATTTGATCAAATTAGATAGACCCATTTTTCGGATCAAATTATATCAAATGAGATCCCATGGGATATCATGAGATAAGGTTATATATGCCATTTTTTTGATTACCTAATATATTATGTGTATATAACTATGTACATATGTCGAAAAAATTTTCATCGGGCAGTGATTTGTAAAAGTGTATATAAATCCTGATTAGTCCGCCGAGCACCCGCCGTCTTCGTCTGCTTCGTGTAATCAAATACTGTCTGCTAAATTTATGTGACCTAAATTTTAGAAGACCTAAATTTCATTTGACATTTGTAGTTAAATTTACTAAGAATTTGGCTAAATCAACAGAATTTTTAAGCTAAATCAACAAAAAAATTCTGCTAAAAAGGTTTTCCGGATCTGACTAGACACGGGTTCATATTTATTACCGGGAATATAAGTATTTATTAAAAAGTGCTCACTACGAACGGTTTTTGATCAATTTTGCTCTATTTCGCTTAGTTTCCTAGATAAAATCTATTATATGATTATAAAATAATAAAAAATGTGAAAATAATGCCATCTAAAGGGTGGTTAAATTTCAAGGGCCGATGTTGATTTTGAATAAAACACAAACTATTTAGGAAATTATTGTAATTTTATTTTATTATGATATATTGGTATTACTCAATTATGTATGGAACAAAATATCGGCCAAATGGGCGCCGCGACCACGGCGGCACACCTCCATCCGATGGTCCAAATTTTCGATGACGCTGAGGCATAATGGAGGTTCTATGCCGTTAATGTGCCGAATTATCTCATCCTTTAGCTCTTGAATTGTTGCTGGCTTATCGACGTACACCTTTTCTTTCAAATAACCCCAAAGAAAAAAGTCCAACGGTGTCAAATCACATGATCTTGGCGGCCAATTGACATCGCCATTACGTGAGATAACACGGCCATTGAATTTGTTGCGCAAAAGAGCCATTGTTTCGTTAGCTGTGTGGCAAGTGGTACCGTCCTGCTGAAACCACATATCGTCCACATCCATATCTTCCAATTCGGGCCATAAAAAGTTCGTTATCATCTCACGATAGCGAACACCATTCACAGTAACTGCCTGACCGACCTCATTTTGGAAAAAATACGACCCGATGATGCCGCCAGCCCATAAACCGGACCAAACAGTCACTCTTTGTGGGTGCATTGGTTTTTCGACAATCACTCTTGGATTCTCATTCGCCCAAATGCGGCAATTCTGTTTATTGACGAATCCACTGAGGTGAAAATGTGCCTCATCACTGAAGATGATTTTCTTCGAAAATTGATCATCCACTGTTGCCATTTCTTGCCACCATTCTGCCCATTCACGACGTTTGGAATGGTCAAGAGGCTTTAGTTCTTGAGCCAATTGCACCTTGTAAGCGTGTAAATGCAAGTCTTTATGCATAATGTTCATCAACGACGAGCGTGAGAGGTGCAATTGTTGGGCACGACGACGAGTTGAGGTGGACGGCTCTTCAGCCACACTATCGCGAACAGCAGCAATATTTTCTGCAGTACGAGCTGTACGAGCATGCACTGGTGTTCTCACATCTTCTACAGACCCGGTTTGCTCGAATTTTTCCACGATTTTTGCGATTGTACGCACATTTGGACGATCAAATTGACCAAAAAAATCACGAAGTGCACGATATGCATTTTGATTTGAACGCCCATTTTCATAATAAGTCTGGATAACTTTAACACGTTGTTGGATTGTGTATCTCTCCATGGTTCAAATTGAGTAAGTCTGAAATAGAGAAATGTCAAATAAAATTCGGAAAAAAAACTTGGCGTTTAGGTGTGGTTCACATTCAACATCGGCCCTTACAATTTAACCACCCTTTACAAGTGAGACTGATAGCGGAGATACAAGAACATTTGAGGCTAAACAAATTAGTTATAAATACGAAGAAAACTAAAGTTCTAAGATTTAAACCCTACCTGAATAACAACGCTGGTAGTTTTATTATATATGTGGATGGTGAAGAAGTGTTTGAAAGTCAGTCGATAAGATATTTGGGAGTGGAATTACAAAATAATTTGTCTTGGAATATGGGCATTCAAAATTTGAAATCGAGAATATCTCCAGTTATTGGATTGTTGTACAAATTTAAAAATTAATTTAATGAAAAAAGAAAACTATTACTTTATCAATCATTAATTCAAAGCCATTTAAATTATCTAGTATTGGTTTTTGGTTCTAAAAATAATACTGAACTTAAAGCTTTGCAAAGAGTACAAAAGCATTAAAAACTGTTTATAATTTACCAATAATGTATTCCACACATTCTTTATACAAAAATGTTTTAAAAAATATTTTACCTATATGTGGGCTTTATAAAAAGCTTTTGCTAAAAGGCAAAACCTTTATATTTAAAGAATTGCAGAATATTGGCCACAACACTATATCTTTTAGAATAAATCAAACAGCCATCAACACACGAAGTAGCTCAAATTTAAGAGTGACAAGATGTAGACTCGAAACCACAAAGTAGAGAATCGAATATATTGGGTGCATGGAGTATAATAACTTACCGCCAAATCTAAGAAATATTGGAAGAATTTCAGCTTTTGAATCCTCTTTAAAAGAGCATTTGTTAAACAATTTGGAAATGCTTTTAATGTTATAATTTTATAAAAAAAAAAAAAAAATAATTAATGTAAACTTTAAATGAAATTTTAAATATTATTAATTTATTACTTGATAAAATTTAATGCCAACTCGCCTCAACAATGTCATATGACGCTGAGGCAAACTTAATTTTGTAATAAACTTTTTGTTAATAAATAAAAAAAAAAAAAAATTGTTTAAAAGCAATTGTGGTTCAAAATAGCTGCTAAAGTTTGTAAACTTATGAATCACGAATAACGAGTACTTAATTTTAGGTAGAAAAATGATTATTTCAAATACGAATGGAATTTGTTCCTGAGTTAAAATGAGATAACTAATAACTTCAGTTAAATAACTGATTTATTCAATAACAACAGGGAAAACATTTGCTTAACTGAATTGGAACCCGTTTAACACATTTTTGAACTAACTTTTTTTTATGAGTGTGTTTTTTGATTTAAATTTTGTAAAAAAAACTTGATATTCTAAACAAGTTTAAAGAACCGTGAATAGTTCCATGGTAACATTTTATCATTTTATTCACCCTTTGCAAAAGAAAACGAATGTGACAATTCAAGCGTTAAATAAAAAAAATAATCATACATATGTTGTCCTGTATAAGGTTTCACTTTTTTTTTTTATCAATTTTTCAAATCCATCATTCTAAAGTCGTTTTTCATACTCAATAATGATATTGAAAAGAAAAAGTTTAAATTCTTTTTTTTTTAGCTTGTTCAGTCACTTTGATAACCTAAAAGCCGATAAAAATCACTGCGCATTCTGGTTTTGTTTCTTGCACCTTTGTCTAAACGAGCTCATGTGTACTTTTAATCGTAGCCGCAGGGTTTCTTGCATGTTTTTTTTTTTTTTTTTTTGGTTTTTGTTTCTGTTAAGTTGGATATTTTTTTTGATGCTGCTGCTGTTTGTTGTTGATTCTTTGAAAGAACTTTCATAACACACACAAGTACTTTCTCATGTTTAAGGTTGAAACAAAAAAAAAAAAAAAAAAAAAAAAAAAAAAAAAAAAAAAAATTAAAATAATACAAAAACTTGGTATATGAAGTGTAAAACAAGCATGTGTATTAGGGTGGATCGTTTAAGTTTTTTTGTGGTATAAATCAAAAGGCTACAATTGCCACTTAGTTCAGAGATTTTTGAAAATTAAAATCAAAACCTAAAGACGAATTTCGCGTCGAGTACAACATTTTATAGGGTGTTTAAGCAGCGAAAGTAATCTACTTTATTAAAGTTAATCCACATTTTTAAAAAATCATGATGTTTAGAAAATCATGATGTTTCTCGCAATCAAAATCAAAATTTATAAACAAAAAAAAAAAAAATGAAAACGGCTCTTCTTAATTTTTGTGAAGCGATAAATTTGTTTGCTACACATCAGCAATAACAGTTGTTTTAGCAAAGGTTTTATTTATTCGAAATATATCGTCCATTCCATGACGAAATGACAAAAACCATACATTGAGATTAAACATTATTTTTACTGCTCTATTTCTACACTCTAGAATGCAAAACAAACATTTATAGTATCCGTTTCTGAAAATTCTTACTCATTTCTTGGCTTATTTAGACTGCTTTTAATGTAGAACAGAATGAACTGAATATACGTGAAGTTTTACTTTACCATTCACTTTTTAAATGTAAAATAAAGAAATTTTATTTTTAAACGCTTTTAAAATGCACCGGATAAAAATTACATTGCACAGAAAACATTATTGTCAATAAAATGTTTAATTGAAATTGAATTGGGTGCACACAAAATTTCCTGTATAATGATAACAAATAGAAAAAATTAAAAATTCAAAAAAAAATCGCCAGAAAATTTTCAAAAAATATAAAAATTCCTTAAAAAAAATTGCTAATATTCGAAACAATCGCTAACAATTTTAAGAAAATACGCCAAAATTAAAAAAAAAAATATTTTAAAATAGAAAAAAAAATGCTAAAATGCTAAAATGGAAAAAAAATCTTCTAAGTTTCAAGTTTGATGATTTCCCCGCCAAATTTTGGAAATTTGTTTTTCTAAGACACCCTACTCACACACCGTTAAAAAGTTATTAGGATTAAAAAGCAAACTAAAAAATCTAATTTAAAAGCTTAATTTATGTCGTTTTCTTTTTGATTGAATTTATTCGGCATTGTGTGTAATATAAAAAAACTAATTTTATGTACTATGAAACGGTCGCAAAAAAAAAACTTTGAACCACTTTCTTGATGCTAAAAAATTGTCATATCCCGAAGCTAAATTTCGCAAACATACTCTAACTATTATCTAAAATCGGTCAATTTTTCGACTTTGAACTTAAACTTCACTTAAGTTGTTTTTTTAAGTCATCAGCTGAAACATTTTTCGTTCAAAGCCAAAAAAATTTTTTTGTGTATACAATTCCGATAAACAAAATTTCTCCCAAACCTTTAAACCTACTTTTTTCACGTCTGCCGGCATTATTGCTTATTTTTAAAAGCGTGAATTTCAGTTTCTCACTTCTCTGTATTCGTTAGTATTCTTTGAATACATTTTTCCACAAATTGTTCAATGCGATGGATCACATTATCTGTATTATTTTTCTTAAACTCCAGCCACTGCTGAAAAATATCACGAATCTGTAAAGATGTTGACACTAAAAAACATTTACAAAACACGTTAAAGCAATCAGAAGCAGCTGAAATTTGTATATGTTAAAATACATACTTATAGCAATAAAATATCAAAAACATTTAAAAGTGATATCGAAGGTTTTTTTTTTTTTAATTTACTATAGAAGTTAACAAATGTAACAAAATCCTGACTTTATTAAAAACCTGTCATTTGGCTAACGGTATTTAGCGTATGATTAATATTTCTAAACAATAACAGTGTTGCTATTATAAATACATACCTGGCTTACAATTCTATTACAAATATATAAGCCGTTACCAAAACAGATTTGAATTTTAGCTATAACAAACACATGTAAAATTTGAGGTTTTTTCGCCTAAATTTACCATGTTGCTTGAAAACCTTAACTTTGAACTACAATAATTACGCGCCGTAACTATTTTATGATACCCTAGTGATGTGAAAAGAACATTTGTTTTTTGGTAATCATCGATACATTCTATAATAGGTGTACGACGCGAGTTTTTATAACTTTTGTTCGTCGCCAACATTGACGCGTTTGCCAGGAAAATGCTAGTTTTTTCTATTAAAATATGAAAATGCTTTAAATTTTTCGATTATTTAATTAATTTCAACAATAAAAGTGCAAAAAATCAATTCCGGCAGAACAACAAGATAAAGTTTGAAAAACAAAATTTTTGTCTCTTTGTCTGCCAAGATTTATGCATTGGGGAAAAATCATTTATTTTTGCAAAAACACATAAAAATTATTAAGTTTTCTTCATTTCATATTTAGTACATGCAAAACTAAAAAAGCAATTCAATTGCAATGTAATCATTCATTTCTTTTATTTTATTTTATTTTTTTATTTTATTAATTAATAATCATATAATTACAAATTATATACTATTACCCTAACCGAGCACTAGCTACTATGTCCTTCGGCTCGTGTAGCGAAAATAGATCAGTGCCTCTGGTGGGACTCGAACCCAGGACCCACGCACTGAGAAGCCAGCACGCTACCAACTAGCATACCGGGGCGCACATACTGTGCTTCTTTTTCTCGGTTTTTGTGTATTTTTTTTTTTACGGATGGTAAAAATTTGATACCTTTAATTCTAAACGCGTTTTTTAGAATGTATCGAATAATGAGTGGTGAAAATTAAGAGACGACGGAAATAAAGTGATGTGGGTATTGTTGAATCGACATGAATATTTCACATATGAGCTAATAGAAGTGTTTTCTATACAAAAAATTAAAAAAAAAAATAAATAAAAATTCCTACATCGACTTCAACCATTTTTGGCGAAGCTCGTCACAGTGTGCAACCCCACCTTCCCCCCAATCTAAATAAATTCCACACTACGTCTCTGGTGGGCGGTAATGTAGCAATTGATCCCATTTTTGAGTAGATTTGCTTCTCTGTGTACATTCCCTATAAACTTTCGAAAAAAAAAAAATCCAAATCGATCAACCCTAATATATATGATGAAAAACTCAACTAAAGTGTGATGTTTTTTTTTTTTTAATTCATTTTTCCCTTCCTTTCGTTTCTTTTGTAGTGTGTTAAGTTTCAATTATATTTCAAGTGTGACTTTGAGTTATTTGAACATAAAATGTTGCAAAACTATTGTAACATGTTTACTTGTATGTATTGTTGCTGCTGTTGCATGTAGTTGTTGTAACTGTTTTGGCATGGGAAGGAAAATATTCAGCAAATATGAAGAGATTTTAAGGAATGTAAATAATTAAAAGAAACACCAACTCTTACAGTTGACTAAATTCATCTTAAAGTGTGAGAAATTTATTTTTTCAAATGTATTTGAAAAAAAAACATTACTAATTTCTAAGTATGTTTGCTATAAATGAAGTTTTGAACAGAAATAACACGATATTTTTAAATATAACTGTAGTCAAAATAATAGAAAAATAGTTTACCAGGAAATTTTAATGTTTTCCCGCTTAAAATAAATAATTTCCCAGCCAGCAAAATTTTGATACTTTTTTGAGAGTTCCTATTCTATGAGTCAATAATGAATCTTATTTTTAAAATTTCAAAATTTTATTGTCAGAAATTACTTATTTTTGGACGAAATATGATATGAGCCTTGCAGAAAGAATTATACAAGACACAAAAATTTGAAGAAAATTATTTAGTCCAAAAAATGGTTTAGAACTGACTCAGAAATGTAATTGAATTTGAATATTTTGTGAACAATTCACATAAGGTTCCAAAGAAAGATATATTTTTGAGCCTATAAAAAATTCTTTTATTTATACATAGTTTCTCAGTCATTTTTGAATCAATAAGGAAGTCTCTTTTGGATGAACTACTTTCATACGAGCTCATTTCTGACTCATTTTGGAGCTTGTTTGCTGGCAGGGTAAAAATTAAATTTTACTACTTTTGTAAAAATTTAGTTATGTGTAGAGTTGGGCTTTCTAGTTCATAGTTCTCCGTGTAAAAATGATCAGATCTGACCAGATCTAATTGTATCTGTTTTACCAGATCTCAAAAGATCTCATAGCGTATATGATTAGCTCTCAAAAATGGGGATAAATTTGAGATCTAATTAGATCTGATGAAATCTGGGCAGTTCTGATATTTTTAAGTATAAAGCGGTTCAGTAATTTCTAATAGTTCTAGTTAAATGATTAATAAAACACACTTATTTTAATTTAAATACGTTTACACAAAAAATTATTGTAAATAATCACTTTTTTGAAATTCGGCTATGACTCTACGCGCTGATCCCAAAATTTTCCATAGTCATTTGAAAGAGTGTAAAATACTGATTTATTCTCAGAGTAGCCCTCATCCTTTTCTTGTGATCACTTCGGACATAGAAAAATATGTTTCTTTTTGCATTTGAATGCATATGAACAAAATTTTAGTTGCTGGATATGCAAAAAAAAAAAATACTATCATTGCTTAACTAACTTTAAAATATCTATTATTATTTTACCTTCTTTCTATTTTTCAAAAAACCATATATTTTTACAATCCAAGCGCAATTTATAGCACATACAAAATTTAATGAAAGTTTCCCTGAAGTTTTCAAAATTAAAAAAAAAAAAAAAATGAAAGCAACATACAGAGAAAACCCAACGCAAAATGTTAGAAATTTTTTTAACCGTATTATTATGCTCGTTATTAGATCAGTAAAACAAGATTAGCATTTTTATTTTGGTGCTTTTGAAAACGTCTCAAAGGGCTTAGATCTGGTACTAGATCTTGTTAGATATGAACAGACCTGGCACCAGGTATGATCCAATATGACCAGATCTGCTCATATCTTTACATGTAAATTTTCGAATATCCATATCCGTTCAGATATAAACAGATCTGGCCATAAAGTGTTTCAGAAAAGACATATCTGATTATACATGTTCAGATTTTTCACAAGATCTAATTAGATTAAATCACATCTTATTAGATTCAATCATATCTAATTAGATATGATCAGATCTAATCTTTTTTACACGGGGCATTTCGTTCATTTGCATTTATTGTACAAGAGCGTTCTTTTATTTCATATGTTTGTTCGACAATTTTTTTTTAATTATTTATATTTTGGTCATTTGTTGGTTTAAAAAACCTCCACAGTATAAAAATACTCCACGAAAATCCCAAATGAACGGTTAAAATTAAACTAGTTCATTTTTAAACGCTCATTTGGAATTTTCTCTCATATTATGCAGATTTGCTAAACAAACGATTGACCAATATAACAATATGAATAATTGAAAAAAAAAAATGGTCAAACAAACTTATGAGTTAAATGAAGGAACTAGTTCAATATATGCAAATGCACGAAATGAACTATTAACTAGAATGCCGTACTCTAGTTACTTTCAGTTAAATATCAATTACCATCTTCTAATTCGTATACGTAATATTAATTATCATATTATTGTGTATATCACTCATACGTCACCGTATTTATTTAATTTGCTATTAATCATATTACGTATACGCTGTGTGGTATAAATTTGTATAAAGTTCTGTTGTTTACAAATTTGTTAAATAATTAAATGCTAAATCTGAGAAGGCATGTCAGAACCTAAAACACGTCTTAAATTTTTACCATTTCTCAAAGACATTGAGTTTCAGAAATTGTCTGCAAGAAAAATTTAGCAAAATGTAAAAAATTGCAAGACCCAAATAATGCGAATATTTGTTACATAAAATTGGAATTTTTAGACAATTTGGCATCAGAATTCCGAAAAAATTAAAAATTGTCTTAAATTAGGTCTAAACCGGTCTCTGCGTCAATCACGCGGATGGTTTATTTTGGGCGGTAATAAATACTTTTCCAAACCTTCATCGCATACTAATAAAACTAACAAATTTGTCGCTCCCGGGTTTATATGGTCATGGGCGTTTCACCATTTCTCTTTTTTTTTACAAAAAAAAATATTTCGAACACAAATTATAAGTTTAAGGGTCTCTATAACTACATAAACAGTAATTAATTAGAATTTTCCAAAATTCAAATCACTATAACTTCAGATATAGATAATGTATGGACGAAATGGAGAAAGAACTACACAACAATAATGCAATTTTTCAGTTACAATTAAATATTTTTTTTTAAGTTGTTTATATAAATACTCAAATAACACTTTGCTAATGTCCACATTTCAAGAATAGTAATTAAAAATTGTTAATCGCGAAATAAATGATAAATGAATTTTTTAACAAAATTGGGCTTAACACATTTTTGCCATTAAAAGTTTATTTAAGAAAAAGTATTTCTTTATTTTTTTTTTCTCCTGGTCAGTTAAAAGGCTACTTCAATAAAACTTATACATTTATTTTTGGTGATTACCTCAAACATATTTCTTTAAACGATTTCTTTAAAATACAAAATTTAGTAACGTCATGATGCTTATTAAGAGAAGACCCTAACCACGTGTTTGATTACTAAGAAGACAAGGATGGAGCAAAATTGATAATTAATAGATTTTTTGTTAAAGCTCTGCCTATTCTGGAGGCTCTAGCTTTAATAAAACTTCGGGTTCTGATGAGATCTTTAGCCAAATCGAAATACTAGTATCAACCTAGCTAATATGTTTGACTTGCTTTAGTTTTGTAAGTATACGGAGGTTGAAAGCTCGTAATAAATTGAAAATACCATAAAAGTAATATCTATGCATATAAAACAAAAAAACTAATAAAACTGTACAAAATTTTTATATTATTTCGCGAATAGCGGATTGAAAAATTCTTTAAAAAAATTTGAATTTTTTTTTTGAAATGTTGACGCTAGTTTTTTTTATAAGAAAAATAAAAAAAAAAAAAAACTGAAAACTAAAAAATGCTGTGGTAGACCAAAAGTATTATAAAAAAAAATTATGAATGTTTTTCCCATAATAAGCTCTACAATTTTTTTGAGCAAAATGTACCATTTTTGAAATCTTAAATCGAGTGTGGAGACCTAAAAGTACCCTTCAAAAATGTTTTCATTATTTTGTCCATATTAAGTTCTTTAATACCATCGTTGGTATGCTATTGCTTAAAATTTTTTTCTAACGGGACTCCCTAATGTACAATTATGTCAGGTCAAAATCCGGATACAAACATATCTGCTTAATAATATCTATTTGTAATTTGATAATTATGTCTAATTGTATCAGTTTAGATATAATCTGATACAATTAGATACAAAACTGATACAATCTAATACAATTCTATCGGGCTATAATTCGTATGAAATTGTATTTCACATTTATCAAATTGCAACAGCTAAGATCTAAACCTATACAGATATATACAATTATATGGCCCCATATTTCGGATGAATTTTAATAAGACTATAGCGTCACAGGAATATGAAATTAATCAAAAAAAAAAAAAAAAAACTCCAGATATTGCGCTACCATATGCCATGCCGTCGGCATTATGTCCTATAACGTACGCTTGTAGTTAAATAATTATAATCCTGTCAAATGAAATTTTATCTTATAAAACTCTCATTAGAATTGCAAAAACCAATAAAATGTAAAAATATTGAAAGAAACAACATATCACAAGTCCTTGATGATAATATCAACACAGAAACCTAAAACATCATATTAGCACACAATAGCATATGCATGTATGGTTGAATGGAATGGCTGAGATAGATATTCCTTATATGGAATGGAAAAGTTTATACCAACACACACACGCACACACACACAGTCACTACAACTTATGTTGAACCATATTTAGCATCAAATTACTTGTGTGACTTAAATTTGAAACATAATCCCGACAGACGCAATGACGCATGTACAAAACACAACAATGTATGGATTGATGATGGACAGACAGGACGGAAATACTGATATACTGTGATTTTAGTATAAGGAGCTAAAATTATTTATACATCAAAGTGGTGGACAGACAGACGGTTTGGCCTGTTGAAAGGACAGACAATCTGTAAATAAAACTTACCTATACGAGATGCTGTGGTTCTATTTTTTTTTTCTGTCGGAGTCTGCTTTAGCCACTGCAGTCGCTTGTGATGAATGTTATTTAATGCTGTGATATAAATATTTATATTTGAAAAAAAAAAAATTAAGAAATTTGTTGCCATAACAACTTCTGATTTTACGTAGGCCTGTTTTTCTGCATTTAGTCGTTAATATACCAGCAAAATCCCAGTAATGGACTCTTAATTACCACACTCAGGGAACTTGTATGTAGTTGTTTGCGTTAGATTAGATTAGATTAGAAGGCACTATGCACCGCGACCAATGTAGGTCTTTTGTGCTGCCTAAGGTTATCTACAGATTCAAGCTACCTATAAAGCCAATTATCCTATTAGGCAAAATGTTCGCGATGTCGGAAGGCGAAATGAAGCGATCACCTAGAAACCTAAGTCTCCTATCACAAAGCCTGGGACATTCGCAGAGAACATGCTCCGAGGTCTAATACACCATCTCGCAAAACCTACACAAATCCGTGTCCGATTGACCCTTCTTGTGCAGATGGTATCTGAGATTACAGTGTCCAGTTAAGTACGACGCCAGGGTCCTCAAACCCCCCTTTCAAGCGACAAGAGTCGCCTCGACCCCCTACTGGAAAAAGAGATCAATCTTTTAGCCTTGCGCTGACCAGGGGAGTTTTCCCATTAACCAGAGAATTCAGACTCTCTTCATGCCCTGAGCCTTTCCCTAACTTACCCCGCAGGTATTCCACAGAATGGTTCAGGACCAATAAAGGGATTTCGGGCCCAGCGGTTGGCAAGACAATCTGCTTTCTCGTTGCCCTCATGCCCCTCATGACCAGGAATCCACCCCAAGGTTAGAGAGTTGCCTCTACCGAGCCTATTGAGAGTCTGAATGCATTCCATGACCAACCCGGACGACACCTTATAAGCCATTAAGGCCCTCAGTGCAGCCTGACTGTCAGAAACAATGTAGATGCGAGATCTGCGAGTTCCCCTTCGCAGGCATTCCCCTGCACAGACACAGATGGCCCAAATCTCCGCCTGAAAAATGGACGGATATTTTCCCATAGGTAAGGCACGCTGGAAGCCTGGTCCAAAGACGCCCGCACCCGTGCTCCCATTAGACTGCTTAGAGCCATCAGTGAACCACACCTGAGAACCATCTTCCGGTTCCCAGGATTGATTGGTCCACATGTCTCTGTCAAACAATAACACATCAAAATATCTATCAAAGATCCACTCCGGTGACACTTTGTCCGCAACCTTAGAAATCGGGTCATCTATTAGGATTCGCGCGATCCTCATGTGACCCCTTAGGTCTTGTAGTTCATTTAAAAAAACAAACCACATCAAACCCTGTTTTATGATTTTACATTCATTATTTACATTCGTTTTTTGTTATCTAAAAAAAAAAAAAAAAAAAAAGGTTGTTTTTATTTTTTACTTTACTTACAATTGTTAGTCATTTTTTGAACATTAAAAAACAAATGACAATGTTAGTTGAATTTGCTGAAATGTAAGTCGTCCTTTCTTTAAGTGAAATTTCATTTGTTTTTAACTACATTTGAAGTGGTCTTTACCTACATATTACTATTCTAAGTGCACTATCTAAATAATATGCAGTAGAATAAGTTCCAACTGTATATAAATCGGCGTCAAAACTCATTGTTTTTGTTCGACGAGATTGTTTTTGTTCGACGAGATTGTTTTTGTAAGTAATTTTACATACACGCTGTATTAAAAAAACGCACAAACAACTTATCCGTTGCATACAAAAAAAAATAAAAAATAAGTGGTTACCAAAATAATTAGTTATTCGTATGCTCATAAGCTACTTAAAAAAATATGTGGTTACAAGTTTGTAAATAACAAGACTTACCCTTATACTTATCAGTAATTAAAAAATATTTACAAATAGAGAATTCCTTGGACGAGATTTAATGAATTTTTTTTTTTACGAATCTAATGAAGTTTTCTTCACAATGTGAATGTTAAATTTCTTAAACTTCATTAAAAAGCTTCATAGTTTTAATGAAACTATTTTTAATTAAACTTTTTCATTAATCGTATGAAAGATTTTAACAAATAATATGGAATTTTTTGTTAAATTTTATGAAAAACAATGGACGAATTCCAGTGACAATTCATAGATCTAATGAAAAATCATTGATATCATGCAGATAATTCTCTCAGATACATTATATTTTTCATTAAATAAGTAGGGGGTAAGGTTGACTGCACTCAAAAAAAAAAAGTCTAAAGTCGCCACATTTTTGCTGGGAGTACATTTAGCACATTTGTTGCTGATGTTAGCAATTTTTCTGCAAGAATCCCCCAGCAAAAATGTTGCTGACTTTAGAGACTTTTTTTTAGTGTTCTTATAAAAACGACTTCTTCAAATAAAAATAACTAGTGCTGACGTCAATTTATAATGTGTTAAGATATTTATTTTCATTATATAACCACTTACGTAGTAATGGAAGTTTTTGTTGTACTCAAAAAAATAAGTTAGTAGAAAAGTTAGTAAAATGTCTTGTAAATCGAGTATACTATTTTTCAGCAATTTTTTTTGCTGAAATTATATTTTCATCTAAAATTTTAGTTATACTTATTCTGCACTTAACTGTTTTGAACTAATGTTTTACTAATAGTTTACTAATGTTTTAATAATTTATTTTGCTCACCGAAGCTTATCATGAATATCACGTACAACACATGATTTTGGGACTCAATTCTGAAAGATGGGCATTTTTGCAATTTTTAAGGCACCGGATGCACTTTTTTCGTGTAGGATTGTTCCGCATTTTTTTTTTCTCTTATTCAATATCTACAACTTTGCTTCAGACACAAAAGAAGTATTCCGTACGGTATACCGAGATATAACCTTGTTAAAATATAGAAAAAGTGCTAAAAGTCCGCCTTGAGCCAAAAATTTCGTATGGCCAGTACATTATTACTGTTGCCAACTTGACAAAACGAATGATGCAAGATTTCCTATTTTTGGGGCTACTTTTACGTGCAATTCGCAGAATTGAGTCCCAAAATCATGTGTTGAAAAATGTTGTACTGTGTATGTTTCATCGATTTCAATGTACGAGAGGTTGTATGTGCGGATCAGAAGTGCAGATTTTGGCTGACCTGGGCAGCCAAAATTATGCTTACACCCATGTATAAAAATACGAAAAAATGTCAAAATATCAAGACTTTCGTAAAATAAATTAAATTTCGTGCAGTTTGCGAAAGTTTTCGTTGTTTTCACATTAATTTTGTATTTTTTTTTTTTTTTAAAGAGAAGCAACACTCAGGAAATTCTTCCTATTTATTAATGTGTTGCTTTCTTTGGAAATTGGATAGTGGAGAGATGAAAGGTGGGGAAAGATGAAGGGCTTAAAACATGGCAACACTGTAATTGCGCGAGATGATAAGTCTTAGAACAGTTGTTGCTCGCCACCTGATGGAGAGTTGGCGAACTTATTGAAGCCTTTTGGTTCATAGCCCTGATTCATTATTTTACTTCGGTGGGGTTAAGTGCTATGGGAACACCGAAGGTGGGCCGCAGCAATACATATAAGTGATAGAAAACTCATACATATTATTTTTCTAAATTGATGTTGCCGTCACCGGGAATCGAACCCGGGACCATCCATAAAAAAATTGGTAGTCAAACTGGTCATACCGAGTACAGGGTATTACTAACCTTTGGTAGTACAATCGAACCTATACTGTCGAGTCCGTGTATTTTTTTCACTGTTGCACTGTGTAATGAGTTGTGCAAAGCTAATAATTTCCATTATATAACCATTAATTTGCTAATGAAAGTTTTTGCTGGGAATAAACTCTATTTAGTTAACAAGGTTTATTGGAAATGTACTTGTATGGTTATGAATACCATCGACCAAAGTCAGATTAAATGTTTGAAATATGTTATGGATTGAATATAAATATTTATAGATAGAGAAAATTTAAAAAATCTATAAACGGAAAATAACAATGATCTAGAATTACTTATAGAGCTTTACAAATATTTGTAATTATTGTAATACGTAGACTAATTGATATGGTTTAATATGAACTGGAAACCTAAGCTAAATTATTGATACACCAATAGAAAAAAATTAGTAACATTTTTTTTTTTGTTAAAACTACTAAAAATGAGTTCAAAATTGCGCTAATAAAAAAAAACTACTACTGTGTAAAATGCATGTAAAATCATAATACAGTTATTTGATGTGGTTTGTTTTTTTAAATGAACTACAAATGTAGTCAAAAACTAAGTTTCTTCTACAAATGACTGTTTTTTTCACTTAACAAATAAACAAAGGGTGTTTTTTAAGCCCAATTGAACTTGAAATTGTAAAAAATAACACAAAATATTTAATTTTAAAAACTAATATTTATACGCTTATCCTATTTTTTTCTTCTTTATCACCAAACCGAATTTTATTAAGTTGAAAGGGAACCCATCAGAAAAGCTTCCCTGTAAGTGTCACGCAATTTATATAGGATATTTGCCTTTTAATTGGTCTGCAAAATCTGAAACTTTTGAGTTCACGAATAATATAATCTGCACAGAAAAAAGTAAAATCGATTTTCAATTAAAATATTTCTTGATTCAATTAAAAATTAAAGAAATTTTAGTATCAATTAAAACAATTTGTAACTATTTAATTGATTTTAATTTCGGCTAAGGCTTTAATCATATCTATTAAAAATTTAATTGAATATTGTGTTTAATTTCAAAAAAAAACTTTTAGTAGATACTTTTAAATCGTTAATTAAAATTTGCAAAAAATTGGGGGAAAACTCGCTAAATTAAAAAAAAATTAATTGCTAAAATGGGGGAAAAACATCGCTAAAATTAAAAAAATTACAAAATTAAAAAAAAACCAAAAATTTAAAAAAAAAAATCGCCAAAATTTATAAAAAAAAACACAAAAATTTAAAAAAAGAAACGCCAAAATTAAAAAAAAAGTCAAAATTAATAAAAAAAAAAATCTTTAAAAATAGGAAAAATTTTGTTTTTCGAAACTTGAAACATCGCCAAAACTAAAAATAAATTGATCAAATTTAAAAAATGCTCAAAATTGTCGAAATTGACAAAAAATTTGCTGACGCGGGAAATTTTTTGCTGTTTTAACTATCATTTTTTTTTGAGTGTTGTCATTATATACTGTCTGTACGTTTACCATTTACCCTTAAATTTCGGATTCGAAGAAACATGGTCACATATAAAATAATGTTTAATTACGTACGACGTATATGTACGACCACGTATGATACTCTTATGTTGAATGATTAGTCAATTGCCCATGAATAACCTATCCCGTGACTGATTAAAGCAGTACTTATCGTAGAAATACTGCAATTTAACCAACGTCAATTATATTGAAAGAACTTCCCATGGGTTTCCAAACATTTGTTTGAAAATTGTCTGTTGCGTTTATATGCATTTTTAAGTAAAATATGACGCTTTTTTTTACGCATTGTATTTTGTGCGCTTTTTTCTGTGCTGTAGTTTAATGCTACTGCATGTCTATCGATCATTTTATTCATTTTCATTTGGGCGTATACAGAAACGTGAGATTTTTGTATGTTACTTAAGTTCGTTTCGCTTCTTCAATATAATCACAGCTTTACAATGTTGCCTTTAAATAATCACCATCATCATCAACTGTAATAGAGCTCTTTTACTGCTGAAAGTGATGCCAGTTATTCATTGAACTTCATTTCATACAAATGTTTATCCATTAAAAAAATATCATCCAATTCAACAATGCATAATGATTGTAGTCTTACAAGTCTCAATATTAATATGGACATTAGGGTGGAAAGATTTTGCGATATTGGCTAAAAATTAATCAAGATCGAAACCCCCGATATAGAATGGTATAACGCCTAGAAAAGTGATCATTTCAATATTGATTTCTTTATAAATGCCACCCTAATTTAACATATAATATAAGGGTATCTATTGTAGTAAATATTTCATATTTTGTATTTGTTTAGTAATTTACGTTTGAATAAGTTTCATTAAGGCGTGAAAATTCTAAATGCATACAAATATTACAAACGTACTTTCATTTCATGCATAAATTTAAATTTATTTATGGTCGTATTGTATCAAAGTCTGGGCATCCATATTCATTATTATATCCCGACAAAATGTATTTTTACGAATACGCGTGAATAATAGCACTCAAACGCTGCGTATTGAAGAGCAGAATACGAAAAATATAACGAAGTTTTTTTTAGAGCATACTTTTAGGTTCTGACACGCGTTTTAAGATATCAAAAATGGTATGTTTTGTTCAACAAAAGTTGTCATACTTTTTTTTCGAAATAAGGTAGCAAAGGCGGTCGTAAATACTTCAACATACTTCTCATTTATTGGGTAAGTCTCTTTCTAATCCCCGCCTTAAATGTAGACATGGCAGCAAAAAATTAAAAAAATCATATTTTTGGTATTTTCTTTTTAATTTTGGGAATTATGGAAATGCTTACATCAAATCCTAAATTCGGACATAAATTTCACATTGTTGACTTAAAAGTCTATTTAAGTCCAAAAAATCATTGGATTATGTCTATTAATAAATATTTTATTGAATAGTTATCAACACTGAACGTAAAAACCATATGTCAATCTGGTAACGTTGTAAAATAGAGACGGAGATTAGAAACATAAACAAAAATCTAAAAATAGAATATTTGTGTTTGTAAGTGTTGTCACTTCTGAGTATAATATACAATAACAGAAAAGCTAATAGGAAAGAAAACTCCCAGTAAAAAATGTTCGTGTTTTTAGAAGCAGGATAAAACAAATGCGCTGATGTAAGTGCTTACTATTACATAATACTGAGAAGCAGCAAAAGAAACGAATAATTTTCGTATAAATATAAACAAACAAAATGGTTGAGCTTACTCTATTTCCTTACCAGGATGCAGGTTGTAAGCAGCTTACCCTAATCCCTTATAAGGATGCAAGTTGTAATGCAGAAAGTTTCATATCGTGGATTATAAACAATCTGTACCAATTTTCCCGAGTGCTTTCCGATTGTGTTTGATATTTTCGAGTATGTAATAAAATATAATTAGTCAAACTGTTTCTGAAGAGCTAGTGGAGCGGTAAAAGAAATAAAATAATTGTATTATATGTCGAAAATTTTAACAAGAAATAATTAATATCTGTAGAATTTTATGTAAAATAAATTATGTATAATTACATAATTGAATTCGCCATATAAAATTCATGGCTTATGTCAGCAGGTTTGTAAGGGATTCTTTTGGGCTTACTCCCTTACAAACCTGCTTGCATGTAAGCAGCGTTTTTTACTGGGCTGCAATTTAGCTGCATTACATTCCAGGCCATACTTGGGTGCGATCGCTAAATGGTCATGAGTTTTTATTGTTACGTTTGTAATGTAAGAAGAAATTTCATTAAAATCTGCGAGTTCGGGTCGGGATACCTCCCTTGTAAGAGAATTGCCTGCATGACATTAACGAATTTTGGCATAAATGCAATTAAGTTTCATTAGAATTCGTCAAATAAAACTGTAAATTCAATGCAAATGTTCGTTTAATTTTATGAAGACTAACACTCTATTAATTAAAAACCCTATTTTAATACAATTTTTTAAGATTTTTATTAACATAAACAAATAAAAGTTTTATTACACGCATCATATTATTATAGTTTAATAGCATCATAATATGATCGTAGCAAATGTCGATAAAATCGTCTAAATGACGATAAAATCATCCTCGGTTATCATAATATTATCATTCAGGATCATGTATATGATAATTAAAATCATAATATGATAAATTAAATCATAATATGATAATTTTGTCTCCACAATCATGTTCAATCATATTTTTTCTCTGCCTGTAGTTTACTAAAAATTTTCATCATTTTTCGTCCAACACAATTGTCTCTGAATATTCTTCGTTACAACCCGAGCAATATCGGATACTCTGCACGAATTGTATATTTTGACCTGTCAATGATTTTGTAAAACTTTACCAAGTAGAAGATTTATTGTATTGCATGATTATAATTAAAAATATGTACGTTTTATTAAAACTTTTCCATACAATATTGATTGACATTTGCTACTGATAAAAATCAATTTCAAACCATTCCACTGCATGATTCGAATTCTGATGATGTAGTTTATATAAAATTCAGATTTATATATAAAAAATACAACAACAACTATAGCAATATTTTAATATAAATATTTTTTAAATGTTAATAGTTATGGGCTTCCGTTCATTTCATAATTTGTTTTTTTTTTGTGATAAATCGATTAATGTCATATTCTATATTAACATTTTTATGAGTGTATTCTTGACATAAATTACAGTTGTGTTGTATGTGGTTTACGGGTTAAATTGTATTGTTTTGAAATATAATAAAGAAGACGACAAAAAAAGAGGTTCGTATTCATATCTGGGAGAGTCTTTATGACTTAATAATATTATTATAGACAATATATCTTGGTCTCATACACTTTGGATTAAAAGAATAAGGAAAAGTTTTAAAAGTTTTCATTGAAATTTTGCAGAAAATAGATAATACAACAGTTTAGAGATTTAATAACACAGCGCTACAAAATGTACCTTCTACAATCGAAAACAAGAGTACATGCAAAGAAAAAATATGGTTGGGGCAACCATATTCGAAGAGTATCATACGTTTTAGGATTTATGATTGCGACAATCATGTTACTATGGCTGTGACAACAATACTATTATCTTAATCATAATATGATAACTAGATTACCGTATTATGGCTCCCAATTGATCTCAATATTATCATATTATGGTTATGTTTATAAATTATCATAGTATGATTCCTACATTATTCTCCCAACATTCTGTTCAAATTAAGGCTCAATTAAAAAGTTATGCATGTTCTTTTTTTAAATAGTACAAACGTATATTTATTTATTTAATAATTTCCGCACTTAGATGAACTTATTTTAAAATAATTTAATTAATCAAATTATCTTTGGTCTAACAAATAAGATTTGTGTTATTAAGGAGTTACATAAATTATTATTTTACCGCTATGCGATATTTAGATACATTTTTTAGCTTAGTATCAAAAAAGCAAAACTAAAAATAAAATAATGGAAACTTGTGATTACAGTACACATTAAAATATTGTTAAGAATGTAATTTCACAATACATTTATAATGATCATAATATGTTTGTAGCAATCGTAATATTTGCACTAGCAGTAGTAGTAATTTATTTTCATTATAATTCATCATAAATAATTTACAAAAAATACAATAATATAGAGAAATTGAAAAATACAATCGACCTTGACAAATGTCGTTGGTCGACAGTTATATTTATATTGTATATATTGCAAAGAAAATTATTCTTATAATTAAATTCTTTGATTAAAAAATTTCTGTAGTTTATACAATTTTTAACAAAATTGACTAACGGTTTCCAATCAATCAATTTATCATTAAGCATTTTAACAACTTCCCCCTCATTGAGCAAAACTTTACCGAAATAAAAATCTCTATATTCCCTAAATGCCGGTCATCGTAACAGGAAATGCATTACGTTCTCATCCTCAATCATATTACAGATTTTACACAGCTTTGATGCATTGTTTTGCCATCGATTAGCATTTAATTTCAATAAAGAACACCGCATTCTAAAAATCCTTCTGATTTCCTCCTGACTATAACTTTCGGTCATGTAGTTCTGACCAACCAGTGCTCTGGTATATGCTCTGGTAGTTTGATTATTTTGTATTAAATCACTGATGTAATCTTTTGTGTTGAGACATTTTAAGAGATGTTCGTTGTTCTCATGCCACTGGCTTTTAGATAGGTCTTCAAGCGTCCATTCTATACCATACTCATAACCGAGCGAGTTTAGGTCTTTTACCCAAAAAAGTTTTCTCGATAAGATATTTGCGTCACATATCGCAAATGTAAATCAAGTGTAAAAATATGACCATTTTCGACACTATATTGGCACTATAATCATATTATTGTCCTACTTATCATATTATGATCAAGGAAAAGAATTTCGTCATAATTTATTACCATATTATGATTATTTGCAAACATATTATGATTATATCGCACTACTTAAAAGCACGTGCATTTTGTTAAATTTTTTTTTTCATATTTCTTTAATTTTTTTTTTGTTTGCAATTTATTTTGCGTGAGTACAAAAAATTTAAAACTAAATACATTTAGCCAGATCGAAATACTAGTATCAACCTAGCTAATATGTTTGATTTGCTTTATTTTTGTAAATATACGGAGGTTGAAAGCTCGTTATAAATTGAAAATAACATAAAAATAATCTCGATGTATATAAAAACAAAAAACTAATATAACTGTAATAAATACATTTTTTTTATCACTTTTTACTTAGTTTATAACACTTTTATGTACATATAGGTAGACCGGGTTGATACTATCAAATTATTCATTCTTCCTCTAAAAATGTCACCATTACAATCATGTTTGTGTCTTTTTGTTTAATATTATTTAATTTGTTCGGACTGACTGCTTCTCACAACTTCTTTTTACTAAATCTTAAACAAGAATACCACTAAAGGAGAGAAGACGATTATAATAAACAGGCTCATTATCTTATAGTTGGCTGTAGTTGGAGAGAGGAATATTGTGATAAATACTATATTATGATTGTAGACAAGAGAATAATATGATAACCGAAAAAAGAGAGATTTTTATTATAACATGATTAAAGCAACAATATTATTGGTGAAATATGATTGATACTATCATAATTTAATTGAAACAACAATTTATGGCTGTAGGAAACATAGCTTTGTGGCCGCAATCATATTGCAACCACATTTTTTCTCTGCATTTACCGACCATTGATCCTACCCAGTTTTTTTCACTTATGGGCCAGATTTTTCGCAAATTTGCATTAAAGTTTTGCAGTTTCTTATACATCAAAATTTAGTTTTCAATGGTAAATACATAAAAGATAATCATTAACATGCGGGTATCAAATTTGGTTAATAAATGTGCCAATTAACAAGTAAATCCGCGTTCTTTCTGCACAATTTATCATCGAAGACCAATCTGAGCAATTATTTTGTATAAAAAAGAAAGAAAAAAAGAATGCTCGGTTTAGGGGAAAAACGCGACATGTGCCTAAAATGTATATGGCAGCATAGCGAAAAAATGCGACCTATTAGTTCATCTTTTAGTATTATATGTAAATAGCTTAAAAATTACTGTGTACCAAAAATCAGCCAAAAAAGTTAATATTTGCGAAAGTTATTTCAACAAACACTTTCATTACATTGAATGTCTACAAAATATTTTCAAATTTTGCTTTAAAAATGATTTTTTACACAAAATAATTTACACAAAATAATTGGTTTGATGATAAATTGTGCAAAAATATTAAAATATAATAAAAACTCAATAAAACGCGGATTTACTTGTTTGTGATGCACATTTATTAAACAAAACTGATACCCGAATATTAATGAAGGTGTTTTATATATTTATATAAAATAATCCGTTAAAACATGCAGAACTTTAATGCAAATTTGTAAAAAAAAAGTTGGCTCATAAGTTAAAAAAATCAGCGTGGCCGAAATATTTGTAACAAATGGTCGGTACACTCAGCGAACTTCTGCTTTAAAAATTTGTAGTTGTTTGCGTTGTAATACAGTTTTTTTATTTTTAATGTAAATGTCAGTCATTTGTAGAACAAGTTAAATTTGTTGCTAACCTTGTAGTTCATTTAAAAAACAAACCACACCAAATGACTGTTTTATGACTTTGCAATTCAGTTTTTACAGTAGTTTTTTATTATTTGAAAAAAATAAAAAAAGTAAATGTTATTATATTTTTTACTAACATGTGGTTATTTTTTACTACAATTGTGGTTCAATTTTTGAACATTTAAATAACAAATGACAATGTGAGTTGAATTTACTGAAATGTAAGTCGTCCTTTCTTTAAGTGAAATTTCATTTGAATTTAGAATATTATGAATATTCTAAGTTGTACACTTAGAATATTATGAATATTATCACAGATTTTCGATTTTTAAAATCACATCTGACTGAATATAAAATCTAAATATCATTATTTCAATTTGCCTGGGATATAAAGTAATTGAAACGTATAGCAACTGGTTTTATTGCAAAGCATACTTTTTTTCTTGCTTTCTCATTTGCCTTATTTAACTAACTTAAAGTATAACCCCATGTGGCTTTACGCTTAATTTTTAAATAAAAAATTCCATTAAAGGAGCGTCTTTAAAGGCGTTTATTTCTGAAATTATCTAAAGGTTTTAAAAACTACACAAAATAGATTATTTTAAAACTTATTGTAATGAAATGCACAATTTTATTTCGTTTTTTGTAAACGATAATCAAAATTAATTAATTTTTTATAATAACAAAAAAAAAAAAAAATTGTGTTTAAATGCAGTTTTTACCCTTTAAAAATTCATTAATGCCAATAGGGAAGTGGCGTGTTTGTGTTCGTTTGATTCTTTTAGCTGTGCTGTTCATTTCCTGATACCCATGAGGCAAACTTAATTGAGAAAAGTTCGATTCTTTTATTGCTTTTTTGTTTTTTTTTTGAGCCTAATGCCATTGCGTACATAATACAACTGTTTCTGGAAAACCAGTTGTGGGTAAGCGATAAGAATTAGGCGGGCCAACATGTTTTTGATGTGCTTAAAAATCTTAAAGGAATTTATTAAAATCATCAATTTTTGAAACTACACTCATATAAATAAACCTTTTAAAAATAGCAGAAAAAGCTACTAAACATTAGTTAAAAATGGCGTTGGCCATTTGTCTGTTTACTCCAAAATTTCCATTTCGAAAAGACCTCGAACCACTTAATTTTAAATTTGTTTGTTTATTACCTGTGAACATAGTGGGAACTATGAATTTCTAATTGCAATTAAACTCGTAAAACACATATTTTTTAAGTAAAATTATTTCATAGAAGAAAAATTATAAACATTCTTTTCTTAAAACTCAATTCTATTCTTTTTACAAAATATTCAGAATAACTTTCGAAAATGAATTTCACAATACAAAAGACTTTCTAATGCATTTGACCTAGAATTGTTTGGAACTGTTCCGAAAAAGACAATAAATCAGCTGCATTCTGTATTTCGAAGTGGTTTCAAATCGATAGTGAAAATGAAATCGATATTAGTTTTTCACTGTGTCACAAAAAACGAATGAAATTATAATCGATTTCATATCTCATCGATTTCATTTCAGTTTTGTTTCAATCAACAGCTGTTTTCTTTTACATTGTTAACCAGCGAAAAAAGAGTGCAAAAAGATGTAGTAAAATCATCACATATACGGATTCAGATGTAGTGCAAATTGAGGTGAAAAACGCATGATTTTAACATGGGGTTGTCATAGGACGGAGGTAATGCAAATTCCTTAAACTTCATTTTATAATTCATACTATGTGTAAGGTTATGAAAGATTGTATTTTTGAGTGTCCTTTTTTCATAGAACTTAATTTGTTATTTTTAATTAGTGGTTAAGGTGTGATGCCAAGTCACATCTTATTTACCGAGTGATAATATGAATCTGTAGGACTGCTTAAACGGTTATAATTAATGAATGTATGTCTATCAAAAATCGATGGTTTCTTTGTATTTGACCACGCCTATCTCGCCTACTATTTGTTAAAATATACGAAAACATATTTTGAAATCACGCAAAACAACACAAGCTTCGAATTGCATGACATAGAATTTCACTTCCATTTCAATAGGAACAAAATGAAATCACTTTTTCGAAATTGGGAACCCAAAAGAGGTTAATATTTTCATTTTCACCCAAAAATTAAATACAGAACGCAGCTGAATGCATGTCTATCAAAAATCGATGATTTCTTTGTATTTGACCACGCCTATCTCGCCTACTATTTGTTAAAATATACGAAAACATATATTTATCGATATGAAGTTTAATGGAATAATAAGTACACACAATTACATTAAAAAAAATATATATATTTATATTTTATTTTGATTTTTAGCTCATAGTGGAAAAATGGTCAAAATATGTCAACTTCTAGAGGCCATAAAAAAGAAATTCGAGCCAACTTTGCAAAATCCTTTGGCGATTTTATAAATTCAGTGGCCTACGTTCATTTCCTATTGAAACCATTGTGGTTGATTTTTCTAACTACTAAGGCTTTCGGCTCGTTGCCAACGCAACGCCTCTGGCAGTAATCGAACACACGACCACCGCGCTAAATTATTTTAATTATTTTTTATATTTGTTGTGATATTTTTCTCAATAAATCAGAAACCAATACGTTCTCCACCATGACACTGACGGACAATATTGAGAAAGGCGGTTGGTTTATCATTAACATACATTTTTTAAAAATGTTTGATATAATTTTTATTAAAAATAAAAATTATGTTTTTTCGACCTTTAATTGTGCAATAAAAACGAAAATTATTCAAGTTCGAGGCCATACTCTATATTTCTTTATTAGGATATTGTCCTAACAAATAATCTATAGTTTTTGTTTTGAAATTTTTTAATTGACCACTTTCAGGAATGTGTTGATAGATCTATTTCGGGAATTTTCTAGGTTCCCATAACTTCGTACTCATATATTAGTTCTCATATAGTGGGATAATTAGTTTATATGAATGTTTGATGTTTACATTGTCACTTCTTTCAAAACGTGTTCTGATGAT
Source organism: Delia radicum (assembly GCA_021234595.1). Classification (NCBI taxonomy): domain Eukaryota; kingdom Metazoa; phylum Arthropoda; class Insecta; order Diptera; family Anthomyiidae; genus Delia; species Delia radicum. The sequence goes on from CM037851.1 coordinate 19,318,144, forward strand.
GGGAACCTAGAAAATTCCCGAAATATATCTATCAACACATTCCTGAAAGTGGTCAATTAATAAATTTGAAAACAAAAACAATAGATTATTTGTTAGGACAATTTCCTAATAAAGAAATATAGAGTATGGCCTCGAACTTAATTTTCATTTTTTAAAAATATTTAAAAAAAAACTTTTTCGTGGCATATCAGTTTAAAGGCAATTTTGTCGTCTTAAATTTAAGACCTTTCTGATTCACGTAGGTAGCATCAATACTTTTTATTACATGCTTAATTTTGTCAAGTCATTTTAGTACCTTTCTTAAGATTTTTAAAATGTTTTAGAAGCCATATTTCGCATACCAAGTGGTTTGGTGAGCTAAAAATTGCTGTCAACCTTAGTTGTTCAAATTTGGAAGCGACTTTATTTATTAAGCTCACAAGCAGATAACAGAAATGCTTCATTTCTGAAAATCGGTTGATTAATATAAAATTGACAAGCTCTCAAAATTTTTTAATACCAGAGGTGTCCTATTTTGAAGTCTAATTGATCATCTCCTGATAGAGCTAGTGAGCCTTTCATTCATAATTAAGCTTAGAATTATGTTTATTATGGATGTGCGAAATTTCATGGCAATCCGATCATCCTGTAAGAAAGATATTAATTAGTTCCAACATATTTATGAAACACTCCACTGTGCAGTGGGCCTAGAATGGAACGAAATTAGTTACTCATAGCATATAAATCTCCTCTTCAATTATGCTCTCAAGGTTGGCTTTTTCCTTTCATAATATCATCCTTGCCACAAAGTTATTGTCTATTCAACAGAGAGATTTTTTTTTTGTTGTATAGCATTTCAATACATTGATGATACATCACAAATAATATAATTTGGTTTTTTATGCTTATGATCTTGATGACCCATCACGACTCCTTTTTTTGTGCTTATTCTTCTGCTTTAACCACTTGAAAAGAAATAAGAAACTCTACTGGGTTTTTTAATAACTTTTTTTTTTTTTTTTTGCTTAACAAGTCGGTATTTCCTTTTTGTGTTCATCGTCCTCAAGAGGGCAGTTTTTTTTTCTTTTTGCTGGCGGTTCAATGGTTGGTTTGTGGTTTTGAAATATTTATAGAATAGTTTGGCTTCTTTCTTAACTATTTATTGCAATTTCATGTTTATCTTTAAGTTGTATTTTTTATTTTTTTTGTTTGAAGGGTTTTATTTTTTCGTAATATACTTCATCATTTCATTTCAATGTTAATTTTGCCAACAGCCAAATAACAATTATTACCACAACTGTCTTCATGGGGAGTGTTGTTTAATAATGTTTCCATTGAACAACGATGGTTAATTTGGAATATTAGGTACTTGCGATCTAAGAACGAATTAAGAGTAGTTTTTTTTTTTTTTTTTTGGTTTTTTATAAGGGAATGTTCCCTATTGTGACCTGTGTGTTAAAGTGAACCTTTCGAGTTTCCGCTATATTAATTTCCACTATCACTATTTTAAAGTTTCAAATTGAATGCACACATTTTTCTTGGTTTTATTGGGTATTTTCAAAAAAATGCAATAGAAAATTTATATTTTTGTAAACATAAAAAACAAGCAAGTTTTAAAGAATTTTTCAAGACGAATATTTGTAAACGGTAGGAACTTTTTTTTTTTTTAAATTGTAATAAAACTAATTGATTCCATAAAAACACATCAAAGAATAAAAAAAAAATGTGAAAAATTTAATTTTCATAATGTTCCCTAAAGTAGTTCTTTGCTATATTTTATAAAATGTAATTTTTTTGTAAACATAAAAACTGAATAACAAACAAGGTTTTAAGAATGTTCCATATAGGATTTTTGTAAACGGTAAGAATTTTATTTAAAATTTTATTGAAACTAATTGATTTCATAAAAAACATCAAAATGAAAAACTAAAATGTGAAAAATTACATTTTCATAATGTTGTCTAAACTGTTTCTTTGATATACACTGCGTTGCATATCTATAATTACAAATAGTTGTTGCTATTTTTTCTAATGTTCCAAACATTTTTTCAAAACTTATAACAGTTTTTAAGAGTGTGATAACTGATATTGGGTAAATATAATATATCTAAAGCAAAAAAAATATTTTGTAATTTTTTTGTATTTTATATAATAATATCCGAAAAATGAGAACATCTAGTTGTATTAAATTATATCTACTCTGATACGATCCCAATGGGGAATGAGACCGGTCCTGCGTATGCCACAGGATCGGTCCCTTCGTGCCAGAGACCGGTCATCTGCTAAACCCTATGCTATGTAAACAACTGGCACCTTTAACATTGGCTTGTCATAGAAAGGGGTCATTTGTCCTGCTTTAAACCACATAGTGGCATGCCACAGGACTAACCAAAGATGGGCATACCACAAGACTGTCGCAAAAGGTACATGTCGTATAAAATAAACGAAAACTAAACAGCTTCCAATGGGTTAAATTCTGGCCAACTGACTTTTTCTTGCTAATAAGCATTCTGGTTAAGTGGTTTGTCCTCCCTTTACCAGTCACAGGATTGGTCATTTTAGGACAATTGACACTGCTTAGCCCACTTCAGTATTAAATTATACCAGTCCTGTGATAAGTCACTTTAAGTCACTTTAAGGTCAATTGACTCCTCATTCCCCATAGGGATTAGACATTATCTAATACAATTAGACTTAATTTAATAAAATAAATTAATTGTATCGGAATTTTGTGCTCATACAAATGTATCTAAATTACATTTGGATGAGCACAAAATACCACAGACGCTCATAATAAACAGACTGATCGTCTTATAGTTGGCACAACTATAATATAGCTGTAGTTGGAGAGAGGAATATGGTAATATGATAATCGGAAAAAGAGAGATTTTTATTATAACATGATTAAAGCAACCACATTAATGGTGAAATATGATTGATACAATAATAGTTTGATTGAAACAACTATTTATGGTTGTATGGCTACTTATATTTTGATCGGAAGACGCTCTAGCAGATTACTGCATAAAACATATTTCTAGCTGCCGTTTAAGGGGTTAGTTTTGTGGGCGCAATCATATTTGTTCTCTTCATGGGGCCACGTAAGGGCACATTCCCTTAATTTATAATATTTTCAAGCAGATGCTTTAATATTAATGATTAGACCACAAATGAATTATTATCATTATTGTTATTACTATTGTGAACAAAAAAATAATCGCATAGTATTATGAAAATGTTTCTCTATAATTATGGAATCTCATAATGGCATAAAATGTAATTTATTATAGACAATGTATTTTGCAACAATAATAATGCAGCAAACCCTTTTTCGATAATAGCAGTCATAAAATGACCACAATTTTTTAAAGAATAAACTTTGAAATTCTTTACAAAACTTTTATAACTAATTTTAACATTGGTTTTTGCTATCAAATTCAGCTGTTATAGCCGAATTTTATGGTTTGCAACTAAATTGTAATGCCATCAATTTAAATTGGAACAATCCCTTTACTTATTTCCTTGGCACTACAAATTTTCTTTTCGTGTACAAAAAATTGATCTAAAACAATGATTTTGTTATGCCATATTAAATTTATAAAACAGCTCTGGAATTAATGTCTAAAAATTAATTCCCTTAATTGAAGTTTTGCCTAACCACCCCCTTTCGTCCTTTTTTTCATGGAGTTCTAATAACAACTTTACCCTCCATATGTAACGATTCTCATAAAGAACTACAATCAAACCCTGTCCAGATATTATTAATACAATTTGAGCAGAGATAGATAACGAATCTTTAAACACCCATAAATTTCTTTTAACTATGCATAACTATTTTATAATTTTACATTCACAAGAGTATAAAACAAACTATATAATCATAACCCATATGGGATATTCCACTTAATGTTTAAATTTGAAACTTGTGATAAATAAAAATTGGAGGTGAAATAATAATTTGAGCTAAATTTATTCAGTAAAAAATTTCTATTTAAAACAAAATGTTTCTATATTATATGGAGTATTAAAACAAACGTAAAAAATCTATTGTTTTTACCGATTTTGTCAATTAATTTCTGAACAGTTGAAAATAAACTAAAAAATTAAATTGTTTTAAACGAAAAGTATGTAGTCCCTTTTTAACTGAATTTCTATTACACTATAAGAAAAAAAGATAGTTTGTTACCAGAAATCAGCTAGCTGATTTTCAGCAAAATTTTAGTCAGGAGGGTGCTTTCAAAAAAATTGCTAATATCAGCAAACAAAATTAGTAGATTCAGCAAAAGTTTTGCTAACACTTAGTGGAATAGAAATTAAAAAATCCTTACTAAAAGTTAATAAATTTTTGCTGAATATTAGTAGACTGAAAAAAAACTCAAAAAAATTTTTAGAAAAATTATACTTCAGTTAATTTATCTGCTGAAAATCATAAAGATATTTTGGTTATTATATTAAAAATAATTTACAATACGTTACAAAATATAAAAATGTTCATACTCCCACATTGACGACATGAATTATTGTAATATCTAAAAATAGAAATAATTAAATATATCTAACATAAACAATATTATCTTTCAACTACTTACGTCAATGGTAGTGTAAATGATGGCATCTTTTAAAGAAACGCAAATGCCGCAGATAATTCTAGAAACGAAGCGAAACGAAAAATAACAAAATATGACATATACAACCCTTTTTTTGCTATAAGAAAAAGGGAACATAAAAATCTACCTATGATGTGTTTCTTTGTCTTTGCCTTTCACTTTAGTCTGTCTACCTGTCTGTATATTTGTTTGTAATTTGACAGTGTTGTTAAACATTATTATTCTCTGTAAACATTTACCCACGTATTCATACGAGGGGTACTATTAATATTTCGGGAATAGCAAATAATAACAAACATATTTAAATGAAAATGGCTTTATTGTTTTTTAAAATACTCCTCTTGATGATCAATATAGTTTTGCATTCGTGCAAACCATTTGTCATAGCAGTTTTTCCATTCCTCTTGAGACACCTCCAAAACATGGGTTTTGAACGCTTCAACTGCTTCTTCGGAGCTCGTAAATCGTTGACCACGCAGTTTACCTTTGATATTCAGGAACAAGATGAAGTGATTTGGTGCCAAATCAGGACTGTACGGAGCATGAGTCATCAATTCGACGTTTTGGCTGCTCAAAAATTTACTTGTTTGACGAGATGTGTGAGAGGTCGGTTTTACGAATTTCTGCGACGACTTCGGGCAATCAAATGGTCGTGTACCATTCAGAATTGACCATCCTATGTTGCTCAAGAGGAACAGTGGCCACATGACCCATTTTGCCGAAGACACAGGCTACCATTTGCTTCCCTGTGCTTCTTCCACGAACAACTTTTGTTGGATTTAGATCGTCTTGGAATACCCACACGGTCGATTGCTCTTTTGTTTCCCTCCCATACGCATATATACATGACTCGTCACCTGTCACGATTTTATACACGTCTTTTGAAGTACCACGGTAGAACTTTGAAATCATTTCCTTACACCAATCGACACGATCCTTTTTTTGAGCGATTGATAAATTATAGGGTATCCAACGAGAACAAATTTTTTTTACAACTAAGTGTTCAAATCGAATGTATTGAAGTGGAACTAATGTGCAAGGATGCCTCTATTTCACAATATGTCACATGACGATCTTGCGTTATCAGTTCACGCACTGCATCGATGTTTTGTGGCACAACAACTGAGTTTGGACGACCTTCACGGAATTTGTCGGCGACCGAACTACGACCACGATTGAATTCACTACACTATACTGTTGGTTTTGAGGGTGCTTTATCGCCATACCAAGAACTAAGCTCATCGACACATTCTTGTTGAGATAATGCACGTCGAAAGTTGTAAAAAATAATCCAACGAAAACCTTCTCTTGAAATTTCCATTTTTTGGCCAAATTGATTTTCTTAACTCAGTGTAACCAAAACAAATAGCACTTGTACATCAAAAGGTTGTGAGTACGTTTATACTAAAAAATGTCAAACTTTATTATGGTGCTGCCAGGTTTTAGCTATTGACATTAGTGTTGCCAGTTCCCGAAATATAAATAGTACCCCTCGTATAAATATGAAACAACATTTCAATTCCATTTTCGTTAAAACACAAATTTTAGCCGTTAAACTGTATACATAAACAAATATTAATTTTTACACAAGGTTCAAAATAGACATTTACAGCTAATACTTCTTTATGAATACAGTTTTAAGTCTTAAAATGTGTTTTAACTAAAATGTTTTTGCAATCTGAATTAAGATTTTTTATGAATACGGGCGTTAGTTTTCAAATACACATTTAGTCTTTATTAAATTTGAATATTTTATTTTGTCTTTTATTTAATAAATAGACAAATACTTTCACCGGTGAAAACGCAAAATTGAAGTTGTTTTAATCCACAATTTTGTTTTTTGTATGAAAAACAGATGCAAAAATCTCTCATAGTTGATTTTATGACATATCTTACAAGAGTCGTAATTTTTAGTATCATTTTACTCATCTCTCATTTGTTCTGCGTATATCTTTCAATCTGGTTGTCGTCCACACTTTTAATGCGCTTATCAGCACAATTTTTTTTTAGCAAAATAAATTATTAAAACATTAGTAAAATATTAGTAAAACATTAGTTCCAAGCAGTTAAGCGCTGAATAAGTATAACTAAAATTTTAGCTGAAAACACAATTTCCGCAAAACATTTGCTAAGAATTAATATACTTGTTTAACAAGAAGTTTTACTAATTTTTCTACTAACTTATTTTTTTAAGTGTAATTTAATGTAGTCTTTACGGAAAAAATATTGTAAGTGTACGAATGGTCAGCCTATATCTATATCGATTTCCTGGTTAAAATTTATCAATGGAATACGCCATACACAATTACGTACTACGTTTTCAACAACATTTGAACCTTTACATTAGAAAATGTTAGACGTTTCGTATAAAAATTTCCAACTTCAAGCATTAAATCGCATTAGTAATCGGTAAATTAAAGCATGAAGATATCAGCATATTTTCTCCTAATCTATGGAACGATTAATATCCAAACACAAGAATTGCAACATCAAGAACAATTGGTGGAATTAATAAATGAAATTCACTATGGATTAAATGCAACTACAATGATTATTTGTAATTACGAGAGAAAAGAATCTAAAGACTGGTCAACAAAAGTAAATGCAATGAATTTATGGCAAAAATTAAAACAACCGAAAATATTAGTCAAAATGGACTTTCAACAACAATTGAAATTAAATTTTGATACTCAAATCTTAACAATAGTAACGAGTGAGGAATTTCTGAATGAAGTGGAGTGGAAAGATTTGAGAAAAATCTTAAAAGGCTGGACCCAGACAGATGTTTTATTTATAAAAGATTTCAAGAATTTTGAAAATGCCACAAAGGACTTGGAAACATTTTTTGAAACTAGCTGGAAACAAGGATTTTTTAATATATTATTAAGTGACTTAAAAGGAGACAATTTGCAGACATTCAATGCTTTTCCACAAATAAAAATTAAAAATACTACGCTCAATGAATATCTACAACAACGCAATACCCTTTTAGATTATCAAGGATATAAAATACGAGCCAGTGCTGGTAATAATCCTCCCAGAACTTATGTCTATTATAACCAACATCAGGAATTAGTATGTGAAGGTTTAGTACCAGAATTAATTAAAATATTTGCTCAACATTATAATTTCACCATCGAATGGATATTAATGCCACATTTTGAAACTTCAGCTTTAAAAGATTGTTTAAATTGTCTTCTAACAGATGCCATTGATATTTGTGGTGATTTTTTACCTTTTAATGAAAAATCATACAAAATAGCCCATCCGGTATTTATAAATTATGGTTATATTTTAGTGCCATTTGCACGTACTATACCAAAATTTCAATATTTTCTTCAACCATTTCAAAATGAAATTTGGTTATTGATTTTTTTAACCTTAATCTTTTTAACCTTCATACTATCTCTGATAGAACGGTTCAAAGTGGGTTTTTGGAATTTGGGTAAATTTTTTATGAAATCTTTACAATCTATCATATATATTGGTGCGAACATTCCCAATTGGTGGGGTATACAAAAATATTTATTATATTTTCTATTAATACCATTTGGTTTTATTATTTCTAATCTTTATAGTAGCTTTCTATCAAGTATTTTAACTTTAAATGTTTACGAATCTCAAATAGATTCTTTGGCGGAATTAAAACGTCTTCAAATTTCTGTATTAATTACTGACATGGATATGGAGGTATTAACTTTATTTAATTCTTTTGAACCAATTTCAGATAATTATCTTAAAATTGATATACCAACATATTTGGAATTTCGTAATAATTTAAATCCTAAATTTTCTTACATTAATATTGATGATAAGTGCGATTTTTATTTGTATCAACAGAAATTTTTGCATAGACCCCGTCTGAGAATGATGTCAAAGCCATTGGCTGCCCTATGGGCTAATATACCTATGCCCGATAATTGGCCATTTTCGGAATTATTTAATCGTTATATGTTGTTAATGTTTGACACTGGTTTGATACAACATTTTCAAGAACAATCTAAGGAGCAAGGTATTGTGTTGGGTCATATTCGTTTTTTTGAAACCGAATTTTATGATGTAACGCCTTTGAGTACAGATTTTTTTCAAATGCCAGCAATTTTGTTGGCTATAGGTTATTGTAGTGGTTTTATAAGTTTTATAATAGAAAATATTGTTTATTATTAAAAAAAAAAAAATAATGAAATTAAATTAAGCCATTTTGTTCATTAAGGCGGTCAAAAAAAAAAAAAATTGGGAATTCGCGAGCTCCACAATCACTAAAATATGCCATTATGAAAATAAATATGGTCTGCAAAAAAAAAAAAAAATCTCAAAAAAAGTTTTGTTTCGAGGTCGCAGATTGAAATTGAAGTTGTTCTATAATTTTATTTGAATCAAAAAATAAAAAAATAATGAGAAAAAATAAAAAAAATTAAAAATAATTATTATGATAGCGACACATCAAATCGAATATATTTTTGGGCGAGAATTCCTTATACGAGTTTTAATGAAATTTTGTCAGTAAACTAATGAAGTTTTCGTTACAGTGTAAATGAAAATTTTCTTAAAGTTAACGAAGAAAGCTTCATAGTTTTAATGAAATTATTTTTAATGAAACTTTTTCATAAATCGTATGAAATTTTTAATAAATAATATGAAATTTTATGAAAAACTGAGTTAAATAGAAGATATTTACGATTAACACTAAATGGCACGAAGAATGTTGATGAAGACCGTAGTGGGTCAGAAAATGCATTCCATTCATGCTAGTGTCTAATAACTTTTTCTGTGTTTTTTTTTTTTTTCTAATAGTCAAAGTAAATTATCATATAAAAATTATAATTTTTCTGTTAATTTAGAGAAAAATTTGTCATGATCTCAAACCGAACGAATAAAATCTCACACATAAACTTATAGATCAACGATAAAATTCACTATTAAACCACCCACCAGGTACAGTGTAAAAATCGTTTAATGTATATGCTCGACATATGTATTAACAAAAAATCTTTAATGTTTGTTGATATGCTTTGCTTATGTAGAAGGATAGTATATGATGACATTAGAGAAAAGAATTGCCATTTAAAGTTTTAACTGAAAGTTAAACTGGCAATTATGATAATGACTAGAGAAAAAACAAACCCACTATAAATAGAAATCGTTTGTGGTAAATTTCATTCTAACTCAACGCACAGAGTAATGTGGGACTTAACGTTACCCAATTTCTTTAACGTGTGAGTTAAATAGAAGATATTTACGGTTAACACTAAATGGCACGAAGAATGTTGATGAAGACCGTAGTGGGTCAGAAAATGCATTCCATTCATGCTAGTGTCTAATAACTTTTTCTGTGTTTTTTTTTCTAATAGTCAAAGTAAATTATCATATAAAAATTATAATTTTTCTGTTAATTTAAAGAAAAAATTGTCATGATCTCAAACCGAACGAATAAAATCTCACACATAAACTTATAGATCAACGACAAAATTCACTATTAAACTGCATTAATTTAATGAAGAGTTTCAATGGACGATTTCCAGTGACAATTCATAGATATAATGCAAAGATTCATTGATATCAAGCAGATAATTCTCTCAGTGTACGATTATGAAATCCAAATTTTTCAAAATAGAAAAACAAACACTTTAAGCGTTTAAGTTTTTTTTTTGTTTTTTTTTTATTTGGCGAATAAGAATGTGTTGTTTCATCAAGACAATGCACCAGTTCACTCATCAACTATTGCGATGGCCAATATGAATATATGAAAGTTCGAACTGTTTCATCTCGCACCTTATTCGTCAAATTTAGCTCCATCGGACTATTTTCTATTTCTAAATTTGAAGAACTGGCTCGGTGGTAAAAGATTTTCCAACAATAAAGATCTGGAATCTGTGGTTGATGACTAGTTTAAGCAGCTAGACAGTTCTTACTATAAACAGGGCATCGAAGCTATTGAATATCGCTGAGAAAAGTGTATCGAGCTAAAAGGAGATTATGTTGAGAAATAAAGAAAATTTTTCCCGAATTTGTTGGGTTTTTTTTTTTGTTTGGTCGGCTAATTTTGGGACCGCCCTCGTATTTTGTTTAGTTTAGTCTTATTATGGATTTAAAAATTGTTTAATGGCTGTCATTGTTGAACATATTTTGAAGTCCTAAATATTAATGACTCGTAGTAATTCTATTCTTTGGCGTACTTCTGGAAAATGCGATCTACAACGTAATTTATATTTTATGTCTTTATATAAATTTTGTATAAGTTTTTAACTTAAACGCTTATGAAAGCAAATGTTTAGAATTTTTTATTGTTCCTTTCGGATGTGGCATCAGCTGCTTTATACAAAACTTGCGGCTTTTTTATGTTTTACTATCCCTACACTTTTTGTTAAAAGTAATTTGAACGTGTGTTTTTTTATGTTCGTACTTAAATTGCTATTTCCTTTATCTATTTTTTCTTTTTTTTTAATTTAATTTTTTTTTTTGTAACCCTATTCATAAAGGGCACTAGTTAGAAATGTATAGAATTCGATTTACTGAAAATGACTAAACAAATTTATTATATATGTAGGTAATTTGTAATACAAAATTTAGAAAGGATGGTCATCTACTGTTACTGAATATGCTATATACAGTGGTGATTACTCGTGAGTTCATCTAAGTACTTTTTACACCTAAAGATTTAGGTAGAAAAATATTTGACACTAGAACTAGAATATAATTTTGTAAAGGCATAAGGTACGCTGAATCCAATTCTGGTGTCAGAATCACTCTTCGACATCAGGCGTTCGAGGTATATTAACGGGAAAAGTGTCGTTTTTGATCAAAATGCTCCGGTTTTTCACGTTCCTGGAAATATATTTTTTGAAATACTTTAAACGGTATCTGAACAAACTACTCTTACCCTTTTTTTCAGTTTTTGAATTTGTATCGGCATGCTTCTGCTATTGCTAAGCTTGTACTATTAAATACGGTGAATAACTAAATAATTGGGTAATGCATATTTATGTATGTTACGTTGAAATAATTTTCAGAATAATTTCGGCGGTTTATCCCAGGAAAACTTTGGTAATGGGTGCGATAAAGTAATGCATTACCTTGTAATGTATACTCCTTACCTGTATCATTATTTTCCAACAAAAAGTAATGAGTTACCGATAATGGGTTACATAATGCATTACTTTGTAATGCATACTCTTTACCTTCATTATTATTTCTAAATATAAAATAATGAGTTACCAATAGTTGGTTACATAATGCATTACAGTGTAATGTATATTCCTGACCTACAACATTATTATGAAACATAACGTAATAAGTTACCTATAATTGAACACTCATGGATTACCTTGTAATTATACATTATTACCTTCTACATTATTTCGAAACATAAAATAATAACTTACCGATTATCAATTGCACAATACATGAATTATAAACGAAATGAAATGAAAATATCATTTTGAAAATCTATTTATAGACACATTACTTTGCGATATTTTGTAAGCATGAGAGTAAGTTATATATTTTTGACTTCACGAAGGAAAACTCGAGGCACTACGATTCATTTACCTTTTAAGCAATCAAATATTATATGTATCGATAGCTCAGTAGGCAGAGTTCTCGCTTAACTAATTGTTAACAACCAGAGACCCCAGGTTCAAATCCTAGCGTAACCAAGTTGTTTATCTAATTAAAAATAAATATTTGTAATAATTTTTTTTTATTAAAATCTATTTATAGACACAATACTTTTTCCCACCATGTAACCATATAAGTAACCAGTTACTTTAGCCCCTACAAGATAATGAGTTCACTCATTACTTTTAAACTCATCGCCTGTAAAATTCATCAGTGAAGTAAGGTGTAATGTAATGCGATACACTACTTTAGCCATTATTTGGCAATGTGTGATTTTGCTGGGATTATAACTAGAGATGATAAATTTGCCTCTTTCTTACTCTTTTTTCTTTAAGAACTGTCTTCTCAGATTTTCATCATTGAAATGCTTTTTTTCCCAAAAATTATTATTTTTTAAAAGTGTATTTTTTTTACTTTTTTTGGAGCATTTTTCATAAAAAATATGAAGCCTTTCATTAAGTTAAGAAAATTTTGGTTTATTTTGAAAAGAAAAGTTTTATTGATTAGCTTAAAAATTTCATTATGTTTCGTCCAACAATATTGCCTCTGTCACAGAGGCTCTGTGTGGAGAATTTTTTGCCGAACCGATTTATAGCGACTTTGAATACCAAATTTAAGGAAAAATACGAAAGCTGCAGGCAAACTGAATGCCAAAATTTTTCCGATTTCGCCGAAACTTCGAAAGCCCAAAAGTGAATTCGCTGTTTAACAAACATTTTTCCACCAGTAAAATTTTTTTTATACATTTTCTAGTGTCCGCCCGAACAGTTTGGCCAGAAAATGCATTTGGTCTGTATTCGGTATTATAAAGCATTATGGACAAATTTGGCGGATGGAAAAATGTTTATTGGACTGATTAGATGCTATTTTGAGTGTCAAATTTAAAGAAAAGTCTGTAGCTAAGCAATAAATTCACTGTTCGGCCTTAGAAAGTTCGGCCAAATCGAAAATAGTTCGGCGGCCGAACTCTTAACTTTATAGCTAACCTTCGGCTTTTCTCTTAAATTTTATACACAAAATCGAATTAAATCGGCTCAACAAACATGTTTCCAATACCAAAATTTGTCATCATTGCCTCTAGATATCAAAAAATCGACGAAATATAGTTTTTTGGCCGAACTGTTCGGTCGGACTCTAACATTTTCTTATCGAAATATACGGTAAGATAATACAAATTTCTCTGTAAACGAAAGTATGTATGTTTTGTATGCAAAATGATGAATGTATGTTTCAAGAACTTGTCCAATAGATAAACCTAAGCAATTTCTCAATAATCAAATTTAATTTTTTTTATTTTGAATTGTCAGTTTTGAGATCATAATTAAATGTTACTATTACAAATATAAAACTCTAATTGTTAATAAATGTAAGAGAAGGTGGAAAAAATTCTTGTGGGGATCAGCGCTAGAGGAAAAACAAGCGCTATACGGAAAGTTCTCCCGCAAAAGATTTAATTGATTCGGAAAAAGGTTAAGGTTTAAATGATTTTTTAAGATTTCGAAGATAAGACTGCTTCAGTAAAGAAAATTCTAAAAAAAAATTCTAAAAAACTTTTTTCTTTTTTTTTTTTTTTAAATAAAAACAGAAGTTAGTTAAGTGATAATTTAATCAGAGTAAATTGCTAATTTCAATTAACTAAAATTTTGTTAAGTTAACAGATTTACTTTTGCTGTTCTTCTTTTATTAATATTTAGCAAAAAAAAAATCTGTTAATTTTAGCAGTTTTTTCTGCAACGTAATTTTTAACAAATTTTTAGTAGGTTTTTTTTTTGTTGATATTTTACACGTTTATTTCTGTGAGTGTATAAACTAAATCTTACACTAAGAATATCATCGGTGTGTTTCTATTCCCCTCAGTCTCTCAATCTGCCCTCTTTTTATTTGTTCATAAACTCGCACCCAGCAAATGAAAACATGTTGCAGAAATTTAAAAGTTTAAATTAATTTTTATCAAGTTTTTGAATAATAATTTAATAAAATGTTTATTTATTTAAAATTTTAACGATATAAAAAGCAAGATAAAGTTAAAATACATTCAGTTTTAATAGAAACTAACAAAATATAAGCAAAATAGTGCGTCCCTGTAGGCTAGTTGGTAGCTTACTGGCTTATCAGTGCGGGGGTTGTGGGTTCGATTCCCACCAGAGGCACTGATCTGTTTTTGCTCGGCTAGGGAAATGGTTTATAATTTGTAATTATATGATTATTAATTAATAAAAAAAAAAAAAAAAAAATAAGCAAAATAATATAAATGTGTTTTAAGCAACAATTTTGTATCAACATGTTGCCAATATTTTTTAGTGTAAAAAAAATGTTTACAATACCTCGCCCGAGTTCAGTTGGTAAGTATAAAAAACGCTGTGTACCGGTAGCTTCTCTATTTGTATATACTCTTTGATATCATGTCATAGCATGAAGTATAATTTTCATCACCCAGACAAATGTATGATTTTTAAAGTAAATATTTTAACACCATTTGTGCAACATTCATACATTGTTGTTAACTTTTTTTTCCTAATATGTAATTCATGCTTTTTAGATCCGGTAAAAAAATAAAAGTATAATTTCAATAACTAGAATTTAGATCCTAAAACATCACAGCAGCTCTAGACACGCAATCTTGTTGTTTTTGTTTTTTATGATTATTTTTTTACAACTACATATTGCATACTATGCCACACCATACTATGCCACACCATACTATGCCAAAGCCATTACATGCCATACTTTACAACCGTACTTACTACGTTTAGTCTACCCGACCAACAACCCAACCCACTTGTACGTTATTTTTAAGATCCCCCCTAAGTATTATAGTCATACTCGTGTAAAAGTATACAAGTGTAGTACGTGTACAATAGGGCGGTAATTATATTCGTGGCAATTTTAGATTTAGACTATTAAAGGAATTAAACAAGTACACTAAGAAAAAATAATTGCTGCACACAGAAAACAGTTTCATTGCTACAACCGAATTTTTTGCCAACCGAATTTTTGTAGTCATGTGTACTATGTTAAAATATTGTTGCTGATCTGGTTGTTGTAACTGAATTTCTATTAGACTAGGTAAAACTTTTAACCGTACCTACCGAATCAGAAAATTATGATTGTTGGACCAGTCGAAATTATTTTGTAGAACCTATCAAATTAATTAAAATAATACACCGTTTCCATTCAATTATAATAATTTTTTTTTTATATTTTTATTTGAGGAAAACTTGAAATAAGTAAATAAAATATAGAAAAAATAGAAGTTAGAAGATAAGGTATTACAGATATATAACTAAAGTCTAATAGCATTTATATGTTAAAAAAATTCCTTAAAGTGTTTTTCTTTTTATAACGCATAATTTCAGAGATTTCCCTGAAAAAATAGCGTACGAATCCGCAAGTTTACTAAGACATACATTTTAATGAGATTCTGAAATTGTTTTCTCAATTGCTTATAACACTGCGAGGAAGAATCCAATGCTATGAATGAATTGGGTTAGCATAGTTAAACTCCCTATGTGAAAATAAGTGAAAATAGAGATAAATCTTAACTCATTAAAGACGCGTCATACGCATCATTAAAACATGTTTGAAATCTTTTTAAATGGACCTTTAGTGGAATTATTATCAACCAAAGTTAAACCTTTAACATAATATAAAACTAACACGGTTAAAGATATTTTAACAATTAAAGTTTTATATGAGTCATTCCAAAAATTGCAATTAGATTTTAGTCGTTTGTAATGAATCTGTTTGGATTTTATTGAAAGTAAGCACATTTCAACGTTCTGTGATATATATTCTGTAGTAAGTTTTTTCTTAGTTCGGTGTAGTGCGCGTTCTAAAGCATCTAAAAGTTCGATAATTTTAACAAAACTAAGAATAATACATAATGTTTAAGCTGCCCTAACAATTTAGGTTTCTATCCGATTTTTACAAATCTTTCCAAAACGTTTGTGATGATAAAAAAAACCTCATTAAACTTGCAACTTTTACAAAATAACCGTATTACTTAGACATAGGCTCCATCCATTATGGTAAACAATTAGACATACTCTGCAAGGGTATCACCATAGACCACAAGAACAACAACTGGCATTATGAAACTTAATGAGAGAGGAATTAAAGGTTTAGTTCAAATAATAGGTGGTTAAAAAGTGTATACCTGTTCCTTCAGTAACCCAGTGATGCATAGCTTACACTATTTTAACTTATGCCGTTAATTTACAACGTGTAACTGCTTAAAACAAAATCTTCTTATACAGATTTTAAAATAAATTTTATTTCGAATATGTTTGTATTTTTTTTTTTGACAACTAATACAAATTTATTTTCTTTTAGCTATGGTCTTGATTTTTTTATGGGTATGACAACAAAAATTTCAAAAATTTATTTAAATATGTTTTATATTTGGTGACGCAACTGAAAAATCATCACAAAACCTTAAACCTTATTTTAAAATCGGTAAATATAACTAAGATTCAGTAGATATTATTTAGTAGAGCATTAGGAAAAATTAGTTATATAAATTTGATTATTGCAACAAACATGTAATCACAGTGTCTAATTATTTGGGAAAAAATTAGCTTTTTTGCATTTTTTAAGCAGTTGCCACTATCAAAATATTTGAAAAGAAAATATTTTTGTCTGAATTGGTTAGGAACATAGAATTGATTAGGGCAAACATATAAATTTAGTTGAAATTTCAAATTTTTAGTTACTGAGGACAACGATTTGTTAATATAATAAATATTTTGCAATCTTAATCAAATTTATGCTGTTATTGTAAAATCATGGTAAATACAACAATTTTCTAACTAATATTTTCCCTGTGTGTGTTATTACAGGAAACACATGTCTGCTGAACTGTAGTAATATTAAATTGGTAGAAAAAATTAGTAGCCGCTACTAAATTTTAGTAAAGTTTCAGTAAACTGCAATTTAAAATTAATTTTCTAAAATCAGCTAAAAATTTGCTAAATTTTAGTGCATCCAATAGAAATTCACAGAAAAAAAATTAAAAAAGTAAAATAAAGCAAAAAAAAGTGTTATTTTAACATCATATAGACAGTTGCAGTTAATTCTTAATTAATATACATTTCACAAATTTAATTTAGAAAGGTTGAGGTTAAGAAGAAGAATAAACGTTATTATCTAAAAATTATAAACACTATTAATTTTCAAAAGTAGACTAGTTTCTGTCTTTTTAATGGACAGGCGTCATCAGTGATTTTTCATTTAAAAAAATCTATTCTGATAAAATCTGCAAAAACTTTTGCTAAATATTTGAAGACAGAAAACGGCAAACAAAAACTGTAATATTACATTTTGTTTTGCTATATTTAATTTAGTTGACTGCTAATAGCGGTATATCCTGAACAAAATCGGCAGTTTTTGTATTTTTAACTAATATTTAGTAGCGTTTTCTGTTATTTACTATTAAATATACAAATTATGAGTTATATTTTAGTTAAAATTTAGTTAATTCAAAACTTTCTGGATACATAGAAAATCATCTGAACTTTTTTAAGAAATAAAAAATTGTTGCCGATTTTTTGATAAACTGAGTTTGTGATTACACTAAAAAAATACATATGCGGCATTCATTTGTTTTTTAAAAAATTTCATGTATAAAAAAACTGCATTAAAACATGCAAAACTGCGAATAAAGCAAATTTGCGTAAAATCTGGTCCATAAGTGAACAAACTGGATGCGGAGTTAAAATCAGCGTGGCCGAAATATTTAGGATCAATGGTCGATACTCATGTTTTATTTTTCGCAGTGTTAGTTTTAATAAATAGTACAACAAAATTCAAGAATTTTCGTAAATATATAAAAAAAAATTAAAAAAAAAAATGAAAATGAAAAATAAAATATAAAAAAAAATTCCAAAATTATTTCGTATTTTAACAAAATATTTGAATATTTACAAATCTTTTTTGTGTTTTAATAAAATTTCGTAAAAATATATAACAAACATTTTGATTCTTAAACGAAATGTGATTTGTGTATAATATAACAGGAATGGAGCAAAATTGATTATTACTATGTTTTTTGTTAAAGTTCTGCCTATTATGGAGGCTCTAGCTTTTCTAAAACTTCGGGTTCTGATGAGATCTTTAGCCAGATCGAAATACTAGTATCAAACTAGCTAATATGTTTGATTTGCTTTATTTTTGTAAATATACGGAGGTTGAAAGCTCGTTATAAATTGGAAATAACATAAAAATAATCTCGATGTATATAAAAACAAAAAACTAATATAACTGTAAAAAATATTACTTGAGCCAGAGTACACACTAAAAATTTTTTTTATATAAATAGAACATTTTTGGTCTTCAAAGTTTAGTAACGTCATGATGCTTGTTAGGAAAATACCTAACCACGTGCTTGATTACTAAGAAGACAAGAATGGAGCAAAATTGATGATTAATAGATTTTTTGTTAAAGTTTTGCCTATTATGGAGGCTCTAACTTTTTTAAAACTTCAGGTTCTGATGAGATCTTTAGCCAGATCGAAATTCTAGAATCAACCTAGCTAATATGTTTGATTTGCTTTATTTTTGTAAATATACGGAGGTTGAAAGCTCGTTATAAATTGGAAATAACATAAAAATAATCTCGATGTATATAAAAACAAAAAACTAATATAACTGTTACAAAATTTTTTGTTATGTCAAAATAAACAAAATTTTCCTAAAATCAAGTATAGTTTTCGTGTGTTTTACCTATGGATTTTTAGGAGCGTGCTGTTCTTATCTTTCTAATATTTAAGAAGCAATTGTGCTTATTTCTGTAATTTCATTTGTAATTCATCAAAAAAAAAAAAAAAAAATCTGGCACCCCATAAACCAAACAAACATATTCTTTATCAGCATGAGTAGTGAAGCCATTATAGCGATACCTGCCTACCTATTGAAACGCAAAATACTTTGCTAATATAGAAGCGATGGTGCTAGTTGTTGGTCGAATTGTTTGCTGATATTATAAGCAGTCTGCTATTGAAAATGAGCCAAATCGGTTGTCGGGTTCAAAAGTTATGAGTGAAATATAAAGTCACTTTTCATACAAATTAATATTATATTTAAACTATGACAATTAACCGTTTCAACAAACGCTAAAAACTATATTAATTAAATAAACACAATATTTTTTGCGTAAATTGGTGAATTGGCAAAATTGTGTTCGTACAAGTTTTGTTCAACATTTTTTTTTAATAAATTTGATTTAAACAAAAATGTTTTTGATCTTACTGGATGGTGAGAACACACATTTTGTTATAACCGACTTTAATGCTTACACTTTTTTAACTATATAAATTTTAGCTAAAATTTTTACACTTTTATTTCAGTTAGTGTGCGATGCATCCCCTGACTCTAATGCTACAAATTCACTGAAGGTGTTTTAAAACAAAAAAGCAAAACAAATAACTGTCACCTTAATTTACAAATGCATCTTTTTTATTTTTAAACAAACGTAGTTATAATATTCTAGTTATGTTCACCATTTATGTTCATCTTGTAGTCTGTCCGTCCTTTTATCTTTAGTTTGTTTGTCTGTCAGCTGTTTAAGGCACAAATATTTTATGGCTTTAATACTTATGAGTACTTTATGGTTTAGTTACGTATTTATGCAGACTTATCATATTAAATTTATACGAAACGGCAACAAGAAGTGAACTGCAAAATTAAAAAAAAAAAAAAAACTATACTAAACTATTATATCTCTCCATATACGAGTATTTATGTATTTAGAGCATTTAAATATGTATGTCGAGTAGATGTATCCTATCATGTTTAAATTGTATTTGAAGAAGAATAGTTGTATTTTATGAGTGGTAAGTGTGAGTGGGTCATCTATTTGGATTTAGTATATTTATATAAATATTTACGAATATATAAACATATTTATTTACAAACCCATACATATAAATGTAGATATGCAGAATAGGGTAAATTTAGTATTTTTTTTACTCGAAAATGTAATTAAATTAAATTATGAGATTGTTAAACCTACACTCAAAAAAATAAGTTATAGTATACTATTGAGTATACTATTTCTCAGTAAATTTTTTGTTGAAATTGTGTTTTCAGCTAAAATTTTAGTTATACTTATTGAGCACTTAAATTAAATCAATATTTTACTAAAGTTTTACTAATTTATTTGGCTAACAAAATTGTGCTAATATGCACATTGATAGTGTGGACGAAAAAAAGATTAAAAGATATACGCAGAATGAAATAGTGGTCGCGGCATGTCCATATGTAGTAGAGACGAGGAAAATTATACTAAAAAGTACAACTCCTGTACACAGAAAAAATTACCAACCTAAAATATCTAATAAAAGATTTGATTTGAATTAAAGTAAATTTGTTTCTAAACAAATATTCAATTGAATCAATTAATATTTTAATTGACTTTTAAATATAATAAATGCATATTTTATTTAGACATAGTTCTCGAATTATTGTTTCATATACTGTCTGTTGAATAGAAAAGTTTCTCTATAAAATACCAAATGCATTTGTAGTTTACAAACAAAACAAACACAAATACAAATACACAAACAGACACAACATTACCAAAAACACATATTAATACAAACGTGTCTTTGACACACTTGTTTTTTGAGTGTCATAATGTTTTTTTGTATATAGTTATTTATAGCTTTTTTTCTTTTTAATATTCCATAAAAGTTTTAATTCATATTATCATTGCTGTGATAGGTGCAAAATCAATTAAAATTGGGTTGGGGTGTTTAATTTGTTTAAATAAGCCGTATCCAACGCTCTCTTCTAAAACCCTGAACTGGTTTTAGAGAGTTTCGAAAAAAATGTGTTAACATTGGTATTTTTAATAATTTAATTTTCTTGCTTTTAAGCAGTTTTAATACAAGTTTAAAGTTAATTTGTGTTGTTTAATGTATTCTCTGCATACGTTTTGTATAATTAACACAACATTTTGTTTGTATATACTAAAAAATTTGCATTAAAAAACCTCGAAAAAAACTGTTTCTCTTAAATCTAGTTGGCATATAAAATAAATAAAAACAGATGTTGAGTTGGCTTAAAATCATGGTTGGCAAACACTATCTTTTCATTTTATGAAAAATTTTTAGACTACACTCAGAGAACTTCTGCTCTAAAAATATGTAGTTGTTTGGATTGTAATACAGTTTCTTTATTTTTAATGTAAATGTCCGTCATTTGTAGAACAAATTTAATTTTTTACTTACCTTGTAGTTTATTAAAAAAAAAAACAAACCACATTAAATGACTGTTTTATGATTTTAAAGTAGTTTAAAAAAAAAAAAAAAAAATAACTGGTTGTTTATTTTTTACTAACATGTGGTTCATTTTTACTTTAATTGTTAGTGATTTTTTGAACAGTAATAACAAATGACAAATGTTAGTAGAATTTAATGAAATGTTAGTCGTTCTTTCTTCAAGTGAAATTTCATTTGTTTTTTTGCCAACAATTGCTTTCGTCTTTACCTACTTAATATCCTAAGTGTAGGATTCCAATAGTGGCATGTTTCTTCTAATATCAAAGGGGTTATTTCAAAATTGTACCAGTTAAATTTTGTTATGTCTACAAAATACCATTATAAATCGGTATTTCGATATTTTAGCGTTATTTTAACTTAAGTTAAATATATTTCACTAACAAACCGGTAAAATAGCAAAATAGGAACAGTTTTACAAGAACGCGCTATACAAGGAATCGCTTTTTTAAAATTTTTCATTTCATTAGCCAACCACCCAGGTATTGAATGGCAACCCTACTTAAAATCTAATAATTATAACATTTTTTTTAGTACTTTAATAAAAAAAATATTAATAATCGTTGCAAACAAAAAACCGTAGTTTGTAATTTTTTTTTTGCATTAAATTTTGAAATAATTTATATTCTAATTATAAACGGTGCTAAAAAATATAAAAAAGACTTTTCATTAAATGTTTATATATATAATATGTGTTGCCATATATAATTATATATAAAAGTAATAGATTTATTTTTGATTAATTGTACCATATACAGTTACATATGGTAAAATATATGGTCATATATAGGTTTATATCTGTTTCATATGATCTTATATACAAGATATGCTAATATATAACATACGATACAATGAAACAACAATACGTAATATATATTATGATATATTTCGCCATATTAAAACATTTTCATAAACTAAGTATAAGATATAAACATATATCGTAATAACACACATATAAGCATATATAACAGAGACCGAAAATAACAGTTATCCCGAAAACTTTAACTAAAAAACTCTATATGGTAGAGTTAACGGATACGTATACTATTATATACCAATCGATTCGTATTGAAATGCTCTTTCAGAATCTATGATTATCTTAAGAAAACGATCTCAACTCCACAGTTAAGAGTTATTTTTCAACGAAAAAATAAAAGATCAAATGAAACTCTTAAGAAGAGAGTTTTATTTCGCCTTCATTAAATAAAACTCTTTTGAGGAGTTTTATTTTTTCCGTCTGAAATAAAACTCTTTTGAGGAGTTTTATTTTTCCCCGTCAGAAAATAAAGCTTATTTGAGGAGTTTTATTTTGAAATTCATTTGAGGAGTTTTTTTTTTCGTCTAAAATAAAACTCATTTTGTTTATTTTCTTCTTTTTTTATTAACTTTATTTGCTATAATGTGTGTAGTAATTTATTTGTTTAATTTAACGAACATAACATTTTCTAAATTTTCTGCGGAAAGATTTGAACGCAGGTGGCTCAATACCAATTTAGGAGCAGATAATGCTCTTTCCACGCTTACCTGGGTTGCAGGTACACACTGTAAAGTTTTTGCCAATGTATACAAGTACGGATAGTGTGTTCTTTTAGCCTCCCAGAACTCAAGAAGAGGTTTATCAATCGATAAGGCATTGAAGAAAAATTGTCGATTTCATAGAAAGCTGTTTTTTATCCTCATTATCACTTCCTTCGCTTTCTTGTTCCCTATCTACATTAAGGGAGTTCAAATACTGACTGAGATTGAGATGTATCGCAAACATCCGGCGAAGATCGGAAAACATCCGGTGAAGATCGTGAAGCTTCCCTGCTTGTCGACGGTCGATCATTGTATTGGTTATTAAACTTGCCGTTTTAAATTATTATTGTTCTATTTTTATCTGTTAATGCAGTTGCAACTGGATTTTATTCAGCTAGTTATGATAAATAAAGATATAAGAAATAAACAACACACAAAATAACTGTTATAAAGGAACTTTTTTGATATCACTTATAACCGTTACGGTCCCTGGTATATAATGATATCAAGTTGTGTATGAATATATAGAAACTTTTTTCATCGAGTAGACCAAAAACAGCAAACAAAAACTTTAATATCCACTACATTTTTGCTATATTTACCTTGAAATTAGTTGAATTCAAATAACAGTATATTTTGTTTAAATCAACAGAAATATTTGCTTAAGAATTGTAGACTGCTGATTTTAGAAGAGCACATTTTATTTGCTTAAAAAATAATCTAAAAAAACATTTGAATTTTTCGCATTTCTTTCACTACTAATTTACCATATTTTTGCTGAATTTAACAGATTAATTCGTTACTTTCAATAAACTAAAATTTAGCTGAAATATAACTGAAATTTTGTAGATTTCTTTTTGTTGTTCTTATAACAAAAAGATTTAAAAATTTTAGATTTTGTTTTAGCATTTTTGAAATAAGTAGAAACATGCTTGAACTAAAAACAAACAAAGTTACTTTTTCTTAAATTTAATGTTGTTTCTGCTCGATTTAATTGTTTTTTTTCGGTGTATTCACTTTTAAATTTGCTTATGATGTCATATTTCTTAAAAGGGTAAATACAACCAATTAAAGAAAATACTAAAAACATCATAAAACAAAGAGCCTTCCTGGAATTGACAGAATAAACAATATACTATATACAAGATACTATATGAATTAACGTTCGAACTAGAGTAAAATCATATATTTTTTGGTTTTTGCTTATATGATATAGAATGATAAAATATAAGAAATATTATATCATGAGAATTAAATATTGAGAAAAATGTATAGAAATCAACTACATACTTGAATGAACAGCATTATATACTATATAAAGTATCTATTATTTGAATTTGTGGTTATCATGGGAATTAACAAAAAAAAAAAGTAATAACATCATACCACCATATATGAATATGATATTTATTATATCGAGGGCTTATATTCAATAACCTCTATCTTAAAAAACAGAACTTTACAGAATAAAAGAGTTTATTTTGCTTATTTAAAGTGTTTTTCAAATTCTATGTTCTACAATATTTCTTTTAGAGCAATTATTGAATCTCACATATAATTTATTTTTAAAATTTTGCATTACTTGCAATTTTGTGGAATATAGAGAATTTTGCATTTGAAAAAAATCGACGTGTAAAACAAATTTTATTTGATGGAGGGTTTTGTAAAGTAATACAATTTTTAATTTTTTATTAAAATTAACAGCAATAATACAACATAAGGTGTAAAAATAATAATAAATAATATTTAAAAACGAAATAATTTAAAAATTGTGCCCCCGGTAGGCTAGTTGGTAGCGTGCTGGCTTATCAGTGCGGGGGTCGTGGGTTCGATTCCCACCAGAGGCACTGGTCTGTTTTCGCTACAACGCGCCGAAGGCCATATTAGCTAGTGCTCGGTATATAATTTGTAATTATATGATTATTAATTAATAAAAAAAAAAAAAAAAAAAACTTAAAAATTGTAAAAAAAAACCAGTGCTTTAATTTTTTTTTGGAGTTTGTCTTTGATATATTATTGAAAAAAAAAAAAAAAATGGTATTCATATAGAATAAAAATATTTCTTCTTGAAATGTAAATATTACTAGTAGTAAGGACGAAGGCCTCTGTAGCCAGTTCCTCCCCTTTGTATTATTTATCTGTAAATTTAATTTACCATTAATAAATAAAAATAAATAAATAAAATGGTATTCAGGCGGAATTACACTCTTAAAGTCTTGTAAATTATTTCATTCATTTATCTACGGGTTCAAAAGTTACAGCCGGATTAGTGAGAGCGCATTTTTAATTTTCGCGCTACCTATGTACGGCAGCTATTATATACTTGTTTTACTTGCTACCTGAATTTTGGTGGAAATGATGCAAATCGTTTGAAATGCGCCAGAGTGAAGGCATATGAAGCTTCAAAAGAAGCCCAAATTGCTAAACGATTGCAAAAAACTGTAAGAAACAGCACAACACAAAATAACGAAGTCATACAGTACGAAGCAGGCATGGCAGATTGAAGGTAACCTTTTTTTTCTTTGTTCACAAACTTTGAACGCGTTTATCTTGAAACCATGTTTTTCGTACTGGTTGCGGCACTAGCGGGTTCATTTTTTGATAATTTTTTTTTTTTTGTATTTTTTTAAACTTGATTCGCTATCGTGTGACACGAGCTTTTTTTAAATTTTTTTTTCGATTTTTTATGAATTTTTAAAGTCAATATTTTTTTCAAAAAACACCACTTTTAAATTTGGAATATCAACAAAAATTGAAAAAAAAAAAAAATTAAAAAAAGCTCGTGTCATACGATAACCAATTTTGTTAAGATTAAAAAAAGTAATTTTTTTCCAGATCGGACAATTTTTGCGACTCCCAGCGCTGCAACCACGAGGCCCCGTTTTTTCTCTGCCGCCAGTTTGGAGCTCTATAAAACCATGTTGGAGTGAAAAATATATTTTTTTGATTTTTTTTTTTGTAAATTTTGGAAAAATGTTTGTTTTTGACTGAGTTATGAATTTTTAGAATGCAATGTCCCCCCTTAATTGTATTGGAAGTGGACCAGAATATAAGGCTTTTGGTTCATTGTGACCTTATATGGTTTAATACGAAGAGCTAGATCAACGTGTTCAAATCAAAATTTACTTTAAAAGTGATCTTAAACGAGATACCGTAGGATCGTTCTTTACCCGACGTGTTCTAATGGATGCACAATTTAGAACACAGCAAAACCACACATTATCATATAATGGGTAAAGTGATGTATCGCCATAGGGCTTCACCCATTACAATACACCTTACTTCACAGATGAATTTTATAGGCGATGAGCCTAAAAGTAATGTGTGGACTGATTATCTAATAGGGGGTTAGGTAACTGGTTACTTACGTTCGAAAAAGCAATTTTTCTATAAATAGATTTTCATAAAAAAAAAAATATTACAAAAATATTTTAAATAAATAAATAACGTGGTCTCGCTGGGATTCGAAATAGTGATACAATTAAGGAGTATACTTTACAAGTCAATGCATTACTTTTTTTTTTTTATTGATTAATAATCATATAATTACATATTATATACTATTACCCTAACCGAGCACTAGCTACTATGGCCTTCGGCGCGTTGTAGCGAAAACAGACCAGTGCCTCTGGTGGGAATCGAACCCACGACCCCCGCACTGATAAGCCAGCACGCTACCAACTACCCTACCGGGGCGCACCAATGCATTACTTTATCGCACCCATTACCAATGTTTTGCTGGGTAGTTTGTCATTATTTTTTTTATTATGAAAAAAAACCTTACGTTAAATATACTGCATCGAATGTGTTTTTTTTTACGAACTTATTATTGATTTTAACAGATTTTCTGGCTTATTGAGTAACTATAACATAATCCTTTGGTAAATATATACTAAATAATTAAAAACTTCGTTTTATCGTAACATTTGCTAAGAAAGTAACTTAATGTAATTGCAAGTTTGTTGTTATCAGATTTTGTTGACCAAAGACTCTTTTTCTACAATTGAATAAGAAATGTTTTGAAATACGTAAGAAAATATTACATTTTTAAAACTAAAATGGAAGAATTTCCGATTTTCAAAGAATGTCCTTTAAATTTCCTTGAAGATATTGTACTCAAATCAAATGTTCTTTTTACATTTATAAACACAGACAAAAAAAATCATTGTTAAAAACTAGAATTCGCGATATTTTAAAAACGAACTGCACGATTTATGAAATTTGGCCAGATTCGTTATCTGCATGCATAATTTAGTAAAAAAAAACATATTGCAATAGGAGTTTATGCAAAAAAAAAAATTTTGTTGAAGACAAAATTGAATTGTTAGAGATAGAAAAATAACAAAATGCAAATAAAATTTTAAAAAAAATATGTTTCTACTTTGAAATTGATACAATAGATGAGGCGTATTTTACGGAATACTTTGTCATCAAAAATGCATTTCGTGAAAATTTAAGATATTGGATATTGAATAGAGGCCCAAGATATGGACTATCCCAGAAAAACTTATTTGAATAGGTTTTAAGCTCGAAATAGGATCTCATATGAACATATATAATCATACACTGTTATAGCTGACCACATATGTAAATATATAGTACAACATATGACAATGTATGCTTACAGTTATTACTTGTAAGTGATGTAAAATTACATATTTCACTGATGATTTTAAACAAATCGTAGGTTGAGTATTGTTTTGCCCTCTGTATACGGCAAAAACTGTTCATATACGGCAAAACAATAGTAAGTCGACGAAATGTTAAGTATTTAATTCAAGTAATCTGGAGTTAAAATAATGAGTTTTTTAATATAATATTTTGCTGGGATATGTTTAAGTACATTTTCGACCAAACTAACGTTAATAGAAAACATAAAAATAAAAATGTACTTGTACTCTTAAGAGTTTCTAAAAAAACCAAATGTTAGTAATGATGACGATCAACATCATCATAGTAAGTAAAACAGAAAAACCGTATGTTACTCGTAGTATCTCTATATTTGTATCTACACGAAATAAGTCATGTTCATGTGTAGGGTTGCCAGATTCATTAAAAAATCAAAATGATTAACCAGCACTTCTTCTGAACATCTTTGGATTTTTATTTGCATCTAATATATCATTTCCAAAAAAGAACTTCTCTAAAAATTTGAATTTAAAATATCTAAATATTAAGTGCTTTTTTTATAATAAATAAATCTCAGACAAATTTGACATGTTTTATTTGTGAACTGAAAGAAACTAAACGTTTTCTTTACCACCATAGCGTTTTTTTTTTTTTTTTTGAAGAAAACGATTTTTTTTTAATTCTGAAAAGTTATGCTTTATGGACTTGTGCCCTTTTTGAAATGAAGGGTTCACAAAAAGAGCTGCGCTTATTGGTTTTTAAGAAACAAATCAGATCAGTTGTTTAAACTTTGTAAATTGCTTCCTGTACATTATTCAAAAAAAATAGACCTCATTTTATCATTTGATATATTTATAACAAATAAACTAACAGGAAATGAAATGTTTATTTGCTTTTTACAAAACTTTGTTTAAGGAAAACTTTGAAGAAAATTTTTAAGGTGTTTTTTAGTTGGGCTTTAAAATATCTTCACAAAACATATTTTTCCTTGATTCTTGACTAGCGTTAAAAATTCTTGTAAATCAAGCGAAATCAAGGCCATCTGGCAACCCTATTCATATGTTACATGAAAACAAAAAAAAAAAAATTGTAAATGATATAAATCTAAATACCATATAAAACAAACATTTTCATAGTAGGTATACTGTTCGATAAGTATTTGGAACTGCAAATATTGCACGAATTTGGTCAAGGCTGTAAAGAAGTGTAAAAACTTGCTCCATTAGTTAAAAGAATAATACACACAGAAAAATATTTCAAATTAAGTAGAAACAGAATTGAATTAAATAGAAACTGCTTTGAACTCAACTAAGTTTATTTTATTTTTAATTCAAATATGTTTCTACTTATTTTTAAAATGCTACAAAAAAATCTGAAATGTTTTTAATTTGCATTAAAACAAATCTAAAAAACTTTAAAAATTTCCCATTTCTGTGTGATTTTTTTTGTCTATTAAAATTTAGTTAATTTTTTTTTTGCTTATTTAAGCAGAATAATATGGCTTGTTCGAGTTATTAATATTTAGCTCAAATGCATTACAATTTTAGGTTAGGTTTAGAAGGGTTATGTGCCCAAGGGCACATCTCCACTCGGAGACCAAAACGGTCCATTGTGAATCTCTTCAGTGAAAAGGTAAGAAAAAATAGAAATAGACAGATAGATAGATTGACAGATAGATACAAAGAAATATCTACAAAACACGGATAGATACTCGCCAGAACAAGCTCCTATCGTCCCCTTACAAGAAACAGCCGTACTATTTCCCTGACAAAACTCAGCAATTCTACTGGATTGCATCCAGCGACACACCCAAGTTCGTCGTGAAATCTCTCTCCTAGCCGTTTCTGTCTGAGACCCTGCAACCTCGGACAGTGGCACATTATATGCTCAACTGTCTCCAGTTCCTCAACGTCCTCGGACAACCTGCAAAAGTCCGGTATGTCCCTGTCCCATCTGATTGTGAAAGCCGGTCAGGAACCCCGTAAGGGTCCTGAGGCCATCCCTGTCCAGTCCCAAAAGAACCTTGGTTGCCCCTGCGTCCAATGCGGGCCGTAACGCCCTAGACACCCTGCAGTCCATTCTGTCCCTCCATGACTGGTTAATACACTATTCTAAATACGAAGATTGTTTTAACCGTAAACAAAAAAGTTACAACATTTCATTTTAAAATTTAATTAGCTTTGCTAAGTAAACTCAAAAAAACACAATTCAGTAAAGTCAGCAAAATTTTTGCTGGGACGATCCTTGCAGAAAAATTTGCTAATATGTATAATCAAAAAATGCTAAATTTTGCTGAATTTACGAATTTTGTTGCTGATATTTGCAGTTTTTCTGCAAGAATTTTCTCAGCAAAAATGTTGCTGATCTTTTTTTTGGGGTATTTGTAAAAAATATTGGTAAGAAATATAGAACTTCTAAACTACTGATCCGATCGGTAGGAATAAAATTGGAAATTGTAAAAGAGTTATACATTTTTTTGTAATATTGTGATTGAGTCACCCTGTTTTAGTACAGGGTGTACTTACAGGTTGTCAAAGTTGACTACGTCGTATATAAAAAATCTTGGTTTAACTTTTGTAATTGTATACCGATTTATAAAATTTTTAGCCTGGAGTAATGTACGCTGTAATATAAAGAAAATGTATAGTTTATCTCCTCTACTTTAAAAGTTATTTAAATTTTAAAATAACATTTTTTTTTACCATGAGTTTTGTTGGGTTATCTACCACACAAACTTTATTATTTAATCGATTTAAATATAAAATATTTTCCGTGTTAATAATACTTCGGGTTAAAAGAAATAGCAAACTTTTTCAAATTAGCTTCAATAGTTAATTCGTAAAAAATCGTTGAAATTTAAAAAATTTATGAAAAATTATAATTTTTGTCCAAAACAGTATTTATATTTCTGTGCAATTTTTTTGGAACTTTGTTAGAACATCAATACAGATTTTAATATTTTCTGAAAGATTGGGCTTTAAAAAAAATATTTAAATTTAAAATTTAAAAATTTTGAACATGAAAAACTTTTGACAACATTTTTTTATTTCGGATTACGAACCAAAGTCTTCTGAATATTTGGTATGAATATCTTGACATACGGCTTTATAATTAAAACCAGATCAGAAGATTTTGTGAAAAATTAAAAATTTTAAAAATAAAACTTTTAATCCCACAAAAACCCAATTTTAATTAGTTTTTCTAACAGATAATCATTTTTTTTCTGATTCCGTATAGTTAGGACTATAATGTTTGAAAATATCGTTTTAATATCATAAAAAAAAATATTAAAAGCTTACCTCAAGCAATAAAGCTATTTCAATTTATTTTTGTTAAAATAAATTAAGTCAAAAATTACACCCGGACTAAAATTTTAGTATTTTACTACATTTTATATGGACACTTTATTTACAATTTCGCTATTCATTAAATATTATGCGGATTGTACCACTAAATAAAACAATTATGTGGTACGAATTTTATAAAAATCGTAAAGATTAACCCTTGTGGGCGTGGGCGTTGTGGTGTAATGGTTAGCGCGTTGGACTGTTACACAGATGATCCCGGGTTCGATTCCCGGAGACGACAACATCAATTTAGAAAAAGCAAAAGAAAGCAACACATTAATTAATAGGAAGAATTTCCTGAGCGTTGCTTCTCTCTTTAAAAAAAAAATGTAGTTTTTTCCATGTTTAAAAAAAAATTTTTTTTTTAAATAACTCCAATTTGTCTCAAATTCGTACCACATAATTTTTTTTATCTAGTGGTACAATACTCCGCACAATATTTAATGAAAATCGAAATTTTAAATCCAATTTCCTTATAAAGGATCCGCCAAATAACTTTTTTTTTTTGAAAATGCTATAAAAAAAAACTACCGAATATTTTCTCAAATTTCTTTTTTTATTTGAAAGTACAATCCTTCCGGTTAATAATGGAAAATAATTTAATTCAAATGGCTTCCTCGGCTGGCCATGCAGTAGCCTACACGATCGGTCCAATTTTTAAGCACATTATCGAATTATCGATTGTGTGCAGCTGTATTTCACCAATGGCCTCACGAATATTGTCCTTTAAAGCGTCAATTGTCTCTGGCTTGTTGGCGTAGCACTTATCTTTGACGGCACCCCACAAATAATAGTCCAACGGTGTCAAATCTCAGCTCCGAGGTGGCCAAACGACATCAGCTCTGCGGCTGATTTGAATTTTCGCACACATTCTGCAACATTACCATGATTTTCAAAGTAATGTCGCAATATTTTCCAGTGCTGTGAGTGTATACACAACCATATTCGTTCAGCGGAAGGATAAAACTAATTATCTGTCAAATCAGGCATGAGCTAAGTGTTACCATTCACGAAATAACCACTAGTTGAAAAAAAAAAAACGTTAGATGGCGGACCCAAAAGCGTACAAAGTAGTAAAATACTAAAATTG
Organism: Delia radicum; assembly: GCA_021234595.1. Taxonomy (NCBI): domain Eukaryota; kingdom Metazoa; phylum Arthropoda; class Insecta; order Diptera; family Anthomyiidae; genus Delia; species Delia radicum. Next base: position 19,350,206 of record CM037851.1, read on the forward strand.
TAATACGATGATTGATTTTTGCGTTACTTTTTTTACCTGTTTTATAATCCGAAATCAAAAAAGTTCTGAAATCCGCGTGCAATTTTTAACACACTCTAAATGGAGTTGTTTTTTTTTTTGGTCAAAAGTTTGTAATTTTTGACAAATTGCCTGACGTAGGGTGCATATCCAAAAGCTGGTGAAGATAAGTTTACAATTGTTTTCAAAGCCTAATCGTTTTAAAAATATTAAAGTTTGTATTGTTTTTTAACAGAGTTCCAAGAAAATTGTAAAGAAATATATTTTTTTGTCCAAAAATTACAATTTTCCATAAATTATTTAAATTTTGAATTTTAACGATTTTTCTTTACTACTTTTATGGTAAAGCATTATTAACACAGAAAATATTTTGCTTTTAAATCAATTAAATAATATATTTTTTATTTTTTTTTTTGGTAGATAAACCAGCAAAACTCATGGCAAACAAAACAAAATTTTTATTTTTAATTTTTAATAACTTTTAAAGTAGAGACCTATAACTTACTATAAGGATGGTTTTTCTTTATCTTACAACGTACATTACTCCATCCTAAAGAAATCGGTCCACCTTTACAAAAGTTACACCCTTCAAAAGATTTTTTATACACGAGGTAGCCAACTTTGACAACCTGTAAGTACACCCTGTACAAACACAGGGTGACCCAATCACAATCTTACAAAAGTTTAACACCTCTTTTACAAATTTTCAATTTGATTCCTTCAGATTGGATCAGTAGTTTAGATATTTATTTATTACCATTTACCATTTATTACTATATTTATTACCAATATTTTTTTCAAACACCCCACTGTGCGTAGTACGTTATCTCCACGAACTCAAAGTCGTTATAATAGAGTTCTAATCATAAAAATTTGTTCTAATCATATAAAATCTCACACATAAATTTATAGATCAACGATAAAAATTCACTATTAAACCACTCACCAGGTACAGTGTAAAAATCGTTTAATGTATATGCTCGACATATGTGTTAATGAAAAATCTTTAATGTTTGTTGATATGCTTTGCTAATGTAGAAGGATAGTATATGATGACATTAGAGAAAAGAACTGCCATTTAAAGTTTTAACTGAAAGTTAAACTGGCAACTATGATAATGACTAGAGAAAAAACAAACACTCTATAAATAGAAATCGTTCGTGGTAAATTTCATTCTAACTCAACACACAGAGTAATGTGGGATTTAAAGTTACCCAATTTCTTTAACATGTGAGTTAAATAGATGATATTTACGATTAACACTAAATGGCACGAAGAATGTTGATGAAGACCGTAGTGGGTCAGAAAATGCATTCCATTCATGCTAGTGTCTAATAACTTTTTCTGTGTTTTTTTCTAATAGTCAAAGTAAATTATCATATAAAAATTATAATTTTTCTGTTAATTTAGAGAAAAATTTGTCATGATCTAAAACCGAACAAATAAAATCTCACACATAAATTTATAGATCAACGATAAAAATTCACTATTAAACCACTCACCAGGTACAGTGTAAAAATCGTTTAATGTATATGCTCGACATATGTGTTAATGAAAAATCTTTAATGTTTGTTGATATGCTTTGCTAATGTAGAAGGATAGTATATGATGACATTAGAGAAAAGAACTGCCATTTAAAGTTTTAACTGAAAGTTAAACTGGCAACTATGATAATGACTAGAGAAAAAACAAACACTCTATAAATAGAAATCGTTCGTGGTAAATTTCATTCTAACTCAACACACAGAGTAATGTGGGATTTAAAGTTACCCAATTTCTTTAACATGTGAGTTAAATAGATGATATTTACGATTAACACTAAATGGCACGAAGAATGTTGATGAAGACCGTAGTGGGTCAGAAAATGCATTCCATTCATGCTAGTGTCTAATAACTTTTTCTGTGTTTTTTTCTAATAGTCAAAGTAAATTATCATATAAAAATTATAATTTTTCTGTTAATTTAGAGAAAAATTTGTCATGATCTAAAACCGAACAAATAAAATCTCACAATTTGTTTTATTTTTAAAAATAAGTCAATTTCTATGGTTTTTCTTTGCATTACTAAACTGCCTCGAAACTTTTTTAACAGCCTAATACTACGTAGTCATAGAAAATGCGTTTCTTGTGACAACATCTTTTCTTTCCATTATGTATTTTTTTTTGTAAGTGAATTGTTTTTGTTCATTTTTGGCGAAAAACTAAAGCCCCCCTTCATGATAGTCATTAAATAAATTCAAATGAATATAAATTGTATCAATGTTTTTTATTTTTTGTATCTTGTATCATATTGATGAGTTTTCGTTGTTCGTTTGTTTTTTTTTTTTTTGTTAGATTTGAATTTGTTTGCTGTTGTCTGCTGTACAGAGTCATTGATATCTTTTCACATAACATTTGAATCAATATTAATTACATTTTATTGATAGGTTTCTTTTAATTTAGTTGAGGTTTATTTATGTGTTTGTTGGCCTGTATCTTTTCTAAATGTTGTTTTTCCTTTCTACAGATAGTTGGACTGAAAGACCGATAGTCAAGTCGGCCTAATGGCACCAACCATATATTTATTCACTAAATGTGAGACCAACAACCAACCATTGATTCAATTAACAAACAAACAAAATGTTTATTGTATCAAATTCTCTTATTTGCCCTTCGAACATTCGATTTTTAGTTCATCGCTTTAAGTATTTGTATAAAATATTTTTCTTATTTCATTTTCTAACCTATGCCAATTTAGTAAATGCACAATTTTAAAACGCTTGTGCATTAAAAACAAATTTTTATTTTTTTTTTTGAAAAAGTATTTTTATTTATAACACAGTCAAGGCTATAAATTATTAATAACATTTTTGTGGACAGCCAACGAACCGCGATCTTCTATTTGGCGTATTTAATTTTTGATAACTCCAATCATGCTTTAGGCGGCATTTATTAAACTGCTTTAATTTTCTTCTTCAATTCTTCAGTGTATTTGACTTCCCAACCATTTTCATACAGTTTTTGTCATAAAAGACTCTGAAAGTTCTCAATTGGACGTGCTTTTGGGACATTTGAAGGATTTGCGTATGTCGATACAAAATGTATGTTTTTTGCATTAAGCCAACGTCTTTTTGGCATAATGACAGCTTGCTAAATCTAGCCAAAATAATATGTCGTCTTTAGAGTGTCTATCTCGAATACATTTTTCCAGTTTTACGAAACATTTATTAATGTAACCATCCGCGTTTTATAGCTTCTGAAGTCTGCACAAAAAAAAAACATTTATCAAAAAAAGGGCATAATAAAGTGATTTTTTAGCAACTTTCTTTTTGGCAACACTGTTTTTGTTCATATTAAGTTGTTACTGTTTTCGAATTAAGTTGTTACTGTTAAACGCGTTCAGTTTGGTCTATAATTTTTCCATAAATCGACTTACAAACAAAAGTGCATCGTGCACTTCTTCCAATTTATGGTCAGCTTGTGTGACCTTTTAGGCGGCTATTCGGAATCTTGTGACTAAATAACATTATTGGAATCTTGTGACTAAATTACATTATTGGACATTAAACCACCAACACGCATACGTAGAATGCGGACAGAGGAAAATATCGCAGCTGTATCCGCCAGTGTTGTTGATGACCGTGAATTATCTATTAGGCGCCGTTCGCAGAAATTGGGCCTCTGTTTTGCGGAAGGATTTGGTTTTAAATCGTTTTAAAATACAACTGGTGCAATAATTGAAGCCACACGACCTACCACTACGGCTAATTTTGGGTGAATGGGCGCTGGAAAAGTTGGATGAAGATCCACTTTTTTATCGGAAAATTGTGTTGAGCGACGAAACTCATTTCTGGTTGAATGGATACGTGAACAAGCAAAACTGCCGTATTTGGTGTGAAGAGCGGCCATAAGCATTGCAAGAACTGCCAATGCATTCCGAAAAATTCACTGTTTGGTGTGGATTATGGCCCGGTGGCATTATGGGACCGTACTTTTTCAAAGACGACGAAGGCAGGAACATTACTGTGAATAGCGAGTGCTACCGTGCGATGATTACAATTTTTGGTTTTGCCCACAATGCAAGAGCTGCACTTGGGTGACATGTGGTTTCCACAAGACGGTGCCACATACCAGACAGCACGCGAAACAATGGCCCAATTGAGAGGCGAGTTCGGTGAACAGTTTATTTCACGTTTGGGGCCGGTCAATTGGCCGCGATTTAACGCCTTTATACTATTTTTTGTGGGGCTATGTTAAGGCTCATGTCTATAGGGACAAGCCCGCAATGGTTGACGCAGTGGAAGCCAATGTTGAATAATTTATTCTTGAGATACAGGCCGATATGTTGAAGAGAGTTTGCCAAAATTGGACCCAGCTTATGAACTATTTGAGGCGTAGCAGCGGTCAACATTTACATGAAATCATCTTTAACCATTGAATTATATAGATCGTTCTATTTCGTACATTTTTCTCTATTTTAAGTGTTTTTTTTTTAAATCAACTCCGAAAGCTCTTAAGAAATTCCCCAACATTACCAAGTATTAGGAGTATTAGGATTATTTCAACTAATAACTATTTTCAGTAAAGTTTGTCAATCAACTTAGGAAAATGTATTGTACAAAAATATAATGACTTCAAAAACTTGGTAATACTTACATTTTTATTTATGACTCTTAAGCAGAAAATCGTAAAAAAATTATCCATTCTTTTTCATAAGAATCACTAGATAGTTTAATAAATTTTCCCTTATATTTAAAGGGTCCGCCAAATAACTTTTTTTTTTGAACTCCTGAACCAATTGGACTCTGTATGGCGTCATACCAAGGTCTTTATGCAAAATTCGTCTCAATGATGTCTCCGAAATGTTCAATTGTTGAGAACGACGGTGAATTGCTGTTGATGGCGCTTCACGCACACTTTCTGCCACAGCAGCAATATTCTCGAGTGTACGCACTGTTTTTGGCTTTTCACGCTTTGTTTTATCGATGAGGATGCCAGTTTCTTTCACTTTTTTCACAAGATAACGAACATACGGACCATATTCGTTCAGCGGAAGGATAAAACTAATTATCTGTCAAATCAAACATGAGCTAAGTGTTACCATTCACGAAATAAGAACTAGTTGAAAAATAAACGTTAGATGGCGGACCCTTCATATCAAAAATGCCGTTCTTTTATAAATATAAAATATAAAATACATATGTTAAATATTTATCACCTCTACTAATTAATAACACCACCTTCACCTTATCACTAAGAAAAAAAAATACCCCATTCAATTTCCCCTTTGCAATGACTTAGAACTAGAAAATAAAATACGTGTTAAATAGAATTCAGATGTTTAATAAATAACTAAAATAAACTTATTTTTTAACAGATTTTTGTTTCGGCTACTTTAACCACATATTAAATTTAATTAATTAAATGTTTATTTTATACAAATTTTATTTCATTGAGACAAAACTGTTGTATGATTTTTTTTTCGTTCTCAAAAAAGGCATTTCTAGCTTTTAACACTTATGTATAAGAAATTACCTATTATCTGTTATGTTCGTCCATATATATTTTGTTACATTTTACCAAGTAATGCTTGATTAAAATATGCACACAAAATATTAGAGGTATGTAATATAAGTTTGACATTTTGTAAAGATTTATCATAATAGGAACAGTTGTATAAATAGATAAAAATCTTAAGTAATTTTGTATAATGTATGAAATTACTTTACACGTGAAAAGTAGTTTAGGAAAATTTTGTAAATGCCAATACAAAATTAATACCATGAGATACATAATTTAAGCAAAACTTGATCAAATTCAAAGAATTTTAATGAAAGAAATTTTACTAAGTATGTTTTCAACGTTTTCGCTGTGGCAATTTTTTGGATGTAAAGTTTTGATATACCTTTTACCGAAATGGGTACTTTTCGTTCAAACTTCGCTTTGGCCGAATACCGTACCTTGTCGCGAGTTTAATTTTCAAGTTATCAGAATAAAATCCGGAATTATTTAATACTTCCGTTGTTGCAAGAAAAGTATTTTTCTTCACCCAAAATTATTTGAACATTTGTTTTCATAAAGTTTTTTCTCACACTCATGAAAATAAACCTGTAAAAATAGCAAAAAAAGCTACTAAAAATTGGTTAATTATTACCTTGCAGAAAAAACTGATAAAATTAGCAAATTGTTGTTTACTAAATATTAGTAATATAGGAATAGCAAAAATAAATCTGTTGAATTTCCAAATATTTAGTTATATTTGAGCTTCATTTTAGTTAATTGAAAGTAATTAAATAATCTGCTAAAATCAGCAAAAACATTTACTTCATATAAGTCAACCAACAAATTATTAAAAAATGTGATTATGAAATTAGCAATAAATAATTTTTTAGTTAAAATTTCTGTACACACAGAGAAATAAAGTGCCAACCGAATTGAAAATTGTACATTAATGGTAACAACTTATAAATTTAGTTACTACAACGATATTTACATTCGATTTCTCAATATTTTGGGTGTTGTAACTAATAGCGTTTTCTTTTCTGACAAAAATGTCACATTTTTTTTTGCATTTTGCCTAAAAATTCCTTATTCGTGTTCTTTTCTAAAATGAGGTGAACACTCTGAGAGGGTACCGTGTTTGTTTCTAAAAGTGTTGCCTTATAAAAGGCAAAAAATGCAACATTTTCTGCCCTGAAAAAATTTACAGGGTTGGATGTTGCCCTGTTTTTTTGGTTTATCAATCTGATGTGTATATATTGCAGTTTTTGGCGAGAAAACTCTCACCTTGGTAGCAGAGTGGTAGTGTACTGGCTTCTGACACAGAAGATCCCGAGTTCGAACCCATATTGGTATCACATTTTTTTATATATATATATTTTTTTTTTGTTAAATTTAATTTACGATTTTTTTAAATTTGTTTTTGCTATTTTTTTTAATTTTTTTCTTTTTGTAAGTATTTAATAATTTTTTTAATCTGAAATTCGCTTACAAACAAAATTATAAAAAAAAATTTAATTGAAAAAAATGTATGGAGCTAAATCCAAATTTTTTTAAATAATTAAAAAACAAAAATTAATTATTAAAAAAACATTAAATTTTTTTTAAAGTTTGCTGGGATTCGAACCCGAACCTTAACAACACTAAAAAACAGATTTGTTTAAATAAATGTAATATGTGATGAAATTGTATTCTATTCTGATTGTAAAAATGCTTAATTTTAATGGGGCGAGGGCAAAATTTGAAAAATGCTGCACTTAAGAAGGCAACACTTTTTTCCAGAAAAGAAAACACCATAAAACTTAACAGTTGACTTAACCGAATTTTGTTGCGAATACTATTGTTAAGTTGTGCCAACCGTCTGAAATTCGTAATAACCGAATTTGAGTCTTAGTAACCGAATTTTAGTTGACAAATAGCTAAATTTTTCTCTGTGTGTAGATTTTAGCAAAATAATTAAATATAGCCAAAATTTTGTTAATATTACAGTTTTTGTTTGGCGTTTTGAGTCTACAAATATTTAGTATTGTAAAAGTTTTCGCTAATTTTACGGAGTAAAATGCTATTTTCAATTACCTAAAATTCACATCGCATATAACTAAAATTTTGTAAAGTTAACAGATTTATGTTTGCTGTTATTTTTCTATTAATATTTAGCAAATGATGTAAAACTTCGTTTTTAGGATACCGTCCAAACAGTTCACCGACATTTTTTCTTAAATTGTTTTGTTCAAACAAAATTCATTTTAAATTTTGTCACTTTTGAATATTTACGATAATGTTTATATTTAAAAGATTTTATTGACATGCATTTTGAAAAAAAGAACATGCCTACTTAGCAGTAATTTAAATATGAATTTTGTCCATTTACTTAGTTGGCATAGGTTACCGCATATTTATGTTAGTACTATTGCATGTTTATAACATGTTCATGTCAATATTTCAGTATATAGATGTTCGAGTGGATTCTAAAAACAGATGGACACACATTCAGGGACTAAACAGGAGTTTGAAACTGAGGCTCTAATCTAACATTACAACAAGTTGTATAAGTTTCAGAAATTTTGTGGGATTATTTTGAAATGGAAAAGTTAGTAAAGTTAGAATAAAATTTTGCTGTGTCAGCAACATTTTAGTCAGAAGGGTGCTTGCAGAAATATTGCCAATGTCAGCTAGCTGATTTTCAGCAACAAAACTAGTAGATTTAGTTAGTTGGTTAAAAATTAAAAAAATCCTTGCTGAAAGTTAATAAAAGTTATTCTAAGTATTAGTAGACTGTAATAAATTCAAAAAATTTGTGCAAAAATTATATTTAAGTTAAACTATTTGCTGGAAAACTTAAAAAATGTTGTAATACTTTTTTAAAATTATTTATTTACAATACGTTACAAAATATAGAAATGTTTATACTCCCACATTGACGGCATGAATGTAATATCTGAAAATATTTGGAAGTAATTATAAAGGGTGGTTAAATTTCAAGGGCCGATGTTGATTTTGAATAAAACACAAACTATTTAGGAAATTATTGTAATTTTATTTTATTATGATATATTGGTATTACTCAATTATGTATGGAACAAAATATCGGCCAAATGGGCGCCGCGACCACGGCGGCACACCTCCATCCGATGGTCCAAATTTTCGATGACGCTGAGGCATAATGGAGGTTCTATGCCGTTAATGTGCCGAATTATCTCATCCTTTAGCTCTTGAATTGTTGCTGGCTTATCGACGTACACCTTTTCTTTCAAATAACCCCAAAGAAAAAAGTCCAACGGTGTCAAATCACATGATCTTGGCGGCCAATTGACATCGCCATTACGTGAGATAACACGGCCATTGAATTTGTTGCGCAAAAGAGCCATTGTTTCGTTAGCTGTGTGGCAAGTGGCACCGTCCTGCTGAAACCACATATCGTCCACATCCATATCTTCCAATTCGGGCCATAAAAAGTTCGTTATCATCTCACGATAGCGAACACCATTCACAGTAACTGCCTGACCGGCCTCATTTTGGAAAAAATACGGCCCGATGATGCCGCCAGCCCATAAACCGCACCAAACAGTCACTCTTTGTGGGTGCATTGGTTTTTCGACAATCACTCTTGGATTCTCATTCGCCCAAATGCGGCAATTCTGTTTATTGACGAATCCACTGAGGTGAAAATGTGCCTCAACACTGAAGATGATTTTCTTCGAAAATTGATCATCCACTGTTGCCATTTCTTGCTACCATTCTGCCCATTCACGACGTTTGGAATGGTCAAGAGGCTTTAGTTCTTGAGCCAATTGCACCTTGTAGGCGTGTAAATGCAAGTCTTTATGCATAATGTTCATCAACGACGAGCGTGAGAGGTGCAATTGTTGGGCACGACGACGAGTTGAGGTGGACGGCTCTTCAGCCACACTATCGCGAACAGCAGCAATATTTTCTGCAGTACGAGCTGTACGAGCATGCACTGGTGTTCTCACATCTTCTACAGACCCGGTTTGCTCGAATTTTTCCACGATTTTTGCGATTGTACGCACATTTGGACGATCAAATTGACCAAAAAAATCACGAAGTGCACGATATGCATTTTGATTTGAACGCCCATTTTCATAATAAGTCTGGATAACTTTAACACGTTGTTGGATTGTGTATCTCTCCATGGTTCAAATTGAGTAAGTCTGAAATAGAGAAATGTCAAATAAAATTCGGGAAAAAACTTGGCGTTTAGGTGTGGTTCACATTCAACATCGGCCCTTACAATTTAACCACCCTTTATATAACATAAACAAAACTTATCTTTCAACTGCTTACATCAAGTATATCTAAATATACAACCCTTTTTACCTAATATGTGTGTCCTTTCGCTATAGTCTGTCTACTTGAACGTATATTTGTTTGCAATTTGACCACACTGCATTAATAATAAATTTAAAGATTTAGTTTACAGTTTTAATGTTTATTAAATTAAAATATTTTATTTTCTCTTCAATTTAATTAATAGATAATTAATTACAACACAAAATTAAAGTTTTTTTTAATCCACATATGTATTTACATTGTAAGCGTCCTTTTGTATGAAAAACAAATATAAAAATCTTCCTTAGTTGATTTTTTTTATATGTCTTACAAGAGTTGTACTTTTTAATATCACTTTCCGACATGCTGCGACGTCTACTTGATTCTGAGTATATCTTTCATTCTGGTTGTCGTCCACAACATTATTATCAGCACAATTTTTTTTTTAGCAAATTAAATTAGTAAAACATTAGTTTAAATCACATAAGTGCTGAATAAGTATAACTAAAATTATAGCTGAAAACACAATTTAAGCAAAAAATTTACTGAGAAAGAGTATACGTGATTTACAGGATGTTTTACTAACTTTTCTATTAACTTATTTTTTTTGAGTGTACTAACAAAATCCACAAAATTAAAAAAATGGCAATTAAAATTTTTTTCGTGAACCAATTTTCTTTAAATTTAGACAAGTTATCCATAAGAGATTTGTTTCATTTTGACAAATTTTTTAAATTTTTAAAGAATTTTTTAAAATTTTTGGTGATTTTCTAAAGTTTTTCATTTATTTAAAATTTAACGAATTTTTAAATTGTAGCGATTTTTTTTTTGGATTTTATTCCAATTTTTGGCGATTTTCTCATATTCAATTAACGTTCTATTAAAAATTTAATATATATGATTAAAATCTTAATTGAAACTGAAATTAATTAAATAGTTTCAAATTATATTTATTGACATTACAATTTCCTTAACAGAATTGAATTCAACTAAACTTTTAATTGATATAACAAATGTTTTAATTAAAACTCGATCTTAGTTTTTTATGTGTGGTAATGACTTATTTCTGCATTCCCCATCATAATAATGTGAAAGGTTTCACAGAGTCGGTGCTTTGCTAAGGCCCCCCGAGTTCACCGAATTCAACATCCCAAAGTTTTTCACTTCCATTGAATCTTCCTTTCCCAGTAACTTATTAGTTTATTTAATACTCTTATATAGTTGTTTGCCATTCAACTGACTTGTCATTATTTTAGTTCATTGCTAATATTTATTTTTTCTATATTTGTTTAATAAATTGTCAATATTACCAAGTAATGAAATATGTTTAAATATTGTTACAATTCTTTTTTTCTCTCTTGTTACAAAATGATATAGAATAATACACTTAGCAAAACATGTAGTCCCCCTTATATCATTCTACTACTGGCAATCATTTCTAAACTTTTACGTTCTCATATGTCGTTTTTAGTATGCACTTAAAATTCAAACTATTTTCAATATTTACTTTAAGTAATTGTTTACTCAAATGTTTAGTAATAGTATGTATTTTGTAGGCCATTTATCATTTTTGAAATTTGTAGCAATTTAAGTCAAATGATATGAAAGCAGATGTAAACGAAAATTTAGCAGTAAATTTGAAATTTCTAATAAGAAATCGATATAAAAAAAAAACGTAGCGTAAAAGATAGCATTCGAAATTCTATTTAATTGAAGGTTAAAAGTTATTCTAAACTATTTAAAACATACTGATGCTGAAATGCAGTAAAAACAACTAAACATTTTGTTAAAACAACCGACATAAAAACGTTTATAAAACTTTTAAAACCATTTCAAAAGGCGTTAAAACAACAGACTACAAATTTTAATAATTATAAATTTAATGAACATGAAATTATATGAATATATATGTAGGTTAGACCAACTCACGAAAAAAAGCTTCTTTTGTTCACCGCTTAAAATGTACTTTGGTTTGTTTAATGATGATTTCTAAAATATTTCGTGTCTAGCATTGAGATCCCGTGAACTGGACCGTTTTCAAAAAAGTTATTTTTTTGTTCTTTTTAAAAGAATTTTGTACATTAACTGAAGACAACGTAACATATAACGGTTTAAGTTCGGTCCTTAAAAGCTTCAAAAAAACGCAAATTTTGTAATATTTTGGTCATAAAGGTACCAACTCTCATTTGCCTACAAATTACAATTTTCATTAGCTTTTTTTTTGTTAAAGAGAAGCAACACTCAGGAAATTCTTCCTATTAATTAATGTGTTGCTTTCTTCTTAACCTAAGACCCTTCCGAATTCGAAATTTTTTATTTGTATTCCAACTTTAACTATTTTTTTGATAATGAAAAGTGGAAATATATAATCGAATGTACCCTGATTAGGTAACCACTAATTACGGTTCCATCCCCTCTGAAAATGTCAAAAACACGATTGCAACAAAAGTTGCACCACGAGATGTCGTACAACAACTGTTCCCATACTTCCCATCGACACTACTAATTTTATTCACATTTCTGTTACATTTCTTTTACAGTTAAATTTTACAAATTGCACGATAGACTTTCTGATATGAATATTAAGGTGTCCCGATAAAAAAGTAAAGTCATACCACTGTGTTAATTAGGTAAGTTTGCGAGAAATAGGTAAACGTTTTTGGGTTAAACTTGCGTAAAGGGGAACCCGTAACAGAAAATATGATTTAAATTTGGTTTTGATGAATTTGGCTACACTTATGCTTTTTTATTAAAAAAAAACATGCATAGAAAATATTTGACTGAAAACATATAAAATTAACCACTCGATTTCCTCCACTCCTTCTTATTTCAACCAAACTTGTTACATACTCAAAAAATTAAGTTATCAAAAAAGTTATTAAAACGTCTGTAAATCAGGTATACTATTTTTCAGCAAATTTTTTGCTAAAATTATGTTTTCAGCTGAAATTTTAGTTATACTTATTGAGCACTTAACTAATGTTTTACTACTGCTTTACTACTGCTTTACTAATGTTTTACTAATTTATTTTGCTAAAAAAAAAATTAGCTGATAAACACATTAATAGTGTGGACGACTTACAACTTTAGTAAGAAATACTCAACCATGGAAGATTTTTTTTTCTGTTTTTCATACATAAAACAAAATTTTGGTTAAAGCAACTTAAATTTTACGTTTTCACCGGATACTGAAAGTAATTGTCTATTAATTAAATTGAAGATAAAATAAAATATTTAAATTAAATAAACATTAAAATTGTAAACTAAATCTTTAAAGTGATTATTAATGCAGTGTGGTCAAATTGCAAACAAATATACGATCAAGTATACAGACTATAGCGAAAGGACACACTTATTAGGTAATTTTTTATATTTCCTTTTTCTTATTGCAAAAAAGAGTTGTATATTTAGATAACCTTGTTGTAAAAGATAAGTTGGAAGCTAAGTTTGTTTATGTTATATATATAATTATTTCTATATATTTTAAGATATTAAATTAATTCATGTCGTCAGTGTGTGAGGAGGAACATTTTTATATTTTGTAACGTATTCTAAATTATTTTTAAAAGAATCACAAAAAAATGTTTCAGATTTTCTGCACATAAATTAACTAAAATATAAGTTTTCTACAAATTTTTTGAATTTTTTTCAGTCTACTATCTAATATTCAGTAAATATTTTATTATCTTTTAGCAAGGATTTTTTTTTAATTTTTAATCAACTAAGTGTTAGCAAAACTTTTGCTGAATCTGCCAGTTTTGGTGTTAAAAATCAGGTCGATTTTGCTGACATTAGCAATTTTTTTTTGCAAGCACCCTCCTGGCTAAAATTTTGCTGATTCAGCAACATTTTTTTGCTGACTGTATTATTTTTTAGTATACACTCACAATATTTTTTCCGTAAAGACTACTGAATATACACATTGAATTAACTGAAAATCAGTTAAAAACAGGAATATGTACTTACTTTTCGTTTAAAACAATTGTATTTTTTAGTTTATTTTCAACTGTTGAATATTAATTGACAAAATCCATTAAAACAATAGATTATTTTCGTTTATTTCAATGCTCAATATAATGTAAACCCTTTCTTTTTTTTTTTTTTTTTTTATTTAAATTTATTTTTATCGGGATAAACATTAATTGCATTTGTAGTAATTAAATGTGCTAAAGTCCCAAAACTTATTTAACAAATTGTGAAAAACAATCTGATGTAGGCGTGTCCCTATCCGGATTTCATTCCTGCCCAAGGAAATCTTCAGGGGACTTTGTTATTAGAATTTCTAGAGATATTTGTTATGTTAAATCACAAACTCAATGAGAATTTCTTGTCCTCGTCTAGGAGCGAGATTCAAAATTTAAAATATCAAAGAAAAAACAAAAACAACAACAAAAAATTGTCACAATTGGCTTTGTCATCTTCCAAATACTACTCTGTTTTTTTGACAGACCTAGCAATGTAGTGACGTTTATTCAAGTAAATCCACAATAGAAAATCATATGTTTTCTATTAGTGTCAGTTACATTTAAATTTGCACAAGCACCTGCATATTTGTTATTTAAATTTATTTTCATCAGGATAAACATTAATTGCATTTATAGTAATTAAATGTGCTAAAGTCCCAAAACTTATTTAACAAATTGTGAAAAACAATCTGATGTAGGCGTGTCCCTATCCGGATTTCAGTCCTGCCCAAGGAAATCTTCTATTCAAAACTTTTTGTTTTGAATAGAAAATTTTAACTGAATATTTTAACTATTACGAAAATCCGTTTTTTTGTTTATTTTTTTTTTTTGTTGAATAACAGACAGAACGTTAAAAAATATATTTCTTTGGTAATTTAACTGTATATTCTATTTAAACAACTTTACCGATTAGACTTTTAAATAACTGTTGATTTTTTATGGAAAAATTCTTGTGAGTGTACCTTTAAAATGGGGTATTAATGACTCTTGTAGCTTAAGCCGTTAAAAAGATATGGGAAATTATGTGCAAGTACTTTTGCAAAACTTTTATTTTTATTAAATAATTTTTTTTATGTAAATCTGCTTTTCTACTATATTTAATATCTTTTTGTTAGATTTTTATCCATAACTTTGAATTCCGTAATATTAATTTGGCATAGTGGATTAAATTATAATTAACATATTTTTATTTTTTTTTATTTTATTAATTAATAATCATATAATTACAAATTATATACTATTAGCCCAACCGAGCACTAGCTACTATGGCCTTCGGCGCGTTGTAGCGAAAACAGACCAGTGCCTCTGGTGGGAATCGAACCCACGACCCCCGCACTGATAAGCCAGCACGCTACCAACTAGCCTACTGGGGCGCACATAAGTAACATATATTTTCTTCAAAGTTTAAAAAAAAAAACAGTTTTTTGAAATACGCGGATTTTGAAAACCGCTGATTTTCAAAAAATATTTTTTTTTGCTTATTTGACTTAATCAATGAATAAATTTAACCATTAAAAAGATATGGATGATTAAGTACGAGTACTTTTGTTAAATTTTCGATTTTATTTTTCATATTTTAAAACTTGATATTTTCAATACCATTAGAGCTAATAAGCCAAAACTTTTACGATGACATACACACAGAAAACAGTTTCGTTGCTTCAACCGAATTTTTTGCCAACCGAATTTTTGTAGTTACATGAACTATCTCCAAATTAGATTTGCAATTCGATTGTTGTACCCAACTTTCGTTTTGAATAATCGAATCATTTTATTGTCCAAAACGAATTTGAAAATGGATTAGTTGATTCAATTGAATTTATTTGGTGGGGCTTATCGAATTATTTTAAATAATACACTGTTTCCAAGTAATTTTTTAAAATATTTTTAATCTTTTTTGTATTAGGAATGATACAGAAATTGTGTAAACAAATGATTTAACGCAATTAGCAAGATTTCTCATAAAATAAGAGCATTTTGCTATAGATATCCATCATATTCTTATGATTTTTTTTGAAAAATTTGCGAAACTTTAATTTTCGTATAAAGGTTTTTAACCGAACCCCGGTTTACAATTTGAGCAATTTTTATAAGTAAAAATGCATTAAATTCGCAATATTTTCTGGAAAACAACTTTTTTTATAAATTAAAATTTTGCAGAATCGGATTGTAAATAATAGTTTTGTTTTTTGAAGAAAAATCTTCAGACTCGTTTTTGGGATATGAATCAAATTCTTTGACATTTTTCATTAAAATAGCTTTAGGCAACTTTCCTGGAAAATCGTTAAATTTAAATGCATTTTGTACATAAGAAACTTATTATTTTATAAAAAATTATTTTTATTCTGATGGATGTCTTCAGTTTTAGAATAGCAGTATTGGTTTATCATGTCAAAACTGAAACCAATATGAACATTTTAAAACAAGGATACTATAGGTGTATTTGTTCAAATATTTTACCGTGTTAAGTTTTCTAGTTTTGCAGCTCTAACCCTATACATATTCCCTACACCGTTATAAAACCTTTACTATAGCAAAACAGAAATTTATAACGGTGTTGATCATATACCTTGAACTCGAACCGGAAACATAGCAGACTAAATACGTTAAAATTTGACGGAAATTAGCCTTTATGTTGTGGTCTTAAAACTTTCATGTCGTGTTAAGTCTCGACATGATAAACCAATACTGTTATTTCAAACTGAAACGGGAACCATAATTGGTTATTTGTGCTTTGGGAGTTGGGATCCACAAAAACTTCCGCAGATAAAAATGTATGTTTGCATATTAAATAAAAAGCCTCTCATCCACCTGTAGTGTTTTTGCTCTTAAACGGATTCATGAAAGTGCGTTGGATGACCTGTTTAAAAGTTTCAGAATAGTTAATGCATCTTCGAATAGTATTTATTTTATACAAACTACCTTTGTGAAAATTCTGTGGCCAAATGGAATTGGCATGTCTATTTTTCCGGAAGTCCTGCCAAAACTCGTTTCAATTGTCGCCTTCATAAGTATCATTGAATTTTTCTTGAAATGCCCACAATATTTTTTATATTTAGAATTTAATTGTTTGTTTTTTTTACAATTTTATTTTTTTAATTTTGTATGGACATAAATTTTTTGTAAAATTTTTGAATTTTTTCAACGTTTAAATTTTTTATATTTATTTTTGACAATTGCTATGCTACTTTGTTCATTTATCATTTGAAACAAACTACTTATAGTTGAGAGTGTCGAAATTGTTTAAAAATAAAATAAATTTGCAAATTTTTTGTTACAACCGAACATTTTAACACTATTTGACCAACAGTCGGTAATAAATTCTTAATAAAATAATATGAATGATATAAAATTCAAGTTTGATTGGAACTATTAGATTTTATTTTTCATAGCCAATTTGTCGGTTGAAATGTTAATTTTTTGGTTTTTAATATGATCGTTGCTATGGTATCCTTGTGACAAGATTTTTTTTTGATCAATTTGGTTGGAAATACCTCCTTGATTTTTAAATTTAAATTTAATTACTTGTAACAGTAAAATGTATGTCATTAAAGCAAAAAATTGGTTGTAATCGTAATAATTATAGGCTGGGAAATAAAATTGAGCTGATGGAGAAGAATCTTGGGGGTCATAATAGTATTCCAACTAATTTATTCTCTGTGTGTACTTATATGGCACTTACCTTCCGTACCAAGTTTGGTTTACATTGAAGGGAATAGAGGGTGGAAATTGATTATTTTTTGATGATTTTATATGGAATGTTTGTTTACGATCAATCTTTTTCAAGTTTTAAAGGCAAATGTGGACTGGAATTGTTTAAAGCGCAACTTTTAGGACTCATTTTGTCAAAACATAAAAATCAGCATCTTGTAAAAAAAAAAAATCAATGTTTGACTAAAATGACTCCACCAAAATTTTTAAAATACATTTCGTTTTAAGTTTATCGTTTCGCATCGTGCAAAACTTTGTCGTCAGATGAACTAATATCAAAATCTTCAATCGCTTCTAGGAAACAAAATATTCCTAAAACTCATTTTTTTTTGTTTACTTCTCCTTTTCAATCAGTCAATTTATCCGGACACCCTGATGTTTCATTGAGTTCAATATGATTTTTGTGTTCAATTCTGTTTTTATTTATTCATTATAACTTGTTAATAATACAGTTTACTTGTTCTGTGTGTAATAAAGTTTATTTGTTAATTTTTGTTTATTTAAAAAGAAAAAAGTAAATTTCATAAACTTTTATTTTATTTACTTTGAGTTTGTTAAAATTTTTTCTTAATAGTTATTTGCCACTTGTGGTTGGTTGGTAAAATTATTTAACTATAATTGTTTTATTTATTATTTATTAAAATTTATGACAAAGTTAAGTTTCTTTGAACGAACACTAAACATGTGTAATTTTTTGACCGCATGTCTTCCAATTTCCTTTACATTCAAAATATATATCGTTACCTAAAACGCAAACCGTCCTAACTAACATTTTATAAATTTTACAGTAGAAGCAAAAAAATATTTTTAAAGGGTCCGCCATCTAACGTTTTTTTTCAACTAGTGCTTATTTCGTGAATGGTAACACTTAGCTCATGTCTGATTTGACAGATAATTAGTTTTATCCTTCCGCTGAACGAATATGGTCCGTATGTTCGTTATCTTGTGAAAAAAGTGAAAGAAACTGGCATCCTCATCGATAAACCAAAGCGAGAAAAGCCAAAAACAGTGCGTACACCCGAGAATATTGCTGCCGTGGCAGAAAGTGTGCGCGAAGCGCCATCAACATCAATTCACCGTCGTTCTCACCAATTGAACATTTCGGAGACATCATTGAGACAAATTTTGCATAAAGACCTTGGTATGACGCTATACAAAGTCCAATTGGTTCAGGAGTTCGAAAAAAAAGTTATTTGGTGGACCCTTTATATGAAAAATATTATTGTTTTCATTGCAAATTTTTCCAATGTTAAACAAAAAAAAAAAAAAAAAACAGACATTTTTCTCTGGTAAAACAAATACATATTTTTAACAAAAAGCCCTAACTACATTGAAGATGTTTAAATACGCATAGCAGTTGTGTTATAAATGTAACAGTTTAAAATTATTTCGATTTATTTATGAATGCACTGTTTAATAAATTTGTTATAACACTATTTTTTTGGGATCCGGATTGTTATCCGGAGAATTTTAAAGCCATTGGTCTGCCAAAATAGAGTGTGGAACATGGTTTTTTATCCAATCTTGATTCACGCAAGCTTTGTTAAAGGGTATATTGTCGCGAATGTTTTTGCAGAACATTTTAACCCTTTAAATCCCTGTTTTAAAGGTGTTTTTTGCTCTTTTCTAGAAGAAGGACAAAAAAGACCCTTACCTTGAGGAGTTAGAGGGTGAACATGTTCTAACAAAATGTTTGATTTTGGTGTATTCAGGGACTTATAGTAAAATTTTAACATTTTAACCCCTTAAATCCCTGTTTTAAAGACCCTTACCTTGAGGAGTTAGAGGGTTAACATATTCTACAAAACTGTTTGATTTTGGTGTATTCAGGGACTTATAGTAAAATTTTAGCATTTTAACCAATTAAATTCCATTTGTAATGGTGTTTTTTGCTCTTTTTTAAAAGAAGGACAAAAAAGACTCTTACCTTGAGGAGTTAGAGGGTTAACATATTTTACAAAAATATTCTCCGTAACATTTTACATAAATTTGCTGAACACACCATATACTTTAAACGTAAGCTTTACTTGATTTTCTATGCCGTTTAACAATACAAAATTTGAATTTGGGGGAAACTTTACCTCCCACTAAAATGAAACCCAGATGTAAACTTTCAAAACGCCGATACACGTGTCTTTTTTTGGCCTCTTCTATCAAAATTTATAGGTCGGACCTTGTAATTTTTTTTTGTGTTGTACATTTTTATTGAACAATCTCTACTTTAACCAGATCCAATCACTTTATTTGTTAACATATTGTTCAATTCTATACTTTTTCTCATCTGAGTACACAGAAACAAATATTTCCCTACTTTTTTCAATTAAATTGATTTTTTTTAAATTTTAAAAGCTGTCCACTAAAATTTAGTTAAATAAATTAAATATTGGCTCAAATTCGGAACTTGCTTGACATTTTTGTTATACAATCGCTCAAAACATATTGTAGATGGTTTTTGTAACATTTATGATTTTGTAACATTTATGTTTTTGTAACATTTATGTATGTAGTTGTTGTTTTTATAAATGTTTATGTATTAGTAATAAATATTTTATATATTATTAATTCTCATTAGGTTTATTACTTGATTAAGTTAAATATTATTAATTCATTCTAAGACATTATCATAAAATTGATAACGTAATTTTTGAAGTTAAGTTTTGTTTAATAAAAATGTAAACATTTTTGTAAACAAAAAAATGGTAAATTTCTGCAACAAAAAAAAAAAAAGTCCAAAACATTTTTTTTGCCATACTCCCTACGTTTTAACAGAAAAAATTTAATATCTGTGTGAATTTGTTCACATAAGTATAAACATATCTTCTAACTAAATGAGAATTACATGCCTGTTTAAATTTATTGTTATACAACTCAAACTATAAAAAAAAACACTTGGTATGGCAACAACAATTTATCCCATTGTTTTTTGCTTTTTGAGAAGGTAAAAAATATTAATCACTTTTTAATCAAATGATTTATTATTTATTTAGACAAAAATTCAATATAAAGATAAATTTGTATAGAGTTAAGTTTGAAATGTATGAAAATTAATGAAATTATGAAGTTTTATGAAAAAATAAAACAATAATTTCAAAACTCTAAAGAAATTGTTCGTTAAATTTATGCAGAGATATTTTATGAAATCGAATGAATTTTTTTATGAAACTATGAAATTTTATAAATTTTGTGAATAATGTCTTAATATTAATAAAATTTCTTGAATATAATAAAAAAAATTTATGAAGTTGTTTCTTCAATATCATGAAGTGTAATTCTTTCAGTGTAGTGGACTAAAAAGCGAATTAACTTATGTGGTTTACTAAAATATACACTTAGAATACAATGTGGAATGCCACACCAAATGTTTTTTTATAGTTTGAATTTTATAACATTGAATTTAAACAGGCATGTAATTCTCATTTAGTTCGAAGATATATTTATGTAGTTGCAAACAAATGAAATTTAATTTGAAGAAAGGACTACTTACATTTCAGTAAATTGAACTAACATTGATATTTGTTTTTTTACTGTTAAAAAAAATTAACCATAATTGTAAACCACATATGCAGTAAAAAATAAACGAACATTAATGTTTTATTAAAAAAAAAAACATAATACAGTAAATTGGTGTGGTTTGTTTTTTAAATGAACTACAATTGTAGTCAAAACTAATATTTCTTGTACAAATGACTGTTTTTTTTTCACTTAAATATAAATATACTGTATTACAACTCAAATAAATAATTACAAATATTAACAGTAGAAACTCCCAGAGTGTACTTTTGTAACTGTTTTATAAAATAAAGTGAATAATAACAAATTAACAAATTTGGAGGTTTTCTTTAATTTCAAAAAAAAAAAAATTAATTTTAGGTCTATTCAAAAATATGTATTTCAAAGCCAGGTTTTTTGGCCGTCAAATACAGTAGTTAATCAAATTTGAAGATCCTCGTACAGAACTCATAATAGAGAACTCAGGAAAGAACTTATGATAGAGTAGATTTTAATTAAAGTTGTAAAAAATATTTATTTAAACTCAAACACCAAGGAGAAGCAAATAGAAAGATGTCTTTCAAAGTCTATTTGGATAATAAATTGTGGTTTCAGTAAAAAATTTAATTTATAAAAAATACTATACTTCTAATAAAATACCATATTATTGAGAAGTTTTTTTTATAATTTTCCAAGCAGAAAAATAGAATAGGGTCAGTGTTGGCAAAGAGTCGGCTATAGTCGATTATGCATTGGCAGAACGTATGATTAACAATCTTGGTAGTATTCCGCTGTTATACGATTGGTAAAAGTGTCCAACCGTTGGCTTGAGCGAACTTCCCACCGCTGGCATAACGTTGGAAGTACAAAAAACTTGTTGCTTTTAAAATACCTTAAATTTAATTAGTTTATTAATTAGAAATATATATAATAAAACACATTTAAAAATCAGTTCCGTCTTACTCATTAACTTCATATTTAAATGTGTGAAGTATAACAATATATAGGAAGAAGATACTGTTTCTAATTGGTTGTCATATTGGTAAAAAACAATATTGGCAGAGAATTTTGCTGGTGATACTGGCAAAACACACGCTTTGCAAACAAAATAGTGCTTTTCTAGTACAATATTAGTTATAATATTGCTAATTTGTAGCACGGTGGGTTAGCAGTGGTTTGCCAGTATTATTATTTTTGTACGGTTGGCAATTTCTGCCTTTGTTGTTGTCTGTTTTTATGGGAAAATATTTATCTAATATAATAAAATATTTCTAAGGCAAATACATTTGAAGACCATTCAGTTTTTTTTCCCCATCTACTACAAAAAAAATTCCTCGATTCAATTTCAGATCCATATAGTAAAAGCTTTAATATTGACTTCAATTCAAATGCAAAGAGAAAAAAAAAACGTTTAAAGTTTTTCTTTATTTCTTATTTATTTTAAAACAAACTAAAAATTTCAAAGGGTCACTTTTGAATAATGTACAAAAGTTTTTTTTTTTTTTTTTAGAATTTATTATTTTTGCGGAAACCAAAACAAAATGTATGCCAATTTTATGAATAAATATTGACTTATGGGGACTTCATTGCTACGATACACATGCATTCACTGTACGTAATGGTTGCCAGTTAGGGTTACCAGACTCCCTTGATTTCGCTTGATGATTTACAAGAATTTTTAATGCTCGTCAAGAATCAAACAAAAAAAAAAAGTGATCTGTCAAGATAGTTTAAAGCCCAACCAAAAAAACACATTGAAAATTTATTTTTAAGTTTTTTCAAACTTTTTGTTAAACAAAGTTTTGTACATTTCATTGAAATATTATGGTGAACTGTTATATTTTAGTGTATTTGTTATAATTATACTAGTGTGTCCAATTCAGTTAATCGATTACCCGATTACCCGATTCATCGATAAATCGTCTCAGTTAATGTCGAAACAAATAATATAAAACTCACATAATTATTTGACCCGAATAATTGGTTAAAATAGGTCGATTAACCGGTTACATTTTTTTATACCGATTTTTACCTTAACCTTGACAATTTTCTTAACTTTGGCTAAAAACAATATGCAACGAAAAGCTTGGAAAAAAGAAACGCTATAGAAAATATCATTAAACTCTGTTAACATCGTGTGAAAGCCTCTAGATAACATTTTTTTTGTTATCGATTTAAGGAAATTAGGTAAATATTTTTTATTCAGATTTGATTCTTTTAAAAACTCAAATTAATGTTACGACAACCAATACCTTCGAGTATTTCAAGACAAGGTTGAATTTGTTTTAAATCGATGGCAAACAAGTATCAATCAATTTGCAAATTAACTATGTAGGAATCCGACTTCTTCCATCTTCCACGGACATTTTTATAATCAAGTCCCTGCCACCACAATTTTCAAACACGTGCCAGTGGAAATTAAAGATATAACTAGCTAGAACCAGTTTCAGAAGCTGTTTTACCTGTTCTACTTCGAAGCAATTAAACCGGTTGGGACAATTTTAAACAAATATCATTATTGTGAAACCCGACCCTAGAACGGGTTATAAAGAAAAATAATTTGTTTAAAATGGTAACACTGGTGGATTCGTACGTCTTTTTAAAAGAAAAACTTGGTAACTCTATGCTATTATTAGCACTTAAAAGCTAGTTTAAAACGCAAAAAAAAGTTAAAAAAATGAAAATTAAAAGTTCACATCTAAAGGTCGAAAAAACATAATTTTTATTTTTAATAAAAATTATATCAAACTTGTATAAAAGACAAAGTACCGTCTAGTTTACTTCCCCTGTGTTGTTTATAAACTAAACAAAATATAAAAAGGAGAGAAAAACAAAAAACGTGTATTGATTATCCACCAGAGGTGGACCTTGCACATAACAAACAAGTTTTCAATATATTTTTTGATCAATGGTTATAATCTTTAATTTCAGGCTCATATATTAGTTCTCATGTAGTGAGTGAACTAGTTCATATGAATGTTTGATGTTTGGCATGGGATTGTTACCGCTTTCAAAAGGTGTTCTGATGATGGGAACCTAGAAAATTCCCGAAATAGATCTATCAACACATTCCTAAAAGGGTCAAAGAATAAATTTGAAAACAAAAACTCTATAGATTATTTGTTAGGACAATATCCTAATAAAGAAATATAGAGTATGGCCTCGTACTTGAATAATTTTCATTTTCATTGCACAATTAAAGGTCGAAAAAACATAATTTTTATTTTTAATAAAAATTATATCAAACTTGTTAAAAATTACAGTGAAAATCACACGAAAAAAAAGCAAAATTGCCACAAAAAATAAAAAAAAATTTCATACAATTAAAAAAAATTTATTAAAACAACAGTCAATTTAAGGATATTTGTTTGATATTTTTAATAAAAAACAATAATGAACTTTAAAGTTTTAAATTTTCATTGCTTCTTTAAAGCAACGAGATTCCGAAATTTTATTTTTACAAACACTAAAAAATATAATTTTTTTTTTTTATGTACAAAATTTGGGTTTCAACTATATTTTACAGAATTTTTTTAACGAAATTTCTAAAGAATTTTAAAAAATGCAATTTTATGGTAATGATCCGAACAAATTTAATTATTATGACTAAAACCATACTTTTTATAGGAAAAAATTAGTTTCTATTAAAAAAATAAACGAAAATGAAATATTACAGATGAATGTGTTTAATTATCAAGATTTTCTTTCAAAGTTAAGATTTCTTTTGCAAATTTGAAACTGGCCACTTTATTGTCAGTGCTATTTTTTTTTCATACCAACTCCCTATTATAAATCTAATAAATTTTAAGGAAACGAAAAAATATATATATTGTTGCTCGACATGATGACGATGATGAATATTTGCTTAAACTGTTCAATACAATATGGAAAACAACTCTACTATGTGGCGTTTCAAATGAATTATTTCTAGATGTAGAAAAAAAAAAAATATGTTATATCACCGATTCATTGATTTATGAAGAGAGAAAAGCCAAATCAAAAAATGGTGCAAGGAGCAGTGATGTAAGCCGTCTGTCGTCAGCCGGTTAGCCGCCTCCTCCAACATATTTTTTTTCAAGTCGACGCTGCCGCCGAAGCTATCGACTAAGCCGTTTGACATATTCGACCATAATTGCAAATTCTTCTTTTCATATAATAATGAACAATTCTTTAGACGAAAAATCGATAATACTTTTGTTAGACTTTCAAATTCCATACAAAAACACATATTTTGTGGTTCAGAAAATCTGGATTAGCTTGTATTAAAAAAGCACTAGTAAATATCATTAGTAGCTATTCCGATTCTCACTTTCGAAATTCACCTTAATATTCAAATCTGATTATTTCCCAATTGTTAGTAATTTGCCCCATATTTATTTCTGATTTTTAAATATTTGTGAATTGTAAAGACGCTTGGACAATAAGAAATACAAATAAAAATAGTTGGTATAAATTAAGGGAAAAATCTGAGGTGGATGGTAAAAGTGAGAATAGGAATCGCTATGATTCTAAAATGAACACATAATTAAAACCATTTAAATGAAACACATTCAAAGCAATAAAACAAATAGAATTTGTTGTTGTTTCGCATATGCATTTTCAATCACGTAAAGTGAGTGGTTCACCCGGTGTCTTTAAATTGTAGAGATTAGTCAAAATTATTGCAGAGATATTTCAAAACTATGTCAATTGCACTGTAGTGGAGAACACTTGAACATTTTATTTCAAAGAAATTTTATAACTTTGTTCAAAAACAATAAAATTTAACATAAAATTTATTTTTTATCTACAAATAAAGCTTTTCCCGTTTTTATTGACTAAAATTTATAAAGTTTTTGTTCGCTAAATGCAAATGAAAACTAAATCTACCATTTGATGTCAGACATCATTGCACGAGCCGATTGCATATCAACGATATCTTGATATTGCTATAACATTAGAATTAAGTGTCTTCACATGAAATTTATTGAGCTGAAATAATTTTGACAATAGATTGCTATAATTTTATTGGAGTAATGGCTAGCGCGTTGGACTGTTACACAGATGGTCCTGGGTTCGATTCCCGGTGACGACAACATCAATTTAAAAAATAATATGTATGAGTTTTCTATCCCTCATATGTATCGCAGCGCCCACCTTCGGTGTTCCCATATCAGTTAACCCCACCGAAGTAAAATAATGAATCAGGGCTATGAACCAAAAAGCTTCAATAATTTCGTCAACTCTCCATCAGGTGGCGAGCAACAACTGTTCTAAGAATTATCATCTCGAGCAAATACAGTGTTGCCGTGTTTGAAGCCCTTCATCTTTCCCCATCTTTCATCTTTCACAACTATCCCCTTTCCAAAGAAAGCACCACATTATTAAATAGGAAGGATTTTCTGAGTGTTGCTTCTCTTTAAAAAAAAAGACGCGGGATTATACTACATTTTTTTAAAACAACTATGTCCTAAAATAATACCATAACACTTCTCGAATAACGGTTGTAAATTTATATAAATAAAGTTTTTTTTCGAGTCCAGCGCACAAAATGTATAAAATATGATTAACAAATCAAATTTTATCATTATATCCTAAACAGACATTTTTGCATTTTCTACATTTTCCCATAGATGCTCATATAAAAAATATTAAAATTCTCTTAAAATTCATCTTACAACAGGTTAACTAAAAATTGACTTTAATTTGGTTTCTTTTTTTGCATTTTGTGACAAAATATCTGTAATATTTTTTATTACTTAGATTTATTTAGTAATCTTAACTAATTTTAACCAAAAAAAAAAAAAATTCAACTAGCCCAATAATTCCTATATTTATCAAATTAAATTATTTATAGTGACTTTTTACATCAGATTCAGCTGTTTTCTTGAACAAAAGTTGACAACAGGGTTTTGCAATCCAAAAATACTTTTTTCTTCGCCTTTGTTTTGTCTTCTTGAACAAATTTTGATTTTCTACCTGCTGTAACATACAAAATTCTTATGAAATTAAACCTTCAGCCGATTATCAGCCGCCGCCGACACTTTTTCCCTTATAGCCGCGGCTGGCCATATTTTGGCGGCTACGGGCGATTAAGCCGCCAACTGTTTTTGTCTCTAGCAGCCGTCGCCGATTGTTTTTGCCACGGCTTTCATCTCTGACAAGGAGTGATATTTCTTGTGATGTTTGTGATATATGGCGGAATAAGGGAACCAAAACGACCAACCGCCAAAGTTATAAAGCATGTTAATAAAATGCAAATACGAACTAACTGCTACTACAGGCTATACGCAGCATCTAAACTTCCTGTCGTAAATCATGATAAATGTAAAATATATATAACAAATGAACGGACTAAAGTATATTTGAATGTTTTTTTTTTGTTGTATCTGGTCATAAGATAAAACAAGATAAGTGGGTTTGATAATAAATTAAATTTAATATTTGATTACTAAGACGACAAGAATGGAGCAAAATTGATGATTAATAGGTTTTTTGTTAAAGTTCTGCCTATTATGGAGGCTCTAGCTTTTCTGAAACTTCGGGTTCTGATGATATCTTTAGCCATATCGAAATACTAGTATCAACCTAGCTAATATGTTTGATTTGATTTATTTTTGTAAATATACGGAGGTTGAAAGCTCGTTATAAATTGAAAACTAATATTTTTTTACTAACCCTTTCACTACCGACTTTTTGTCTGTGTATATATTTATATTTTGACTTCAGATTCTTGTAAGCGTTCTTAAATTAGTAAGAAAACGGTTTACTTATATGCATCCTCCTAATCCACCAAAAAATGTCCGAAATTCAAATTTTTGAAACTTTTCTGCCCATTTTGACCACAAAAAAAAAAAAAATCGAATAAACAAAAATGCTTTATGGGATTTTGTTGTGGTCCTTAAATGAAGTTACGTGCCAAATTTCGAGATTCTAGCATGACTAGTTTAAGAAATACACCAAACGTGCTTTTTTATGAGCTTTAAAAATTGGACTTTGTTAACAAATATTGCGACTATATTGCCCTGATGAACAGTTTATACATATCTAATGATTTTCGTTCAATGACCAATATTATAATGAACATATTTCAATAAAAATATAAACTTTTATTGCATTATCATTTTATTAAACTTTTTATTTTAAATGTTTACACTTCATACACGTATGCGCGGCTCCAGCAGTTAATATACAGGGAAATTTTTATACGACATGATGTAAAATTGCATGTGTATGTTGTTTTTTGTACACTGAGGCGTATGAAATTTCCTTTTATATTAATTGCTGGAGCCGCGCATGATACATGGAACTAATTAATTGAATGGACTAATTAATTGATAGGTTTATTATCATTTCATTGATATCGTTTATAATGAAATTATTTTCATTAGCATTTTTTAATTAATGATAATGGATAATGAATTTCATTAATTTGATTTCATTGATTAATTTCAATGATTTTAAATTCATTACCATTAGGAAATTAAAGAAAACAAATTACAATTGACAGATAAGATTTTCGAATAATTTAATAATGGTGAATATCTATGAAATCAGGGCTCCACAGGAGCATTAAGTAACCATCATAATACAAATAGGCTAGGTTCGGAAAAGAGCCCGTGAAACAGGGTGTCTTAATTATTTGTTTACCCAAATACATACATGAAAATACAGATTTCATCACTCCGATAATAGAATGGAACATTGGTCCAAAATGGAACGATATGGAATGAAACGGGGAACGGGTGGAATCGGAACAATTAACACATTTTGTATTAGCGGAACGTGTTACGTGGCTTAATTTAGCAAAAATTTTGTCCGATTGGCGACATCGAGATACTGGCCATTTTATGAAATGGCGTTTTTTTAAATTGGCCAGTGTCTACAAAACTAAGCCAGATAGGGTAATACGGAAAAAATGTTTGCTCCATAGGAGTATTAATTAACCCTCATTATACAAATAGGCTAGCTCCTGGGAAGATACCAAGAGATACATTTGTTATGAAACAGCCACAGGGTATCCTTATTATTTGTTTACACAAATACGTACGTGAAAATATCTATTTAATCACTCCGATAATAAAATGGAGCATTGGTCCAAAATGGAAGGATATGGCATGAAACGGGGAACGAGTGTTATAGGAACACTAAACAAATTTGTATTATCGGAACGTGTTACATAGGGTAGGTTTTGCAAACAAAATTTGTCTGTTTTTAATATCTCGCTTAGTTTTTGAGATACTAGTCATTTTATAAAATGACGATTTTCTTAAATCGCCAGTATCTCCAAAACTAAGCGAAATACGGCAAAACGGATAAAATTTTGCTCCACAGGAGTATTATTGCAGGTTTTATTATAGGCTAGGTCCGGGAGAGATCCCGAGTGTTCAATTTTTATAAATCAGCCACAGGGTGATTTATTTTTATTTGTTACTTATTTACGTGATAATACAAATAAACATATTCGGAAGAGTTAGTTCCTCGTTCGATTTATTTTGCCGTAGTAAGTGTTAACAAATGCTTTTTTTTTTGTCAATTGTAATTAGTTTTTTAGGCATTAGTGTGATTACATTAGCATTAGTAGGACAATTGTTAATGCCAACAAATTTCATTACAATCAAATGGTTTTTTTTTTGGCATTAGCATTAGTGAACTAATGCTAAAGAAATTTCAATTCTAATGAAAAATCCCCAGTATAGTATACTGTAGTGTACAAAGGTAGTGAAAGGGTTACTAAATAATACTTTCTATTTCAAAATTATAGTTAGCATTATGGTATTTTAATCGCAAAGCATAAGACGTATGATGAATATTTATTAAAAATTAAATTACTCATACGCACTAGTGGCCTCTTAAACAACAACTCTCAGTGGGGTAAAATGAAAATATTTTGGAAATGATTAAACCATTTCTTACTGGATGATCGGATTGCATTGAAATTTCACACCATCGTAGCCAAGGTGAATTTAAGATTACTAAACAGGAGATAAGCATTGAGACAATGAAGTAGGGCACCTCGGACATACGTAAACTTAGATATATATAACCTATGCCAATTTAGTAAATAGACAATTTTAAAACGCTTGTTATTATGAAACTAATTACTAATTTTTTATTTGTAACTAGGGTTTTTGTTCGCTATTTTTTCAATCCCGGGAATTTTGTGGGGGATTTCCCGGAATTGTTTTCATTACTTCATAGAATTCTTAGGAATTACTGACAAAATGATGTTTTTCAAATTAAAACATCATTATTTGATTTTTTTTAATAATTGTAAATAAAAAATATTTAAAATTAAAGAAAGTTAAAAATTAGTAAAAACAAAAAAAAAAAAAAAAAAATATTGGGATTCAAAACTATTAATAAATTTTGTATTTTAAATTGGTATCTTCAATTTTTTTCTTTAATTAAACTAAAATTTAACAATGTGCTTGTTTAAAAAAAAAAAAAAAAAATAGACGAATTTGCCTAAAAATGTGTGTGAAAAACACTCTCTTTTGATTTTTTTTTTATTTAAAATTTCTAGACGAATTTTTTTTTTGACATCTGCGTAGAACTAGTGGAAATAGATATACATATTTTGAGATTTCACAGTTTTAGTTCATATTATGTATTGAAAATTGAAATTTTCAGTTTTCATTAATCTTTTTTGTATGAATTTAATACAAATTATAAATATTTAACTTAAATTCGTTTGAAACTTGTACAAACAAATTAAAACTTTAATCTTGTATGAAAATCAAAATAAAAAAGTTTGATTTAACCGGAAACCCTATAGTGTGATTTTTCCCACATTATTTGCGGAAATCTTCTAGGCGAAACAATACAAAACGGTGATATATAGACTGTATGATAATATGGGTTATTAGATAGATGTCGTAAGTTAAAAGAATTCCAAAAATATTCTTTCAGTATTCCTAATTTTATCTTTGTAAATAAAGTATTCGACAGTTCTTTTGTTGTAATATGGTGAGTTTCGGGTTAATAAATTTATTTTTGGATTGTATAAAATAAATAATATAAAAGACGAATTTTTCAAGCACAAATTATGTAAAACTTATTCACTTTAGCTTGAGCGGAAAATCCCGGGATGCCGGGAAATACGAAAAAAATTACCGCTTTCTCGGGAGAAGAAAATGCCGAGATATAAAAAACCCTAATTATAACACAGTATAGATTATGAATTCTTAGTTTACAGTGAATGAAAATTTTAAAAAAGGAAATAATATTTTTTAAAAAATTTAATGAAAATTTGCATGAGTTTAATGAAAAGTTCCAATAGGCGAGTTCTAGTGCAACTTTATTGGTTTTACTTAAAAGTTCATTAATATCATGCAAACAATTCTCTCAGTGTACTATTGAATATGCCGAATATCCAATCAAAGTATTACTCTTTCAAATTAATTGGTTTTAATGGATAATAGTGTAAAAGTCAGAAAATTTATTATATTTTCAAATGATTTGCAGAATAATTTCGGTGTGGTTTATCATAAACAGGCCAACCAAAAAATCTTTGATTGTTGAAGATAAATTCTACACACTGAAAATTTTTAGTGGACGAAAAATAATGTTTAGCAAACTAATGCAACTTTTCTTTATACACTGCGTTGTATAACTATAACTGCAAATAAGTTTTGCTATTTTTTCTAATATTGCAAACATTTTTTTAAAATATATAACTGTTTTTAAGAGAGTGATAACTGATCTCTTATTGTGTAAAATTTAAGAGATTACTTAATTGATTTAAGAGAAAAATTGTCTAATAATATTTTGTTAGTATTTCATAACTGTAATTACATATAACGGTAAACAAAGAAGAATAGCAAATAAAGCACGATTAAAGAGGTTTATTAGTTTTTTTTTGTTTTTATATACATCGAGATTATTTTTATGTTATTTTTAATTTATAGCGAGCTTTCGACCTTCGTATAAATAAAGCAAATCAAACATATTAGCTAGGTTGGTACTAGTATTTCGATCTGGTTAAATATCTAATCAGAACCTGAAGTTTTGGAAAAGCTAAAACTTCCAGATATCAGATTTTATTTGTTTTTTTTTATAAAAGTTCTCCCGCAAAAAATGCATTGAGTCAGAAAAAGGTGTCATTAGAAACGAAACCTTTTTCTAAAAACTCATGATTATAAAAGTTTTCGTATCGAAAGTCCATTTTTTCCCCTTTAACAAATAATAGACTTTTTGTTCCATTATGCTCGAATTTCAATGACTGGCTCGTTTATGCTCGTATTTTGGGAAAAGATATCTATTTTCAGCGATTATTTTTTGCTGATCTTTTCAGATTATTTCGGTGTCGGAATTTTAAGGATAACGCTATTTCGATTATTTCGGTAACGGTATTTTAGCTGTAAAGGTTATTTTAGTTATTTCGGTAACGATATTTTAATAATATTTTAGTTATATCGGTAACGGTATTTTACGGATAACGATATTTATTTATTTATTAGGGATATATATTAGGGATAACGATAGTCAGGTGAAATTTGTTTTGAATAGATAAGGGCATTTTAGCGGTTTTTGCTGACATCCCTGCGTCATTATGAACTTTATTCGCATTTAATAGTACAATCCAAGTGCAGGTCAGGGATGTCGTTGCCGCGTTGCAATTGAAATCATTATTTGTAACCGTCATGTAGATCGTAATAAATATTCGAATTAATTAATAACGCATTAACTTAAATGATCATTTAAAGTTATAGTTTTCAAATTAATAGTCCTTATTTTTGTAGTCGATATTACCCAGGAAAATGGTAAAATCCAAATAACATGTTGCAGAATAACATATACTGTATTACTGTATTAGGTTATAATTTCTGTTCTACAACCGATTCTTTTTGTATGGAGTTTGTCCTATTTACAACAGGTTTCTTACCTCCAAACAAGAAAATGTTGCTTTAGAACCGGTTGTAGGGCCATTTATAGAACTGGTTCTGGGACAGTGAAGCCTTAGATTGTGACTCAACGGAACCTGGTAAAAGAAGCTGTTCTGGAATAGATTCTTAGGTAACCAGTTTTAAAAAAATTTTGCTGGGTATACATGTTTATTTCAGTTAAATAAAAATTATTTTATTTTATTTCAACTTAATCTCTTTTTCCGAGAATCCATAACTGTTTCATATAAAAAACTTTAATTTGTTTCATTTGTAGGATTTCAGCTATAAATTTAAAAAAGAAAAATGTAGCATTAATAAATGAAATTTTAACCAAATAGCATCCCGGGCAGAAACTGCCAACGATACAAAAAAAAGTACTGGCAGACCACTGCTATTTTGTAAAAGGTACAACTTAAATTGTACTAGGGAAATACTATTTTAATTGCAAAGCATATGTTTTGCCAGTACCACCAGCAAAATTCTTTGCCAATATTTCAAATATTTTATTAAATATTTTATTATATTTCATACATTTAATTATGATGTATAACAGTAAGACCGAACTGTATTGATGCTTTTTAAATGTGCTTAAGTATACATATTTCTCAAAATTAATATGAAAGGATTATTGTAAAAACTTGATAATCCACATTTTATTTTAAGTTGGTATACGCCAATTAAAAATTGAAAAAATGCGAAAATACGACTTTTGTAGCAGGTTTATACTCTATGTACTTGTAATAAGTATTTAGACAAGGTTTATATAAAATATTAATTGATAGATGTCTAGAAAATAGCGAAAATCCACAAAATAATAAATGTGGCTTATCAAGTTTTAACAATAATCCCTTCATATAACTTAAGCTACTTTAAAAGCACCATATGTTTTGAATTACCAACGTTATGCCAACGGTGGTAAGTTTGTTCAAACCAACGGTTGGCCTGGACAATACTGTCAGGATTGTTAATCCCACGTTCGTTCTGCCAACGCATTACCGACACTAGCCGACGCTTTTCCAACACTGTCGATAGTATTTTTTTGCCTGGGATGAGATGATGACGATGCCGACGACGACGTCAAGGAAGCCGCCAAAAATGGCAACATCATCATATACAAAGATTTAAACGTGTGATAACAGAAGAAAACTAATTTTAACTCGGATGTGGTTAAAGAAAAACATAGAAACACGAACATTCAATTTAATAACGTGGTAGAATTGATAATTTAATTAAAATTATACAATTGAACAACCTAAAACTAAGGAAGATGCCAACAAATCATTTGTATTTTCTGGTAGTATTTAGCTAACAAAAAATTTGCTCTCTTTTAAGACGTAAATTATCATTTTATTTTTATTTATAATATCACACGCAAGAAATAAACTAGTGTAAGAATATCGAAGTCAACTTTGTAATTTGTTTTTTTTTTTTTTTATATAAAGTTGAAATAAATTATATAAGTCAAGTATAAACAACCGCAGTCCAAGTATAAATTACTTATATCATTTATTTTGTAATATTACAAAGTTCCCTTTGTTAAAATATTTCACTTTGTTCCTTCTTCAATTTATACGATTTTGTAGGTTACCTAAGTTTTTCTTTTGTAACTTTCTAAACTAAAATATTAAAACTAACAAAACATAAGTTAAACAAGATAACAAATGTGTTGCTTGACTGATATGCAAAAGAAAACTATTAAGCTTAACGAAATGTTAAAACGTCAAAATGATTGGAAATTATTTGAAATTGGTATATATTTTTGTTTAAACAAAATTGAAGTTAATTTTTTAATTGATTCTTATTTCATTGGATTCCTTCTTTTATAGTTTTTTCTTGTCTGGAACTGCCAGCAGTCACAATAATACTTCTGCACCATTCCTATGGTTGGTTTATGTTAAATGTGTTGTTCAGTAATTTATTATATTATTTAATGTTTTTTTTACAAAAAGTATTTATAAATTCATATTAATAAAAATATTAAATAAAGCGCGTTTTCATGAAAAATTTACATGTAAAAATGGATAAAATAAACCAAATTAAATTGCTCGATTTAAAAAAGTACAACAATGGTATTTCACATAAGACAAACATATATAAAGTTTACAAAGTTTTTTAAGTATAAATGTCACTTTGTATTATTTTACAACTTTTTGCCGAAGTTATTTGTGTAAATTGTCAAAAAACTTTTCAAGTTGTATTCTATACAATAAACTTTGGTAAACTATACGGCGTTTTAAGTTGATATTACACTTTTTATTTTTTGCGTTCAGGTTTATAAATTTTTTACTTTAAAGTATATTTAGGAAAAAATATGTCTTTATTATTTAAAAACTCTTGAATTTAACCACTCTACTTGATGTTTAATGTATGTTTGTATGGCCAAAGTAAAACTTTTTTTTCTTTTTTGCAGATCAAGGTAATTGGCACACTTCTCAACGGAAATCCAAGCAAAACTGATAGCAACTGCAGCAGCAGCAGCAACAACAACGAAAAACAAGTAAGAATCATATTTAGGGTCAAAACCGATCATATGATATCCTACCATTTTATATCATATTATAACATATTCTGCAAAGCGAAATTATTATTGTTTAGAATATATTTCGTGTATGAGTTAAAGAAAGCCTGGGTTCCTAATAGGATCGTTTTTTCTTTAGCCCTCGAACCGGCAAGCCCGCCTCTAGGCGGGGTATTTTAAATTGGCCATAAGTTCGCCAAAAAAGTGTTTTATTATAAAAATGTAAGCCATATCGATAGAGAACGAAGTTAGCCACATATTTTGCGAAGTAATGTTTTGTGTACATGTCATGGTTTGGAAGCGAGAAAGCGTTATAGTTAAAATTTTCAGTAATTTCAAAAAATAAATATTTTGAAACAACCACAATTTTGAAAAGTCCTTAAAACACATTTCTGTTAACATGAAACCATTCATATTCCACATAAAGAAAGATTAAAGCTTAACCTTTTGCAAAATACTCTAAGTTTGTTCCAAGGACATACAGGACTTTAAAAGGATACATATAAAGGACATCATCTTATCTTGAAAACGAGTGGACGGATTTTTATGAAATTTGGCAGAAATATTATATTTGGTAACACTATCAAAGCTTCAAAGTTTCGTCAATATATATTAAAGTTAAGGTTCGTTTTCGCTCGATTTCGCGTTTTTCGAAAAACGAAAATCGCCATATCTTTTTATCTAAAAGCTCAAAACGACTAATTTTTGGACTGTTGTTATATCTTTGTAAGAAGAATAATTTATGCCTTAACTTTTTAAATTTTATAGGTTAGATTTTGAGATAGCCTCTAAACCTTTTTTGACCCATATCGCCTAAAATAGGCAACAAAAAAAATTTCGCTAAAACAAAATATTATTTATTTCTCGTGCCGAACAAGTGGAAAAAATTTCAGTCCAAAAAAGCTTATGCCGGTTAGAGGGTTAAATATGGATACTATTTTTTATTCATAATCCTTATATTAACAAGATATGTGTGTGTATGATAAAGATCATATATAGAATAAAGTGGGCCGAAACACAACATAATTTAGTGGCCCCCTAAAAATTAACTTTGATATTTTTTATGTGGACTCTCAAAATATATAATTTTTTGCAACAATCGTTAGTGAGCTTGACCATTGTGAAAAACGGTATATACAAATATATATATATATATATACATATCTACAGTTTCTTGCACCGAAAAAAAAAGATCTTGAAAAAACTTAAAAGTAAACCTTTTTAAAAATGGTCCAGCACATTTACGTTTAAAGCAAACACGAATTATTACGGGAATATTCTTGGCAAATGTAAAAGTTTATCTCGCCGGCATTTTTCGACAAACTCCCACAATTGTAATTTTTGTTTAGCAACTACTTCCGAATATATTTGCCGAAATTCCTTTATTTTTTGTACAAATATGATGAAGAAACAGACTGCGTACTACGGAGAGTCCATAAAAAATCTAAATATCACCCAAATAAATCAAATTTAATTATTATTTTTTTTTTAAATTATGGGACAATAAGGGTTAATGGTAAATATTTAGTGGGAGTGTGGTGTGGGCGTGGTTTTTTTGGTATTTTTTTTTTTTCTTTGCTTTATATTACAATACAAAGCTCTGCCAGTATTTTCGAGTTTATACAAAAAAAAAATAAAATTTATAGGGCACATAATCTACAAAACTTTCAATTAAATTCAAATCCATTTCAGAAGAGACATTGTCTAGAATTTTTCAGAATAACATAGAACACAAATTTTTAATCTATTGTAGTATAGGGTGTTTAAATTATAAAAAAAAAGCAAAATAAATGATTTCAGCATTCAAACATCTAAAACATGAATTTTGTACTACATAGAAAAAAAATGTCCCTACTTTTTTCAATTAAATCGATTTCTTGAAAATTTTAAAAGATGGCAATTAAAATTTAATTGAATCAATTAAATATTTGCTCAAATTCGAAACTTGCTTGGCATTTTTTGTATACTATCGTTCAAAACACATTGTTATTGGCTTTTGTAATATTTATGTATGTGGTTGGTTTTTATAAATGTTTATGTATTAGTAATAAATATTTTAAATTCATTTTTATTCGATTTTATTAATTCTCATTAGGTTTATTCCTTTATTAAGTTAAATAAATTTAGTTCAGTGGTTTAAATCTTAATATAAATTTATTCTAAAACATCATAAAATTTATAATGTAATTTTTGAAGTAAAATTTTGTTTAATAAAAATGTAACCAGTTTTTTAAACAAAAAAAAAAAATGCTAAAAAAAAATTAAAAATTATTAAAAAAAAATTCTGCAACAAAAAAAAAATAAATAAAAAAAATAAAAATTAT
This sequence comes from Delia radicum, assembly GCA_021234595.1. Classification (NCBI taxonomy): domain Eukaryota; kingdom Metazoa; phylum Arthropoda; class Insecta; order Diptera; family Anthomyiidae; genus Delia; species Delia radicum. Next base: position 19,387,865 of record CM037851.1, read on the forward strand.
CCCATACTCCCTACGTTTCAGTAGAAGGAAAAATACTTATTTCGGTGTGCATTTGTACACATAAGTATAAATAAATCTGCTAACTAAGTGAGAATTACATGAGGGTTTAAATTCAATGTTATAAAAAACATTTGTTATATCAACAACACTTTATACAATTGTTTTTTGCTTTTTGAAAAGTTAAACAATATTGATCACTTTTTAATCAAATGAGTTATTATTATTTAATTGAAAAATAATCCAATTAAAGAGCCATCAATATCTAGTTGAATTAACAATTTTCGTTATTGGCGGAATTTCAGCAATTAAAGTTATTAAATCGGTGGTTTTTGTGATTGAAATGGGTTTTTATTTTTTAGTGTGTAACAGGAAAAAAATAAACTGAACTGAAATACTCATTCATTCATATTGAAAATTACAAATTTAACAGAGCATAGCATAATTCACAACCTTAAGATATATTTTACCTCATACAATGTTAAAGTAGTATTGGAATAAATGTACACTAAGCTTAAAAAGTATCAAGTTGGCTCCCAATAAACTTCGATTCAAGCATTTCAATTAATAAAGTTTATTTACAAAAAATATGCTTAAACTAGTAACATTTTACCAAGTTTTTACTTTTTCTACCTAATTATTGAATAATTTATGCGAAAAAACTTTATTAGTTGAAATGCTGCTACACTCAAATAAAAAAGTTAGTTAGTTAGCTGAGTCAGCAACATTTTAGTCAGAAGGATGCTTGCAAAAAAATTGCTAATGTCAGCAAGATCTTTAAGTAGATTTAGCAAAAGTTTTGCTAACACTTATGCCGAGTTTTTAGGATGTACATTATCTTTAATCTTAGTTTAACTCGGTTTGTAACTGGAATACTGCTATTGGAATTTTGTTTATTTTGCTTTATTTCAGTAAAGACCAAAATTCTGAACTAGAAAAAGTTGTTCCGGAAATTGTTTGTTAATAAAATTGGAAATGGTGGATAAAATTCGTTGTCGGTTTAGCTAAACGAAGTTTAACTGACATCCCAAAAACTAGGCCTTATTAGATTAGAAATTAAAAACCCCTTGCTAAAAATTTATAAAATTTTTGATGAATATTAGTAGACTAAAAAAAAAAACTCAAAAATTTTGTAGAAAAATTATACTTTAGTTAATTTATTGCATATTTTTGTGATTCTTTTTAAAAAAATTTACAATACGTTACAAAATACAAAAATGTTCATACTCCCAAATTGACGATATGAATTAATGTAATATCTAAAAACAGTAGAAATAATTGTATATAACATAACCGAAATTATCTTTGAACTACTTACATCAATTATTGTCTAACTGATGCTATCTTTTAAAGGAACGCAAATGCCGCAGAGAATTATAGAAACGAAATAAAAAAATAACAAAATATGACATATACAACCTTTTTTGCAATAAGAAAAAGGAAACAGAAAAATCTACCTAAGATGTATGTCTTTGTCTTTGTATTTCGCTTTAGTCTGTCTACATATTGCATATTTGTTTGCAATTTGACCACACATGATTATTAATATATATAAACATGTAGTTTACAAATACACATTTAATCTTTATTAAATTTAAATATTTTGTCTTTTATTTAATTAATAGACAATTACTTTCACAAGCCCGTGACGACGCAAATATACAATTTTTTTTTATGTATGAAAAAGAGATACAAAAATCTTCCATGGTTGATTTTTTATATATTATGTCTTACTAGAGTTGTACTTTTAGTATAATTTTCCTCGTCACTAGTACATCGTGACATGCCGCTATATCTAATTCGTTCACACTATTAACGTGCTAATAAACACCATTTTTTTAGCAAAATAAATTAGTAAAACATTAGTAAAATATTAGTAAAACATTAGTTCAAAACAGTTAAGTGCTGAATAAATATAACTAAATATTTAGTTTAAAACATAATTTTAACAAAAAATTTGCTGAAAAATAGTATACCTGATTTACAAGATGTTTTACTAACTTTTCTACTAACTTATTTTTTTGAGTATAGTAACTTGTCAACGATTTTTGCATGTGAAGGAATTCATTCCATTTTCATTTAAGTTTTTGGTTTAAGACCCTAGAGACTTTACTTTTTGTTTAATTCCCTGGAGGAACTGCATCCAGGGCCCAATAATATAAAAATAAGTAACGAAGACGCAGTTTGTTAGTTAAATACAGGTATGGAATAAGCTCGCGAGCGAGCCAAAAATATATACCTTTTTTTAACAAAGCTCGCAGGCTAAAATGAAACGAGCTGCTTATACCAAAAAGGATCGCAAGAAATATAAACAAAGAGCTTTCCAAAAAGAAAAGGCTCGTTTGAAAAATTTAATAAAGCATTTTTAACCGAGCAGCTCGTTAACAAAATTTAATAGAGCTTTTTAAATTGAGCAGCTGGTAAACAAAGTTAAATTGAGCTTTATGAAACAGCTCGCTGCTAACTAATATATTTAAATTATTTTGAAATTAAAGGAAACTTAATTTCCAATATTTCTAATACTTTTTCTTACACAACATAAATATAAATTAATGCCACCATTTCAAATTGTGTGTTCTAAAAGAAGGAAAATACACCATATCCAGTTTTATTTGAAAAACTAAATAGAAAAACATAACGACACCATTTCCAATTAGATTCCATGAATTTCCGTTCCGTTATATTGCGAAAGTTTAGCATGTAACATTAATGCTGATATAAAACTCACCTACACTATAGTGCTGGTGAATTTGGTTACTTTTCAATACTAAATAATACTCGATATTTTAAATTTGGATACTCGATACTACTTAATACTTTCAGCGGTGTTATTAAATTTAAAATTTACTTTAATTTAAAAAAAAATTAGGAAAGTTTTCCCTTTTAGCGAAAATTCAAATTTTAAAAATATATTTTTACCCTTTTTTACAATCTATTTTTATAGTTTTTGAACTTTTTTCTTTAAGTTTTACAACTTTGAGTTTTTCGTCCAGCAGAGTTGTATTTTAATGCTAATCATTTTAGCAGAGTATCATTTTTGTACTGTTTTTCTGTCCAGAGTACAACTCTGAGAAGATCGAGTAGTACTTTTAACTGTCAAGTACCCAAAAATAACTCAAATACTAGATATTCGATACCCACTACTCATCCTTTTACCAGCACTACTACACTATTTACTAGTTTACTTCATAGTGTTTCTACAATTAAGTAAATAAACCTTTTTAGATTTAAAAAAAATAGTAAATGAAACTTAACTACACCGTTTTCAATAAAATTTCGAATATATCAAATTGTATTTCTAAATTTTTAACAAAACCGTTTACAGTTGTATACCATAACAAAGCAAGGTAACCTTATGATGAAACTGAGCTACACCATTTACAATTTTTTTTTCAGAAAATTTCAAAGATACTTTTTTAAAATTAACTAAATAAGCCCATGTACACCATTTCTAATTACAATTAAAAAAATGGATAAAAATCTTATAAACACCATTTTCATTTTAATTGCGTGAATTATAAATATAATTTCAAAAATTGTTTAGCTACATTATTTTTAGTTAAACCTCATTAGTAACGAAAACTAAACAATAAAAAAATAATTCCGAAATTGGATCATCGAAGTTGGCTACACCATTTGCAGTTTAATTTCAAAACTAATGTCACTACACGTTTTCTTATACAATTCCTTGAATTTCTGATCGTATTTCGGAACTAGTTAATTACACCGTTTCCACTTATATTCCCAACATTAAGTAAGAAACCAGATGGTCAAATTCGACATCACCATTTACAAGTATATTAGAAAGCATTTTAAAGTTGTGGCTAAAATGAAGTAAATAAAACAAGGTATACCAGTTTCAATAAGATAAAAATATCCACAATAACACATAGCAAACCATTTCCAATTTACGTTTTTTTGGACACGCCATCTTCAATCGTATTTATAAAGTTATGTAGGGAAACTAAATGAAATACAACTTACGTACACCATTTACGACTAAACTCCGTAAATTTCAAAGTTTATTTTTATCAATTTTAAACAGTTGTAAAGGGTGGTTAAATTTAAGGGCCGATGTTGATTTTGAATAAAACTCAAACTATTTAGGAAATTATTGTAATTTTATTTTATTATGATATATTGGTATTACTCAATTATGTATGGAACAAAATATCGGCCAAATGGGCGCCGCGACCACGGCGGCACACCTCCATCCGATGGTCCGAATTTTCGATGACGCTGAGGCATAATGGAGGTTCTATGCCGTTAATGTGCCGAATTATCTCATCCTTTGGCTCTTGAATTGTTGCTGGCTTATCGACGTACACCTTTTCTTTCAAATAACCCCAAAGAAAAAAGTCCAACGGTGCCAAATCACATGATCTTGGCGGCCAATTGACATCGCCATTACGTGAGATAACACGGCCATTGAATTTGTTGCGCAAAAGAGCCATTGTTTCGTTAGCTGTGTGGCAAGTGGCACCGTCCTGCTGAAACCACATATCGTCCACATCCATAATTCGGGCCATAAAAAGTTCGTTATCATCTCACGATAGCGAACACCATTCACAGTAACTGCCTGACCGGCCTCATTTTGGAAAAAATACGGCCCGATGATGCCGCCAGCCCATAAACCGCACCAAACAGTCACTCTTTGTGGGTGCATTGGTTTTTTCGACAATCACTCTTGGATTCTCATTCGCCCAAATGCGGCAATTCTGTTTATTGACGAATCCACTGAGGTGAAAATGTGCCTCAACACTGAAGATGATTTTCTTCGAAAATTGATCATCCACTGTTGCCATTTCTTGCTACCATTCTGCCCATTCACGACGTTTGGAATGGTCAAGAGGCTTTAGTTCTTGAGCCAATTGCACCTTGTAGGCGTGTAAATGCAAGTCTTTATGCATAATGTTCATCAACGACGAGCGTGAGAGGTGCAATTGTTGGGCACGACGACGAGTTGAGGTGGACGGCTCTTCAGCCACACTATCGCGAACAGCAGCAATATTTTCTGCAGTACGAGCTGTACGAGCATGCACTGGTGTTCTCACATCTTCTACAGACCCGGTTTGCTCGAATTTTTCCACGATTTTTGCGATTGTACGCACATTTGGACGATCAAATTGACCAAAAAAATCACGAAGTGCACGATATGCATTTTGATTTGAACGCCCATTTTCATAATAAGTCTGGATAACTTTAACACGTTGTTGGATTGTGTATCTCTCCATGGTTCAAATTGAGTAAGTCTGAAATAGAGAAATGTCAAATAAAATTCGGAAAAAAACTTGGCGTTTAGGTGTGGTTCACATTCAACATCGGCCCTTACAATTTAACCACCCTTTATATATGAAGATACATTAAAAAAAACGAAACTTCATAACATTAGAGTGTAATTAGCTGAGTTCTAATTAGAATTCTAATGTGTAATTATAGTTTTAAAACGCAGTGTAGTTGTTATTGAAAACGTGATTATTTTGTCAAAAGTTGAACAAAATTTTAATATTTTCATCAAAGTTTACACAATCTTCATATAAATATCACTTAGATTTTATTAAACTACAATTATTTTTACTTTGAAATAAAAAAATCTTTAACCCTTAGTGACCTGGGGACAACAAATACCCATGTACCTTAATTTATACTATAACTACAAGATTATAAAGCTTTAAAATTTATCAAAAAACAAAGTCACTTACTAGCAATTGATATTTTATGATACTTGATCCAGCATTAACCCTACAATGCTTCCACTTTTGACCAAAAAATACTTAACTAGGAAACTAACAGAATCTCATGTTTCATACTTTATGGTTATGTGATAGATAAATTACTAAATTAACTATCAACCGCAATTCTGTATCGTCCCTATTTCACCTTTAAGGGGTAAAAAGGTGGGGTAAAAATGGCTCCAGTTTTAATTTTTTGCGTTTTTTCATATTTGCTCTAAAGAAAATATACAAAAGCTAAAATCATTCTTTGTAAATTACATAATATAAAGACTATGTTTTTTTTTTTAATTCTGCATTTTTGTTTTGAATTGAGAAATTTAAGTATTAAAATTTGTATGTAAACTTTTTGATCTTAGTGTATGTGAGTGGTATCTTTAATGTTGTATTACATTTGCTGCCGCTTCATACGGTTAGTGGCAAATCTTTTTTTATTTTTTAGATACAATTTTGATCAAATAAATTAAATAAATTGCCAACAACAGTCAAGTCGTTGATGTTGCCATTACGATTGCCGTTCTGTTGTTGCTGCAACAAAGGCAGCTGTAGGTTTTTTTTCTTCAGTTGATGCGGCTTCCTGCTAATATCATCAACAACGGCAAAGATTAAACAAAATTTTTTTGTGGATTTAAAAATTTTTTTTTTGTTGCATTAATTTTTTTTTTACTTGGAGATTTATTGTCAAACCAAAAATGTTGTTGTTAGTTGTTTAGAAGAGTATTGTACCAAGGAAAATATGGGGGTGTGGATAATCTTATGGATTAAAATGTTTTTGGGCTTAGTATTTTAAAACACGGTACTTAAAGAACTCATTATTATCTATTCATTTGAATTTGGCAAATTTACAAATTTTTGTTCTTTATCCAGTTGGATTTGGTAAGATGTTTGATAAAATGTAAAGAAAGTCTCGTTGTGGGAAGAACTTCGATTGCTATTAAATAACAAAGACAATAACAGGGTGCTACAAAATGGACCAACTTTTTTATATGTACTTGAAAAGCGACGTAGTGGGTGTTGCAGATAGGTATGCTCAAATATATTGCTTTAAAATTTTCTGATATTTTAATACATCATTAAAATCTGAAGTTATGGTTAAAAAAAAAACAAAAGACTTTTTGAACACTGTTAACTTAAATATTTTCGATTTTTAAGTTTTATACTACTTTCATATTCAGGCCCAAAATACATAATTTTAGATTTTTTTTAAGTTTTCGATTTAAAATTTGTATGTTATTTGCAGCCGAAAAGTTGACATAAATAAACGAAAATGCTTATTTTGGGATTTATTGTGAATGTAGTTTTAGACAGTTTTTTATATTTTCAACTTTGTCATGTAATTAAGCAGAATTATTTTCAAAACTTAATTTTTCTTTTAATTTATTCTAAAACTAAATTTAGTTTTGAGTAAAAAGAACAGTTGTTTACTTAAAGCAGTTGAAAATTGGTAGTGTCCAACCGAAGACTTCGACCAAAATCGATATTTGGTAGATTTCTTGGTATGTGGAGGCAATGTGGCCAAATTTTGATTTTGAAAACATATTTGTTGAGCCGTTCTAACTCGATTTTGAGTAAGAATTTTAAAGAAAGAGCCGAAGTTTAGCTGTAAAGTTAAATAATCGGCCGCCGAGGTCTGATTCAGGCGATTATTCGCCGGCCTATTATTACAGACTTATTTAAATTTGACACAATTATCAATTGGCTTTGCTGGTCGACCACCTTTTCCAGTTTCCGTGGTAGTTACTGATGGCTTTTTAAAAATAAGTTTATTTCTTAGCCATTCTTGGTTGCGTGAGTAAAACAATTTCTTGTTTCTGGAACATTGATTGTACCGTTTTCTTAAAGTATTTAAAAAGTTTTTTATTTTTAAGTTATGAATTTTAATTTCTTGTTTGTCGCATATTTTGAAGAATGGATTATTCATTATATGTAAAATAATGTCGTTTTCATCTTTCCGTTCAAAATATATATCAGATAGAACACTATAACTGAATTTAGCCATTGTTTAAACAATAATGAAGAAAAAAAATTAATGCATGGATTAATATACTATTGCTCGAAGTTTCAACATGATCTTTTTTACCTCTTTGAAACATAATATAACAGGTACTTGGTTTTACCAGTTATTTCCATTGGTTTTAAATTTATTTGCAATTTTCAGGTATTTAAGTTGTGTAATATTAGATGGCAATAAAATCTTTTTTACCTTTTCCAAATGAATTGCTAGATACCACATAATTTGAGAGTTAACAGGTACTGGTAATAATATAACAGGTACTTGGTTTTACCAGTTATTTCCATTGGTTTTAAATTTATTTGCAATTTTCAGGTATTTAAGTTGTGTAATATTAGATGGCAATAAAATCATTTTTTATCTTTTCCAAATGAATTGCCAGATACCACATAATTTGAGAGTTCTATTGACATTTTTGTCAAAATTTTGATACACCCTTCTATGTGGACTAGGTCCAAATATGGGCCAACTTCTCCTAATTTCAACAGAATTATTTTTTGGGTCAATAAGAACTCTTGTACAAAATTTCATCAAAATATATGCATAATAGCCACTTTCACATACAAATAACTTCTCAAAAAATATGACGTGCATTTGTACCGAATATCTTACCTTGGGTCAGAAAAATTGCTGTAGCTCAAAAAGTGCAGTCCCGATGCATGGACATGTATATATAGGAATGTAGGGGAGAGTTGGGACTACAAAATAGTAAATTTGTGTTTTGACTCAGCTTGACTCACAGGAGTTGTGCTCTATGAAGTAGGAAATTTCCGAGAAATTTGACCTTTTTTAAAAAAAAATATTTAAATTGTTCTGAAAACAGTAGAGCTTCAATTTTTTTCACCAGTAATAGGAAATAAGTTAAGTTACAACACAAAATTTATTTCGTCCAAAAATCTTGAAAAACAAAAATGTTATGATCATTTAAACTTTAAAAATTAACTAAAAATATCATAAATTTACTAAATTCTGAAAAAGCCCATTTTGGACCAACCTGTTCTCAGTGAAATAGTTGAAATAGAGTTCTAATTTTTTGGCTCCCGAGGTTTACTACTGTCTACTTTCATATGAGTCTAATAACTTTAAAATCGGAGAACAAAAACCAAAAGGAGTTTTGGCCGCTATCTCAAAACATTGACCACAGTGCGACGTTTCGTTGGATATTCCCAACATCCTCAGGGATAATTTTATTAATATATAGTCCTTTTTGTCAAATTTTAAACATTTAAATCACAATATATTTTACATATACACAACATAAAACATAAAATTAATTTAAAACAAATGTAAAAAATAAATAAAAGTAAATATCACAGTAAAATGTACAATGTATGCTGAATCATAATTACTCATAGACATACATTCGAGTTATATTTACGGGAAAAGTATCGTTTTTGGTCAAAATGCTTCTAGTTTTGACGTTCCTAAAAATACATTTTTTATAATACTTTTAACGGTACCTGAAAAAACTAAACTTACCCTATTTTCAGTTTTTGAATTTTTAAGATATCTTACTTTGTATTAAAATTATCGTCGGTTGAACATGATGATAAATGCATTTTTTTTTTTTTAAATTTTACACTGAGGGACTTTAAAATAATAATGTTAGTTGAGTTTACTGAAATATTAGTCGTCCTTTCTTTAAGTGAAATTTCATTTGTTTTTAACTACATTTGCAGTGGTCTTTACCTACATAGTATTCTAAGTGTACAACCACAATTTCAATTCACAATATTTTCGTAAGGAAATAAGTTATCTTAAATATTTTTCGGCCTGAATCTTTAGATGTAAAAAGTACTAGCATGTACTCACAAGTGCTCCTCACTTAAGGGTTTTCTTTTCCCGGGATTTCTTATTTCCCAGGAAAGCACTATTTTTTTTTTTAGTTTCCCGGGATCCCGGGAATTCGCGCTGAGAAAAAAAATTATTATAGTATTTTTTTAATTGACAAAGTTTCCTTTAAAAAGACTTATTCATAGGACCAGTAAATTAATGCTAGTTTTCATAAAATTGCACGAAACATATTATTTTAAAAATTAAAAAGTTTCATTAAAATGCTGGTTTCATAAAAACTATGCAGATTTTCAATAATTTTAAGAACATTTGCGTTTATTTTGTGAAGAAAAGTTTCTCTCATTTACTGAGAAATTTTGCTTCTAGCTAAATTCTCTCTGTGTAGGTCGCTTTGAAAGTATATTTTTACTATATTACAGTAAAATGAGCCTGTGATTCTTTATGAAAAGTTTCACAGTTGTGGGAAACGATAACATTCCTTTTTGTATATCAAAACATTCCTAGTATGGACTACAAAACAACCCAGTCAGAAAAATACAAACTGCACAGTGTTGACAAAGCGTCGGCTGAGGTCGGTTATGCGTTGGCAGCACATGAGATTAACAATCTTGGCAGTATTGTACTGCTACCCGATTGATAACAGTGGCCAACCGTTGGTTTGAACAAACTAGCCATCGTTGGCATAACGTTGGTACACTCAAATAAAGAAGTTAGTAAAGTCAGCAAAAAATGTTGCTGAGTCAGCAAAATTTTAGTCTGGAGGGTGCTGCTTGCAAAAAAAATGCTAATGTCAGCAAAATCTTTTGCTGAAAATCAGCTCGCTGATTTTTAGCAACAAAATTAGTAGATTCAGCAAAAGTTTTGCTAAAACTTAGTGGATTAGAAATTAAAAAACCCTTGCTAAACATTAATAACATTTTTGCTGAATATTAGTAGACTGAAAAAAACTCAAAAAATTTGTAGAAAATTTTTACTTTAGTTAATTTATTTTGCTGAAAATCAAAAAACATATTTTTGTGATTATTTTTAAAATAATTTATCTTTCAACTAATTGCATCATTGGTTGTCTAAATGATGCTATCTTTTAAAGGAACGCTAATGCAGCAGAGAATTACAGAAACGAAACGAAAAAATAACAAAATGCAACATATATAACCAATTTTTTTGCAATAAGAAAAAGGAAACATAAAAATTTACCTAAGATGTATGTCTTTCGCTTTAGTCTGTCTACCTGTTGTATATTGGTTATCAACTTGACCACTCAATTTGACTCAAATACACGTTTAATTTTTTTTTTAAATTTATATATTTTATTTTGTCTTTTATTTAATTAATAGACAATTACTTTCAAAAGCCGACGAAAACGCAAAATTTAAGTTGTTTCAATCCACAATTTTGTTTTATGTATGAAAAACAGATACAAAATCTTCCATGATTGATTTTTTTTTAAGTGTCTTACTGGAGTTCTACTTTTTAGTATAATTTTCCTCGTCACTACTACATCTTGACATCTAATTCATTCTGAATATAACTTTTAATCTGGTTGTCGTTCACACTATTGATGTGCTAGTCAGCACAATTTTTTTTAGCAAAATAAATTAGTAAAACATTAGTAAAATATTAGTAAAACTTTGGTTTAGAACAGTTAAGTGCTGACTAAGTATAACTAAAATTTTAGTTTAAAACATAATTTTAGCAAAAAATTTGATGATGTTTTACTGACTTTTCTACTAACTTATTTTTTTGAGTGTAATTACAAAAATGCGGTGCTTTTAAAATAGCTTAAATTAAAATATTTTCGGGGAATAAGTATAATTAAAAAACATTTAAAAAGCAGCAATATAGTTTGGTTCTAATCTTATACATCCTATTTAAATGAGTGAAATATAATCAAATATTTAAAAAAAAATGCTTATAATTGGTTGTAATATTGGTAAAACCAATATTGGCAAAGAATTTTGCGGGTGGTACATGTACAGGCACATGCATTGCAATTAAAACAGTGTTTTCCTAGTACAATTTAAGTTGTACACAAAAAAAAACCAAAAACGGGGTTCAATTAAAAAATTTATTGAATCAATTAATATTTTAATTAATGACAATGATACTATAAACTAAAACTTTTATTGAAAAAAAAAACTGGAAGCTCGATTTTCACTGTAGACGTATGGTCTAGTGGACTTTTTTGCTCAGTACAATCCCAAGAATCAGAAACGCGAAGCGCCCATTAAGATTTTTTTCCTTCCATACTAATCGCCCCACCCTAATATATATATATATTTAAAAGTCAATTAAAATATTAATTGATTCTATTAAATATTTGTTTAGAAACAAATTTAATTCAAATCAAATCTTTTATTAGATATTTTATGTGGATAATTTTTTCTGTGTACCTGTGGTCATTTTTAACACTATGAGTTTTACAAAAATAGCAGTGTTTTTTTTTTTTTTTTTTGGTACGGTTGGCAATTTCTACCTGGGAATCTTTAAAATACCTTCATAAAACAAACTCACTATAGTTCAATACTACAACGATAGCATTCCTGTGAAATCTTTGCAAGAAATTGTTATTTGTAAAGAATTTGTTTCAATTCGTATTTTATGGTCTCTACGTGTCTTTGAAGTTCAAAACAACACAAAAAGCTAAAAATTTTATTATACAATCAAATAAAAAGTTCTTCAAACCAGGCGCAAAAGAAAATAATAATATACATTTTATATGTTTTTTTTTTTTTTTTGTTTTCAAAAAGGAAATCGCCGTTTCATTAGTAATTTTATTTTTATGGCCCATTTTATTATTGTTGTTTAAAAAGTTATATGATTTGAAATAAAAAATAATAAAAAATAACTGTGCCGTTGTTGCTACCTTAACTCATTCCAAAATATTAATTTTATAACTTTTTTTTTTTTTTGTGGTAATCTTGTTTCTCATCTAATTTTCGTATATTATTCCCCAAATGCTCATTGTACACGCAATATTTTGTCCATCGTAAAAATGTATAACAACCTGATAGTCAGTCAGGCAAACCTTTTCATGTCGGTCGTTCGTTTATTATAGTTCGCTTAAGGGTTTGTTGTGTAACGGGAACTGCTTTTCAGCGGTAACAGTTTCATGTCTCTTATGTATTGGTTTTCAGTTTTGTTCTTTATCGATAATCTTGTTAAACATGTTCTACTTTTAATGTTTAACTTCCTTCCGTTTTGTTCAAAATTTCCCTCCCCTTTTCTTTCCTTGATGTGTTTTTTTTTTTGTAACTTTTTGTAAAGTTCATATATTATGGTTTTTCATGTCATTGAATTTCATTTCAACGTATTTTCATGTTTCTAAAGTCCCCATTTATATTTTTGTCTGTCTCTCTGTCGGTCGGTCTTATTGTCAATTTGTTCTTGTTTTTTTTTGTCATCATTTTCAAACACATTTTCTTAAGCACGTTTTTTTTTTGTACTTCTTTAAAATACAATATCCATCCATTTGTTCAATATCTTGGAAAACATGTTTTCTATACCAGACTGTTTTTTTTTTTTATAGTGTTAAACTTAAAGGACTCTTTAATGCATTACAGTCGTGGTAGTTTTCAAGCCGTCTAATAGGGGAATCAATTTATTATAATTTACAAGGGAAAACATGTTACTTTAAAGCATTATATGAATGTTAAAGATTAAAATTAAATCAACTCATTTAAACAAAATTTTATATGCAATTATCAAAGTGTTTTAAATTGATAAACGTTTATCTCATATTTGTATGCCGTGACAGAGAACTGAACCAGCAACCCTCTACAGACTTCTCCTCGTAGCATCACCAACGAGAAACACCAGCAATGAAAAAATTTCTTTTTCCAAAAAAAAAAAATGTAATTTAAAAAAGTATATTTTGCAAAAACAGGTAAATTTTTTTAAATTACGACAAAATAAGGGAATGTTGGCTAACGTGAGTCACTGTCTGGGTTTGCGCTGTAAATAAAAAAAGTGAACTATTCTAAATTCAAATGCATCAGCTTTTAAGCCAACTCTTTTTGCATCTTTCGTCTATAAATCATTTTCTTGCAGCAACTAATATATAGTGTCCGACCGAAGACTTCGGCCAGAAAATGTTTTTTATCGGTATTCGGTATTTTAAAGCAGTACACTTAGAATACTATGTAGGTAAAGACAACTGCAAATGCAGTTAAAAACAAATTAAATTTCACTTAAAGAAATGACGCTTACATTTCAGTAAATTCAACTAACATTGTCATTTGTTTGTTAATGTTCAAAGAATAAACCACAATTGTAATAAAAATATGTTAGTAAAAAATAAACAAACACTTATTTTTTTATTTTTTTAAATAACAAAAAACAACTGTAAAAAATGAATGTAAACTCATAAAACAGTCATTTGATGTGGTTTGTTTTTTTTTTTTAAATGAACTACAAGGTTAGTGCAAAATTTAATTTGTTCTACAAATGACTGACATTTACATTAAAAATAAAGAAACTGTATTACAACCCAAACAACTACATATTTTTAAAGCATAAGTTCCCTGAGTATATGAACAAATTTGACAAATGGAGAAAGTGTTATTGAGCTTATTAGATGCGATTTTGAGTGTAAAGTTTAAAAAACGGCCGATTATTTGACTTTTCAGCTACACTTCTGCCTTTTCTTTAAAACTCTTATTCAAAATCGAATTAAAACGACTCAGCAAATATGTTTTTAATATCAAAATGTTTCCACATTGTCTCCAAATACAAAAAAACTACACCAAATATCGTTCTTTAGCCGAAGTCTTCGGTCGGACACTTCTAATATATATAGTTATGTATAAAGTTATGCAACGATTTATGTAACATTTTAAATGACTCACTTTACGTGTTTGCTAAAGTGAAACTTCCCAAACGCTCGTTTTTTTAATTGCTGTTAAAACTGTCTTCGTAGGCAATAAAAAGCGCTTTTTGGGATGTTGACAACATTAAAGACAACATGGTATGCATTCTTTACTGCTTCATTGTAAGCATTATTCACTGCTTCAAAAAAGCAAAAAATAGTGCTTACCCAGAAGGACTTCCGGAAGGCATTCTTTTATTACCGAGCGCTTCCAAAGCAAATCCAGAAGGTATGATTTTTGTTTGCGATGTCCCACTTGGTATATCTCTTTTAAGCAGGTGAAAAGTGCTGCTTTCATGTGCTCTAAGAAAGCATTAAATGCACGTCTTCATAGGCAATAAAAACCGCTTTTTGGGATGTTGACAACATTAAAGCTTCATGGTATGCATTCTTTACTGCTTCATTGTAAGCATTATTCACTGCTTCAAATAAGTCATTTTGGAAAGCACAATTGCTTTAATTGCTTTAAATTGCATATAAATGTAGTTACTGTTTATTAAATCCAGGTTATTTTTTGTTGGGTTGCTACTAAATGCACCAATTATAATACACTTGAAAACGACGTAGTGAATCTTGTAGGTCTCTTTGTGTAGATCATGTAGACAAATATTTTAAAGCAGCAATTTTAATAGTGCGTGATGCCCCTTTTTTTAAAACAACTCGAAAATTCGATCAGACATACTGATGATAGCCATTCGATCGTATTACGACTTACATATACGGACGGATTAATGCACCCCAAATATTCTCAATGGGGTTTTGATCCGGAGAACATGTGGGTCATTCCAATACTCCTATATTTTTTGATGACATCCATGCCATCGTCTAACGGCTGACATTGAGGTTTTGTCTTGTTGGAGAGTGAATTGTTCTTCGTTGCTATTTTCAATAAATGGAATCAATTTTTCTTCTAATACTGCAATGTCTCAGAAGAATTCATTCTGGTGCTTGGAAATGCCAAATCAACCAAGGATCAGTCTCCCAAATTTATTTGTGAGAAATATCGTGGTGCCTTACGTAGGTCTCTCCAATATCTGTTAAAACCATCTGGACCATCCAGATTGAACTATTTCTCATCAGAAATCACTTCCTTAAAAGAGATTTATGTTTAAGCAGTCGTACCAATAACAGTGAAAATTGACTTACCATTTTCCCCGGTTGGTTTGTAAATTCCTGTTAACGAATTCAAGTCGAGCAGTTTTGTGGCGGGGTAATAACCTTTGCCCAGATTTCAGCTCTTGGCGAGTAGTTTTCTG
Organism: Delia radicum; assembly: GCA_021234595.1. Classification (NCBI taxonomy): domain Eukaryota; kingdom Metazoa; phylum Arthropoda; class Insecta; order Diptera; family Anthomyiidae; genus Delia; species Delia radicum. The sequence continues at coordinate 19,403,522 of CM037851.1, forward strand.
GGAATACTTTAAGAGCCAACTTCTTGTTGATTTGGACTCATTTACCTTATCATGTCGTACATTCATCGATTATCTGATTGAGACTTTTCACTGCGTTGCTGGCACAGTTGATTATTTTACGTCGGTTCCGATCAGAATGCGTTTTTCGGGCCTCCTGTTTTATTTTTACCATAAGCACTCAGATTATTTGCAAAATTTGTGACAACCGCATGTAAGCCGTTTATTTATCCAGAAATTTTCCAAAAACTTAAGACACTTTTTAAATACTCTGAAAGTTGACCCTTTTCAACATCACTTACATATTAGCATTTTATTGCAAATTGATTATTATGGCACAATAAACAAAAATAATTATTGAATTTATGTTCATTTGATATTCTTTTTTGTTTACAGTTATATGTAGTTACAGTTCCGAAACACTAACAAAGTTTTATTACACAATTTTTCACTTAAATCAATTAAGTAATCTCTTAAAGTTTTCACAATAAGATATTCGGTATCACACTCTTAAAAAAAGTTATAAATTTGAATTTTTTTTTTGTAATATTAGAAAAACTAGCAAAACTTATTTGTAGTTATAGTTATGCAACGCAGTGTATATCTTAAGCCATTATTAAAGAGTCCATATCTTGGAAAACGTTTAATAAAATTTTTAAAATGTCAGTTATGTCTTCATTTTATTTTGTCCATCAAAATTTTTATACAAAATTTCGCAAAATTGTAAAATTTTCAAAAAAGTTTTAATAAAAGAAGTTTAATTTTTAATTATTCGTTTTATTCGATTAGTACTGAAAATTTATTCGTTATTCGAAAATTATGTTTTTTTAATTGTTCGTTCGAATTTTATTTTTGTGCGCTCGATTAATCGAATGACGTTTATTCGATTGACAAAAATAGTCAATATCAATAAAATGTAAATCAATTGAACTGACATTCTATGCCATATATTAAATATATATCAAACTCTTCGACATTTGCTATCAAAGGACGTATCTCATGGGAATGTGTTGCATATACGTCCTATACCTATATAAAAAATATTGTTAACCCTTTCACTACCCTTGTACACTACAGTGTGTACATTTCTAAATAAGTAGACAAATTTTGATAACGCATCCAGTAACTTTATATTTTTGTTTAAATATGTTCACTAGGATAGTGGTCATTGAAAGAAATCATTGTATGGATTAACTGTTCATCTCCGAAAAAGTGGTGATTGGTGTATCTCGTTCATCTAATGACCAGAACAAAATCCATGTTTTGGTGGTAAGGAGTGGTCGTACATGTAAATCTTGTTCATTCTATTTTTAGGACAAGAATCTGAAGTAAAAATAAAAATACATCCACACACAAAAAGTCGATTGTGAAAGAGTTAAAAGAAGAAGAGTTTGATATCTATGTAATCTATAGTCAATGCTCTGCTTCATAATTGTTTAAATATTGTTATTTCGACATTTTCTCAAGCAATAACATTATTTCTAATATCCTACAAAAAAGTTATCGTTTTTTCAAGAATTTCTCAATAACATCTAAAAGATAATTGTTTTCTTTAAAAATTTAGCAAAAAACTTCAAGAATATAAAAGAATTAAAGTTAAATTCAACAAACTCCTTCCATTTGGAAAAAAAAATATTAAAGTTGTGTGTTTTAAAAACTACACACCCAGCATGTTTGTGCAACATCTTTAAGTGGAAAGAAACTAACTAAAAAACATGACTCATTTCTCTTATCTTGTACTTAAAAAACATCTTGAAAGTTTTGTAGCAAATAAAAAGAAGGAATTTTTCTAAAAGTAAACTATTTGGTTCTTAAAACTTAAATGTAATTTCGTGCCAAAAAAAAAAATGCAAAAAATGGCTCATTCCATATAAAAGCATAAAAAAATATTCAATTTTCGATCTGTACCCCCTTAAATCTTAACCAAATTTGCTGTCATATAAATATGTCATATTCAATGATCACCTATGCTGCCCTGGCATGGTGGCCAAAGGTTGAACAGGTAGGGGCAAGGGATGCTCTCAAGAGGATCTACCGTCTTATGTGTATTGGCATAACGGGGGCAGGCGGAACCTGCCCGACGGATGCCATGGGGGTTATGCTGGGGATACCACCATTGCATATTTCTGTAATGGAGGCTGCCTGCATAGGATCCTCCAGACTTAGAGAATTCGGTGACATGAGGGGAGGTGATCTAAGGGGTCACATGAGGATCGCTAGAATCCTAATTGATGACCCGGTTACAAAGGTTACGGATAGGAGGTCACCGGAGTACATCTTTGATAGGAACTTTAAAGTGATGCTGTTCGACAGGGCCATGTGGACCAACAGATCCTGGGAGCCAGAGCGGGGTTCTCAGATATGGTTCACAGATGGCTCAAAGCATGCGAATGGTGACACTGGTGCGGGTGTCTATGGACCAGGTTCCCAACGGGCCTTACCCATGGGTAGATACCCCTCCATTTTTCAGGCAGAGATTTTTGCTATCTGTGTCTGCGCGGAGGAGTGTCTACGAAGGGGCACTATTAGATCTCGCATCTACATTCTTTCCGACAGTCAGGCGGCATTAAGGGCTTTAATGTCCTATGAGGTGTCATCTGGTCTGGTCATGGAATGCATTCTGGCTCTTAACCGACTTGGCAGGCGCAACTCGCTTACCTTAGGGTGGGTTCCTGGTCACGAGGGGCATGAGGGCAACGAGAGGGCAGATTGTCTTGCTAATTGCGGGGCCCGAAGGCCCTTTATTGGCCCTGAACCATTCTGTGGTATACCTTTGGGGTATGTTAGGGAGAAGCTCGGGTCGTGGAGGGAGTCAGAATTCTCTCTCTATTGGGAAAACTCTCTTGGCCAACGACAGGCTAAGAGATTAATTTCTTTTTCCAGTGCAGGATCGAGGAGACTCTTGTCCCTCGGGAGGGGTGACTTGAGAACCCTGGTGTCTTACCTGACTGGACACTGCAATCTCAGATACCACCTGCGCAAAAGGGGTCTTTCGGACACGGATGAGTGTAGGTTTTGCGAACTGGTAGCTGAGACATCAGAGCATGTTCTTTGCGAATGTCCGAGGCTATGTGAAAGGCGTGCCAAGTTTCTTGGCAATCGCTTTGTCTCCCCTTCGGACATTATGAAGATTTTGCCTAATAGGATTATTGGCTTTATAGGTAGCTTGAATCTTTAGGGTAACTTTAGGTAGCACAAAAGACCTAAGTTGGTCGCGGTGCATAGTGCCATATAATCTAATACTAATACTAATGTCATATTCAAAGTTTTAGGTTGATATCTCTTACGGTTGTGGAAATATCGCATTTTCATATATCGCTCATTTACTTCAACAACGTCATAACTCAAAAATTTTAATTTGTAGAAAACGAGTTTAAAGTTTTCAATTTACTCGTAAGAAAGAAGGCATTTTTTTGTGACGACACAGTATAAATCTCTTTATTAAAACTAATAGGACATTAATGCATGACATTTGGAGAATGTTGTATAAAATTTTCATGAAGAAAGCAATTATGCGGACGTGTCTAAAAAAAACTTAGAATTGCGGTGCCCCTCATAACTTGGTGCTGGTTCATCTGAAATCAAAAAATAAAAGTTCATTCGTTAGATAATAGTTTTCCCCAGGTAATGCTGGGAGGGTTTTTCGAAATTTTAATTTTTCACTTTTTTTTGAAAACTTTAAAGGGAAAATCGCGATTTTTAGTGAAACAAATCGGCTAATTTGTTATTGTAAAATAAAAATTATTAACAAATTTGAAAACTCTCCAGCGTTACCTAGTAAATTATGTACAGAAATAGTGTTCAAAATTTCAAAAGGATCGGTGCAGTAGTTTTGAAGTTATGAGGGGCACCGACTTTGAAAATTTTGAACACAAAAAAATCTGGTATTAAACGTTTATAAGCAAATTTTATCGGCTTACCTCACACTGAATCATCAATGTCAGGTCCATAAAGGATGCTGCTATCATCCATGATGTCTAAAGCACCTTTTTGCCCCTGTCTACGACGAATCCTTCCTTCTTTAGTATGGAGCCAGTTGATCGCGCCCAATCATGATCACTTGATCCACTATTGATTCCCATGTCTTGCATGAGGGTTAGTAAAGCAAGAGAACCTTCATTGAAGACACTGGCAGCCACATAAGCTGCAATTTCAACGATGACAGAGGTTCCACTCAAGTGCTTTGGTGAGATTTTCCAAATAAGTTGGAGGTACAATTTTTATAGGTCGATATTATCTCGAACCAGCTGATTGTCTATCAGATCTTGTAATTTTTTTTAGGCATTTTAGTTTAACACAAATTTAACACAAAACTTAATGAAAACGGAGCTAAAATGATACGAAAATAGGAACGCACGTGTACGCCTGCTCGATAGAATATTTACTGCTACACTAAATTTTACACTCTGCACTGACATACTTGACATAAAAATACTCGTAACTTAGTCAATTTTGCTCCAATCGACTTGAAATTTTAACACAATATTCTTAACGTATTAAGCATTTATTTAAAATAAAAAATTTAAATACTTTTTTTCTTATTTTATTTAAAGCACGACAATGATTCTCGTAGCTTAAGGCGTTAAAAGGATATGGAAGATTATGTGCGACTACTTTTTTTTTTTTTTAAATTCGAATATTTTTCATATTTCAAGATCCGAGAGGGGGGTTAGCTGTCTCATATTTTGGCGAGGTAATATTTATATGACGTTCAGCTTGTATAACAAGTTTGGTTGAAATCAGAAAGGTTGCAGGAAATCGAGTGGTTGGTTTTTTATGTTTTCAGTCAAATGTAAAAAGTTTTTTGCGCCTCACAACCAACAACCAAACAATCCTCCTTCCTTCCTAAAGTTGATATAAAAGATTGTTATTTTAGGTCTTATACATATTTAAGGTAAACATTTATACATTTAGCTTCTACAAAAAAAAGAAAAATAATATTTTCACAAATTAAATGGGAAAATGAAAACTATAAGACAAATTTTAAGTCTTTTCTTAATATTTTTCTTAAGCCCTGTGGTGTTCTTAAGAATTTCTTTCAATGTTTTTGTTTTACAGTAACATTTTTGTTTGTTCTTAGCAAAAAAAAAAAAAATAATATAATCTGTCTTAAGGCAAGTTTTTAGTTTTCCTTATTGTTTTTTTGTTTTTCCATTATAAAAGAATATTTTCAGTTTAAGAAAATTATGTCTTAGGGGACGATTTCAGCAACTCAATTTTTGACAAAAGACAAGTATCCTTAAGAAAATCAAAAAAAAGGGAAAACTATTAACAAAATGTTGCTAATTTTATGTTAGACCGGATGTTATACGGAAATGTTAAGTAAAATGTCAAATTTAATTACGTTCCGGTTTACTTTTAAAGAGTATCTACGTAATTTAATGAAATGTCAGTTACAGAGGAAAACATTTGATTTTTAATTGAAGCACATTTTTTAGTAGATTACATTTTTAAATTCAAATCCAAATCTAAAATTTATAATCGTTAATCTTATAATAGGCGTTCTTACAAACACACTCAAAAAAAAAAAAAGTGCTTAAAGTTAGCAAAAAAAGTTAGTTGAGTCAGCTAAATTTTTGCTGGGAGGATCCTTGCTGAAAAATTGCTAATATCTGCAAAAGTGTTTTGCTGAACATCAGTGAGCCGATTTTTAGCAAAAAATTTCTAAATTCATCAAAACTTAGTTTATTTTTTGCTGGAACTTAGTAGATTGAAAAAAACTAAAAAAATTAGTATAACATTATTACTTTAGTTAATTTATTTTTCTGAAATTTAAAACTATATTTTTTTAGGTTGTTTTAGATACATATAAAACTGTCAGGATTTCCACATAGTTAACATAATCCAATTAAAAAAGAAATTGGAAATAAACAAAATATTTTATTAATTAAATAAGAAAACATAATAATTCACAATTGCTTCCATGGATGTATGTATACACTCACAATATTTTTTCCGTAAAGACTACTGAATATACACATTAAATTAACTGAAAATCAGTTAAAAACAGGACTACTTACTTTTCGTTTAAAACAATTGTGTATTTTAGTTTATTTTTAACTGTTGAAAATTTTATTGACAAAATCCATAAAAACAATATATTGTTTGAGTTTATTTCAATACTCAATATAATATAACAACTTTTTGTTTTAAATAGAAAATTTTAACTGAATATTTTAACTATACCCAGGTGAAAAAGTTCATATATGATAATATATTGTCATATACGGTTTCATGTATGAGGATATATGGTTCCATGTATGGGCATATATGAACAAATATGTAATGTATGGAAGCATATATTGGTAAATACATTCAACGAATAAGTTCATATATGGATTTGTATGACACCATATATAATAATATATTGCATATAATGGTTCATATATGCCATATATCTCCATATATGAATTCATATTTGTTTTAATTTTTTATCAGATATGACCATATATGAGAACGAAATAGTTTTTATTTTTAACCCCTTCTCTCTGCTGTACGAATTCCTGACAAAAATATATAAGAGACAATAGATTTTAAAGTTTGTAGAATTTATATAAGTCTATAGTAGAGAATGAGTTATGAGATATCTCACTTGAATCTGAAGAAATATCAGTCGCATTTTATGTGCTTAATTCTGAATCGGTATTACCTAACCTGACAAACCATCCCGCTTTTGTCGGGATTATCCTGCTTTTTAATATATTTTTTTTAATTTTTATAAAAAATAAAATGATATAATAATATTTAATATTATAAATTTTGAAGCTTTTTGATAGCAATAACGTTGCAGCACCAGATATAGGATTTGAAAATTAGAATCGAAGCCTAAAATGTATTTATTTGTTGTGCCAAAACTGATTTTTTTAATACATATTTCAAAGAAACTATCAATTTTTGAAGTAAAATTTGAACGATTCAAACTAAGCAATTACGAATTTTCCGTATTTCAAGTCAATAAATCCCGCTTTTTGCTTTTTTTTTTTGTTAATAAACGTTATTAGATGAAATGATCCTTATTACTTGGCAATGGTATTTTGTGTGTATCAAACACAAGCATTTTAGTTAAAGTTTCTTTTACAAAATTCATAAGTATTCGTACCAAAGGACTTCTTTTGTGTTGGCTTGATTACTATTGTTATCCGTCATCATCATTTTATAATTCATCGAATTTTTTTTTTTAATACAAGTTGGTTTTCCATTATCCATACTTATTAATTTTTCATTAAATTCTTTCCCAAATAGTATTTTCTTAAAAAATTTTACTTTTAACTATTTATATTTATTAATGCATTTTGAATATAAAATGTATGAATTTATCAGTAACATGTTCTTTGAAGTATAATAGAAACCATTTCTTTTAATAAAAAGACAATATTTTGGATAAAAACTTAAGAAATTGCCTTTTTATACGAGCATGTGGGAAAAGTAATAATATATCACCATATATGAACATTCATATATGGCATTATATATGACCATATATGTCCATATACCCTCAAATTTCGGATCCGAACATATATGGATTCGTATATGAACTCATATATGTGGCCATATATGACAATATATGAACATTTTCACCTGGGTATTACCGAAAGTCCGTTTTTTTGTTTATTTTTTTTGTTGAATAACAGACAGAACGTTTAAAAAATACTTCTTTGGTAATTTAACTGTATATTCCATTGAAACTTTACCGATTAAACTTTTAAATAACTGCTGATTTTTTATTGAAAAGTTCTTGTGAGTGTATGTATGTATGACGCAATTTTACATTCTTCAAATGAAGATAACTCTGCAATTAAAACAAAAAACATTCAAAATATCATAAAAACCCTTTATCTTTTTAACCCAACTAGCTGAGACTGACATTTATTGTTTTGTATAGTTGGACCAAGCGTTTTTTTTATTTATGCTAGCATCTTCAACTTAAAATTTTTTAAAATTATTTTATTTTATTTATTTATTGTTTTATTTATATTATTTTAATATTCTCAATTTTTATGTACACATGCGTGACTTTGTTTTGTGTGTAGTATTTTACAAAAAAAAAAAAAATGAAATGAAACGCGGTTGCATTTTGTGTAAGTCTTGTAATGGTTCTGTCTGTTTGTATCTTTTCTTTTTTCTCTACTTCGTCCATACACGCTGCGACATCTATATCTAGTCTTTTTACTTGTCCTCCATGCTATTTATGTATTTATTATCCCTATTTTGGTAGCAACGTAAATTTTTTAAACATTAGTTCAAAATTTGTTTTTTTGGTAAAAGTGTTTAACTGAAATTTTAGCTGAAAACGCTATGTCAGCAAACAAATTGCTGAAAGTAAGTTAAATATGTTAAATAGGCGTTGAACAAAATTTTAAACAAACTTTGTTTTTTTGAGTGCAGGATTGCAAAAGTAAGGGATTCACTAAAATTTGTTTCAGTTTTATGTAACCTAATTCAAGTACTTCTCATACTTAAAATATCTTTTTAACAATTGTTTATTTTAAAACATATTTAACATATTTAAAACAGTTGTTTATTCGAAAACGTCATTACCAAATGTTGTATACTACACTCAAAATATTTGAACAGTATGTGATTGTAGTTTATTTAAAAAGTAATCAGTAAACTTTGTTTTTTAAGGAATATACATTTAACCTACAAAGAAATGTTTTTTAAACTTATTTTACCATTTATTAAAAAAACAAACAACATAAATACTGTTTTTCTCTACCAGTTTTTATTTTCATTTAAAATTTTCGTTTTACAAAAATTCTTTATGTGAATTCAAAAGTTAATGATAGAAACATTAAAGAACAAATTTTGTTTTTACTAACTTGGGAGTTAATTTTTGATGGTTAATATAAAATAAAATAGTTACTTTTTACGGTTTTGGCAGTTTTTTAAAATTTTTTATTTTACTTTTGATAGTAAAAATAAAAGAAAACCTTTATTTTTACGCATTTTGTGGTATTTTTTTTAATTTAAATGAAAAACACATTTGCTTTAATAGAAAAGTGAGTAGTTTTAAAGTAAATATTCCTTTGATTTGAACGACAAAATATTGGTAGTGTACATTTACGTAAATTTAAAAATTTCTCCATTGCACAGTGGTAAAATACGGTCATAACTCTATAACTTCTTTGTTTATTAATTTAAATAACTGAAATTTGGTACATAATTAAAAGAGGTACTTTCTTATCTGTCACCTTAATTGTGGGTGCAATAAATGCAGTGGTTGGCCAAGTTAGTATGGACATGATCGAAAAAAAATATTTGCAACTTTATACAAATTGAAACATAAAGGAAGACATAACTGTTTTTTAGCAACAGTTAACAACAACGAAATACACTGATATTTTTTTTTATAGATAAACAAGTATATTGTGCATATTTTAAGCAAAAAATTAAAGTTTAAGCCGAAAAATTAAAATTTTGAGTTGAGTCACTTTTGAACTGGGTGCGCGATATGGTCATGAAATGTATTGAAAATGCACTTAAATGTTTTACAATTTGTTTGATATTTGGGCATAATATTTATAAATACTGCCTAATGCCTTATGCCAAAAATTATCAAATTCGGTCAATGCATTCAGAAGTTATGTATAAAAGTATGAAATTTTTTTGAATTTCATACATTTTGTGTAAAACTTTTATTATTTGGACCTAGTTTGGTATAAATTGTTGGTAATAAAAATAATAATCTGTTTTAGGGTGAAAAGCATGTGTTGAGCCATAAATAGAAACTAAAAGTTTTGTAGGGTTGCCAGATATTTTTATAGTGTTGACACATTTTTTTACAGCAACCTTATACAAAAGTAAGTTGCATTTTCAGCTAATCGCACGATGTTCAGCTTATAAAGGATTTTTAATATATTTAATTTAATATGATAGTCTTAAAATAAATAAAATGCACACTCAGGGAACTTCTGCTTTAAAAATATGTAGTTGTTTGGGTTGTAATACAGTTTCTTTATTTTTAATGTAAATGTCAGTCATTTGTAGAACAAATTAAAATATTTACTAACCTTGTAGTTCATTTAAAAAAACAAACCACATCAAATGACTGTTTTATGGTTTTACATTAATTTTTTGCAGTTGTTTTTTGTTATTTAAAAAAATAAAATAAATGTTTGTTTATTTTTATACCCTCCATCCCATAGTGCAGGAGGGTATATATCACTTTGTCAAATGTTTGTAATTCTTTTAAAAAAAATCTGGGACCCCATAAACTATATATATTCTTGATCAGCATGAATAGAGAAGTCGATATAGCCATGTCCGTCTGTCCGTCTGTCCGTCTGTCTGTGTTAATACAAAATACTCCGCTAATACAGAAGAGGTGTTGCTAATTTTCAGTCAAATTGTTTATTGATATCATGAGCAGTTTGGTAGTGAAAATGATCAAAATCGGTTAACGCGTTCAAAAGTTATGAGTGAAAATGTGGGAATACCTCTTAAAATTTTGAATCGAATTTTAAAATATTCTATTTATTTCATCATACATACTTACATTCAATGCTTATACACAAGAATATACGCAATCAGGGATGGCAGTCAATATCTCTTAAATACTGTCTCCGATTCAAACCCCTTATAACTGACTATCGTTTCCCAAAAATACAGTTACCGAAATAATTGAAATACCGTTATCCGTAAAATACCGTTACCGATATAATTAAAATATCTATATCTTAAAATACCGTAACCGAAATAATTGAAATACCATTATCCGTAAAATACCGTTACCGATATAATTAAAATATCAATACCATAAAAATACCGTTACCGAAATAATCTACCAAGATCTGAAAAAAAAACTTCTTTAAATATACATATATATTTTCCCAAAGTATGATCATAAACTAGAAAATCATTAAAACTCGGGCATAATGGGGCGAAAAATTGTAGTTTGCATTAACATTACCTGAATAGCTAAAATAACGTTACCCTTAAAATGCCGTTAAAAAATAACTGAAAAATTTTTTCCCTAAAATAAAGTTACCGAAATAACTAAAATGTAACGTTATTTTGTATCTAAAATACCGTTAACGCAATAAATAAAACACCGTTAGCGCTAAAAGCCCGCAACCGAAATAACTGAAATCTAGTTACCTCTAAAATACCATTACCGAAATAAAAGAAAATAGCGTTAACCAAACCAATAACCACATAGAATCTGTTACCATCCGTGGTCATAATCAACACGCACAAAAACAAAAAACCCACAAAATATTGTTGTTGTTTTTTTTGTTAAATGGTATGTATGCATGTATGTATGTATGTTTAGTAGCAATCGCATGCAGTGTTGCCAGGTTTGACGATTTATCGTCATTTTGACGATATTTAATACCCAAAATAACTAAATGATGATTTTATGATATTTGCTGCCAACAAAATTACGAATTTTTGCCAAAAGTTTAATATATCACCAAAGCATATTTATTTGTCACTGGATCTATTTTTCGATTTATATTATTATCGATTAATATTATTTGAAAAAATACCACATTCTTCCTTTTTTGTGTCTCGAAAACACTCTAAACGCATAAAATATTTTCTTTTTTAATTTTTTGACAAACTTAATTTTATTACACTTTTTGTTTGATTGATGTGATGTATAGTGTAAACATATGTGTCGTAATGTAAATGGGTATTTAATAATTATTTCATTATGTATGTCTCCGCAAGCGTGTTTGTAAAAATACTTTTCCATCCCATAGTGCGGAGGGTATACACACTTTGTAAAAGTAGTTGTAGTTCTTTTAAAAAAAAATCTGGGAAAAAACCACAAAATATTGTTGTTGTTTTTTTGTTTTTGTTTTGTTTTGTAATACAGGGTGGCTGATAAATGTCACTACAAAAGAAAACGTAATAACTTTTTTTCTGAGTTATTAATCGGTTCGATTTATTTTTTTTTTTTGGTTTCATTGATTCTTCTTTCAATTTAAGGAAATGAACGAATGGGGTAATTAAACTAACATTTTGATTGTGCGCCACTACAATGCTTTGGGGGCTGGCATTTCCGCATAAACAAACTTAACGGGCACATTAGGCGGCACTCCTCCGAGCAGATTGGGCTCGTAAATTATTTTGTCAATCGTGGAACAATCATTAGGACGCCTTTTAATCAAAATTTCTCAGTTCGAATGTAAGAAACAATTGTTGCCATAGTTGCTGCAATACAAGTCAATTCTAGAGTTTCGACATGGAATATTTTTGCTCATATATTTATCACCAGACAGTCAATACGGACAGTTCTGCTTAAGGATTTTCATTTCTCTCCTTTAAAAAAATCAAACAACAAGCAATTGAACGCAGTAGACTTGCCCCTTAGCTTGGAATTTTCTCTGTAATTTGCACGGAATTTCGCTTGCATTTGATGTCTTCAGGCGTGTTAGTCATTTTAAATAAATTGTTTCTTAAAAGCAATTAAAAATACTTATTAAAAATGTATGGCTTTTCAAATGTAAAAACAAAGAAATAAAAATAAAAAAGTTATTTAAATTTCCTATTGTAACAATATGCATCAGCCACCCTGTATGTATGTATGTATGAAGGTTTTTATAACTGTTATGTATGCAGGCACGTAGCTAGGGGGGGCTAGAGCCTCCCCCCCCGAAAAGATTTGACAAATTTAAAAACTTAATACAATTCGTTAGAAAGTAACAATGTTATTGATAAATTTAATATGAAAATAATTATTTTTGACTTGGATCAAATAGAAATAGTTTTATATGATTCGAATCTTAAAATTTCGTTAGAAAACATCGCCTGCAAATGGGCGGCTATCATTGTTAGAGTTGATTTTCGACAAAAAGCAATAAATAAAATCTTTTCATAAGAGATTTCGAAGTCTTTGACTTAAAATACAATCAAAAAATTGTTTGAGACAATGCAAACTAAACAGAAAAAAACTAAAATTGAGTTTTAATTAAAATATTTGTTGATTCAGCAAAAGTTTAACTAAATTCGGTCGTGTTGATGCAATTGTAGTAACAACTAAAATAATTTGTATCTATTTAATTAATATTATTTTCAATTACATATAGTTTTATTCACATCTATTAAAAATTTAATTGAATATTGTTTACTATTGGGAAAAATTAGACCATTTGAAAAATCGCAAAATTTGAAAAAAAAATTGACAAAACAATCCTCAAAATTGCAGAAATTTAAAAAACTCCCAAAATAAAAGCCAAAATTCAAAAAAAAAATTTAAAAAAAAAATGAGCAAAATTAAAGAAACGCGAATTTTCAACTTTAAACGATTTTTTTTTAATTTTGGCGACTTTTTAAAATTTTTGCATTTGTTTCAATGTTGTTCAACGTTATAAAAACTGAGAATTTTTTTTATACCAAATTCATTTTCAATTAAACAGTTAATTGAAAGTAATTTTGAAATCGAACAAAAGTTTAATTGAATTTTTTTTTGACAATGATTTTTTCTCTGTATTTTGACATAATCTTTTAAAATGGAGCTACCACTAAGACTCAAAATTAAGTTTACTTGTGCCGTAAAAGTCGTTACTTTACTTACAGTGCAATCTTTTTGGTAAATTTGGTTTGCTACGCACGCGTCTGGTAACATAGTTTTCAGTATTTTATATTTTATATATTTTACGATATATATTTCGATATCTCATATTTTTTTAATTTTTTGAAACAAATTTCAGCCTCAAACTTTGATCGATATGCATAACATGTTAACGTGGGCCAATGGGACTCAAATTTTCTCAATTTCTTTTTAGACTAAATGTAAACAAATTTCTATCGGCGCTCCTTGAAATGCGACATTTTAAAATCAAGCAGCTAAACCAGTAATAACGATGTAGTTTTTTTTTAAACATTTTAAAGGGTTTTTATTTAAAAAATTGATTAAAGACAATTTGAAAAGCGTTTGAAATTGTCCAAAATATAAATCAAAGTGAATTGGAAATACGAAATAAATAAGACCTAGGCGATGGAAATAAGACCTAGGCGATGTCAGGTATATTTTTAAATTTTCCAATTTTATATTTTTTCTTTATTATTCCTTTCAGACTACAATCACGCTTGCTTGTAAAATTTACAATTTTTTTAATACAATACATGAAGTCGGATATATGAAAAAGGGGAAAAAATAGTGAATAATTTGTTAAAATAATTCAAATAAGTGGCAGCCGGGGTCCACGACATAGTGTCAAAATGGTTTTCAAAATGTGTGTTTTCTCGAGGATTTGAACGCTGTTTTTAAATAAGTCTAAATTTCCTAAACTTTAAACATATTTTCATACAAAAATGTGTTAATTTTCACCACCAATTTTAAAAATAGATACGTTTTTCATATATCTTTGCTGCTTTATCACCTATCCGAATTTAATTTCAAAGGGAACCCATCGGAAAAGCTTCTTATAAGTGTCAGGCAAATTATATAGGATATTTGCTTTTAATTTGTTTTTTGGACGGTTATAATTCTTTAATTTCCCGAGTTAAAACGTTTGCATAAAATAATACATTATTTTATATGCACTTATAAGGTTTTGTCTGCCAGTGCATTTAACCGGACATAATTATATAAATTCATATATAAAATTAATTTCGTAGAAAAAATTTAATATGATGTCATATATAGTTGCGTATAATTGTATATTGCATTTAGAATACGCTAAAACTAATCCAATTAATAATTACGTTATATTTATATAGCTGGACATTTGCAAAATAATATATATTTTGATATTATATCATATTTAAAAAACACAATTGTATTTTAGATAAAATTGTATATTACCCCATGCAGAGTCACACTAGAAAATTTGTCAATTATATTTTGGATGTAAATGTGTATTACATCAATACAATACAATTAATTGCATCATTTTGTGTATAATTTTATACACAAAATTTACCCCAATTTTTGTCTTTTAAATTGATTTCTTTCTGGTTCTTAACCCTAAAAAAAGAATTTGTTTCATTTGTAACATTATGAGTTCTTAATTTAGTCTAAGATTTTTTTCAATCTAAAACTCTAAATTTAGTTTCAACGTTTTTTTTCCGTCTTTGTTATTCAATGGTGTAAGTTAATAAATACCACAAAATCTTCATTTATATTTTTTTTATTTTTGAATATAATAAAATTTCCAAATGCTATGGAATTTGTTACAAATTATAAAGTTGTAAACCTTTTGCAAGTGGCTAAAGTCTAAAAGGATTAATAGATATTTTGGATTTTCATGAAGTTTTAAAATCAAAAACCGGACACAACTATAGCTTATTTTGTATATTTCAGTATCAGTTCACACATAAATTTATACCGCTGTATAAAATCGTATTAAATTGTATCGCGTCATTATTCGGATGTTATTTAATCTGATATTATCAAATTAAAACTAAACTAATGCAAATATAATTATTATGCCCATTTCTCGGATAAAACTTTATTAAGACTCATATTAAATTTCGTATGATTATATAAAGCATCATATTAATTTTAATCGGGTTATTAGAAGTTGAAACTTTTTTACTTTTTTTTACATTTATCAAGTTTTAGCTACCCTAGACGTATATTAGCACATAAAAATATAAAGTAACGAAATTTTATTTTTCGAGGTTTTCAAAAAGTTTTCCGCATAATCCTTTTTTATTTAATTAAACTAAAAATTAATATTTAGCTAAAAATTTAACGTAATTAGACAATAACGATGCATATCCAACTTAAAGTACAGAAACATTTTCAAATTTGTGATCAAACAGATTAAAGCGTTGTTTCGCAATATAGACATCAAAATTCGCAAAATAATGAACACAATAAGTAATAAATGAAAAAATGCATTTTAAGGAAATGCACTTTATGCGGGAGGTTTTTGTTTCAAAATGAAATCAGAAAGCTATTTCTGTTATTAATACATGATTGCCCATTACGTGTAGGTAAAAATTTAGCAAACAAAAGAAAAAGCTGTTACTTTAGTGTGCAAAAAAAAAAAAATATATAATCAAAAAAAAAAAAATCGAAAAGAACCCCCCCGAAACAAATTTCTAGCTACGTGCCTGTATGCATGTATGTATGTATACATTAGAAGCAATCACATGCAGTGTTGCCAGGTTTGAAGATTTATAGTCATTTTTACGATATTTAATACCCAAAATAACTAAATGACTATTGGACGATTTTTGCTTCCAAAAAATTTACGAATTTTTGACAAAAGTTTAATATGTCAGCAAAACATGTTAATTTGTCACCGGATCAATTTTTTAATTTATATAATTTGAAAAAATACCACTTTCTTTAATTTTTTGTGTCACGAAAACACTCTAAACACACACAGTATTTTCTTTTTTAATTTTTTGACAAACTTAATATCATCACACTTTCCGTTTGACTTATGTGATGTATAGTATAAACACGTCTGTTGTAATGTAAACGGGTATTTAATAATTATTTCATTATGTATGCCTCAGCAAGCGCATTTTTTTTAAATCTTTTTTTTTTAATTCGCGTATGCTTTTTAAACCCTAAATTCACTAAAACTAATTCACTAAAACACTAATTTCCCTCTGAAATTCAATAACAATAAAATTGCAATATGGATCTTTGTTATAAAGAATTCATTTTATTTAAATTGTTTGTCTCGTCAAATGATGTCTGATATAACGGACTTCTTATATCTACAGATTTCATAAATACTTCAATTTGCATTTCCCTTTAGTTCTGTCCAATTCAACTGAATATATGTAACTGAAACGATTGCCACTTAAACTATGTTAATGTAGTATTTACAAAACAGTTCAAAAGTTTCTACGTAATCACCTTCTTGGACCCCTAAATGCTTTTTTAAAAGTCCATGTGAAAAAAGCATAACTTTGCTTAAAATGTAATATTAAATTCCTGTCAGTGCATGCAAACGATTTCTCAACTCTTTCCACAGTTTTTATCAATTCTGTAAATTGTCACTACTGATTTTAAAACCAACTATTATTCCAAAAAAAAAAAAAGTGCTTCATTGAGAACAAACCTGCAGAATAACTTTGAACATTAATTTGTGTTTCAGTGAAACATAAGATGAAAAACATTTAAAGTTTTTATTAATATTATTAAAATATAATATTCCTAGCATGTTTAGATCAAATCGGTATGTTTTTCGCTAAAATTAAAGTGTTTTTGTATTTAATACAATTCATTTTCCTTACATTGCTAAAAGCCTATTTTGTGGTTTTTTTCTACTAAAATTACGGGTTTTGTTTTATAGAAAAATAATTATTTCAGTGCTACATTATATGTAAATATTTCATGTATGGATAATATTATTTTCTACAAATATTTGTTACTTTGAGGCATCGATTTGTGCTTTTCCCCTATTTCAAGTGTTATAAGCAAACTGCATTTAATTATTGCAATAAACTGAGTTTATTTTTTGACCACATAACCCTCGTTAATCGAGTGTTAGATTTTTTTCTACTAAATTCGTTTCATTTACAAAACAAAAGTTTTTTTCCTAAGAATATTTTTTTCTTTTTTTTTTTTTTTAAACTTCCCTTCACAATTTAAATGGAGGAGCCAGTTATTCTTCCAATTAGGTCCTTTCTCAATTACAATTAGATATTAAATTAAATTACTAATTCACAATATTTATTTTATTTATTAATTAATAATCACATAATTACAAATTATATAAATATTACCCTAACCGAGCACTAGCTACTATGGCCTTCGGCGCGTTGTAGCGAAAACAGACCAGTGCCTCTGGTGGAAATCGAAACCACGACCCCCGCACTGATAAGCCAGCACGCTACCAACTAGCCTACCGGGGCGCACAATTCACAATATATTTATTATTTTTAAAACAATTTTTTTCTTATTACTGTCCCTTTAAACCTATCCCTTTATAACTTAATAGATGGCGCTATTGACAATTTTCCCAATTGGACGTTTCCATCAATTGCAATTGGATTCTTAAAAGAATATTAATTGGATTTTAACTCCCAATTCAAATATATATTTAATATCATAGAAATTAAACATAGCGATTTCAGCGCCTGAATATCGACGATTTTTTTATAGCAAAGACACAAACCATATATATTGAATTGTGTAAATCTTTATCTGTATTTATATACAGTGCAGTTCGCTTTTAACGATAATTGATACAACATTTTTTTCTTCACCCCAAATACATTAATTAATCATATTTTATTTTACTTATAAAAACAACATTGTTATTGTTATTTTTACAAGGAATATAGATATATATATATATATATTATTTTCACTTGCACTGGTTAATTCAAACAATGAGATGGAGGGTATCCAAAAATTCGGCACAGCCGAATTTAATCTTTTTTATACCAAATTCGGCACATCGGACTTTAATGCTTCCACTTGTTTACTACCATGTGGTTCATTTTTACTACAATTGTTAGTCATTTTTTGAACATTGAAAAACAAATGACAATGTTAGTTGAATTTACTGTAATGTAAGTCGTCCTTTCTTTAAGTGAAATTTCATTTGTTTTCAACTACAATTGCAGTGGTCTTTACCTACATAGTATTCTAAGCGTATTAAAAACTAAATAAATGTTCACATTTGCACATGTCGTCACCTTAAATGCAAAAGAGCGTAACAACACTTTATATTTTTTTTTACAGGAGAAGCAAAAAACGTTGAAGAATTAAAGATATTTTAGATTTTCTTCAATTGCTTAAAACACGACTATAGACTTATTTCTGAAGAATTTTTTTATTTTGTGTTAATATTCATCAATTTATGGTTGTTACGCCTTTTTGGCTTGGGTCAACTCGCTAATAGGTGATGCTACAAGTCACAGCCTAATGTATGGCTGTTGATTTGAAACTCACTATGACACAAAGAAAAAAAAAAGCTTTTCATATAGAACAATTTAACCATTTAAAATACTTTGTTCAGTTGACACATAAATTAACCACTGACGAGTCCTAATAGTGGACGAAACTGCGGCAGTCTGGCATATCCATTGTGTCCGTTAAATTTTTCAATAAAAATGTTTTCTTCTTCCTGCAAAAATCTAACTAAAAAAATCTTCAGTAATTAATTGCAATACAATTAATTACATTTTTTAATTTGGTTTTAATATATATCGACCTTTTCAACTTTAAATTTTCTATTAGTTTTTTTAGATTTCTCTAAATCAGGCTTTTAAGGTGAGGTGCTTATGGAAATAAAAGATTATTTACTTAATTTTCTATCTCCGACGTTTCGTTGGGGTTTTTTCCAACATCTTCAGGGAGAATATGCGATAAATAATCCTCTTTGTCAATTTTACATTATTTTAAAAAATTTATATCACATGTTTTTCATTAAACGACACAAAACACTTAAATGTATAATTTTATAAAAATAATTGTTAAAATCAAATAAAAAGTATCACAGTAAATATAACTTAATAATGCGAAAATCACAGTTACAATTGTCATTATATGACGGTTACAAACACTTTACCCCCTTCTCTGATCATTAAATCTAAACACATATCACAAAATCTTTTTTAAATTTCAACTCAGTGAAATTGAAATAAATGTTTAAAAAAACCGGCAGTTTTTGGAATTTAGAAAAACTGTAAATGCAGTTGTGTAAACAAGACCTTGAACCATCACTGAGCAATGTTTAAGGATTACCGCACTTTATCCGTAAAAGTTATAGAGGGTTAAATTTGAAAAATCGATAAAAATGGCTTGAAATAATCCATAGTTTTTACCTTCTTTCGCTTTTTTTTTAAGTTCTCCTTATATTTCAATATTTTCCGGCATAACACAAAGTCAGTACATATAAGAGATTATTTTAATGTTGGTTTGATAGATGCTTCATCGCTTGGTAAGAAGATATAAGACGGTTAAGTTTTGAAACCAAAAATTAAGAGTTTTTAAATTTTCGAGGTTTTTTGAAGAGGTTTCGGCCCCCTCTATAAAATGAAAAAAGTTGAACTAGAGTTGGTAGTTGTTGTAATTCTTAACATTTTGGAATTAATCCCGTTAATGTGCCACGAATAGTTAAGGAGTTTCAGCAGATCAAAGTTCGAAAGAAAAAACGTAATTTTTTTAAAATACCAGTTTTTCGCGAGGCACATTCGTGGCTTCATTCGAAATTTGGTGGACTCTTGCGTATACCGAGTTTTTTGTGAGTTTACTTAAAAAAATTACTGTGCATTTTGTTCAAATTTAATACATCAAAAGACGTGCCTAAACGCGTAGAACCGATTTGGTTTTTAATTTTTTACTTTACGTCATTATTAGCCGTATGCGGGATGTATTTATCTAAACTTATTTTGATCTGGCACATCCAAGGCTTTGCACGAAATCGGATGAAATTTTTTTAAATGAAAGCCCATTCGATGCCTTATTATAAAATCAGAGGCGGTTTAAAAATTTTTGATAATTATTGATTTTTTGGACCATATTAAGTTTTCTTGTTATAAAAAAGCATCCCAGATTTTTTTTTTTTAATTACTGGTATAATCAGACGATTGTCAGTAATTTGACCACACATATCCTAAATATGCTATAAAGAATTGGAAAAAATTTTTTCATCGCGATTTTGGATAAACACATAATTTTTATAAAAAAAAATCGCAACTACTTTACCTTTGTTAGTAAAAAAAAGTCATAAGATATTTTGGCTTATCTGTTATCTGTTATCTGGCCTAGCATGTTTTAATAACGAATGCAAAAAAAAATTAAAAAAAACCAAAAAAAAAAAATTTCAACAATTTTAAGACCGCCATATCTTTAAACCGCCATAACTTTTGACCCCCTCACGCGATTTAATTGACGCGAATGAATCTCTTATGCTAAAATAGCTCCCAATACTTATGCCAATTTTCATTGATGTGAAATCAAAAAAAAAAATATTTTTTTTTTACATAAAAATTTAACTCTTCATATATGGTAGAAACAATAAAAAAAAAAAAATAGATTACTTTTATATATAATTGTATGTGTGTATATGGCATCACATATTAGTCAAATTAAAATAATAAATTGTATCAATTTATATATATGTAACTTGGTCAAATTAGATAGACACATTTTTCGGATCAAATTATATCAGATGAAATCCCATGGGATCACATGAGATATGGTTATGTATGCCATTTTTCGTATAAGCTAAGCTAAGATATGATGTGATATGAAATAATATATATGACTATATATGTTTATATATACCCATATCGAAACTTTTGTCATGGAGTTGACATAAAAATTTCTAAAAAAAATATTTTTTTTTTTTTTAGTTTTGGCCACATTTTACCATTGCGCATTGTCCCAGTATGTTTTATACGAGAAACAAAAAACTATGACTTAATTTTTTTTCTTCTCTTTTTTATGCCAGGCCTGTTTCCGTTTTATTACTGTAAATGTATGACTTGTCATGCCTTGTTTTATTATTCAAAATAATATTTTTCAGAGGAATATTGTTTTGTTTGGCATTGTTTTTCTTAAGAAAATATTACAATAGAATACACAAAATTGAAAAAATTTATTTTATGCAATATGACACAGCTGACGCACTCGCAATAACATAAG
Source organism: Delia radicum (assembly GCA_021234595.1). NCBI lineage: Eukaryota > Metazoa > Arthropoda > Insecta > Diptera > Anthomyiidae > Delia > Delia radicum. The sequence continues at coordinate 19,425,036 of CM037851.1, forward strand.
TTTTGTCCTTTTTTTTGTTGAAATTTTATTTTAAAATGTAAACAGAATTGAAGTGGGAAAAAATAATTGGAAACTTTTGATAAAATATGACACAATGATGTTAGACCTTTACAATTTGTGTCTTGTAAGTTTTAATACGCTCACACTTTTCCAAATTGAATACCAAATTGAATACCAACTTGATATCAATTTTTCTCTCAAGTTTTGTGGCAAGTTTTAGACAGCGAATCAAAATTTGTGTAAATAAATTTTAGTTTTTCTTTTAGCAAAATAAAAAAATAAAAAAAAAAATAAAAAGAAAAATTAATAAAAATAATAAAACGGCACCTTTAGAAGAAAATTGACTATCAAGTTGCGGCCTACGTCAACACTTCAAATCAACTTGAAAGCAAAGTCTTGAAAGTGTAACTGCAGGTTTAGAAAAAAAATATATTACCCAAAAATTTTGAATAAAAGATTAATTTGAAATAATATTGAATTTGAATTTAAAAGTTATATTGAGTCAATTAATAAATTTTTTAAATAAATTGAAAAAACAAAAATAAATATTTACTGTATCGATTACAAATTTAATTAAATTTGTAAACTAACCTCAAAAATTTTCAATACATTTTTTTAAAGCTTACAATTCTTCTAACCTTTTTATTTAAAGTGTGGAAAAATAAAAAAAAGTAAAAAACATATGATTAATTTAAAACATTTTCGACACCTGTTGAAATTGCCTTTGGATTCCTCTTAATTCTGTTCCCATCGGGAACAGCGGCAGTTATTTCTAAACACATTTCGCTTTGTGAGTACTAAAAAGCTGTATCAATTCCAGCAAAAACGTACATCAAATAAAATATTTTAATTAGCTTTACACTAAAAACGAAAAGGCATCAACAAGTTTTAGTTTTTATGGAGCAAACAAAATGTTCGTAACCCCAAAATGCATTCTTATATAAAATTTTTAATTTTGCAAACTTAAAAGTATTTAATACACACAGAGAAAAAAAGTGCCAACCGAATTAAAAAGTGTATTTCAGTTAGTACAACGATATTTACATTAGATTTCCAAATATTTTGGATGCTGTAACTAAAATTCAGTTGAGTTAACCGTACTTTGTTGTGAAAATTATTGTTAAATTGTGTCAACCAACTGCAATTCGTAATAACCGAATTTGAGTTGTAGTAACCGAATTTCAGATATCAAATAGCTAAACTTTTCTCTGTGTGTATGATTTCCTGCAAGTAAGTAATCCTCAACTTAATTTAATGTCTTACAGTAGCGGTTTTCCTTTTAACCCTTACACTCCTGAAAGCCTCCCGAGTGGGTTTCGTAGATTTTCAATCTTTCACAGATTTTCAATTGCCACCTGATTTAGAGTTGGCGAATTTATTGAAGCTTTTTGTTTCATAGCCCTGATTCATTATTTTATTTCGGTGGGGTAAAGGGCTATGGGAACAAAGTAGTTGGGCGCAGCGATACATATAAGTGATAGAAAACTCATACATATTTTTTTTTAAATTGATGTCATCACCGGGAATCGAACCCTGGACCATCTGTGTAACAGTCCAACGCGCTAACAATTACACCACAACGCCCACAATCACATTTATGTACCTTCTTATAATATTTATGAAACATTTCATGAAAAGCTATGAAACTTCATTATATTTATGAAACATTTCATAAATATGAAGAAGCTTGTCACAGCTTCATCATATTTATGAAGTGTTACATTGGACGGAAATCAATCAAGTTTTTCATCATATATATGAAGTTGTTCATCAACATGATGAAGCTTTTTCTTTGAGTATATTTCTCCAACTTTTTTTGAAATTATTAAATTTTATACATTTTATATTTCTATCATAGAGCACTAATGAGTTTGACTTTGAAACGATATACTTTTCTTAAATCGCATTAGTTGGCTTGGAAGGCCTTTTAAACTTAGTTAAATTTGTTGCAAACTTTAATATCAACTTATAAATGTCATTGCGCTGTAGGGTATTCAAATTTATTTGTCTCGTTACAAAATCCAGTTTTTCAAATTCATAAAACCACTTTACAAACATTTGAAATGAAACATGCATTCATTAAAATGAAATCAATAACAAAGTCATAAATTCAAATATTTAACGACAAATTGACACAAAATTCAATTATTTTTATGATTATAAAATGGAAATGTAGCATTAAGATAAAAAAATGTATTAAAATTAAAAAAAGCTTTTAATTAAAATCAAATTTTTATATGTGAATTGATTATAATTAAAAAAAAAAAAAAAAAAACAAATGCATACATTAAGTGCACCAAAACATGTTCCCTTTCACAAAATAAAACTATGAAATGAAAAAAATTTAATTAATTTGAGGTCTTGATTGCGTTGTACGTAAAAAACTACAATTCATTTTTTGAAGATTTAATCAAAAAAATATTCTATACCAAACACTTCGTTACTGGCTAATTTTATCTATGAAATAACAAAAATCTAAGGTACATATTTCAAAGGTGTTTCAGTTTCCCAAGGTTATTTTCATATTTCGTTCCCTTTTTATAATAATAAAAAAAAAAGATTTTCTTTAGATAGTGATTGAATTGTATAAAGTGAAATCATACCAATATTTAACAATAAAACATAATTTCATAGCATTTTTGTTAAAAATATTTGTGTATGATGAAAACATTTATCTTCTTTTGAAGGAAGGTTTCCTTTAGAAAATACAAATAAAGCTTTAGTTCTGCTAAAACTTATTTCAAAGAATAAGCAAAAATAACACTGCGCAACTCGAAAAATAAAGCAAGAGTACCCCGACCATTGATTCTAAATGGTTCAGTAATATTAATGGCGTAACCAGTTTTTTCACTTATTTGCCAGAAAACAAATATTAGCGAAAGTTAGTTTAACAAACACTTTCACTACACCGAGAATGTTTATGAAACATTTCATAAACAACAATAATTATGATGAATTTTTTCTGTATTAATAAATAAGCATTGACACTTCCTACACCAAAATAAAAATTTTCAATACAATAATTATAACGGTCTTACGAACTTTAATTGAAAGTACCCTGACTTCCCCCACCAAAACCTTTTTCTGGATCCGCGACTGATATGTCTCATGCTATATTGTTGTAAAAAAAAAGCATTTTTAACACAATTTTCTTTAGAAACGTTGTGTTGATAAACTCGAGTCCGAGTTTAGGTTCTGCCGTTAAAGGGTTAACTGAAACTTAATATTTTAAATTTGTAGTCAAATTTAAAATTATTCCAACCAAAGCTATACTATTATTAGGGCAAGGAATTTCATGCAACTAAAAAAAAATAGGCGCCTATAAAATTCAGCTAAAAATTAAAATAACAACCCTTTTTGCAAAAGCAAGGCTTTAAAACATAAATAGGAACACAATCTCACGCTTTTCTCCGGTTAGGTAAGATTTTAAAATGTAAAAATGATTTTTCATAAATGAAATTTTAAAAATGCATCAAAATTTTTGTTTTTGACCAATTAAGAAAAATATTTAAAATAAATGTAAAATATCCCCAAATTTTAATTAAAAAAGCAAAATATGCATTAAAAAAGGACAAAATATGCATTTAAAAATATGCAACACATACACTTTTGCCAAAATATGCAACTACAAGCCGATGCCACTTTGTTCTTAATTTGATGACTCTGAAAATATTTAGTCAATATTAGAGATGTCACGAATAGTGTATTGGGTACTTTAAAAAACCGAATACCGGGTATTGCAGAATAGTTCTTGCATACATTTTCATACAATTTTCATATAAAAATACACATTACTTTAGACGAAATTAAATTCAATAATAAAAGTTTTTCGGTTGATAAAATGATGAAAACAGCCGTGTATGACGTTTTAAAGAAAACCGAATAGATTATTTGTTAGGACAATATAGAGTATGGCCTTGAAATTGAATAAATTTTCATTTTCATAGCAGAATTATAGGTCGAAAAAACATAATTTTTATTTTTTTTTAAATAATAATTATAACAAACTTTTGAAAAAGACAAAGTAAAGTCTTAGTTTATTTCCCCTCGCAAACATTGTATTTTATTTTTAAATAAAAGTAGAGCAATTCCATATGAAAACGATCCAAATTGGCAAATTTTTGGACGACCCCTCTCCGATTTTAAAATAAATAGTCTCAATCGATTGCCCAGCAAAAAATAATGTACCTACATATTTTTTTTTTTTTTTATAGTGACTGGTTTAGTGGTGGTGTGCACCACTGTCATGTGACAAAATTGAAGAATTCTTCATAAGGGACCTCATTGAAAGTTGTTTTAAAAAAAACTACTAAAGCGATCGCAACGAGTGATAGCTCGTTGGAAAGGTATTGAATCAGGCTTTAATTGAAAAATAAAATTTTCCTAATTTTTCTCAGAAATTTACCTTTTTTTTAAAACAACTTTCAATGAGGTCCCTTATGAAGAATTCTTCAATTTTGTCACATGACAGTGGTGCACACCACCACTAAACCAGTCACTATAAAAAAAAAAAAAAAAATATGTAGGTACATTATTTTTTGCTGGGCAATCGATTGAGACTATTTATTTTAAAATCGGAGAGGGGTCGTCCAAAAGGTGATCGCTTTCATATGGAATTGCTCAGTAACAAAGGTGGAATATAAACGAAAAATGTATATTATCTCTGTCAAGTACAGAGTGTATACAAAATCAAATTTTTTAAATTTTTTAATTGTTAGTGGAAATTTTATTTTCATTCTCAACTTAATTCTCATTTGTTTTAACAAATGGGATATATAAGTGTTTGAGTTTGTGAATGAGGTAGCCACTGCTTTCTAAACTTGTTCTGATGATGGGGACCTAGAAAATCCCCGAAATGAAACCATCAACAAATTCTTGAAGGTAATCAATTAATAAATTGAAAACAAAAAACTCTATAGATTATTTGTTAGGGCAATATCCTAATAAAGAAATATAGAGTATGGCCTTGAACTTGAATAAATTTTCATTTTTATAATAGAGAAAATATATTATTTTTAAAATTTTATGTTTAAAAAACTTTGTTAGAACATACAAAACTTAAAAGCAATTTTGCGAAAAATCTGGGTATGCCATTAAACTCAGCCTAGCCAAAATATTTAGGATCAATGGTAATCTTGTTTTCGATTTAAGGGGTAAATTTTGTAGCTCTGTGTAATTTTTTGTTACACATTTTTTTTTGGGATGTTTGTTCTACTTTTTTTGTTTGTATAATGCTTAAAGCAAAATTCAATAGAGAGAACAAACAAACAGCAATAAATGAATATTAAAAAGAAATCATGTTTTCTTCTTGTATGAAAGTCTCTAAATAGCAGAGACCCTTGTTTAGCAGCTGGGGTTTTAAATTTTAACAATTTTGGTTGGTGTTTTTTTTTTTTTGCAAGGCTTTAAATTTACTATAAATGTTGAGAAATTTTCAAAAAAAAAAAAAAAAAAAAAAAAACGGAAGACAAACAAGGCATACAAAATAATGATAATATATTGCGTATTGTTAAAAAGTATATTTTTTGCCAACACAAAAAAAAAAAAAAAAATAAACATAAAAATGTTTAAAGATAAGATTTCATACAAACATTTTACACTTAGGCCAGCAAAAAAAATAAAATAAAAGAAACCCTCAGGTTTTCTTCTTGTTAATGTTTTATTTTTTTGCAATTCACTATCCAAACACACATTTACACATGCTATTATTTTTCCTTCTTGGCTCATTAATTATGCCTTTCAGCACGTTTAGATGTTTATCCAAAAAAAAAAAAAAAAAAAAAATAAACTGTTCATACCAACATATAAGATTTTGTTGTATAAGTGTGTTTATCATATGTGTTGGTTGGTTGGTTGGCTGGTTGGCTGGATGGCCAAAACCCATACATAAGGGTTGAATTTTGTATAAAAAATATAACCTAGTTTGAGATATTGTTGTTGTTATTTGTTGTTAGCAATTTACATAAGTTTACTAAAGTTTTTGGTTTCAAAGGTTTTTTTTTTTTTTAAACCTTAGGTGCTATTTTTGGGATATCCGCATTTATAGAAATTCAAAAGCAAAGATTATTGAGTATCTGGAAGAATTTATAAAGTGTTGTTTCACCTTTTGTAAAATACAATTGACAGTATATTTTGTAACTGGGTTGTTTCTATATTAAAAGATATCTATTTGTAAATGTGGCAACATACATGTTACATACATTAAATGGCGCCCAACGTGGGGCTTAAATAGTATCATCAAAGGAAATATAAATATGCTGTAAGAAATCGACTTTATGCCATAAAAAATGCGCTAAAAACGAGAAATATGTTCTTAAAATTTAAAAAATATATGCTCTTAAAAACACATTTTTTTTTTAAACCCGTATTTTAAAAATTATTTTTCAATACAGTTGGATTAACTTTTGTAAATTGAAACAGGAAACTTAAATTTCCGAAATCGGTGTTGCAAATTCCAGAAAATATTGAAAACAAATTTTTTCTATTAAAAAAAAAATAAAGATTCTATAACTCAATATTCAAAAAAATGGAAAAATATGATTTTGTTCTCAAAAGTAAAAAAATATGCTAAAAAAAAAGATTTAAGGTAGAATTAGTCTTTTCAGTAAAGGGTCCGCCAAATAACTTTTTTTTTTTTGAACTCCTGAACCAATTGGACTCTGTATGTCGTCATACCAAGGTCTTTATGCAAAATTCGTCTCAATGATGTCTCCGAAATGTTCAATTGTTGAGAACGACGATGAATTGATGTTGATGTCGCTTCACGCACACTTTCTGCCACAGCAGCAATATTATCGGGTGTACGCAGTGTTTTTGGCTTTTCACGCTTTGGTTTATCGATGAGGATGAAAGTTTCTTTCACTTTTTTCACAAGATAACGAACATACGGACCATATTCGTTCAGCGGAAGGACAAAACTAATTATCTGTCAAATCAGACATGAGCTAAGTATTACCATTCACGAAATAAGCACTAGTTGAAAAAAAAAAAAACGTTAGATGGCGGACCCTTTATATGGGTAGTGTGTTTTTAAAAAGAGCACTCACATAAACCATGAACGAAACAGCTGATTCGTTACGGCACGGACCAGACCGACAAGACTAATGGAACCTTTAGGCAAAACTACTTAACCTTAAGATCAAAAAATGCAAAAATATATTATTAAGTACAAAATATGCTCTAAAAAATCGATGCCAAAACTCGTCAATTACTCTGAAAAGGATAAATATCTAGTTAATTTGTCAATACGATGCAAAAAAAAAACATCATGCAGCACATTCCTGGTTGCCCTTGTTATGATTGTGTCTACAAATATTTTGTATTTTGTCTACAAATATTCTGGAAAATATTTTGTTTAAATTCTAAACTTCTATTTAAAATTAGTAAAATTGAACTCAAATATAAGTAAGAAGTTGTATATTTAACAAACAAAATCTGGGGGCTAATTCTCGCAGTCGTGAGCTATCGATATATGCGATTTTTCACTCGAGAACAAAAGTGTTTCTAAAGTTTGAAGAAGTGTTTCTAAAGTTTGAAGAAAAAAGAAAATAAACGTCACTACATTGCTAGGTCTGTCAAAAAAACAGAATAGTATTTGGAAGATGACAAAGCGAATTGTGACAATTTTTTGTTGTTGTTTTGGGTTTTCTTTGATATTTTAAATTTAGACGAGGACAAGAAATTCTCATTGAGTTTGTGATTTAACATAACAAATATCTCTAGAAATTCTAATAACAAAGTCCCCTGAAGATTTCCTTAGGCAGGAATGAAATCCGGATAGGGACACGCCTACATCAGATTGCTTTTCACAATTTGTTAAATAAGTTTTGGGACTTTAGCACATTTAATTACTATAAATGCAATGAATGTTTATCCCGATGAAAATAAATTTAAATAACAAATATGCAGGTGCTTGTGCAAATTTAAATGTAACTGACACTAATAGAAAACATATGATTTTCTATTGTTGATTTACTTGAATAAACGTCACTACATTGCTAGGTCTGTCAAAAAAACAGAGTAGTATTTGGAAGATGACAAAGCCAATTTTGACAATTTTTTGTTGTTGTTTGGTTTTTCTTTGATATTTTAAATTTTGAATCTCGCTCCTAGACGAGGACAAGAAATTCTCATTGAGTTTGTGATTTAACATAACAAATATCTCTAGAAATTCTAATAACAAAGTCCCCTGAAGATTTCCTTAGGCAAGAATGAAATCCGGATAGGGACACGCCTACATCAGATTGCTTTTCACAATTTGTTAAATAAGTTTTGGGACTTTAGCACATTTAATTACTATAAATGCAAAATGTAAGCAATTTTTTGTTTTTTTTTTTAAGAAATTACTAATTTTCTTTCATATTAGGGCAACTATAACAAAAATAAATTACAGACAAAAAGCGATTCTTGCCGAATTCATGGCAGAACAAACTGATTTGGCCAAAGGAATTATGCCAAACTCTTCACAGGGAATATTGTATCATATTTTTTATATATGGGTCTTTTTTGTCCCTCTCGTGAAAGGCAGGGATAAAACGGGTTTAAATTTCAGACAAAAAAAATTACCATAAAGTACTACTATAAGTCTATGAATACACCAAAGCTCAAAATTCAACTTGAACGCCAGAAATACGTCAAAACTTAAAATGTGTTTAAGGGCTAATCTTACTTTTTTAAATTTGACTTACCATGTGACCCTTACATTTAAGGTATAGAATGTTTTCACAGGTTTATGTAAACTACTACGAGAACAATTTTTTTTTTTGTATTTTTTTAAACAATATTTTTTCTTCTTTTTCTTAATTAATGGCAATTAAAAATTCCCATGGAGGTAATTTTTATCGGGACTCCTCACATTTTTATGCGTTGAATTGAAGATTTATTTAAGTGAAAACTTAATTTTAATTAATTGCAAATATATTTTAATAAATTTTTGTATAAAAAAAAAATAACTTTTATTTTTAAAAAGATAACGAAAATGAAAATTATTCCAGGCCATACTCTATATTTCTTTATTAGGACATTGTCCTAACAAATAATCTATACAGTTTTTTTCAAATTTATTAATTTACCACTTACAGGAATGTGTTGATAGATATATTTCGGAAATTTTCTAGGTTCCCATCATAAGAACACGTTTTGAAAGAAGTGACAATCCCATGCAAACATCAAACATTCATATAACCTAGTTATCCCATTAAATGAGAACTAATATATGAGCTCGAAGTTAAAGATTATCACTATTGATCAAAAATAAATTGAAAACTTGTTCGTTATGTGCAAGCTCTACCTTTGGTAGATATACAATACACTAGGGCGGGTCGATTTAAAAAGCGCTCAACGTGCAAGGAAAATCGTATTCTAGGGATCAAAATAAGAAACTTTGCCGAAAGAACCATACCTCTAAAACGAATTCTGATGTCCCGACTTTTGACCCATAGGGTCAAATTTTGAAAAAGTCCACATTGATATTTCAGAAAGTAGGTTGAATATCTACAAGATTATGGGAGCTACTTCTTCTCCGGGAGACGCGCTAGCAGATTAATGCATAAATCATCATTCTAGGTGACCGTTAAGGGGTTAAAATTTATGTTGAAAGAGGGCCTTTTAGCCGTGTTTTTATAGCAAAATGTACAAATCTCGGGATAGAGATATTTCAGAAAGTAGGAGGAGTCTTTCCCAAATTAGGGTCTCTATTTCTTCTCCGGAAGACGCTCTAGCAGATGAATGTATAAATTATATTCGATTAGGTTGGATTCGATTGGGGTACTCTAAATGGGTCAAAGTGGGATTTTTCGATTTTTTTGCCTCCATACAAATCGACCCGGCCTACAATACACGCTTTTTGTTTTTATTCTTCTTTTTATTTTTACACTTGTTTTGTTTTATTTAAAAAGAAGATGTAAAGGGGTAGTAAACTAAGACCGTGTTTTTTTTTTAAATTTTTATTTTTAATAAAAATTATATCAAACTTGTAAAAAGATAACTTTTATTAGCCCAGTGTAGAAACGATAATGATATATCATTATTTTTTTTTTTTTTTTTGACTACCAGTGATGACACCAGCTTAATCTCTGCGTTACTTCAATACAAATAATAATGACTTACTAATAACAGTTCCTAATAGTTAATTTACTCATTATTTCAATACAAAAAATAATTAGTTACCCATAAGTACTTAATTTTATCATTGTTTAAAATATAAAGTAATGATCTGTACAATTTTTAAAATCTATTTTTAGACTCATTATTTTTTTAACTCTAGTAAGCACATATATAACTACTTATTTATTTAGTTAGAATATTGTTCTAACTCAAGTCAAAAAATCTAATATGATTTTGTTATAATTGATTTTAGTTGTTATTTTTTTTTAAAAAGTTTGATAATTTTTATGAAAGATATTACCTGTGGCCTGGATAGCCTTTTGCGAGTAATTAAAAAACCATTTATGATTTCAAATATTTACTATTGCAAAAAAAGAAAAATAAAAACGAGTATGATTATGACAGCTAGAGCATAAGGAAAATCCCAATAAATTCGAAAAGAAAAATTACACAAACAATAATCATTAAAATTCTTCATTAGGCCTGATGCCTGGAATATAAAACTAAAGTCTTACCAAAGTCAACCGACCAACCAGTAAAGGACAAAGAAAAATATAGTTTGACACACAGGGGATTTTAAATTAAAATTCTTATATTTACGTTAACATCAAAAAAAAAAATAATAACATAAGGGACCATTATGAATACAAAACAATTGTAAAAATTGTTACTAAAACTAAAAGCAATTAAACCCGAACGACATACGGACAGACGGACGGACAGTTTGTCATTTACACTGAGAGTCATAAAAACATACAAAAAATCAAATAATCTAAAAAAAGGGGGAAAAAAGGTTTTATGCTTATATTTGACATATGATCGAAATAAAAAGTTTGAAAAAAAAAACTAATGAAGGGTAAAAAAAAATGTATTCATATGACAATCAGTTGTAAAAGGTGGACTTTTTTCTTCTTCAGAATTATAAATGTTTTTAATTTGTTATTTAATGGTTTTTGATAATAAAGGGTTTTTATTCAAACCAGGTATTTGAACAGGTAATTCACGTTTTTTATTTAAATATTCCAAGGGTTGTTATTAGTTTAACTAGTACAAAAAGATATAAAAACGTTATTTAATTGGCTAGTTAATATTGACTATTATATTTGTTAGGAAATATTTTATATGGTCAAAAAGTTTGTTTTTGAAATCAAATAATTTTTTTACATATCATTCATACTTTGAAGAAACACTAAAAAATTGGCAGTTGTTGATACCCAGCAAAACCACACATTACCAAATAATGGCTAAAGTAATGTATCGTCATAGAGCTCCATGCATTACAATACACCATACTTCACTGATGAATTTTACAGGCGATGTGCCTAAAAGTAATGGGTGGACTCATTACCTAGTAAGGGGTAAAGTAACTGGTTAGTTTTATTGTTACAGGGTTCGGGAAAGAAATTTCTCTATAAATAGATTTTCATTAAAACTAATTTATAAAAAAAAAAAAATGTTACAAATACTTTTTTTAAATTAAATAAATAACGTGCTCACTCTGAGATTCGTACCTGTCGTCTCTGGTTGTTAGGCGATAACTCTACCAACTGAGTTATCGTCACATATAATAATGGCTTATTAATGAACTATAGATAAATTGGATATCAGGAAACTCTGGAGACGATCCACCGGTATATAAAATATGACCGAACATTTTTTCTCTTTCAAATTTATTTTTCGAATGACACATTTGTAAAGGAAATTTCTGTTGGTTTGAGATTAAATTGACATAAAATAATGCTTATTTAATTTATTCAAGTTGTGCCTGGGAGTTTTTCGAAAAAAAAAATATGACAAACATCTGGGATTCGAACCTGGGGTCTCTGGTTGTTAGGCGATAACTCTACCAACTTAGTTATCGTCACATATAAGAATGGTTTGCTTAAAATGTAAATGAATTGTTGTGCTTCGAGTTTTCGTTTGTGATGTTAAAAATATGCAATTTACCATAATGCTTAAAAAAATCACAAAGTAATGTGTCTAAATATAGATTTTCGAAAAATATTTTAAATATCACTATGTTTATATTTCATGCATTATGTAATTGATGATAGGTAAATTATTATTTTGTGTTTTGAAATAATGTAAAAGGTAATTAAGTATCAATACAGAGTATGCCATGAGTGTTCAATTATTGATAACTCATTACTTTATGTTTCAAAATAATGTTTAAGGTAAGGAGTAAGTAATGTATTATGTAACCATTATCGGTAACTCATTACTTTTTGTTGGAAAATAATGATACAGGTAAGGAGTATACATTATAAAGTAATGCATTACTTTATCGCATCCATTACTGAAATTTTACTGGGTATTCTGTCTTTCGATTTTTTTTATATTAAAAACATAAAGTCTTAATGGAGCCTACTCAAAGAATATTCCTTGGATGAGTTTTAATGAAATTTGTTCACTAAACTAATGAATGAAAAATTTCTTAAACTTCATGAAAAAATGTTTAATAGAACTATCTTTAATGCAACTTTTTCATTAGTCGTATGCAATTTTTAATAAATAAATATGAAATTTTTCATGAAAAACTGCATAAATTTATTGAAAAGATTCAATGGACGAGTTCCAGTGACATTTTATAGAACTTCATTGATATCATGCAGATAATTCACTCAGTGTAAAACACTTCTCTATATTTAGTTTTTAAGATCTTTAAAAAATCACTATTTCTTTCGGCTTGCATTTTTAAGAAATTTTAAAAAATCCCAAAAGTATGTAACTTTGAAGAGCCATATAGTCGAAAGTTGTTATCGGATTTCTCAAAAAGCATATGCGATTTCTACGGTTTCACATTTCTTTCCCATTTATGAAATAAAAAAATAAATATTTAAAACAGTGCATTTTTGATGCAAATGCAATTTTTACAAGTATTTTCAAAATTGTTCTCCGCTTCCAAAATTTGTTAAAAATTGCATCAATCGAAATCTTAACTAGTTTTTTTATATGAAATTAAATTTTGCCAATGCCATCTAATTAAGGAAAAATCAAAATATTTTGAAACGATTGAAACATTTGTTACATCACGATTTATTACATTGGAAAAAATTAAAAAAAAAAATTTGAAAGTACCCACGTAGAAACTGATAACCGTACAAATATATTTGTACTGGCAAACCACTGATATTTTTGTAAAACCCAACAGTTATAAAAATTACCAAAGCTTCAAAAAATATTGTACTTAAAAAAAAAAAAATTATCGCTAAATTATTCTATAATTTCTAATATTGAATTAATTTTTCGAAGTTTATTTAATATCCCAGCAAAAAATAACCTGGATTTGGAAAGCAGTAACTACATTTGTATGCTTCCAAAATAGTGCTTCACCGCCTGACATACGTCAAAGCAATTAAGGAAGACATTTCGTCGTGCTTCCCAGAATGATTTCGTTAAAGCAGTGAATAATGCTTAAAATGAAGCAATAAAGTATGCATACCATGAAGCACTAATGTTGTCAACATACAAAAATCGCTTCTTAGTGCCTAAGAAGGCATGAATTTATTGCTTCTAAGAGCACATGAAAGAAGCACCAAGTGGGACATTGCGAACAAAAATCATACCTACTTTATTTGCTTTGGAAGCGCTTCGTAATTAAATAATGCCTTTCGGAAGCGCTTCTGGTAAGATCTATTTTTTGCTGGGATATACAAATGTTTAAATCATTTTATAACAAAGGCAATATTTTAAGAATAATTTTTCTGTATGAAATTTTTACATATTTCCCTAAAATTTCATAATAAATTAATTGAAAAAAAAAAGATAGTTGAAAAAAATCTAATATTTTGCAAAAAAAATGTTTATTTTACCATAAAAATGAAAAAATTGTAAAAAAGAATCTTCATTGGCTGTTCCGGGATTCGAACCCGGAACATTCTGATTGCTAGGCCAGCACTCTTCCATGCAATACCCATATGATATAATAACATCTTGTCACCCGTGAAAAGGAACTCATAATTGGTATATTTTTATTACAGACCACTTCTTCTTGATGTAATGAAAAAAGCGATTTATTTAGAAGTTGTTCCATTTATTTTTTGCTGAAAAAGTGTACTATTTGAGTAATTTTCAACACAATAGTATCCAAATTTTGATGGCTGGGATATTATAGAAATCTAGTTAAAACTATATTTTGTTAACCATTTAAAAGCAGCCAAAGTCAAAAGATCTTCAAAGTTGTATTTAAAAATACTTTTGACGTCTCTAAGACATGTTTATAAAGGGTTAAAACTAATACGCACTCCACCCTATTAAAAGTTAATGTATAAGAACATTTTATGAACGCCTCTTTTAAGAAAATGTAATTTAAATTTAAATACACGTTTTTTATAGGTAATTATAACTTAAGCGACTTATTAATATTTGACAGTTTCTGCATGACTAAATTTAAAAATTGCCGTTGAATTTAGTGACTTTGTAGAAAAATATGAACAACCAAACTATCTAAATAAAAAGAAGGAGGTTTCCTGAAAACCCAACACAATTTGAAATACTAGAAAGTACGTTATTTTCAAATGACCCCTTGGGATAACACGGCATGACACCAAAAAAAAATTAATAAGGTTCTGACCATCAATTCTACAGGGTGATTCAGTCACGACCCGCCGAATTTCACCAGCGTATTCCTTGGCTCATTGCATGAAAATATGTCCACTACGAACATCCCCGAAATGCAAGTATGCGAAATGGCAGCGGTTTGAAAATTTTCGGATTGGTGGTCGGAGGCTTGTTTTTGGGCTTGTTGGAAAGTTCTTTGGGAGGCCTTTCAGATTTAAAAAAAAAAGTTGGAAAAAAAACATAAGAACGTGTACATAACCTCAATTTGTTCAGCCAAATGGCAGGTAACTTAATATGTTAATTTTTCGTCTCTAATGGTTGTGGAAATATCTCGTTTTAAAATATGAAAAAAAAAATCGACAATTTAACGAAAGTGGTCGAACTTAATCGTCCATATCTTTTTAATACTTAAAGCTACGTGATTCATTGTTACCTTAGTTTTAAGCCACTGTTGATGCTTCAAATAAAATATGCAAAATCATTATTTTTTTGAAAGTAAAATGCATTTTTTTCAAAATCCGCAGTGTATTTCAAGAAACTGTTTTTTTTTATTATTTTATTATTTAAAAAATATATATGTTAATTATAATTTGTTACACTTTGCGATGACAAATTAATAAATTTAGGGAACTTTTACGGGATTCAAAGTTATGAATAAAAATCTATAAAAAAAATACTTTATATAGTGGAAAAAAAGATTTATATAAAAAAACAATGTCGTGCAAAAGTAGTCGCACATAATTGCCAATTGCCGGTTTAAGATACAAGAGTCATTGATACCTCATTTTAAAGGTACTTAGATCGTGGTTTTACTGGTTCACATAAATAATTCACTTCTTGACGGTAAAATGAATTTTTTCAAAATTTGGGATTCAAACCGCTGTATTTCAAAAAACTGTTTTTTAAAACTTTTTAAAAAAATATAGACAAAAAAAAAAAAAAATTATGAACCTAAAATATCTAATTAAAGATTTGATTTGAATTAAATTCGATTCTAAACAAACATTTAATTGAATCAATTAATATTTTAATTGACTTTTAAATATACAATATAAAAACATATTTTATTTTAAAGGTTATTCTCAAATTATTTTTTCATACACTGTAGCTTAAATAGAAAATTTTCGGAATAAAATACCAAATGCATTTGAAGTTTACAAACCAAACAAGCTCACAACAAACATGAAAACAGACACAGCATGAACAAATACACACACATACCAACGAATCGTTCACCATTTTTTTTGTGTGACAATCATAATTTTTTTGTAGAAGCTATTTATAGCTTTTTTTCAGTTTTAGTTTTCAATAAAAGTTCAAATTAATATTATCATTGCCGTGATGGGTGCAAAATCAATTAACATATTAATTGATTCAATACATGTTTTAATTAAAACCCGTTTTTAGTGTTGGTTAAGTATAAATTATTCTTCTATGCATTTTTCTGAGTTATCGACTTTTTAGTTACATTTTTTCACATTTTATTCGTAAATCAGGATACCGTTAGAGCTCCACATAGCGAATTGGACACGGCATAGGGAAGTAATTTGGAACTAACATATAATTAAAAAAAAAAAACTTTTTTTTTTGAAATACAACTTTTTGAACCGCGGTTTTTGAAAACAATGCATTTTAAAGTGGAGGGGTGAATAATTTGTGTGCACTAGAAACACATTTTGAATAGCTTTAAAATGAGATATCAATGCAAGACATGGAATATTATGTACGACTACTTTTTTAAAATTTTCGAATATATTTCATATTTTGAAACGCGATATTTCCAGATCCGCTGGGATTAGATGTCCTACATTTGGACATTTGGTTGAAATCAGAAGGGGTCAAGGAAATCGAGTGTTAGATTTTATATGCTTTCAGTCTTATGATTTTGTCCTCCTGTGTAATTTTAATTGCAAAAGATTGACGTTTAAATTTGAAATTCCATTTCATGTTAAAGTTTTATTGACATTTTTAGTTGATTTTTTATTTTAACAGCGTTACGTTATTTTCTTTATGGTGGTGCAAAAAAAAAAAAAAAATTGAATTGAATTGAAGTCGCCGAATGTGTAACGAATTTGTAAACAAAAAACTATTGGAAACTTTAGTTTGTTTTTCAACCAAAACTAAATTTATTTGATCTTATTCTGTATTTTTTTTTTTGTCCGCAACAAATTTGTTGAATATTTTTTGTACCGAAATTAAATTTAATTTACAAAATAAAAAAAAAATAAAAACACCAAAAGGGTCGTTTAGAAAAACATGTTACACATTGATGGTTTTGGTAACAGCCCACTAAAAAGTAATTTATGATGTTTCTTGTTTTTACGATTCATTTTTGGGTTTGGTAGTTATTTTATTCAGGCAAAAACTAAGCAAACTTTGATACTAAAAAAAAAATTACATTCGTTTACCTCTAAATTTATATTAAAAAGGGGACGATTTTTCTTTTACAAGACAAGGAGTTTACCAAACTTGTTTGCCAAATACATAATTAAGAGTATGATAATCGGTTTAGACGAAATTTTTATTACCCTGCCTATATTTATTGTAAACTAATAGAAAAAAATTAGTAAAATTTTTTCTAAAACTACTAAAAATTGGTTCAAAATGACATTGCAGAAAAAACTGCACAAATTAGCAGATTTTGCTGGCTAAATATTAGTAAGATTTTATTTTTTACAGTTTTATTAATTGTTTGTTTTTATATACACCCAGATTATTTTTATGTTATTTTCAATTTATAACGAGCTTTCAACCTCCGTATATTTACAAAAATCAAGCAAATCAAACATATTAGCTAGGTTGGTACTACACTCAGGGAACTTCTGCTTTAAAAATATATAGTTGTTTGGGTTGTAATACAGTTTCATTATTTTTAATGTAAATGTAAGTCATTTGTAGAACAAATAAAATTTTTAACTAACTTTGTAGTTTATTTAAAAAAACAACTCACATCAAATGACTGTTTATGATTTTACATTAATTTTTTACAGTTGTTTTTTGTTATTTAAAAAATAAAAATAAATAAATGTTTTTTTATTTTTTACTAACATGTGGTTCATTTTTACTACAATTGTTAGTCATTTTTTGTACATTAAAAAACAAATGACAATGTTAGTTGAATTTAATGAAATGTAAGTCGTCCTTTTTTTTAAATGAAATTTCATTTGTTTTTGACTACAATTGCTGTCGTCTTTACCAACATAATTTCCTAAGTGTAGTTTTGTTGCTAAAAATCCGATCGCTGATTTTCAGCAAAATATTTTGCTGGCATTAGCATTTTTTTTTGCAATCAACCTTCTGGCTAAAATTTTGCTGACTCAACAAAATTTTTTGCTGACTTTACAAATTTTTGTTTTGAGTGTACATATAAAAAAAAAAAAACAAAACAAAAAAAATCTTTAAAAAAACCTTATTATCACAAAATTTTGTATGGGATCAAAACATGTCTCAAAACTGAGATATTTGAAATTATTTTTACATAGCAGTAATGTAGAGTGCAAAATAATGTGCTTCGGGAAACTTCGTCTAAAATCCAACCGAGCCCGAATATAGAAAAAATAAAAAATATGGATACACTAATAGAGAATAATATATGTGAGTTTGGACCTGATCCGACCATACCTCCTAGTACAAACCCGCCCCAACCAAATATACATGTTTTTTCGAATACCACGAAAAGTTGAGCATGCACACTAAAACCGGATTTAGTGCCACATACGCGAACATTCCACCAGTATACTATTTTTTATAAATCAAAATTTTTATTATCTTCTTTTTCTTCTTCATTTCCGCTTAACTCTCTGTGGAGCATAGGGCCTCAAGAGGTTTCTAAAATACTGTCTAAACATGAATTGCTCCCTCCCAGACACGTGGAGCTTACCGCCAAAGCGGGAGGATTTGACAAACGTCTGTGACCTCCTCGGAGATTATTAATTTCTGTTTGCGTTATATTCATGTTTTTGTTGACTAGTTTGCCAGGATTTCTTCTATGCATGTAAGGACAAAGAAGATCTTAGTGGAGCCTGACACTCCATTTTGACTAAGAGCAGACGTAGGCTTCCTGGAAGCTTATGGACGCTACCGTTGACTTTTAATGGTTCTTCCGCTACCATTCCTATTGCACTATCTAGCCATAATAGTGCCGTAATCTGCTTGACCCTATTCCCCGAATATGTCAGGTTGGCCCAAGAACAGATGAAACGTTGCTCACATTTGCTAATATCATAGCGGGGGCTATATCATTGCCCGGTGTCCACCTGCCCCGGAGGGTCGGAGGTCGTGAATCTTCTTAGTTAGTTGCAAGAGCAAGGATTGGTTCTGGACTTTACCAAGTTAAAGACGATCAGTTCCGTTACCTTGTCTGCCTAACTCTGGACACCAATTTATTATCTTAGTATTCTTATATTATAAAAAAAAATCTTTGCTCTCAGTTCTGAAAAAAAATTCCAAAATTAGTAAAATTGGTAAAATATTTGGCTGAAATTAGAAACGAAAATAAGTTAAATGTTTAGTAATTTGTCAACAGAAATTTTTCCTTAAACTATCGTAAAAAGAATAAAACAAAAAAATATCTGCTTCCTTTAATTTAGTTATTAATTTCCGTTTCTAAATGCACTATTTTTGTAGGATATTCACAAAACTATAAAGTCTTCTTGCGTTTTCATACAAAAAATAAATGTGGTTCATCAGAAAACACTTGCATTTGCGTGTAAAATAATTATATTACACGTTTTTAATAGGCAGTTTAAAGTTTTGTACAACGTAGTCATTTCCACTAAATAACTAATATGTATTTCAGTTAGTTTTTAGTTTCCTTAACAGCACGTAGCCTGTGTATTACGATACGTATATCAATAATTTACTTTTTAAATACTTGTCTTTATTAAAACTACTTAAATTTCTTTATTTATTTTTATTTTGAAAGTTTAAGCCATTTTTGCAAATTTTAATTTCTTGCTTTGAGACTGTACCGATATATTCAATCTTTTATCTCCTTTTTTGTTGGCAATTAAAAGAAATTTCTCAAAGTTAGTCCAACTATTCTGAAAAATAAGTTTTAAAATACAAATTCTTATAGAACATTTTCCGTTTTTAGTGCATTTTTTATGATTGCTTTGCGGCATTTGCCGATTGCTTTGGTCATTATACATTTTAAAGGGGAATTTCGACACTTTTGCTGAAACATTTTTCTGAAAAAAAAAAACAATTTTTTTTATGTTCCGAAAATCTTGTGGTACTTTGTTTCTAGTAAACCGAATTTTTAAATTTTTCTACCAAAATTATAAAAAAAAATATTTAAGACTTTTTAAGCTTTAAATGTTGTATTTATGTAAAATTTAACCATTTTCGGATTAAAGTAAATATTTTAATAGCGACCATAAATATTTAAACATCTGTAACTTTTTTAACAGAATTTTTCTAATCAAATAATGATATTTGAAAATATTTCAGAAAATGTCCTGGTTTAGGTAACAAACAAAAATTTGAATGCGCAAACCTTTTTAATTTAACCATGATTTAGAATTATAAACCGTATTATTTTAAAGTTTGTTTGTGTCGTATTATATTTTATATTATTTCAACCGGATTGGTGGTTATATCACCCTCATCCTTTTTCAAAAAAATTAATGAACCATTGACAAATTGGGTATCAGGAAACTCTGAAGACGATCCACCGGTATATAAAGTATGACCGAACATTTTTTCTCTTCAAAATATACTTTTCGAATGGCATAGACAATTTTTGTTGGTTTGAGATTAAATTAACATAAAATATGCTTATTTAATTTATTCAAGGGGCGTCTGGGCGTTTTTCGAAAAAAAAAAAATAATACGGCAAACATCTGGGATTCGAACCTGGCGTCTCTGGTTGTTAGGCGAGAACTCTGCCAACTGAGCTATAGTCACATATAATAATAGGTTGCTTAAAATGTAAATGAATTGATATGCTTCGAGTTTTTGTTGGTGATGTTAATAATATATAACTTACCCTCATGGTTACAAAAAATCGCAAAGTAATGTATCTAAATATAGATTTTCAAACATTTTTTTTTATATATTACTTTATGTTTATATTTCATGCATTTCGTAATTGATGATCAGTAAGTCATTATTCTGTGTTTTGAAATAATATAAAAGGTTATGATGTATCATTACTAGGTAATCCATGAGCTTTCGCTTATTGGTAACTCATTACTTTATGTTTCAAAATAATGTTGAAGGTAATGATTGTACATGACAATATAATGCATTATGTAACCAATTATTGGTAACGCATTACTCTATGTTTGGAAATAATACTGAAGGTAAATGGTATTTATTACAAAGTAATGCATTATGTAACCCATTGTCTTTAACTTAGTACTTTTTGTTTTAACATAATGATACAGGTAATTGGTATACACTACAAGGTAATGCATTACTTTATCGCACCCATTACCAAAGTTTTTCGGGGATGTTAAACTAAAAACTTTCAACACAATATGATTTTTAAAATTAACACAATAATTTAAAGTTAATGCTTAAACAAACCCAAAGCAACACATTCAAGTTTAAATGAAATAGAGATTTTTCTTTCAAAATAATGTTTAACGTAGTTAGGGCTTTTTTTAAATGACTTATTTGCAAAAACTTGCTAAAAATTTTAAGAGAGGTGCATTTGAGAATGGTCTACTAGAATATGTTAAAAACTGTTGGAATTTTGCACCAGAACTTGCTAAAACTGTTAATTAAATACCCAGTAAAAAACGCTGCTTACATGCAAGCAGCGTTGTAAGGGAGTAAGCCGAAAAGAATCCCTTACAAACCTGCTTACATATGCCATGATTTTTATATGCCGAATTCCCACTTGGAAGCATTACTTTTTCGCAAAATAAGCGCGGATTTCAGCGCTTATAAGAAGCAGTGATTTCATGGGTTTCAGTAAAATCACATTTCATGTCTACATTATTAAGATTAAAAGTAATAATATGAATATACATAATTTATTCTACATAAAATTCTACAGATATTAGTTTTTTGGTGTGAAAATTTTTGACATATAATTATTTTATTTTTTACCGCTCCACGTGCTAGCTTTTCAGAAACAGTTAAATGACTAATTATTTTTTATTTCATACTCGAAAACACTAAACACAATCGTAAATCATTCGGGAAAATTTTTACAGATCGTTTATAATCCACGATATGGAACTTTCTGCATTACAAACTGCATCCTTGTAAGGGATTAGGGTAAGCTGCTTACAATCTGCATTCTTGTTAGGGAAACCAGTAAGCTCAAAATTTTTGTTTGTTTATGTTTATACGGAAATTCTTCGTTTATTTTGCTGCTTCTCAATATTATGTAATAGTAAGCTCTTACATCAGCGCATTTGTATTTTACTGCTTCTAAAAACACGAAAATTTTTTACTGGGTAACTATTTTAAATTGAGAAAAGTTTAAGTATAACACGAAAATCTTGATTCAATTCACTTAAAAATTTAAAAGAAATCTTTCATTATTTTCTAACTTCTTTGAATGCAAATCAAAATTTTCGATATCAATTGCAAATTTTATTCATTTAAAAGAGAAAACTTTAATTTATTTGAAGTTTTCTTGATTTCAACTGAAATGGTAAATGTATATAACAAACTCGTTTGTAGACTTAAAACAATAATAAATTTTGTGTTTATAAAAGTTGTACCATATTTACAAGGTATGTGCGTGTTTCTATGAGAAGACCTAATATTAGTGCTTTTAAAAGTGAAAGAAACCACACCATATTTAAATTTGAAATAATATATAGATCATCCTATTATATTAAATTAGATATAATCTTATAGTAAAGGGTCCGCCATCTAACGTTTTTTTTTCAACTAGTGCGTATTTCGTGAATGGTAACACTTAGCTCATGTCTGATTTGACAGATAATTAGTTTTATCCTTCCGCTGAACGAATATGGTTGTGTATACGCTTGAACAACGCTGGGAAATATTGCGACATTACTTTGAAAATCATGGTAATGTTGCAGAATGTGTGCGAAAATTCAAATCAGCTGCAGAGCTGATGTCGTTTGGCCACCTCGGAGCTGCGATTTGACACTGTTGGACTATTATTTGTGGGGTGCCGTCAAAGATAAGTGTTACGCCAACAAGCCAGAGATAATTGACGCTTTAAAGGACAATATTCGTGAAGCCATTGGTGAAATACAGCTGCACACAATCGATAATTCGATAATGTGCTTAAAAATTGGACCGATCGTGTAGGCAACTGCATGGCCAGCCATTTGAATGAAATTATTTTCCATTATTAACCGGAAGGATTGTACTTTCAAATAAAAAAAAAATTTGAGAAAATATTCAGTAGTTTTTTTTTTATAGCATTTTCAAAAAAAAAAAAAGTTATTTGGCGGACCCTTTATAACATATAATTTTATAAAATTGGGTGAGGAGAAAATTCACACAAAACTGTATTAAACCACTTCTAATTTTATCTAAATTAATCTGATATGATAATTTGATAGAATTTAATGGGGCCATTTTTCGGATGAAATTTTTTAATTATGGGGTCATATTAAGTTGGATAAAATTATATCAAGCTCCATATCAGTTTTTTTAATCGGGTATACAAAAAAATTATGGAAGTAACTTAATTTTAACAAGTTTGTAAACTTTATCGTTTTTCATGTTGGAACAAGTGAAAACCTGCCATTAATAAATGCGGCATGTCGCACAGTGGGATATATCGCAAACATTTTGGAAATAATTCGGCTATTTCTTACTTAGTGTTCCGATTGTAATGAAATTTTGAACAGGAAATGACGTACTAACGAGTTTAAAATTTGATGTTGAACCTCACAATATGCGGCAATATGACCCAACAAAGTAGGGCACTTTTTGCATATAAAATTATAAGTGCTCTACATTTTTTTGTTTCTAATCCAATTTTCAAAACACATTTGCAATCTACTAGTATTGACTAACAAAAAACATGCATACATGTGTGGGTTATCTGTAATAGTTTCCAAGTAATTCCCACTTAAAAATGTGACATTCCTTTTTTGCGAATAGCGGGTCGAAATCGGTGCAATTTCTTTTGTTTAAATATTGGTTATTTAACTAAAAAATTATGCAATATTTTGTTTCACTCAAAAACTGCATTCGTTTAAAATAGAAATAAAAAAAAAAACTAAAATTTTTGCGATTTTTCCGCAAACAGCACCAAAAGTCTTTTACCCAGAGACCGAAAATAACAGTTATCCAGAAAACTTTAACTCAAAAACTCTCTATGTTAGAGTCAACGGAGACGTATACTATTATATACCAATTGATTCGTATTGAAGTGCTATTTCAGAATCTATGGTGATCTTAAGAAAACGATCTCAACTCCACAGTTAAGAGTTATTTTTCAACGAAAAAATAAAAGATCGGATGAAACTCTTAAGAAGAGAGTTTTATTTCACCTTCATTAAATAAAACTCTTTTGAGGAGTTTTATTTTTCCCGTCAGAAAATAAAGCTCATTTGAGGAGTTTTATTTTGAAAATCATTTAAGGAGTTTTATTTTTCCGTCTAAAATAAAACTCATGTTGTTTATTTTCTTCTTTTTTATTGACTTTATTTGCTATAATGTGTGTATTTTTTTAATTTAACGAACATAACTTTTTTCAAATTTTCTGAGTAAAGATTTGAACGCAGGTCGCTTAATACCAATTTAAGAGCAGAAAATGCTCTTTCCACGCTTACCTGGGTTGCAGGTACACACTGTATAGTTTTTGCCAATGTATACAAGTACGGATAGTGTATTCTTTTAGCCTCCCAGGACTCAAAAAGAGGTTTATCAATCGATAAGGGCCTTGGAGAAAAATTGTCGATTTCATAGAAAGCTTTTTTCATCCTCATTATCACTTCCTTCGCTTTCTTGTTCCATATCTACATATATAAGAAATAAAACAACAGCCATTTAATAATAGGAATCAAACAATAACAAACTAAAAACCCACATGTTTTCATTTTAATGACGATTGTTTCAATTGCAATGCAAGTGATTAGATTACACTGCCTTACAAATTGTAATGATCTGGCAAACGGCAAGCTTTGAGTGTCAATTTACATAAAATGAGTTTTATTCTGACGGAAAAAATAAAACTCCTCAAATGAGTTTTAAAATAAAACTCCTCAAATGAGTTTTAAAATAAAACTCCTCAAATGAGTTTTATTTTAGACGGAAAAAATAAAACTCCTCAAAAGAGTTTTATTTAATGAAGGCGAAATAAAACTCTCTTCTTAAGAGTTTCATCCGATCTTTTATTTTTACGTTAAAAAATAACTGTTTTGGATTTTTTTTTTCTTTTTAAGCCCCAAAATAACTGTTATAAAGGAACTTTTTTGATATCACTTATAACCGTTACTGTCCCTGCTTTTACCTAAACATAAATATTTTTGTTTCTGAACATATAAAGTGGGCATACTATTCTGAAAGGTCTTTTTATATAAAAAGGAGTCGTGTTAAAAAAAATTTTGATTTGTATATACTTTTCCCCCTTTTTCCGCTTTTAAAGTTTTTAAGCCAAATATCTACTTTAACCCACTGTTAAAAATTGTGCACGCCTAAAATTAGGTAGCAGAAGCAGTTTTAGATACTACAACATATACCTCATTTATTTGGTAAGCATCTTAAAAGCCCCGCTTTAAATGTAGACATGACAGCAACAAATTTAAAAAATCCCATTTTTGAGAATTGTGGGATTGCTTACAGCAAATAATAAATACGGACATAAATTTCATATTGTTGAATTAAAAGCCTATTTAAGTCCAAAAAAATCATTGTATTGTGTATATTAATACAAATTTGATTGAATAGTGAAAATTTACATTTTAACAAAAAATGAAATTTTTAGTATCTACAACCGCTGGGGAAAAAACCGCAAAAATTCGATTTTTTTTTTTTTTTAATTTCTACTTTAAACGAATGCAGTTTTTGAGTGGAACAATATAATGCATTCATTTTTTTTATTTAATCAAGAATTTATTTAGTTATATGACCAATAGTTTAAAAATTAAATTGGCCCCTATTTTGTACCACTATTCACAAAAGGCTGGACCTGAGTTGAACCAAATTTAGAAATTCACATTTTTAAATGGGAATATCGCGGGAACTATTAGAGATAACTATTAGAGATGCATGTTTATTTTGTTAGTCTTTACTGGCAGATTACAAAAATATTTTGGAAATCGGATTAGAAACAAAAACAAAAAATGGCGATCACTCATATTGTCGACCCCGGCGGTTTTGATAGGTTCAAAATCAAAACTTTAGCACTATATTACACTAAGTAAGAAATGACCAAATTATTTACAAACATTTTATGATATATCCCACTGTGTGTCGTTGGTTTAAAAGTCTGTCTGTTTATCTGTCTGCCTTTATTTTTATTATTTTAAACCTGTGGGAAGAACCTTTTCGTGCTTGAGTTTTTTTTTTTTTTTTTGATTATTTTATAAATTTAGTTATCATGTCATTTTCATTAAATATTCATAGCGAATTTTGGTAATTAATTTTAAGGATTGTTTTTTAATATTATTTCAAAAGAAATGGTTGGTTATTAAACAAAAAAAAAAATTATGCTGCTTTAAGTTTCAAGCAAATTGAAATCATTAAAATTACAGTTTTTGCTTGGATTTAATTGAAGCTTCATACATTTTTAGATCCCATTGCATTTATCACATTTCCAAATCAATATTTATTACACTGCCAAAAAATATAAAAATACACTTAAAAAATTGTTTGTCATATATTAGAATTAAACAAGTATTTTTTGCCTGCTTAGTTACACTGATAGAATTTTCTTTCATAGCATTAATATATCAATTGCATTGAAATTGATTCCTTAATTTAATGAAAAATTTCACAAATTAATTGAAATTACATTTGTTTATGACTTTTTCATAATTTCATTAAATAAATTCATTAAGGTAATGAAAACTTTTCGAATTTTTTCAATAACATTTTTAACTTGTTATATGCAAAATAAAATTAGACCTAACCACGTGGTTGATTACTAAGAAGACAAGAATGGAGCAACATTGATTATTAATAGGTTTTTTGTTAAAGTTCTGCCTATTATGGAGGCTCTAACTTTTCTAAAAATTCGGGTTCTGATGAGATCTTTAGCCAGATCGAAATACTAGTATCAACCTAGCTAATATGTTTGATTTGCTTTATTTTTGTAAATATACGGAGGTTGAAAGCTCGTTATAAATTGAAAATAACATAAAAATAATCTCGATGTATATAAAAACAAAAAACTAATATAACTGTAAAAAATATTACTTGAGCCAGAGTACACACTGAAAATTATTTATATAAATAGAACATTTTTGGTCTTCAAAGTTTAGTAACGTCATGATGCTTGTTAGGAAAAGACCTAACCACGTGGTTGATTACTAAGAAGACAAGAATGGAGCAACATTTATTATTAATAGGTTTTTTGTTAAAGTTCTGCCTATTATATAGGCTCTAGCTTTTCTAAAACTTCGGGTTCTGATGAGATCTTTAGCCAGATCGAAATACCAGTATCAACCTAGCTAATATGTTTGATTTGCTTTATTTTTGTAAATATACGGAGGTTGAAAGCTCGTTATAAATTGAAAATAAAATTAGTTTAGTTTAGTTTAATTTTTAATTTTTTTTTTTCTATTATAGACTTAAAAAATAGTCTTTGAAGTACATCGCTCAATATAACAATTGAAATAAATTCTTTTGTCAAACAAAATAAACCAAAACTTTTAAATACATTAATTTGAGGCAGTTTCATATCATTTAGTGTATAAAGTATTGATGTGAAACTTTAATTGACTAGAAAATTCTTGAAAAATGCTCTTAAGTGCTTTTGTAAAAAGTCTAGAGATATCTAAATAACACAAAGTTGAGGTTTAAATAATTTTTTTTTTTTAATTTTTTAGTTGTTTATTACATAATTGAGATGTGGAAGGTTATTTAGAATTCCGTAGATTAAAAAAGTCATATACTTTATCAAATTTTCATTGATTCAATGAAGCCTTCCATTAAAATTGATTCAATGACAAACATTTCTTAAAGGACTTTTTTATGAATATATTCATTGTATCAATGAAGGAATTCATTACTAATACGCAGAGAATTCTATCAGTGTATATGTAGCTCTAGGGTCTAGTGTTACTTATTTGCAGGAACTCATATCAAATACTTTTAAATTCACAAAATTTAAAATTGTCTATAGGGATGCTTATTGAGGTTATGAAAATTTTGATTGCTCCATAAAATTAAAAGTCCTTAAACTTTATTGATGCCTTTTCCATTTTAGTATTAAGCTCAATCAAATCTTTTATGAAAACTGCGAAAGTTTAAAACTCGGAAAATTTTGGTATCAATCGTAAGCCACCATAAAACTTTTCGCAAAGCAGCGATATGGAAATTACTTTTTCAGTGAAGATATCTCCTAAGTAAAATGGACTCACAACATTTTGAATTGATTTGGATCTGAAAGTTAGGGAAAAATAAAATGAATAAAAAAACTCTTGTAAGTTTCAAGTAGTTTTTCGACTTTTAAATGTCCATCAATTCTTTTGGTGAAGACGTTCTAATATGAAACTTGGCATGTCATTGCTTTGAAGTGTATTCTATTCAACCTAACCCTGTTCATACACTGATATAATTCGTTGGACGAGTTTTAATGTAATGAAAAATCACTTATCTAATGAAGTTTTCTTGAAAATGTGAATGAAAAATTTCTTAAACTTCATGAAAAAGTTTCCTAGTTTTGGTGAAACCATTTCAAATGAAACTTTTTCAATAGTCTTATGAAATTTTTAATAAATAATATGCAATTTTTCATTAAATTGTATGAAAAATTCCATACATTTAATGAAATGTTTTAATGGACGATTTCCAGCGACAACTCATAGATCTAATGCAAAAATTCATTGATATCATACAGATATCCACTCAATTCATAAAACCTTGAGAAATAAGTGACAGTTTCAGTAGGTATCGAACATTTTTGAAGTAGCTCATATATATAGATTAATAATTGTTAACATTCACATGCGTTTAAATAACAAAGTTATTTTTATTTAAAAAAAACCGATTTTTTACCCAATTTTCTTGTTCAAATTTTTTATTCCTAAATTTTTTTTATCTCGATTTTATGTTTCCTCAGCACAAACTTGATAAAAAGTCTATAAAACTGTATTCAAATAAATTTATAAATATAAATATATGATTTGTAATTATCAGGGCTAACAGAAATGTGCTCTAAAAATCGATTATATGCCCATAAAAAATGTCCTAAAAAACGGAAAATATGGTCTTATATTAACACAGGCAAGTATGCTTGTCCAAGCGTGTTTTGCACTTATTATTGGCCAGGTAAAAGATAGAGTAAATGTGTCTCAAGGTGCACTCAGGGAAGCTTTGCTGTAACTATTTGTAGTTGTTGAGTTGTAGTACGATATCATTATTTTTAAGTGAAAAAGCATTCATTTGTATAAGAAATTTTATTTTTGACTACATTTGTGGTTCATTTAAAAAAACAAACCACATCAAATTACTGTACTATGATTTTAGATTAATTTTTTCCGTTTTTTTTTTTGATTTTATTTAAAAAATAAAACAAACAAAATGTTAGTTTTACATATGTATGTTGTTAATTTTTACTTCAATTGTGGTTCATTTTTTGAACAGTAAAAACCAAAAGGCAATATTTGTTGAATTTACTGAAATGTAAGTTGTCATTTCTTCTAATGAAATTTCATTTGTTTTTAACTTCATTTGCAGTGGTCTTTACCTACATAGTATTCTAAGTGTAATTTGTTAGGTTGGGTTGGGGCAATACAAGTGTGGAAGCTGGTAAATCTCTATCTACTCTCACTTCCCCGTTAGTAGTGTTCAAAGTCGATAAACAATCACTCTTTATTTAAGGGGCAAAAAAAAAATGTTGACAAGCGAAACGAGGGGAAAGGAGAAGCCAGTTGTTTGTAACTTAACTGTTATTTAGTTGTCGATCACGAAATTGAAAAAACATTAAAATCCCTTCAGCCAAAACTGTGTGGTCGTCAAATGGCAGTTATTTTTACCGTCCGAAATGAATGCCGGGGAGGGAGTCTATGGAACCAATTTGTTTTTATATAAATATTATTAGGCCAGAGATTACGAAAATCGTGAAAATTTGGAAATTGATTCAGCGGAAAACAACACATTTTTCTTTAAAAATCCGTATTTCAAAGCAAATTTTCAGTACAGTTGGACTAACTTTTGTTAAATAATTTTTCAACCACTAAACAAAAAACGAGATAAAAAATTAACTATGCCGAAGTCGATAGAATATAAAACGAAGAAAAGTACTCTAAAAATAGGCTTTTGTTTTAAAAAGTACAAAAAATGCTGAAAAAAAAAATCGATTTGTTATCAAAAATATGCTCTTATCATCAAAATATGGTAATTTCTATAGAAAAGTCAACCATGACCGAAAAATTAAGAAATTGTTCACAATAAAAGCTAAAACTAAAGGCGAAAATATTTTCACATATATTTTGTACGAAATGCAAAAATTCGCTGGGCTACTTGCTTAATTTAGCTTTGTATGGAAAAATAGTTTCACTTTTAGTTAACATGAGTCAAATGCATTTTGAAGCATATAAATCCGTTGGCATCTTTTGAATATAGAGCTCTTCAAAGTTACATATTTTTGTAATTTTTTTAATTTGTTTGAAAATTAAAACCTTGAAAAAATCCCGAGTTTTTAAAAATTTAAAACAACTGACTATTAGTAGGTATTATGATGGGCTCGATAGAGTATGTGTGTACAAAAATTTTTCAATTTAAAAATCCTCGGTCAGTTCCTATTTGATTTATCAAAGAACCCATATTATAAGCATTTGGTTCGTAATTATACACTCAGTGAACTTCTGCTTTAAAAATATGTAGCTATTTGGATTGTAATACAGTTTTTTTTTATTTTTAATGTAAATGTCAGCCATTTGTAGAACAAAGTAAATTTTTTACTAACCTTGTAGTTCTTTTAAAAAAACAAACCACATCAAATGACTGTTTTATGATTTCACATTCATTTTTTTACAGTTGTTTCTTGTTATTTAAAAAAGTAAATGTTTGTTTATTTTTTACTAACAAATTGTGGTTCATTTTTACTACAATTGCTAGTAATTTTGTGAACAGTAAAAACAAATGACAAATGTTAGTTAAATTTAATGAAATGTTAGTCGTCCTTTCTTTAAGTGAAATTTCATTTGTTTTTAATTAAAATTGCTGTCGTCTTTACCTACATAATATTCTAAGTGTAGTTGCAATTAGAAACAATTAACATTTTTTTTTTATTTATTGAAACATTTTACTAAAATGGTTGATTAAAAATTAAAATTGTGTGCAAAGAATGAGTAAAATTGTTAAATATTCTCCTCACTAAAACTTGTAAAAAATTTATTTTGCAATTTATAGTGAATTTAAAGACAATAAATAAATTCCCAACGTCCATTGGCATGTGTATATTTTAATCTTGTTATATCAAATAAAAAAATATTGTATTGTAATCCATTTCAAATGACAATTTAATCTCAAAAATTTAAACAAATGCTTATTAATGGGATAATAATTTAAACAAATGAATGTAATTTTTATGACATTTGTCAAAGGATTAAAGGAAGCAAAAAGGGGTCTGTAATACATACTCACAAACACACACACATACATACCTACAAAGAACATATGGTAATGGAAACATTAATCTAAAATTTTATTATAAGCACATGCTCCCTCAACATACACTCGTTCATACAAACACATTTCGCAACAGATTTCGGATATGAACCTACAAAAATATATACACACACGCCCATTATAGTGAGAAAATATATAAATAAAATAATCTGCAAAATTTAATCTTTAAAAAGAAAAAATAAGAAGACAAAGGTATAAGGACCATACTCCGATCACATGACAGTTACAGATAAGGATACAGAAATAGCAAACAAGGAGATTTACATTAAATTTGTAGATGCTTTTTTTCAAAGATTTAATTACCTTAATAAAATAACTCGAACAGAAATCAAAAAGTAAAAAAAAAACGGAATATAAACTTCGTTTAAGTTTTCTTCAAAATCAAATTAAAATTTTTCTAAAATTGAAATTTTTTAAACCCCTCTTCCCATTGTACAGGAGTGTATATTTTAAATTTCACATACGAACACAGAAAAAACTTTCATTTCTGACCTCAAGTCTTTCAATTTTCTTTATATTAAAAACATATACACTGCGTTGCAAAACTATAATTACACATTAATTTCACTAAATTTCGTAAGTTAAAGAAAAAGTAGAAGATTTTAACCGGCATAAATGTAAAACCAATGAAAAACTAATAATATTTAACAAAATAACAAAACATCAATTCATTTATTTGTAGTTTTACTATTTAAAAGAAAGAACAAAATAAATTAGTGTTTCATAACTATAAATACACTTAACATAATATATTAAAATTTACAAAAATTTAAGATGAATATTTTACAACTACAGTTTTAATAATGCGTGAGCCCTCCTTTTTTTGAATCAACTTGAAAACTCGATCACCTTAGTTAAGTACCATTTAAGCATTTTTTTGAAAAAAGTCTAATTACAATTTTCATATACATATATGCTGAAAACTTAAAAATGCTATATTTCTTAAATATTTAATATTTTAATATTATTTTATTATTTTATTATATTTTTATATTATTTATTTAATATATTTAAATATTAAATATTTCTTAAATTGCACCGAGTAAACATTTTGTTGAATAAAAAAAACATAATCAATTACTTTTTTAATTGACTCAATTAAAAAGTAATCAATATTTTAAATAATATTGATTACTTTTAAAAAACAAAAATATTGATTACTTTTTAATTGAATCAATTAAAAAAGTAATTGATTATTTTTTTTTATTCAACAAAATGTTTACTTGGCGCAATTTTTTTTTCTGTGTTATACATAGTTTATAAAGGGTGGTTTTTTTTATTGAGGTATATAACTTTGAAATGGAATAAATTTTTAAATTGACATGAAATTTATTTTATTCGAAGTATAATCTTCTGGCATTATAATTTAAATATGACTTCTGGCATATGACCACCACGGCTGGCTCCTCGAACGTAGTCTAATGTGGAGGTCCAATTCTCGATGACTTTTTCTAACATTTGTGGCCGTATATTGGCAATAACGCGGCGAATGTTGTCCTCCAAGTGGCCAATCGTCTCTGGCTTAACGGCGTAGACTTGCGACTTCACATATCCCCATAGAAAATGGTCCAGCGGCGTTAAATCGCACGATCTTGGAGCCAATTCACGGGTCCGAAACTATGTGATTACAAAAACCGTGATCAACGGCCATCTTGTTTTGGGCCCATTCACCGAATCTACGCCTTGCTAGGTGACCGTGTGGCTTCAATTGTTGTACGAGTTGGATTTTGTAAGCACGCAAAACCAAGATTTTAAACAAAATCTTCCATAAAGTGGATGGACACATATCCAATTCCTGAGTAGGGGTCTTCCTCTACTCTACGCTCTACAGCAGCAATGACTTCTTCTGTACACACTGTACGACGTCTCTGTGGATGCATGTTATCTTTTAGAGTAAACGTGGTGCGAAAACGTTCCATAGTTAATCGAATTAATTGCTCTGATGGACGATTAAAATAACCGTAAAATGGACGTAGTGCGCGATACGTATTTCGAACAGAACCAGGCGTCAGTCTATGAACTGTTAAACCAAACTAAACATAAATCACTTGACAGCTCACAAAATGGCTGCCAGTTTAAAAAGTGTTGTCAACTTAAAGTTCTATACCTGTATAAAAACACCCTTTATTATAATAATTTGTACCATTAAAATATTTTAGCCTCGAATTTTTAACGCATTTTTGAACATTTTGTTTTGGACAGACTTAAGTTTCAAAGTTATAGATTCAATTTAGGGGACCTCTAGTCAGTTTTTCTACGTAATTTAACTTTTAATGGTCAGATAGATTTATTAGTACAAATTGTTCATCATAATCGGCAACTTTTTTAGAGCAATATATTGAATTATATTTTTTTGTGTGCGCCTCCGGTAGGCTAGTTGGTAGCGCACTGGCTTATTAGTGCGGGGGTTGTGCGTTCGATTCCCACCAGAGGCACTGGTCTGTTTTCGCTGCAACTCGCGGAAAGCGTTAGTAGCTAGTGCTCGGTTAGGATAATATGATATAATTTGTAAATATATGATTATTAATTAATAAAATAAAAAAAATTAAAAACATATTTTTTTGTCTATATACTTTTGAATTTCGCTGTTTAAATGAAATTTATAAAGATAGATAATAATATTTTTTTGAGATGCTAAAGACTTCAATAGTGGAATACAATGGCAAGAAAATCAAATTTCTTTAGTCAATTTCTAAAAGCATAGAAATGTATACAAATAAGTGCGCCCAATTGAATTTCGCACCAATTTATAATCTTTTTTTTTTTAATTTATATCAAAATTATTAATCGATTAAAAAAATAAAGTTGTGTTATTGACAACTAATCAAATATTTTGACGTTTTTAGATTTTTTCTAACTTTTCCCTATTATTAGTAAAATTCAAAAATATTTGCTGAGCACAAAGGTACTTCGTTCAATGTATTCTGAAGAGCAGACATTAAAAAAAAAAAAATTTTGGCAACCCTGAAATGTGCTACATTTTTAAACACATCTGTCTTTATGCTGTTCAAGAGTTTGGTTTTTGTTACATATTCTCGTAATAGGGCAAAGGTAGTTGTGTATTATAAATATTTACAAAAAAAAAAAAAAAAAAAAAAAAAACGATTTATAATACACCTAACAGGTCACACCTGCCATTGAAGTAAAAAGGTATTTCAGCAACAGTAAAAATAAAATAAGAATGAATAACTGTATGTAAAAGACAGGAAGAAAAATTATACACCAATGTAAAATAAACACAAAAACAAAACCGTTCGCTCGTTAGTTTGTTACACTTAACTAGGTAAGGGTTAGTCAAACACCATCAAAATACACCTATACCGCGATTGCCACCATCACATTTTAACCCAGCAAAAAATACTGCGTCGTAAGGATGATTTAAACCTGAAGCGCTTCGGATAGCAGTGAAAAATGTCTAGACTTTTGTTCGAGATTCCTCGCTTTTACTTAGTGCTTCTCATTGTAATCAAACATGTTAACAAATCATTGCATCTCGGAAGAGTATTTTTTTGGGCATTAAAAATATTTAAATGCATGTCTTTTTTAAATATTATAAAAATATATTTTAAATATTTACATGCATGGAACACAGTGGAATACCGCCAAGTCCTGCTATATACGGGTCTAATTGTTTTCAAAGAATATACACCCGGAAAAAGGATTTGTTGGAAATCGGTCGAAACCATTAAGATTAAGTTGATAGGACGTTATTTTATTTGGAACTACCAATAATCGATTAATAAAGCAAAAATTCTGTACTGGAAATTAAGAAGAGGGAAAAGGAACTAAAAAACAATCCGTTTATACAATTATTGGTAGTGTCCGACCGAACAGTTCGGCCAACAAAACTATATTTTGTCGGTTTTTTGATATCTAGAGGCAATGATGATAAATTTTGGTATTGGAAACATGTTTGTTGAGCCGATTTAATACGATTTTGTGTATAAAATTTAAGAGAAAAGCCAAAGTTTAGCTATAAAGTTAAAAGTTCGGCCGCCGAACTATTTTCAATTTGGCCGAACTTTCTGAGGCCGAACAGTGAATTCATTCATTGCTTAACTACAGACTTTTCTTCAAATTTGAGACTCAAAATAGCATCTAATCAGCCCAATAAACATTTTTCCATCCGCCAAATTTGTCCATAATGCTTTGAAATACCGATTACAGACCAAGTGCATTTTCTGGCCGAACTGTTCGGTCGGACACTAATTATTGGTATTTCCAATCAACTTTTCAAATAAAATTCGGTTAGAAATTGTGTACGGTAGAAGCAACCATTTATTTTGTGATAATCCAAGAGAATTGGTGCCATCTATCAAATTTTTAAAAAAATTGTCGATAATCAAAAGTGGTTACTGCAAATACGGTTTTCGCAATAAAATATGCCACTAAATTAGAGGTTCAGTAGTACCAACCGAATTGTGAACTGCATTGTTTATAGAAGCAACTAAAGATTGGTATTGGTAAACGAATTTGAGACAATGTTTTTTTTCCCATCAAAATATTTAAATTCAAATTTAACACTCAACATTTATAAGTGCTTATGGTGTAGTGGGTAGAGAGTTTTCCTTGTACTCCGAGCATCCAAGTTCAAATCTCGGAAACGACAAACACAATTTTTTTTAATTAAATATGGCATTGACAACTAAAAGTGATTGTGGTGCAATGATTTGCCCTGAGGGCTATTATTTTAAAGACCACGGTTCAATACCAGAAAATTAAAAAAGTTTTTTAATTTCAATAAAATTTTGTGGAACGTAATAATATTTATTTGTAATGTAATATTGGGTTAGGCAACTGAATATTAGTTTTCACGACTAAAAATATAACTTAGCATTACGATAGTTGTCGTAACCGCCAAAATTCGATTGGCAACAAATTCGATAGCCACAACTGAAACTGTTTTCTGGGTGTACAAGCGAATGTTTTTTCAAACACTTTTTACTGTTAACATGTTAATATCAAATGTTGGTTAGCAACTTTTCTACCAAAGAAAAAATAAACCTTGCTCTCATGAGATGTTAAAAAGTTTCGTTCAACAATTTTTAAGCTTTTATAGTCAAAGAAGTGTTACTCACAATATTCACAGTCTTCTACACTGCAAGAGAATTTGGTAGCCTTTCTGATATCACCGCATATCCGTTTGAAAATACAATGAAAACTTTAAAACGAGCTGTAAGAAAACCTTACACTCATAATAATCCATGCATAAAAATACGAAATTATGGTCAAAACTACAAAAAATTTCGTAAAATAAACAAATTTTCGTTTATTTTACAAGAAGTTTGGTTATTTTGACAATTTTTCGTAATTTTACGCATTGATTATTATCAGTGTAGTTTATAGAAGAGCAGCTACACTCATGGAACTTCTGCTGTAAATTTTTGTAGTAGCTTTAAATGAAAAAACAGTCCTTTGTAGTAGAAATTTAATTTTTGACTACAATTGTAGTGAATTAAAAAAAAAAAAAAAAACCACATCAAATTACTGTATTATGATTTTACATTTATTTTATAGAGTAGTTTTTTTTATTAAAAAAAAAAAATAAAACAAGTAAATGTTTGTTTATTTTTTACTACATTTGTGGTTAATTTTTACTACAATTGTGGTTAATTTTTTGAACAGAAAAAAACAAATGACAATGTTAGTTGAATTTACTGAACTGTAAGTCGACTTTTTTTTAAGTGAAACTTAATTTGTTTTTCAACTACATTTGCATTGGCCTTTACCTACATACTTGGTATTCTAAATGTATTTAATGTTTTTGAGAATTTTGCAATATTGAAAGAAATTAAGTTTCATGGCGTTAAAAAATTTGCTAATGGCAAAATAACATTATTAAATTCAGAATTAGAATACTTTTCAACAAATTAATTTTCTAAATTTAATTATAGAAAGGTTTTTTTCTGGAAATTATATTCTCGTTAATCTGGGGATGGATGTGTTTAGAAAAAAAACCGTCTATTTTTACCAATTTTTCTAGTGAAGCGCAACATTTTTGTTTTCTTCTATCGTATCGCTACACGATGTTAGCGGATCTTTTTTATTTGTTGCTTTTTATTATGCTCAGCAGGGTTAAAAGATTAGGACTCTGGCACCTTTTTTCTTCGTTGCCGTAATACGAGCATTAGCTAAAGCTGAAATAGCAGCAGCAGTAGCAATGAATGAAATATAAATAACAATTTTGATATTGCTTGTAGTACGAGGGTTGTTACAAAATTAGCCGACCTAACAAAGAAAACGCAATAAATTGGGGAAACATTTTCTTTATTTCGAAACATAATCTACTTTTAGCTCGATACACTTTTCCCAGCGATATTCATAGTAAGAACTGTCTAGCAGCGTGAAAAAGGCATCAATCGCAGACTCCACCTCTTCATTGTTGGCAAATATTTGACCACCGATCCAAATTTTTATGTTTGAAAATCGAAATTAGTTCGAGGGGGCTAAACCTGGCGAATAAGATGCGTGAGGAAGCAATTCGAACTTTAATTCATTTATTTTGGCCATTGCAATAGTGGATGTGTAAACTTGATGAAACAACACTTTCTTTTCGCGGTCTTTTTTTCTTAATTTCATCACTTAAACGCTGCAATAAGTTAGCATAATACTCGCCGTTGATTGTTATTCCTTTTTGAAAATAATCAATAAAAATTATCAAACGCGCATCCCAAAACCAGACGCCATGACCTTGCCTGCAGAGGTAACTATCTTCACCTACTTCGGACACGATTCTTCCATTCCAATCCACTGCTTTGACTGTTTCTTTGTCTCAGGTGTGAAGTGGTGGACCCAGTCTCATCCATCGTTACGAATCGACGCAAAAATTCGGATTTATTGAGATGAAACATAGCCAAACACTCTATTGAAACATATTCACGTTTTGTGGATTTTCTTAACCGTGTCTGGCATGGACACCTTAATTGGTCGACCACTACGGTGTTCGTCTTGGCACCTCATACGGCTTTGTTTAAACTCTGCCACCCAATATTTTAAAGTCGTAAACGAAGTAGCAGGTTGGACTGCGACCTTTCAAATTAAAGTATTGAATTACATAACAGTGACCAGTTTTTTCCATGTTTACAAATTCACTGAGATCGTTTAATTTTGATGGCGCCAAAAAAAAAAAAAATCTGAACAACGTGGCGCCTTGAAACTTAAAACATATGTTTTATAAGATTGCCACTTTTTACCAAAGTAATTTTTTTCAAATTACTGCCGCCATTTATAAGTCAGGTCGGCTAATTTTGTGACCGCCCTCGTATTAAGTTGGGTTTTTATTTTTTAAGGGTAAATTTAAAATGTTTTTTTTTTCTGCTTTAAGAATTTAATATTGCTAATGACCTGATTATTAAAAGCATGTAATTTAATACTTTTTCTTTGGAAATTAAAGTGTGAAAAAATGTCATTAAAAATTGATGGCTCACAGGAAGAGAAAAAATATGTGGATGTACAGGATTGATGTCGCCAACACCCTAATGCCCAAAACGACTGTTAAGCGGTTTTCGCTTTTTGGTATATATTTAAAATGTACAATTCTTATTTAAGGCGGTAAATTATTTCGATAGAAAGCATAATGTATTACATTTTTAGTGAATAAATTTCTGATGTTTTAAGTAGGGTGAATGCTTGCTGGTTGCCATTTCTTGTAGGTTGCCACCCCCTCTGAATTTTGGCATTCCAGCGGTGTAATGCCCTAATCTCCGACGGGAATCGACACAACAAGAGTAGTTAAAACTTTGAATCTACGCAGCGTTTGTTGAACAAAGTGTAATTTACTGTTGTTTAAAAATTTAAAAATAAAAATTGTGTTTTTTGTCCTGCATTGATAAAATTAAAGCTTTTATCGAAAATTAATGGTGAATATTTTTTCTGTGTTTATTTTTCATTCAATTAACATAATCCAGGCAGAATTTTAAACATATAATTATTTTGGATTTTTTTTTATTAGTTCCAAAATTCCATCAGAATGCAGGTTGCCTGCATTCTGCTTTGA
The DNA here is from genome assembly GCA_021234595.1 of Delia radicum. NCBI lineage: Eukaryota > Metazoa > Arthropoda > Insecta > Diptera > Anthomyiidae > Delia > Delia radicum. The sequence continues at coordinate 19,464,445 of CM037851.1, forward strand.
AGGTTTGCAGGTTGCCACCCCCTCTTTTTCGACTGTTAATACTGATATCAACTATTTTTCAACAAACATTGCTAGATTAGTCTCAAAAGCCGAAGAAAAAGCTCTACCTTTATAAACAGTATAAAAGTTTACCGATTTTATCGCCAGATTGACATAAAATTTCAGAAAGCCATTTTTACAAGGTATTTTTTTCTCAAAAATATATTAAAGATGTTATAAAAAGAATACTTACCCTTGTATTCATAAAAATATTAAATGGCATTTTAACTACATTTTAGTTAAAACACATTTAAAGATTTAAAACTGTATTCATAAACGAATATTAGCTTTTACACATGTTTTAAAATAGGTATTTTATTTTAAATAAATGGCAACCCTAACACACTGCATAGCCAATATTGTGGGTATCCACATTTTTGTTTTCTCCAGTGCATCAGAACTGAGTTCAAAAAAATCTCAATTTCATTTTGTTTTTTATACAAAAATGTATTAATTTTGTCCCCATCTTTTAACCCTTAAACGTAAGGCAGGGCCGCTAAAAATAAATAAGAGTCCATCGCGAGACTCCCCTTGTTAGTACTTCTTAATACCAAAGTTATGACAGTTTATATAAAAGTATGCAACTTTTAGATTCTCTCTATGTGCGCTATTATTTGTCATTTGTCAATTGAAAAAATGAAAGCGTTTGAATTAATCAAACGAACAATAAAATTTGAACAAACAGTTCAGTTAAAAAATTATGATATTTGAAAAAATCATAAATAACGAACAAGTTTTCAATTTATTTTTGATCAATTGGTGATAATCGTTAACTTCGAGCTCATATATTAGTTATCATTTAGTGGGAAAACTAGGTTATATGAATGCTTGATGTATTGCATGGGATTGTCACTTCATTCAAAACGTGTTCTGATGATGGGAACCTAGAAAATTCCCAAAATATATCTATCAACACATTCCTGAAAGTAGCCAATTAATAAATTTGAAAACAAAAACTCTATAGATTATTTGTTAGGACAATATCCAAATAAAGAAATATAGAGTATGGCCTCGAACTTGAATAATATTTAGTTTTAAAAATGAATCATTTGAATTTTTTTTAAGATTTCGAGACATTAAAAAATCGAATAAAAATAGTTCGGTTAATTTCGAACAATTTTATATCATTTTACCTGGTTTTGACATTTTAGGAAGTTAAATAAAAAGTATTCTATTAATCATATGAACGAACCTTTTTGTTTAGCGGATTATTGAAAAATGATAATTCAAAAAACGGATAATTTAAAAAATTTTTTAGTTGATATGACTTATTATTTAGATTTTAGCAAGCCTATTCAAAATTATTTTTTTTTAGATGATTTGACCCGTTTTTAAGATTTTAGAAAGTCGATTAAAAATTTTTCGATTAATCGAATACGAACACAAAAAATCGAACGAACTATTAAAAAAATATCGTGTTCGAAAAACATCTTAGTCGAATAATTTTTGACGATTAATCGAATAAAACGAATAAGAGTTTCGAATTGTTTAAAAACCTGTTCAAAATATAAAAAATAGAAATTATACGAAAAATTTAATTTTTTTTAAGAAAAATTCGAAAAAATCGACAAACTTAGATGATATTCGCGTTACAGAAAAAGCGAAATTTTATTTCATATACAAAATGTTATGTTAAATTTTTGTTAATGTAAAAGTGTTGCTTTAACCATGCTTAAAAAATTTTGAAATGGGAGAACAATTTTGAAAATGCGTCTAAAAATTGCATTTGCATAAAAAATGCATTTTTATACCATCCACACACTGTGATTAGGGTATATAGCAGTTTGTCACTCCGTTTTTAATGTATCGAAATATCGGTCATAGATCCCATAAACTATATATTCTCTTGATCCTTATTCAGTTTTTAGATATGAGCGGGCTTTTATTTTGTTGGAATAAACGATCAAACAATTTTTGATCAAGCGATTAATTTTTAAAAATTATTCAATAACGAATAACGAAAAAAAAAAAATTTTAAAAATACTTAAATAATTAAAATATTTCACACTATTATCGCAAAGTTTTAAAAATTTTGGCATCAATTTGAACTACTACAACAATATTTACCAATTCTCAAATTGTAATAATAATTTGTTCTATTTGGCATTATCTCGTGATGAAAAAATTGCAGTTTTAAGTTAAACATAGTAGCTCGGCGATAGTTTTAGTATATCAAGCTGTTAATATCTTACTTTAGTTGCCGTCGAAATTACAGAAATGGAATTCACAGTTTAAGTGCTAACGTTTTATCGTTGTAATATAGAGATTTTTGGTAGTTTTGTATAGTCTAAACTCCAAAAATCGTTCTATATTTTAACGACATCACTTTATCTGGGAATTCCTTCATATTGCTTGCTTGAAAGTGAAATCTAATAATCTAATAATATATTATATCTCATTTGATAACTTCCCATATATAAGCACATACAAATTGATCCGAAAAATGATTCATCTACATGTATCTAATTATCTCAAATACGATATAATTTGATACAATTTCATCGCAGATTTGTCCATATACGGGATATTAAATTATAGAACTATAACTATATATAAATATATCTGATTTTATAAAATTTTAAAATTTTTTGCTTTTTGTAACTTGAAGAGTATGCTTAAAAGTATTTAAGTTTTAAAATTTAAATTTCTAGAAATCGACAATTTTAAAGAGCAACATTTTTTTTAATGAAACAACGAAATGTTTAAAAATTATCAAGAACAAATTTAAAGTTTAAAAAATATATAATTAAGTGGTATTGTCTTATAAAATGTACACATTTTTTTATTTGATGTTATAAAAAAGAAATTACTTGCAAATGATTTCATTATAAAATTAATATGGTTATATCTGAAACCTTATGTAATAAAGTCTTAACTTGCAGATAACTTAATTTAATATTGAACTTTACCAATATATGTATGGGATTATATATAATGATATATAAAATCATAAGGAAAATATTTGAAGTATGGCGTTACATATAATAAGATTTAGCATGGGACTATATATAATCATATTGATCACTACATATATTTGGATTATTATTACATTGCTTATGTAGTTATATATGGAGTAAGAGTTGGAGACATATAATAATATCATATGTATAAAAAATTCTCCTAACAAAAATGATCAGATATATTTGTATATAATGATATTAGCAGTAATGTGACTTCATTCAAAGTCATATATGACTTAAACATGGTATATATGACTAGACATAACTATTTATTTTACATATCTAGGACAACGATTAATAAAAGTTTTAAAATTTCAGTTATTTTCTCAATAGAGTTTTGATTTTATTTTGTCCATTATCATTTTTTATACAAATTTTCCCAAAAATGGTAAATTTTCGAAAAAGTTTTATGAAAAGAAATATTTTTTTAAATTATTCGTTTTATTGGATTAAACGTCAAAATTTATTCGAATTATTCGTTATTCGAAACTCATGTTTTTTTAAATTATTCGTGCGAATTTTCTTTTTATTCGTTCGATTAATCGAATAATTTTTATTCGAGTGACAATCCTAGATCAAGACTGTTAACCAAGACGGTTTTATACACTGATAGAAATTTGTGCGTAGTATTAATGAATTCCTTCATTAATCCAATGAATTTTTTCATAAAAAAGTCCCCAAAGAAACGTTTCATTGAGTCAATGAAAGGTGTTTCATTAAATCAATTTTAATGAATGGTTTCATTGACCCAATGAAAATTTCATAAAGTATATGAAATTTTTTTCATTAATCCTAGCCTAATCGTTATGAAAGTTTCATGTGTTTAATGAATAAAATTCATAGTTTGTATGAAATATGTTCGATGATATTTAATAATTTGCACTTTTTATGATTATTTTAGCATTACAAATTACAAATTTTGAAAATAAAATTTTGTTATCCATAAAAAAGAACTAAAGGGTCCGCCAAATAACTTTTTTTTTGAAAATGCTATAAAAAAAAAACTACTGAATATTTTCTCAAATTTCTTTTTTTATTTGAAATTACAATCCTTCCGGTTAATAATGGAAAATAATTTCATTCAAATGGCTGGCCATGCAGTAGCCTACACGATCGGTCCAATTTTTAAGCACATTATCGATTGTGTGCAGCTGTATTTCACCAATGGCTTCACGAATATTGTCCTTTAAAGCGTCAATTGTCTCTGGCTTGTTGGCGTAACACTTATCTTTGACGGCACCCCAAAAATAATAGTCCAACGGTGTCAAATCGCAGCTCCGAGGTGGCCAAACGACATCAGCTCTGCGGCTGGTAATGCGATCTTCAAAAACAGGGCGCAAAACATCGAGTGTAGCTTCGGCTGTGTGGCACGTAGCGCCGTCCTGTTGAAACCAAATGTTGCCAATATCCTCCTCTTCAATTTTTGTGAACAAAAATTCGTTCAACATGACGGTGCTTCTCTTCTTCCAAAATCCGTACGCAATTTTCGCACACATTCTGCAACATTACCATGATTTTCAAAGTAATGTCGCAATATTTCCCAGCGTTGTTCAAGCGTATACACAACCATATTCGTTCAGCGGAAGGATAAAACTAATTATCTGTCAAATCAGACATGAGCTAAGTGTTACCATTCACGAAATAAGCACTAGTTGAAAAAAAAAAAAAACGTTAAATGGCGGACCCTTTATTTTAATTATTGTACTTTTTTAAATTATCCATATTAAGAACTTTAATGATTGAAAAATCATTAAAATATTAAAAGCTGAACTAAAAAAACAAATTTTAATTTATTTCTGCTTTTATTTCTGCTTTTATTTTTTATTTTTACAAAATTGCTCAATCTTTCTTTACATTTTTTATAATTTGTGTTAAAAGATGACATATTTTCTTATATGTCGGTACAAAATATGTAATTTTTTATCGATCTGGCTTTTAATTCTGTAGAACGATCGACGGTTATAGTCCACTTTTTGTAGTTAAATTACGACCATATTAGATAAAAATGTTAAATATTGTTAACAATGTTGTTAAAAAACTAAAATTTATTATCGTTTAGCATAACGTTTTTGTGTAACATCGTCAAAACGATAACAATTTAGGTCTCGTTTTGAACAAAACTATATCGTTTTTCTTAGAGAATCTGTTCTCTGGAATTTAGTGACCAACTATTCGTCAAATTCGTCAAAAAATGTTAGCTCTAGGCAAATTTAATAAAAAAAAATTTATTTATATCAGAGTTTTGGTTAATTCTGTTTAAAAGAAATTCTTCAGTTTTTTTATTTCAAAATGTTGGTAACAAAAGAAATTTTTTTTCTTATTACAAGTCAAAATTTTTATTGAAAAAAAAATTGAAAATTTTTCATTGATTTTTGATTTTTTTTTATGAAATTATGAAAAAATCATAAAAAATGTTAATGAAAAAAGTAAAAATATTAATGAATTTTCAGTCAGTTAATGAAATTTTGCATTAAACCAATGAATCGATTTTAATGAAATCGTTTCATTAATACTATGAAGGAAAATTCTATCAGTGTATCATTGACACCTTAAATGAGTCATAAATTATTGAACACAACCAACTATTTTATAAGCACTGAGTCATATAATTAAATATTTTAATAAAAACAATTTTATGATTTTATCGATAAATAATGAAATACCACTAAACTCATCATCAAAATCCCAAAATCATTTCATCATCTAAAATCAAAATGACAAACTTCTACCAAAAGAAATCACATTGAACAATTTAATGGGCAAAACTAATTTTGTCATCAAAAAAATCATTAACATAAAAAGGCAATGAAATTTTTCTGATCATTATGATAATCAACTTTTGATAAAATTTATATAAAAAAAAAATTTAAATAGCAGACATCTTTTAATGATTCACATATGCTGCAAAAATACATTGTACTAAAGACGAAAAAAAAAAAAAAAATAAAAACTGGAAAAAGTAATAAAATTAACAGACAAACAGACAATAAAACCTAGACGTCATTCAAAACCTTATAAAAATATAAAATAACCAACCAAGATGCAATCAAATGCTACATTCAAAAAACTATATTAAAAACCACAAAAGAAAAAAAAAAATTGTATCTAAAGAACCCATAATAATAGAAAGACATCCAGCAGTTACCAAGTACTATAAAGAAGGCAGGACTGGGAAAAAATATAAAAATTGTGACATGAGGCGTCACTAACAAAACTCAACCATCACAAATTCAGCAGAGGAAGACCGACCCCTAAAACTAAAATAATAATAAAGACAAAAAAAAAATGGTCAAATTGTATGTATGACGGACTGAGTCAGGCAGCCAGACTTAACAAGTGAAACATTTTATCAGGGGAATTCCATACTACTCTGTGTCGCTCAATCTGTTCTCTTTTTATTTGTTCGTAAACTCGCACCAAGCAAATGAGAACATGTTGCAGAAATTTAAAAGCTTAAATTAATTTCATCACGGTTCTAAATAATAATTTAATAAAGTTTTAAATTTTTTTAAATATTAATGATAAAATCAGCAAGATAAAATTAAAATATATTAATTTTAAATGGAAATTAACAAAATATAAGCAAAATAAAAGTGAGTGTTTTAAGCAAAAATTATCAATTTTTTTTAGTGCAAAATTAGATTACATATGATTTTCTAACAATTGTGAATTGTTGTGGTGTTTGTCTTAGCTATCTTCTGCAATTACAATTAAATGTAAAATCGACCCCGTGCAATAGAAACTGGTTTTAAGCCACAGCAAAAATCGACCTTACTTAGATCAATTGGTTAGAGCCTCTGTCTAAAGTGTAGTGCGAAGTGCATGTGGCAAAGAAAGCAGGTTCAAGCCACGGTCAGGATTGCATTTAATAAATAAACATTTCATATAGATGCAATCAAACAATAAAAAACCATAACAAATAATTACAGTATTGTCAAAAAGGATTACTGATGAAGGTTGTGTTACCAGAAACTGCGCAGTCTAATTCAATAAAAAATTTACAATGTAGTTATGATTTTTAGAAAAGTATGCTTAATCTTCTCTACCACGCCTATCTCAAACAATTGAAAAATATGTGCATATTAATTATAGTATTAATTGTACACTGTCTAAGAAGACGATGAATAAAATTCAAAAATCCCCAATAAAAATGTTTTCATTTGCTTGCCCGAGTTCGGTATTCTGTTGCTGAGAGGCCTGGGAGGTGTAGTCTCTCTATTTGTATATACTCTTTGATTTCATGCATGCATATTGTCAAAGATGAGGGTAGAAATATTGCATGGAACATGAAATGTATTGTATCTAACTATCGTCTGTAGTATAATAATAAACCAATCATTAGTTTCAAACAACAATCAAATTCTGTATAAAATGACATCAAAAGACAATTATTTTTTATTATCGCAGCCAGCCAATGACATGTAAGTCGTTGAAACAGAACAAAAGATTTTACAATATGAAGGTACTTATTATTTTTAATAATAACTTTCAAGTGTAGCAAATTAAAAAAAATTTATGTATCAATAAATTTTCAAATTTCATTTTCCGAAAGTTAGTTATTTGGTGGGAAATAAGAGGTAAATTTTTTCACTACCTAGAGACTGGTAAAATAAATATTAATAACATTAATAATAAATTATAATTATAATATTATAATAAATTAATAACATTATTAGTAAATTAGAAAAAATTTAATATACTTTTAAAATGACCTAGTGTAGGCTGTAAGCCTGGTTGACTAAATCACTTTTCAATTTTCAGAATTTTGCATACACACTCAGGGAACTTCTGCTCTAAAAATATGTAGTTGTTTGGGTTGTAATACAGTTTCTTATTTTTAATGTAAATGTCAGTCATTTGTAGAACAAATTAAATTTTTTACTAACCTTGTAGTTCATTTAAAAAAACAAACCACCTCAAATGACTGTTTTATTATTTTACGCTAATTTTTTACAGTAGTTTTTTGTTATTTAAAAAAATAAATGTTTGTTTATTTTTTTACTAACATGTCTTTCATTTTTACTACAACTAATAGGCATTTTTTGAACATTAAAAAACAAATTACAATGTTAGTTGAATTTACTGAAATGTAAGTCGTCGTGAAATTTCATTTATTGTTAACTACATTTGCAGCGATCTTTACCTACATAGTGTTATAAGTGCACCCTCAAAATCTGAAGTTATCAATAAAAAACGCTTTTTCAAGACTCTACGGACTAATATATTTTTAACTAAGCTTGGTTTAGTTAAACCGCCAACGAATTTTTAGCAAAAAATTGTCGGAACTACCATGAAATAACCCCATATTTTTTTTAATTAACTTAGGTACGTTGAATCCAAATCTGTCAATTTTTTTTTTTTTTTTTCTAATTCGCAGGTTTTTAAATATCACGGTTTTTGTATTTACATCATTCACACCATTTTATAGTATATTTTTCCTTATTTTTCAAATTTAACTGAAAAATATCAAAAACAAACAAACAAACAAACAAAAATTATCTTTCGTTTCAGTATATCTTACCGTCCAATAAAATAGTAAAAATGTTACAAAACAACTTATACTGTATTATAACAGTTTGTAATTTCTGTTCTACAACCGATTCTTTTTATATGGAGTTTGTCCTATTTGCAATATGTTCTTTATCTCCAAAATAGATCAGGTTGCTATGGAACTGGTTCTAGAACCAGTTATATAATTGGATCTGTTGACTTCCACACTCAGGGAACTTCTGCTTTTTTGGGTTGGGAATTGGAACCCGAGACCTCTGAGCATGTTCTCTGCAAATGTCCGAGGCTCTCCGACAGGAGGGTGCGTTATTTTGGTGATCGAATAGTGACGCCATCGGACGTTTGGAACTGTTCACCTGGTAGGATAATTGGCTTCGTAGGGAGCCTGAACCTATAGGGTGTATTCGCTGGCAGCACAAAATACCAATTTCTGGTCGCGGTGCATAGTGCCACTATAATCTAATCTAATCTTGGGTTGTAATATAGTTTCTTTATTTTTAATGTAAATGTCAGTCATACTTCGTAGTTCATTTGAAAAAACAAACCACATCAAAGGACTGTTTTATGACACAGTTGTTTTTTGTTATTTAAAAAACTAAAAAAATAAATGGTTGTTTATTTTTTACTAACATGTGGTTAATTTTTACTACAATTGTTAGTCATTTTTTGAACATTAAAAAACAAATGACAATGTTAGTAGAATTAAATGAAGTGTGAGTCGTCCTTTCTTTAAGTGAAATTTCATTTGTTGTTAACTACATTTGCAGCGATCTTTACCTACATAGTATTCTAATGATCTAGAACGGGTTCCATGTAACCGGCGGTTAAACGGTAATTTAATTTCCTTTCTTAATATTTATGAAACATTTCATAGAAATTTATGAAGAAGCTTCATTCTATTTATGAAATGTTTCATAATATTTAATAAGAACTTTATAATTAGAACTTCATACAACATTTCATAAACACGAAGAAGCCTGTCATCCATTTGCTTTTTTATGAAACAGCTTCATCATATTTATGAACTGTTACATTGGACGAAAATCAATAATTTTTTTTTTCTTAGGTTTATATGCTGATCATATTTAACATTTCCCAATGGATACTTAATTTTAATTTTTAGCATAAAATTTTTTTAAAAAAGATTTTGGCCACAATTATTATTCAAAGTCTGATTTAGCCTACATTAAAGGCGTGAATTGTTGTTTAAATTCAACCTTTTTAACAATGTTCGACGCTTGATTTACACTTAAATTCAAGCCCGGAATTCAAGTTGATTTACACTGTTATGTTTGACTGGAATTCAAATATCCATTTTGCTGGAGTATGTTATTGAATTACAGTATAAATCAAGGCTTAAAATTGAAAAATACGACTTGAATTACACTTGATTTTAACTTGAAGTCCAGCAAAATTGTTTTTTGGGAAGTCACTTAATCCCATTATGGTTTAGCCTTTAGACTTTTCAAAAACTACCAGAAATTATTTGAAATTCTGAAACACCAATTAAATATTATTTGATGTGTTTTTAATTTTAAATAGAATTTTTTGATTATAATATGAAACGTTTCATAATCACCCCTATCGTGAATATTTTTTCCCTCGAATTGTTTTCCCTTTTCACTCAATTCCAATCGTGAATACAAGTTCCCTTGAAATTTGTTCCCTTTGTCTAATCATTCACTCGTGTATAGCATAATACAATTTCGGGTGAAATTCACATACCAATTTTTACTTGAGGGGAAATGAAAATTACATGGGAACAAACATTTCCGTTTTTATTCACGATAGGGGTGAATATTTATGAAACATTTCATAAAAATTTAAAAAACTTTCATACAAATTTGTGAAACTGCTTCATTGTATTTATGAAGTATTTAATAACATTTAGGAATCATTTCATAAAAAGTTGTGAAACTTTTTCATATTTTTGAAACATTTCATAAATATGAATCTAGCCCTCTTATAAAACAGCTTCATCATATTTATGAAGTGTTACATTGGACGAAAATCAATAAAGTTTTTCATCATATTTCTAAAGTTTTTCATAAATATGATGAAGTTTTTTCCCTGAGTGTAATAGTTACATATGCTTGTAAAAGTTCTCGCTTCTGTGAATTTTATTTAACTTTAGCATTATACTTCTATATTTGCAATCTTGTGAACAATCAAACGATGGCTGACAATATAAATAACAAAAAGAAATGTGAATTCAATAAGAATACCCCCACAAGAATGGAAATGGGTGGGTTTATATTTAACATCCTCTTGATAACAGTTTACAAACATTAACGCCATCATTTTGTTTGTTGCAATACCCACCTTCAGTGTTGCAAGGATATGAAAAAAGCTAAAGGCGTTTTAGTTCCTTTTTCCTTTTTACAAATGTAGAAGGAAATTGCAAAGTATTTTTTTTTTTGTCATTTCCTGTCTGATAATTACAAATTCTTACTTGTTCACGATTTTTTTTTTCTTCTTTTACTACTTTGTGCTAAAACAATGAAAAGATGGAGCCTTTCTGTTTAAGTTTGAAGAGGATTTTAAATAATTTTTTCTTGTTTTATATTCTGATGATGGCTGCTGTTACAATCAAATTTAGGTTTTTTGTTTCTTCAACTTGATTGAAGTGCATTTTAAGTTTAAGCTAACAAGGGAAGTATCCCGACTTGGCGAAGCAGATCTTAATGAACTTCAAATATATTTTAGAGAATATAAATTTAAGGGACAATTGTTAATTTTAAGCTGCCCATTTTCATGTTTAGACGTTAGTAAGTGGAATCGCAATGATCCCATTTTACTTTTTTTCGGTTTATTCCGTTCTTTTAAAAGCAACTTTAGATAAATTTGGTATCAAATGAAAGGTTTTGAGTAACATTAAATCTGGCTTTTTATTAAGGAATTTTGATTGTATTAAGCTAAAAATAATGCATACCAATGCGTATGTGATTTAATCGAGGGAGTGTCTGAACTTTTTCCAATATTCGAAATCGTTTTATAATAATTAAAATAATTTAAAAATGTGGCAACTCTGGGTCCAGTATATATGCAATATGGGTATCAAAAATCTGGAGTACTTAAACCCTGCGTACAAATAAATCTAGTTTTCGTAAATCAAAGACAAGTTTTCATACAAAAACAAATGAATTTTTAACCCTACTTTTTAACCCTTAAACGTGATATTGGTCAGCTAAAAAACACGTCTCTTTTTTTTTTCTCCTTTTCAACATATTCAAACGGAGCTCGTGTCGGTATACCTACCTTGTAGGATGCGATATATAAAATTTTTTTTTTAAATGTCATAGTGATGGTTATACATTGATAACCATTAAGGGGCAATTTTTTACAACAACACTGAGAGAATTCTTTGCATGATATCAGTGACCTTTTGCATTAGATCTATGAAATGTCTTTGTAACTCGTCCATTGAAACTTTTCATTAAATTTATGTAGTTTTTCATAAAATTTAATGAAAAAGTTCATTTTAGTTATAAAAAATTTCATACGACTAATGAAACCATTTCATTCAAAATAGTTTCACTAGAATTGGGCATCTTTTTGATAAAGTTTAGTGAAAAAATTTCATTAAAGTAAATAAATCATAAAGTAGATAAGTCATAGTGATGTTTATAAATTGATAACCATTAAGTGACATTTTTTTACAACTACATTTAGAGAAATCTGTGAATTTTTGAATTAGATCTATGAAATGTCACTGGAACCCGTCCATTGAAACTTTTCATTAAATTTATGTAGTTTTTCATAAAATTTAATGGAAAAGTTCATTTAATTTATAAAAAATTTCATACGACTAATGAAACCCTTTCACTTAAAATAGTTTCACTAAAATTGGACATCTTTTTCATACAGTTATAGAAATTTTTCAGTCACAATGTGAAAAAAACTTCATCATTTTAGTGAAACAATTTCATTAAAACTTGTCCTAAAAGTAATGAAAATTTTCAGTAAATCAATGAATCTTTTCTTAACAAAATAAATTAATATTGTCTTAAAATTAATGAAAAGTTTTTTACTTTTTATGAAACCAGTTTTTTAATAATACTTCTTTATTGAGTGTATGAGACGATATTTTTTATACAGTTTCATGAAAACTTGCATAGAAATAATGAATTTCATGAATCAAAAAGTTAATGAAAATCTATGAATCAAAAAGTTAATGAATCAAAAAAAAATTTTTTTTTCTAGTACAATTTCATCGTTTTAATGCAAAAATTCATTTTTATCATGCCGATATTTCTGTCATCATAAAGAAAGCGATGACAATTTTTTATATATTGCATTAGTGGTTCTCGCAAATTTTAAAGAATATATAAAGCTACAAAGTAGCAGTTTATAACCCTCGTTATAAATATATAAAATATTTAATATCATACTTTTGCTATGTTTGAAAATGTATCTCAAGTATTGTTGAATTTTTCAAGGGGTTTAGATTTAAGAGAGTGTGGGTATATAAGAGTTTGAATATACTTTGGCTACATTATGGATTTTCAGATTGAATTCAATTCAAAAAAAAAAATGCAGAACGAGTAAAAGCCTGCAATGGAAGTTATTGTATTTCTTGAATACAACAAAAAGATTGAAATAATGAAACTCAAACAAAATATTAAAAAAGGATATGCACGTACATATTAAACTATAATATTAGGGTGGTAGTTTAAAAAAAAGGATATTTTTTAAAAATGCTTCTTCTTTTTTCTGTCCCTAAAATCTGAATAAAATTCGAATATGTCATAGAGAAGAAAAAAAAGGACATATTTTTCTTTTTTAGCAGGCCAAACTTTTTTTAGGCGTTTTAAGGTGGGGTTAAAACTTACCCTATTTTCCGGGTTATACTGTAGTATTAAAAAAAAAAAACTATGGACAATAAAGGGATTTTAGAGACGCTTATTCCAGTTATGTTGGAACATACACTCATAGAAAGCAGTTAGTGGAAAAATTGTTAGTAATCCAAATTTGCAAGTTTTTAACTAATTTTTAGTTCAAATTGAGATTGTAGTTAAACATTTTCTCATCATTTCGTTTTGTAAATTTTTTAAATCGCACTTATGGTTTTCGAGATATTGCGACTTGAATTTTGCTCAAAATAGCGTTTTTTTCCATTTTTATAGATTTTTTTAAAAATAACTCGTGACTTTCGACGTTCATTAGATATTAGGCCAGCTCTTGCACAACTATGGCCAATGATTATGTGGTGAAATTTTCAAAACATTATCCTTATTAAGGCTTTGAGGAAAAAAAAAAAAATTAAAAAAAAGATCAAAAATGTCCTTGATTTGGAAATATCTCAAAATGCGTATAAAGATTTTTTATTATTTTTTGTTCAAAGTTAACTTGACATGTTGAAATATGGTCCGTGGAAATCTTAATTTTTGTAATCATTCTTTTTATAAAATATTTTTATATTTAAATAATTAGTACTTATTATTTTAATGCAAATTTTGCATTGTAGTTTATAATTAATTATATTTAAAAATTTTGCTAAAACTATCGTAGAGATTTGGTATGACATTGATTTTGATGCCAATACGACAAAAGAAGGAACTCCATTATAATTAGCAACAGAAATTTCGAAAATTAATGCAAATTCTTTAATTATTTCAAATTATAGTAAAGTGCGCCCAATCAAATTTTGTTTTAGTTTTTTATGTTATTATAATATTGATCAATTAAAGAAATGAGTATCATCATTCAAAATTGATCGAGGAAGGATTGTGTTGGCGTTTTTAGAATTTTCTCGGTTTTCCCGTTTCTGTTAAAACTCAAAAATTTTGGTGAGCTCGAAGGAATTTCGCCAACTGTATAAGGTACGCTGAATCCATATATACCCAGGTAGAAATTTTACACGTTAAACCGCAATTAAAAAAAAAAGTTAGTAAAACGTTTTGTAAATCAAGTATACTATTTTTAAGCAAATCTTTTTGCTAAAATTATGTTTTCAGCTAAAATTTTAGTTAAACTTATTGTCTTTAATTAATATATTACTAATTTTTTACTAATTTATTTTGCTAAAAAAAACATTGTGCTGATAAGCACATTAATAGTGTGAACCACAACCAGATTGAAAAATATACGCAGAATAAAGTAGATGTTGCGGCTTGTCAAGATTTTCAACAAATAAATTAACTAAATTGTCATTTTGCTACAAATTTTTCGAGTTTTTTTTCAGTCTCCTAATATTCAGCAAAGATTTTGTTAACTTATAGAAAAGATTCTTCAGTTTTTCATCAACTAAGTGTTGTCAAAACTTTTGCTGAAACTACACTCAAAAAAAAAAGTTTGTAAAGTCCGCAAAAAACTTTGCTGAGTCAGCAAACTTTTAGTCAGGAGGGTGCTTGCAAAAAAATTGCTAATGTCAGCAAAATCTTTTGCTGAAAATCAGCGAGCTGATTTTTAGCAACAAAATTAGTAGATTCAGCAAAAGTTTTGCTAACACTTAGTAGATTAGAAATACAAAAGCCTTGCTAAAAACTAATAAATTTTTTGCTGAATTTTAGTGGACTGAAAAAAACGCAAAAAATTTGTAGAAAAATTGTAATTTAGTTAATTTATTTGCTGAAAATCATTAAACATGATTCTTTTAAAAATAATTTACAATACTTTACACAATATAAAAATGTTCATCTGACACATTGGCGACATGAATTAATTTAATATCTGAAAATAAATAGAAATAAATATATATAACATAACAAAAATTTTCTTTCAACTACTTACATCAATGGTTGTCCAAATGATGCTATCTTTTAAAGGACGCAACTGCCGAAGATAATTATAGAAACGAAACGAAACGAAAAAATAAACAAAAACTAACGAAACGAAAAAAACAACCCTTTTTTTGCAATACGAAAAATGAACCATAAAAATCTACCTAAGATGTGTGTCTTTGTCTTTCGCTTTACTCTGTCTATATGTCTGTATATGTTTGTTTGTTTACAATTTGACCACACTAGATAATTAATCTATAAACATTTAGTTTAGAAATACATATTATTTTAAATATTTTATTTTGTCTTTTATTTAATTAATAGACAATTACTTTCACAAGCCAACGCAAAATTGAAGTTGTTTTAATCCTCAATTTTGTTTTATGTATGAAAAACAGATACAAAAGTCTTCCATGGTTGATTTTTTTATATGTCTTATTAGAGTTGTACTTTTTAGTATCATTTTCCTCTTCTCTACTACATCTTGACATGCCGCGACATCTGAATCATTCTGCGTATATCTTTCAATCTGGTTGTCGTCCACACTATTATCAGCACAATTTTTTTTAGCAAAATTAATTAGTAAAACATTAGTATATTAGTAAAGCATTAGTATAAAACAGTTAAGTGTTGAATAAGTATAACAAAAATTTTAGCTGAAAACACGATTTTAGCAAAAAATTTTGCTAAAAAATGGTATACCTGATTTACAATACGTTTTACTAACTTTTCTACTAACTTATTTTTTTGAGTGTACTAAAAATCAGCTTGCTGACTTCATTAGCTTCTTTTTTTTTAATGCTGTAAATTTTTTTTTCAAAGACAAAAACTAAAGTGGGTTGCTGGGTTTAAAAGGTGAGTGTTTTATAAAAAATTTCACAAAATTAATTGAATTCATGTTATTTGGAAAGCATAATATTTTTTTAATTTCCAACATTATGCCAACGGTGGTAACTAATGTTTGGTCGCTATTGTCAATCGGGTAACGGGATAATACTATCAAGATTGTTGATCCCTCTGTCTGCCAAGGCATAACCGACCGTGGCAAACGCTTTGCCAGTACAGTGCCGATTGTATTTTTCTGCCTGGGTGGTCTCAGTATCTTTCTCCGACAGCAGGTGTTCGAGCTATATTAACGGGAAAAGTCTCGTTTCAAAATGCTCCGATTTTTCACCTTCCTGGAAATATATTTTTCATAATACCTGAACAAACTCCTCGTAGCCTTTTTTATTGGGGATACCGTACTGCCTAGGTCGAATAATTTGAAACTCTAAATAGAATGGAGCAAAATTGATGGGTTTAATAGGTTCTTTTTGTTTAAGTTCTGCCAAAACTTGCAATTCAAATGCGATCTTTTTCCAAATCGAAATACATGGAGCAACCCAGCTAATTATAATTAATTTCATTTGTTTTTGTTAATATGCGGAGGTTCAAAACTCGTTACAAACAATTAAAAAAAAAAATTGTATTACTGTCATATTTTCCACCCTAATTTTGTGTAATATTTAAATACAGGCATATATTTAAAAAAAAAAAAAATCAAATTTATTTCTTTCATTCATTCGGCATGATTTTAATTTTTTTTATTTTTTTTAAATTTTTTTATATATTCTGTGTGCATAATTTATGATTTTATGAGTGCTATTGTATTTTATTTGCATATTAAAATTTATTCCTTTATTTTATTTTTCTTTTGTCAGATTCTATTTTTCGTTTTATTATAAATTTTGTTTTATCTTGAAAAGTAGTTAAAATTGTTTGACCAGTTTTTTATATCATGAGGTTTTTCTTTTAATATATAATATTTTTCTCTGCGCTGCCATTCTTAAAAGAAGAAACCGAATATTCTTTTTATTTTGTAATTCTAATTAAGATTGTGAAGCAAAAAAACTGTACAAGAAAGAAGCAGATGTTGCATGGAATATGTATTAAAATTAAAAGAAAAAAAAATCTGAAAATTAAATTAGTATTCAAGGATGACTTTTAAATTGTTAAGAATATTAGGCAAGTGCTTAAGGGATCTTTTGTGATGAAATATAATTTGAATTATAAAATTATTTGGAACAGCCAACATGTTTTTTGATCTATCAAAGTGGTTGAGCATATATAAAGTTCTTTTCTAAATTGACAATATTTTTAAAAGAATTTTACAGGCGATGAGCCTAAAAGTAATGGGTGGACTCACTACCTAGTAGGGTGTAAAGTGACTGGTTACTTATATGGTTACCGGGTTGGGAAAAGTAATGTGTCTATAAATAGATTTTCAAAAATGAAAAAACTATTACAAATAATTTTTCTTAAATAAATAAATGACGTGGTCACGCTGAGATTTAAACCTGGAGTCTCTGGTTGTTAGGCGAGAATTCTACCAACTGAGCTATATTGTCACATATAATAATGGGTTGTGTAAAATGAATTGTTGTGCTTCGAGTTTTCGTTGATGATGTTAAACATATATACCGTTACCCTCATGCTTACAAAAAATCATTAAGTAATGTGTCTATAAATAGATTTTCCTAAAGATATTTTAATTATTATTCATGCGTTATATATTATAAATATTTTACTTTTAAGTTTTAATAAATTAAAACCAAAAGTTTATTTTTCGATCTTTTATATTTGTTAGTTAAAGGAAAAAAAAAAAAAAGGTTTTAATTTTTTGAATTAGTTGGATGCTTCCGTGCTTTGTTTTTTAAACTTCTCATGAAGTTTAAAAAACACTACGGGTAAAGTGTTCATCTTTTGTCATCAGAAAATTATAGCTTTGGGTAAATCTTCTACCCCGTCCACATTGGTTCTCTGATGATTGTAGGTGACGCTACATGAAACATGTAAGGACCTGTCAGTGGATTAAAATCTGCATTAAGTTGCGGATGAAGAATTTTTTGATTAATAAATATCGTTGCACGGTTTTTTGTTTAACAAAAAACAAATGATCTTGAACTTGAATAATCTTGCTCACATCATAATTTATGATAAAAGATCGAAAAATAAACTTTTGGTTTTAATTTATTAAAACTTAAAAGTAAAATATTTGAAAATTGCAAAGTACGGCAAAAACTGATCTATGGTCCTAATTCTATAGTCAGAAACTGTTATTGTTTATTACTAAACACTAACAACACTGTGTACTATGGCTAGAGATTCTAGCCTTTACACAAACAACGATATTTGTTAGTTAAAGGAAAAAAGAAAAAAAAAAAAAAAAGGTTTTAAAATTTTTTGAATTAGTTGGATGCTTCCGTGCTTTGTTTTTTAAACTTCTCATGAAGTTTAAAAAACACTACGGGTAAAGTGTTCATCTTTTGTCATCAGAAAATTATAGCTTTGGGTAAATCTTCTACCCCGTCCACATTGGTTCTCTGATGATTGTAGGTGACGCTACATGAAACATGTAAGGACCTGTCAGTGGATTAAAATCTGCATTAAGTTGCGGATGAAGAATTTTTTGATTAATAAATATCGTTGCACGGTTTTTTGTTTAACAAAAAACAAATGATCTTGAACTTGAATAATCTTGCTCACATCATAAGTTATATATTATATTTCATGCGTTACGTAATTGATGATTGGTAAGACGTTATTCTATGTTTTGAAATAATGCAAAAGGTAACCCCATGAGTGTCCAATTATTGGTAACTCATTACTTTATGTTTCAAAATAATGTTGATGGTAAGTAGTATACATTACAATGTAATCTATTATGTAGCCAACTAATGGTAACTCATTACTTTATGTTTCGAAATAATGCTGAAGGTAAGGAGTACTCATTACAAAGTAACCCATTTTTGGAAAATCATTTATTTTCGTTGGAAATTAATGATACAGGTAAGGAGTATACATTACAAGGTAATACAGTACTTTATCGTACCCATTAACAAAGTTTTCCTGAGTTGTAAAATAAAATTTTACTACATTTAAAAAGTTTTTCAGTAGAATCTACTTAAGGGAGAAAATTACATTCGCGGAAGAGAAAACAGACATTTTTTTAAAAATTCATAACTCGGTCAAAAACAAACATTTTTGTTGTAGAGAATTGAACAAATTACAAGAAAAAAAATTCAAAAAAATATATTTTTCAATCCAACATGGTTTTATAGAGCTCCAAACTGGCGGCAACCTCGTGTTTGCAGCGCTGGGAGTAGCAAAAATTGTCCGATCTGGAAAAAAATTACTTTTTTAAATCTTAACAAAATTGGTTATCGTATGACACGTTTTTTTTTAAGTTTTTTTTTTCAATTTTTGGTGATGTTCCAAATTTAAAAGTGTGTTTTTTCAAAAAAAAATATTGACTTTAAAAATTCACAAAAAATCAAAAAAAAATTTAAAAAAAAGCTCGTGTCATACGATAGCGAATCAAGTTTAAAAAAATAAAAAAAATTCGTCAAAAAAATTAACCCGCTAGTGCCTCAACCAATTCGAAAAACATGGTTTCTAGATAAACGCGTTCAAACGCGGTAGCAAGTAAAACAAGTATATACCAGCTGCCGTACGTAGGTAGCGCGAAAATTAAAAATGCGCTCTCACTAATCCGGCTGTAACTTTTGAACCCGTAGGAATTTTTCCATAAAATTTTTTTTCTTAGAATCTTAAGAATATTTACTAAAATACAAAATTATAAAAAAAGTCGATTTCAAAAAACGGCCAATGTCATGTCCCCCCTTAAAATGAATATTACAGCAATACGAGGGCGGATCAATAAGTCCGTGACTTTTTGAATGAAACACAGTTTTTTTTTGCAAAAAAAAAATTATTTTTCAACATAATCTCCTTTTAGCTCAATACACTTAGTCCAACGTTTCTCCAATTTTTGTATCCCTTCTAAAAAATAGGCATTTCTTGGCATTATGGGGTCGTTTTTTTTTACTCCCACATCTACAATCTCACGCACTTTTACTCTTCGATCGGCCAACACCATATTGACCTCAATTGGCCGTCCAGAACGTTCAGCGTCATTTGTACTTGTGCGACCACAACGAAAGTCAGTAAACCACTTTTTACCATTGATATCGATTGTGCAGAGTCCCCATAGTATTTATCAAGCTTTTCCTTGGTTTGATTGACGTTTTTTTTTCGCAAAAAATAATGTTTAATAAGCACTCGAAATTCACTTTTTTCAATTTTTAAAAAAATCCACGAGGTTTTATGTTTTGAACAGCTGTTAAATGCAAAGTAAATGACGGAACTTGCTCAAAATTTGGCAGTAGTCTATTAACAGGTGCTACTTGATGGGAGTAGTGTTGCATTTTATATAACTACGAGGGAAGTTCGAAAAGTCACGGACTTATTGATCCGCGCTCGTAGTAAATGTCGTGAAGAAGGCGACAAAGGTAATTACCGTTAAAATAACTAAAAATGTAGTTATTTTTAACTGTTAAAAAACAACTAACAAATTCAGTCATAGAAATAAACCTTTAAAAATAGCAGAAAAAAAACTACAAAAAATTAGTTAAAAATGACCTTGCAGAAAAATTTTTTCCGCTAATTATTTATAAAATAAGAACAGCAAAAATAAATCTGTTAACTTTACAAAATTTTAGTTATATTCGATGTGAATTTTAGTTAATTGAAAACTGCATTTTACTCTGTAAAATTAGCTAAAACATTTACTAAATATTTGTAGACTCAATATAGCAACCACAATCTGTAATATTAATAAAATTTTTGCTATATTTACCTTAAATTTAAAAGAATGCAAATAAAAGTTTATTTTGCTTAAATCAACGGACATTTTTGTTAAAAAATTGTAGATTGCTGATTGCATAAGGGCAAATTTTTATTCGCATTAAAAAAAGCTTTACAAATTTCACATTTTTTTAAAGATTTTTTTGTCTACTAAGATTTTGATTTATTTGTTAACTGAAATTTATCTCAAATATAACTAAATAATTGAAAAATCAACAAATTTATTTTTGCTATTCTTATATTACTAATATTTAGTAAAAACATCTGCTAATTTTAGCAGATTTTTCTGCAAGATAATTTTTAACTAAGTTTTAGTAGCTTTTTTTTTGCAATTTTTTGAAGGTTTATTTCTATGAGTGTATTAACATTAAACGAGCTTCAAACGTTTCTCCATAAAATATTCATTAAAAGTCTTTTAAGTTAGGGTTGCATGGCGATGATTGACAAAAACAAAAAAGTTGTTAAATAATCTTTTTAAAAAATTATAAAGCTTGTAATTAAATTTAATATTTTTGTTTTCATTATAAGGAGTGCGTTCGAAAAAATTTTTACTTGCACTTTCCCGTATAACTCGCATCAAATGCTTTCTTTAAATTATTATTTGATCATAGTACACTCAAAACCAAAATTAAGTTTACACCTTACTAAAATTTAGTTTCTAAAAATTTTCCTTAAAATTAATAAAATTGTTTAAAAATAATTATTTTTCATGAACTCAAAAATAATAATCTAATTTTTTTAATTTTATGTTAATACTCTTAAAAACTATTAGAATATTTATTTCTTTTTAGTAAACAATCTTAAATTTTAAGAAGTTATTAAACTAAAAAATAAGAAATTTAGAATTGTATGAAAAAGCTAAAACCAAATACGGAACTTACTTAAATTTAGTTCAAAAATTTTAACTTTTTACAACTAAGTATAACAATTTTAATCTTCTTTAAGACATTTTTTAATCCTATAAAATTCTCATATGGTTTATAGTTCATATTACTTTTGTCAAGTAAAACTTCCCAGCAAAATAGTAAAATCCAAATAACTGGTTGCAGAACAGCTTATTCTGTATTATAACAGGTTCTAATTTTTGTTCTGCAACTGGTTCTCTTTATATAGATTTTGTCCTATTTGCAATAGGTTCTTTAAATCCAAACAAGAACAGGTTGCTTTAGAACCGGTTCTAGAATCAGTTATACATTTCGACTCCCAGGAACCTGTTCTAGAACCGGATCCATGTAACCGGTGGTAAAAGAAGTTGTTCTGAAACAGGTTCAGAGGTAATATATTCTACAAAATTTTGCTGGATTAAGTAATAAATTTCACATTCACAACGTTTATGTTAACGTAAATAATCTTAAATTTATTTCCGTTAATATTAACTTAACGATATAAATGAAATTGATTACTTAACTAATAGTTGGTAAACCTAAACACTTATATTTTTTTAAGTATATACCGTTTGAGAATTACAAATTAATAAATAATATTACATATAAAAAAATGTTGTTGTTGTTTTTTTTACTATACCTACACAAAAAAAAACTGTTGGAGCCAACAATGGAATTTGCAAATTCAAACAACCTCACTTTTAAATTCAAATATATTTCTAACAAATTATTGATTTGAAATGCTTGTTTTTCATATAAAAATTCACATTAAAAATAAAAATTCAAAATTACAAAAAAAAAAAATCAACAAAAGGGTGTTTGTATTGACAATGTTTGTTAATGTCAATTTAAAAAAACTTTTTTTTGTATTTACAAAAGTGCTCTATGACAGTTGTTTAATATTACAAACAGAAAATTTGTAATAAATAAATATTTTCAACAGAATCCTTCTTGGGCATATACAAAATTATCCAAGGAATCAAAAGTTACACTCAGAGAAAAGTTTAGCTATTTGACAACTAAAATTTGGTTACTACGAATTTGAGACGGTTGTCACAACTTTACATTAGTTTTAATAACAATGTTCGGTCAATTCAACTGAATTTTAGTTGCAACACCCAAAATATTCAAAAATCTAATGTAAATATCGTTGTATTAACTGAGTTTATAAGTTGTTACCAGTAATATACACTTTTTAATTCGGTTTGAACATTTAGAGAAAATCTGGCTCAGGAATAAAACGAGGTCGTCATGAAAAACATATTCCCTAAAAAGTTCTTGGTATGGCAAGCAATATGCAGTTGTAATAGAAAAAGGAGTAAGTCAACAGGAACAATAAAAACCGAAATTTATATAAAAGAATGTTTGCAAAAAAGACTACTTCCATTTATACGCCAACACAATATAATATGTCCACATACTTCTGGCCTGACTTAGCATCTTGCCACTACAGCAAGAGAGTCCTTGAGTGGTATGAAGCAAATAACATTGTTTTTGTACCAAGTAAGGCAACTCCCCAAAACTGCCACGAGCTAACACCAGTTAAAAGATATTGGGCTCTTGCTAAAAGAGAACTAAAGGCTACAAAAAGGTTGTCCCGTGACATGGACTATTTTAAGCAGAGATGGAAAACCTGCACCGAGAATGTTACAGAAAGTACTTTTAAGTCCTTAATGAGAGGGTTTCCCAAAAAAGCCGAATACATTTTTAAAGAGAGAATAGAATAAATTTTGTATTAATGAAAACTGTGTTAAGGATCATACTTTTTGTAAAACATTTTTTCGAACGCACACCTTAATAATATATTTTTGAAAATAAATTACATAAAAAATCTGTAAGAATCCTTATATAATCCTTAGTAACCCACACAGCGAAAGGACAACCGTAAATTGTTTTAGCCTTCTTAACTAACCCTCATAGTGTTGTGAAAACAAGAAAACTTTTTAGGGGGACTTGAGCAAAAAATAAAAATAAAGAATGATAAACTTTACAATTAATGGAAGGAAATTTTATAAAGTTGAAGTCAGCAAAAAAAAAAACTGAAAACAACATTGACGTTCTTGCGTACAATTGTTTGTTTGTGTAAAATGAATTCATTTTACTCTATGTGCACACACACACACATACACACACACACACACAAACACATTTCTGGTAAAACGTGCCATAACATGCCTACACTTTAATTGGCCCCTAAGGGCATGATACAAACATTTTACAAACCCACTCTAAGGAACGGCACCAACTACTTCACACCATTATTGCTAGAAGAAAAGTAAATATGAGGACTGAAAGGAACAACAAAAAACAAACAACAATATGACGGCAACGACGATGATGATGTCGTTCAAGTGAACACGTTGAAAATACAGTCAACGTAATAACAAAAGCAGACAAAAATTTAAATTTATTTTTTCTCCTTTCTCGTTAATATTAGAAATTTGCTTATATTTTATAACTATACAGTAAAAACTAATGTAAGATCCAAAGGCCATTAAAATAAATTATATAGGCTGATCGGTGAAATTGTTAACCGTGAATTTTTTATAAAAACTTTCTTTGTAGAACGAAATAATCAAAGCATACAGGTCAACGAATTTCGCTTTATGTGTCAAATAAACAAAAAAGCGTTCCAATATTAAAAATAGTTGGAGAATATGGTGCATATCCGCTTTAAAAAGTTTTATGAAAGTCATATCCAGTTTGACCACTCGGAATTCTTAAGTAGTATGTAATGTATTGGATAGAGAAGGAACGAAGAATTTCTTCGTGGTGGTTGCAAATAGAATCTATAGTTATGGCGAAACGAATTACCACAGAATATAATTTACACGTTTTTAAATGAAATTTAAGTAAACTGTTATAATTTCAATAAATTTTTGATTTCAATGCTTTGATTATTTCCCTCAGCGAAGAAATAAATTCACGAATATCAATTATACATCGTATAACATGTATTTCGATTTATATCAGTACGGAGCACAGTAGTACGTATTTAGAGAATGCGGTCAAAAATTTATTACTTTGGAAGGATTTCAATTTTTGTTGGAAAGCCTAAGCCGTAAGCTTTAATTTAAGATATCGATCGCAATGAAATTATATATTAAGTATAAAAATTATATAACAGTAGTTTTTGCTAAATTTTAGTGCAATACACAAAGTTTTTAACAACTAGGGGCTGGTTACTTATCTTAAAAGTAGACAGAGTAAGACATTTTCTCAGAACATGCCTTTCCCCTATTGTCACTCTCTGAGGGGACTCCAGTACAAAAATTAAATTTTTATAAAATTTTGCTCCCACTGATCCAAGTGCAAAATGTATGACCGAATCTCAATATTTTTTCAAAACCAAAATTTTCTCAAAACTTACCTATCCCCTTATCTGCACTCCCTAAGGAAGCTCCCATACAAAAATTAAAGTTTTAAAAATTTGCTCCAACCGCTCGTAACGAAAATTTTCGTTAAAAACATACCCTAATCTAAAAATTATAAAAAATACTACTCAGACTAAAAAAGTTTATTTCTGCTATCAGTTAATTTAAAGGACAATTAAAAAAAAAAATTACCCCAAACTAATAAAGGATCCGCCATCTAACTTTTTTTTTCAACTAGTGCATATTTCGTGAATGGTAATTAGCTCAAGTCTGATTTGACAAATAATTAGTTTTATCCTTCCGCTGAACGAATATGGTTGTGTATACGCTTGAATAACGCTTGGAAATATTGCGACATTACTTTGAAAATCATGGTAATGTTGCAGAATGTGTGCGAAAATTGCGTACGGATTTTGGAAGAAGAGAAGCACCGTTAGCTCCGTATGCTCGTTATCTTGTGAAAAAAGTGAAAGAAACTGGCATCCTCATCGATAAACCAAAGCGTGAAAAGCCAAAAACAGTGCGTACACCCGAGAATATTGCTGCTGTGGCAGAAACTGTGCGTGAAGCGCCATCAACATCAAATTGCACATTTCGGAGACATCATTGAGACGAATTTTGCATAAAAACCTTGATATGACGCCATACAAAGTCCAATTGGTTCAGGAGTTGAAGCCAACTGACCATCCAATGCGTTTCCGCTTCGCTAAGTGGGCCGGCGATCGACTAACAGAAGATGCCGATGAAATACAGCTGCACACAAGCGATAATGTGCTTAAAAATTGGACCGATCGTGTGGCTACTGCATGGCCAGCCGAGGCAGCCATTTGAATGAAATTATTTTCCATTGTTAACCGGAAGGATTGTACTTTCAAATAAAAAAAGAAATTTGAGAAAATATTATTTTTTATAGCATTTTCAAAAAAAAAAGTTAGTTGGCGGACCCTTTATCTCTGAAAACAAAAAAAATTTAAACTGAGAAAAAATTAACAAAAGTTATAACTTTACAAAAACATTGAAAAAGTCTATTTTGGATCACCCTGTTCACAGTGAAATAGTAAAAATTGAGCTAATTTGTTTTAAAATCGATTGAAAAAAAAATATGACTTTTTGACGCCTTCTCTGAAAATTTACTACACTGATAGAATTTTCCTTCATAGTATTAATGAAACGATTTCATTAAAATCGATTCATTGGCTTAATGAAAAATTTCATTAACTGAATGAAAATTCATTAATGTTGGTATTTTATTCATTAACATTTTTTAGGATTTTTTCATAATTTCATAAAAAAAATTCATTAAATCAATGAAAAATTTTGCAAATTTATTTCAATATAAATTTTGACTTCTAATAAGAAAAAAAAATTTTTTTTTGTACTATTATTTTGAAACAAAAAAAATAAAAGTTTTTTTAAACAGAATTAACCAAAATTTTGATATAAATAAATTTCTTTTATTAAATTTGCCTAGAGCTAACAATTTTTGACGAATTTGAATAGTTGGTCAATAAATTCCAGGGAACAGATTCTCTAAGAAAAGCGATATAGTTTTTTTCAAAACGAGACCGAAATTGTTATCGTTTTGACGATGTTACACAAAAACGTTATGCTAAACGATAATAAATTTTTGTTTTTTAACAACATTTTTAACAATATTTAACGTTTCTATCTAATCGTCGATCGTTCTACAGAATTCCAAGCCAGATCGATAAAAAATTACATATTTTGTACCGGCTTATAAGAAAATATGTCATCTTTTAACGCAAATTATAAAAAGTGTAAAGAAAGATTGAACAATTTTATAATAATAAAACAATAATCAGACAAGACCTTATAAATAATATCAACGAATGATAATTTCTCAATTACCACCAAATTAATGCTATGCTAAAATAATCATAAAAAGTGCAAATTATTAAATATCAAGGAAAATATAAATATTTCATGCCAACTATGAATTTTATTCATTAAACACATGAAACTTTCATAACGATTAGGCTAGGATTAATGAAAAAAATTTCATATACTTTATGAAATTTTCATTAGGTCAATGAAACCATTCATTAAAATTGATTTAATGAAACACCTTTCATTGACTGAATGAAACGTTTCTTTGGGGACTTTTTTATGAAAAAATTCATTGGATTAATGAAGAAATTCATTAATGCTACGCACAAATTTCTATCAGTGTAGTGTGCAGCGTACATATAATAAATAGTTCCAAATTCGTTAATACTGCAAACTAGGAAAATAATGGATTTTCAGTTGGAATGCTTTGATTCTTTCGAGGACTGCATTATACAATCTTTTTAGAAAGTTATGTTGAAGAAGAGGAGGATGAATTGAATGACAGACGATTTTTGTAACCCTTTTTATAACATTTCAATATGATTCTTCTCTTATTTATATTTTCAAAATGCTTTTAGAATAACTGCTGTTATTAAAGATAATACCAGCAGTTGTAGGTATATTTTATAGTAAGTGGATGTTTAAATAGTTTGAGAGAAAAATATTCGTTTTTATGAGTTTACGGAAGATGTAATATTTCCTTACCACCCAAGCAAAAAAAGTGTATTTATATTCAGATATGATTTTATACAATTACATGTTTCAATGTATAAATTTATATATTCATATAAAAATATATGAAAAGCATAAATATTTGTATCTAATTGTATATAGCTTTGTGTTGTTTCAATAATTTTATATGGGGGTATATATAATAATATATTGTCTTGCAATTTTACTTAATATCCCGAGTAAACACTTTTATATATGCATTTATTTTAAACAAATATATTATATGTTACTGCATGCTATTATATGTAAATGTATATGTTTATGAATGTTTATATATAAAATATGTCTCTTCTAATTTTTTTAATATGGCGCCACATATAATTACATCTTATTACATATCGACCAATATATAATGGTATATGACACATACATTATATATCTAATAATGCACGAATTCATGTGTAATTAGATATAACACAAATCAAAATAATATATAACAACATATAGTGTAATATTAAAAAATTTATCTCATTTTGGATAAAATGATATTGTGACCTATTCGTAGTTATATGTAAAGATATATCGTTCCATACCAAAAAAAACAGAATACCTTTTATATTTATAACTACAATATATATTGCCACATTTAAAGTCTAATAGCTGTATATTAGTCTGTCCCGAATTTAAAAAAATTTCGAATATCGTTACAAAACATATTTTTAGGGTACTTAGGGTTGCTAGCCGCGACTTTCGTACCGTATTTTTAAAATTTTTGGACAAAGAGCATATTATGTGAAAAATATTTACAAAATTTCTCTAGATTAACTTTAGTCCACCACAGCATCATTTAGTTTGAAACATGTAATTTTATTTATTACTTGTTTTAAATTGAAAGATGTAGTACTCTATGGACATTTTATAAATATATTTCCAAAAATATGCTCAGCATTGCAAAATTGGTAATTTTTTATTTTTCCCATAATCAACTGGATAATACGCATCGTTTGAGCACTATTGCGTAAAATTGCCCACTTTCGGGACATCCTTATATGTATTTAAACTTAAAAAAGGTTTATGCGGAACGCATATGATTTGTATGAAATTTGTATATTTTCATATAAATATACACAATTTCACTTAAACTCTGGTCTAATTATATTTAGAAATCATAAACAATTATATCTGGTCAAATCGGGATACAGACATATCTGGTTTCTATATAATTACATATATTTGTATCAGTTTATATAAAAACTAATACAATTTGATACGATACAGATACAATCTAATACAACTCTACCGGGCTATAATTCGGATAAAAGTGTACTGGACATTTATCTTATTGCGTCAGATTAGATCAAAACCCATACAAATAAATACAATTATGTGGGCTCCTATTTCGGATGAAATTTAATAAGATCACATATAGCATCACATGTAATTTGATATGACTACATAAAGCTATATATAAGTTTTTTAATCGGGTACCTAATTATATTTTACTGAAGTTATATATGCGTTCGTATATAATTCAACATAAATGTACATAGAATTATATAAAGGTTTTTATAAAGGCATATAGTTTATATAGATGTTTTTTTTATTTTATTAATTAATAATCATATAATTACAAATTATATACTATTACCCTAACCGAGCACTAGCTACTATGGCTCTCGGCGCGTTTTAGCGAAAACAGACCAGTGCCTCTGGTGGGAATCGAACCCACGACCCCCGCACTGATAAGCTAGCACGCTACCAACTACCCTACCGGGCACACTTATATAGAATTATATAGAAATATATGAGGGACAATATTTTGATTATTTTTTAATTGAATTCAGATATGATTCTATATGGTTCATTACAAAGCTACATTCAATTATATGTGGTGTCATATAAACACTATTTGCTTAGTGATTTTAGATATAATTATATAATTCCGGAGTTGAGACTTCCGAGTTAGTTAAATTACAA
Source organism: Delia radicum (assembly GCA_021234595.1). Lineage (NCBI taxonomy): Eukaryota > Metazoa > Arthropoda > Insecta > Diptera > Anthomyiidae > Delia > Delia radicum. The sequence continues at coordinate 19,494,114 of CM037851.1, forward strand.
AATTTTGATTGTTATTCACAATAACGACTCTAGCTCCTGTGGGCCCATACTTGCGCAAAAGTATTAGCTATGTTCTTTTAGAGGAAATTACAACAAGTTAAGCCCCTCTCGCAACATACCACTTTTTTGAATAGAAGTTTAACATATGCTAGGAGTTCATGTGTACGAAAAAAAGATTCCTGCATTTTAATAGAGAAAAAATCTGAGAAAATCATATTTTTGTACAAAACCTACCCTGTTCGCAGTTAAATTGTTAAAATAGAGCCATGATTTTTTAGCTCCACAGTTTCAACTTCGTAAAGAAACTGTAGAAATAATATTAGTCACACATACTAGTTTATGAAATTAGATATAATTTGATATAATTGTTGAGATAAACTAGGAAATGTGTATATCAACTTTTATCTAATAATATCGAATTATATCTAATTCGATATAATTATATATAATACATACAAATTTGTATGGGACAAAATTGTGATAAAATTGTATATACATCAAATTGTACAAAATTTAATTTAATTTTATCGAACTATATCTAATTCGATACAATTGTTTCGAATGCGATATATTTTAATGTATTTTATATGCAATTATATGTTCTCATTTTTCGGATCAAGTTTCATATGGGATCATTTATATATAATTTAGTATAATTTAATGATGCCCCACATATTTTTTTTTTTTTTTACTTGTGCAAAGTTTTTTTTTATTTGGCGACATTTCTTTCACTCATGTGTAAATAATTTCAAATTTACACAAAACTTAAAGGCATAAGCAAATTCAAGTGCTGATAGAATTGGAAATAAATTGAAAATATTTAACCGACACAGTAGTTTGATGTGGTATTTGTTATACGTTCCATTACATTGTTCACGAGGGTTTTTACTAGGTTGTAACTTATCAAAACAAATTCTGGGACTCCTTAAATTATATAAATAGCGTTGTTCATCTATCTTTTTAAAAAGAGCTTAGATGTTTTTTTTAATCCAAAACGCTGCCGAATTACGCAATAAAATCTTTTTTATCGGTAAAAAATCAAAATTATATATAATAACATATAGTGTAATATCCAAAAAAAAAAAATGGATTTCATTTTGTATAACACGATATCTGTACCTATTCATAGTTATATATCGTTCCATACCAGAAAAATGTAGATCTTCTTTTTGGATAAAACGGTATTATCATAGGCTATATATTAGACTGTCCCGAATAAAAAAAATTTCCGAATTTCGCCATGTACTCAAATGATAGGTATTATTGAGCTGTTTGTGAATAAAAACCAAACAATTTTTTGAGTGTACATACTTATAGTATTTACCCGATAATACTCATCTTTTGAGCACTATTACGCAAAATTGTACACTTTGCGTAATAGTACAAATAAATACAATTATATGGACCCATATTTGGGATAAAATTTAATAAGATTACATATCGCTCATTTACTGCAAGATTGACATAACTCAAAAAACACGATTTTGCAGAAAACGAGTTTAACGTTTTCAATTATTTCGTCACGTTTTTTATAAATAGGGGGTTTTAATGTATTTTTCACTTACTGAGAGTTGTGTGCGAATTCGCCAATTATCGATAGACCCGAGAGTAGCACAGTTACTCGATAAAGTATATAGTTTTTGCACCCACTTTTAAGAAAAAATAAAATATATTATCCTCTATCTCGAAAAGTATACATGATATTAATATGCAATTTTTACGCAATATAAAGCATGATATTACTACTAAATCTGCATCATTAACTCAAAAATCGGATTTTTGACTTATGACAGTCTTGAAGTAAATGAGCGATATATATGTACATTAACATGATTACATAATCATCATCATTTTGTTTTTTAATCGGTATGTCATTTCTCTGCTATTTTCCAGTTTTATTTCTATGAGTGTACATATTAAACATAAACCACTGTACCACACATTAAAGGCATTAAAATCAACTTTTCTTACATCAAATATTACTACAAAATGGGAAATTTACAAAATCAGTGCAAAGGAACGCACCAAACGGAAGTAAGGGAAATCAGCATAAAATCCATTTAATATATTTCACATAAAATATTTTTGCCAGTTTACGATTGTCAAAATACGTACTTAATGGTACAATTTTAATGTCAAAATAAGCATCAGTGTAATATATAAAAATTGTACATGTTGTAGTTGTATGTGCCATGTTCTGTAATCTTAAGCATGAATGAATGATTGTTAAATTTATGTATTTCAAGTATGAAAAATACAAATTTGATTTGAAATTAAAATAAAAAAAAAAAAAAATATCATTATTGTCGTCATCATCATGATCATCATCATCTTCTTGTCTTCCTTCTCATGTGGATATTGTGTGTGATGGAATATTACATTTGGCAGCTGATGTAATATTTAAACATTTAAAACGGAAATGAAACTTTTTTTTTTGTCGTTTGTGTTAGTATAAGTACGGCTATATTAGTGCGTTTGATATAAAATAATAAAAAAAAAAACAAATTTTGTCGGATACATTCGTTCAGTCAAGCAAAAAATATATGAAGAATCAGAATGAGAATAATGGAAAGGGGAAACGAAAGAGATTATGCTCTACCATCGCTACCGATGATGATGATTATGGGAATAGAATCAACTGAGCAAACGTAATACCAGTGGCTGGCTTTATATGTAAAAATATCATCAAGTAATGGGCTAAATTATGATAAATGTCAATGACAACCTAAATTAATGCCTACGGGGCAAGACATCATTAGGCATAGGGCAAGAATTACAATTAATATGCAAATCTTGGTTGTTCAAATAAATTACCCTGCGGGAAATAGACCAGTCATTGGTATGGTCACGTGACTAGAACTTTGTGTGTATGAACCAGTCCTAGTTTCGGTTCTGTTATATGAAAGTGACCGGTACTTTTAACATGGGCTTGTCATAGGAGGTGACAATTGCTACCTGTGGACCACTGTGTGACGTGGCGACTAACTTGACCAAAGTAACCTATCACCGTACCGACTGAAATAAATATGCTACGGGACAAGGTAGAATTAGGTAGTGTCAAAGTATGACCATTTTAGGATTTATGTGACATGCAACAGAACCAGTGGTTACAAAATTATCACGTGACTGGTGTAGGTGGACGTATCAAAGAACTGGAGAATAACTTTTGAAAGAAAACTAGTCACATACTAAGCGCAATGTGTTCTGTTATAGGGGTAGTTTGAATGGAATAGTTCTGCGACGTATTACTGCACAGATCTAAGTGGTACATGTCGCGGGGCATGCGAAAAGTAATTAGCAAGTAACCTGCCACTTCTTATTCCGAGTGTGTCATATTATGTACGGGTTGATAAAAAGCCCGTCCGGAACCAGTCACTGCACTTATCCAAAACAGCGTGTCATACCACCTGTTCAAAAAAGCTTCAAAAAGGCACAACAAAAATTAGTTTATTTTGTCTATACCCAAACAAAAAACTATAATATTAAATTCGTTATAACAATTTAAAAAAAGTACATAAACTAGTCAAGAAGTCCGGATGTTCAAAATATAGATTTTTGCAAGTTTTTTCTTTATTTGCTGACATTGGTATTATCAAACAATTTCTACTAATTTTTATGTTCCAACACTTCCAAAAAGCACTGCATGAACTTTTTAATTTTGTATGCTGAAATGATGAACATTTTAATAATGTATTACTTATAAACCACAGTAACAAAATATATACTCAGTTTCAATTTTTTTCCCAAAGAAATTCTTAAAAATCGCCAATAACTTACACATAAAACATCGTTACCAAAAATCTTGTAAACTATCTAAACAAGATATTTCGAAACCAATATGCAGAAATTTTTAAATTTTAATTTATATTCTTGTAAAGTGTTTCAAGTTTCTGAATAAGTTGTGCAAAAAATCATATTCTAGTGATAGTTTTTTTTAGTAGCGATATTTTATTTGAAAATCGCCATTCACTCGAAAAATCGCCAGTCGGTATTTCGAAAATTAACTTGCCAAATGTGTTCTAAGATCGCTACGTTTTGCGAGAAATCGCCATATCTGATAAACTTGGTCACTGTCTAAACAGTTCTGTATTCAGTTATTTTAAACCAGTGGAGTGTTACGTCTTCATTTCTACTGTCACAAAGTCGGTACATAAAAAATTCCTTCAGTGTTGTGTCCACTTTGCAGCAGTCAAGAAACTGCATGTTTTTATCCACTGCTAACGGTTTTCAACCAGTTCAATGGTATCAACCAGTGAATGTTTTGTCTCCATAACTATAGTCACGTGATTGGATATTTCACCCAAATTAACACTTTTTGGTGCACCACAATTTTGGTTTTACCAGTTTCGTGACGTGCTCCCGAATCATATATCACAGAATTACCACTTTGGATCAATCGAACCTTCATTTCCCGCAGGGTAATTATACAATTAATAGTAACTTAAAGATTAGTTTTGTTCAAACATTTATATTCTATTTGAACACAAAGAAAACTTTAAACAAAGTCTAAAATCAAAATCGATAAAAAAACACAATTTTTTCGCACTACCCATTTTTACGATTCGCCTTATGTCCCAGTCTCTTAACTAAACATTCCATGTTTTAGCCTAAACCCTGTAAAGGGCCGAAGATTTTTTGCAAATAAAATTTGTACCTTAATTTTGTCACGAAAAATAAACAATAAGTTCTTCTGTCAAATTTATTTTTCGTTGCCTACTCTCAAACAAAAGTCAGTAAAGTCATCGACATTTTCCTTGCAGTAAAAATGCTAATAACAGCAAAATATATGCCAAATTCAGAAAATTTTTGATATAAATTTTTATGAAGCTCTTCATCATATCTATGAAAACTTAATAAATATAATGAATAATTGATGACAAACGACTTATGAAACAGTTTCATCAAAATAATGAAACTTTTTTTCCTGAGTGTTTACCACAGAAAAAACTATTGTCAATCAAATTTCGATTGTCAATCAATACTTCAAGTTTTTCAATCATTCAAGGCAACAGACTCATTCCATACTTTAACCAAACTTGGAGTGGAAGTGATTTTTTCAAATCCGTGGTTTTAACCGCTGTATTGCAAAAACCAGTTTTCCAAAATTAAAAAAAAAAAAATAACTATGTGTTAATTATACACAGACAAAAATTTATCAACCTAATTGATTTGAATTTGCTTCTAAACAAATATAAAGGGTCCGTCATCTAACGTTTTTTTTTTCAACTAGTGCTTATTTCGTGAATGGTAACACTTAGCTCATATCTGATTTGACAGATAATTAGTTGTATCCTTCCGCTGAACGAATATGGTCCGTATGTTCGTTATCTTGTGAAAAAAGTGAAAGAAACTGGCATCCTCATCGATAAACCAAAGCTTGAAAGCCAAAAACAGTGCGTACACCCGAGAATATTGCTGCTGTGGCAGAAAGTGTGCGTGAAGCGCCATCAACATCAATTCACCGTCGTTCTCAACAATTGAACATTTCGGAGACATCATTGAGACGAATTTTGCATAAAGACCTTGGTATGACGCCATACAAAGTTCAATTGGTTCAGAAGTTGAAAAAAAAGGTATTTGGCGGGCCCTTTATAATTGAATCAATTAAGATTTTAATTGAATTTTAAATATATAAATACATATTTTATTTTAGACATAATAATAAGCCTTGTTCTTGATGTTGAAAGAACTGCCTCTATATTGGGCATAGGCTGTCTATAAATAACTTCCATCTTTGTCTTCTTGACGCTACTTCTCGAAGTTCACCGATGTTGCTGAAGCTCCTACTTTCAGAGACACTGTTGATTTCATTCAACGTAGATCTTCTCCAAGATGAGTTTGGCCGTCCACGTCTTCTTGAACCTTGGGGATTGTATACAAGGGCTTGGCAACATACTTCTGTAGGCGGTTTTCGTAGTGTGTGCCCAATCCATCCAAACTTTATTTTACGTATTTCCACATTGACGTCTCTAAAGTTTGATCGGAACCATAATTGTTGGTTGGATATCCTGTTCGGCCAGAATACTCTCAAAATCCTACGCAGACATCTGTTGCCAAAAACACGCAGTTTGTTTTGAATTAATTCAGTCGTATACCACGTTTCACATCCATACAGAAGAACTGAAAGAACGCATGCCTTAAATATTTTAATTTTTGTTGCTTCGCTGTATATGTTATTGTTCCAAACTTTGTTCAGAGTTGTGTAGGCTCCTAATGCTTTTCTTATACGAGAATCAACATCTTTGTCAGTACCCCCTTCTTCTGTGACCATGCTACCTAAATACTGGTATTCATGCACCCTTTCTATTATGTTCCCATGGAGAGTAATGGGTTCAGCAGAGTTGGCATTTTATTTATATTTTAGACATAATTCTCAAATCATTTTTTTATATACTGTTTGTTAAATAGAGAAGTTTCAGTATAAAATACCAAACGCATTAAAATAAAAATAATTTTCTGCATATAAAAATAAGTTTTATATAAAATTCAATTTTAAAAATATATCTTAGATATTAATTGTAGGTATTTTTTTAACTTGTTTTTATAAACAAACCCTTGTATGATCATCAGGGACCGGAAGTACATGCAAATGCATTTATTTCCTTAAGTTTGATAACTATCTTTGCGAATCAAAGATTTTGTGTTAAAACACCATCACTTTTTTTATTGCATATTTTGCTATAAATGCATATTTTTGCATATTTCGCTTTAAATGCATATTTTTACTTATTTTGCTTTAAATGCACATTTATTATTGCGTATTTTTAATTATTTTGCATATTTTTATTGAATTTTTCATATTTTTATTTCACTTTCAATATTATTTAATATTTGATTAACGAGCATATAGACATAATAGGATCCAAGCTTTTCCAGCCATTTGAAGTATTCTCTTCAATTTTATTTGCAAACTGGGCTTACAGGTTTTAGAGTTTTTTTAAATGAGTATTTTTCAATACAAATTATTTAAATGTGGTGTTAATTGTGCGAAACGGATGCAGAGAATATATTAATATATTAACTTAAAAATAAAAATATTTAATTAAAACAAATTTAAGTACATATTTTTTTCAGTTTTTAGTGCATATTTTAAGATTTTTTATGCATATTATACTGGCCAAAAACACTATTTTTAGGGCATGAAGTTCCTGTCCCTGATGACCATATATGTTAAAAAACGATCCCATTTTCACCTTCGTACTTTATTTTATTTAAAAATATAAAATAAAGTACCAAGATGAAAAATTTAATTTTACATAAAAAGTACATACCGCACACAAAATTTTTCTTATTAAAAAAATGTTCCCGTACGTCCTCTAGCAAATCAGCATATAACTTTTATAATACCGGTATTCTTTCTGTAAATTAATAATTTTTCAAGAAAGCGCTATAAAAAAATGAAACAAATTTTATTAACATTTTTTTTTTAATATTTGTATAGTGAGGACCTCAAATCTTCAAATGCTTTTTATTGCGTTATTATAACTACCTCCTGTCCAAAATTATCGGACCTTAAATGTGGGTGTTGCTTTAAAGCAACGGCAGTGTAAAATTGGTTAAAATTTAATACAATTTTTCAAATATTACTGATTTTTAGTTTTTGGCAATTATATATTTTTTTTAATTTTAGCGTTTTTTTTTATTTTAACGATTTTTTAACCCTCCGATGAGTGAGAAGGTCCCTTTTCAAACTGAAATTACTTCTTCTTCGGCCACTACAACCCCCCCAAAGTTACTCTGTATTCCAAGAGTATTTTGTTGCGCATCTTTTGGAAAAAAAAATTAAGCCGATCGGATCATTACTTTAGGAGTTATTGAGGTTTTAGTGAGAATAGTACGCGGACGTGTGAATAGGTCCGTATGGACCTTGTACTGAATTTCACTAATAAATGCATGTTTTTGGGCATCATTATAATTTTTTTATTGTTTCAACACATAATTTACTTGTTCTGAACACAAAGGCCTAAACTCAAAGACATTAGGGATGATGATAAAAACAAAAAATTAAAAAAAATTGAAAAAATTATTTTTGTATGTAGAATTTAGTTATAAACAATAAAAACAAAAAAAAAAAATTAAAAAAAAAATTTTTTATATGAAAAAAAACATGATTTACAAAAAAGGTCCGTAGGGACCTTTTCACACGGCCGTGAAGTTCAGAACTGTCACTCATCGGAGGGTTAAATTTGATATTATTTTTATTAAAAATAAAAATCATGGTTTTTTCGACCTTTAATTGTGCAAATACAAAACCTTTAAAGATTTTTTAAATTTTGACAATATATTTCCAATTTTGTGTAATTTTTTTCTTAAAATTAGGCGATTTAAATTTATTTTTTTTTAAGTTTTGTAATTTTTTATCCAATTTTTTTCATTTTTTTTGCCATTTTAATTAAAGTTTTAATAATATCTACTAAATTTTTGTTTAAAATTAAAAACAAAATTCAAATCAATTTTCAATTGATGTGATTAAAATCATAATTGAAACAAAATCAATTAAATAGTTGCCAAAGTTGGGAAAAATAATTTTCCCAGTGCCATCCAGTCAGAGATTTCCAACTGCTCAAAAGTCTAACCTCTGGTAAAGCATTTGCTTTATAAAAATGATGATGCTTTGTTTGTTCGAGCCCGGTTTCAGGCAAATATTTTTTTTTGGAGATTTTTTTATATTTTTTAATATTTTTTTTCATATAAAATTGATTTTTTTGTTTCTGGAAAAGCTCTTTTGAGACCAACTTTTTTTTGTTTCCATCAAACCGTATGCCAGTGCTAACATATTTGTGCAGCCAACTGTTACCCAGCATTTATCATAGCTATCAAGTATTATATGTCTCATTAGCTCAGGGTTCAAATCCCGGCGAGACCAATTAAATTATACATGAACTTTTTTTAATTTTATTTTGGAAAACAAATTTTCAGACCACCTATTTCATGGTTTTATCAACATTTTACCAATCTTGGAAATTTCGTTTCCACAGAGCTTATTCGACACATTTTAAACAGACGCGCCTTTTGTTTAATGATGTTATCATTTTGAGATTGGGAAAGCTCTTTTTGAAAGCACTTGTGCCACTTGCTAAATTACCTTGCCAGCGGTGGTTTGTTTGTCTTTTTCTGACTGGGTTGTGTTCTTTGAAACATTTATTTTTTATAAATTTTACGAATTTTTTTCGAAATTATTCTTGATTTAGCTTTTTTATCGAACTAACTTAATTTCTTGTTATAAAACACATATTAACTTGAGCGCATCTGTAGCCAATTTAATATACCACCCTGACGGCGGGCTTGCCGGTTCGAGGGTTATACAATTCCAATATAAAACACCTCTGCTCTTTTGTAAAATACAATCAATTTTCTTTTTGTCTTTGGTAGCAAAATCTAAAAAAAAAAAGAATTGTTATCAATAAAAACTGATGGATGGATGGATGGTTGGTTGGAAATGTATGGGATGAGATAGACAGAAAAAATTAATGAATGAATGAATGGTTGGTTAAATCACAACAAAGCATTTTACTTGAAATAAATGAAAAATATCGCACACTCAAATAAACGAAATGAGTTATAAGATCCGTAGGCGAACATGTGTGAACTTTCCGCAACCACTGATGGCAACACAGGAGGAGAACACAAAACAAAAATCAGACAGACGAACAGAATACATGGTCTTTTTTTAACCCCCAGTCTCTAACAAGGGAATACTCCCAAGCACTTACACGCCGATTTCAATAAAACTCGGATAGGCAATCCAAATCCAAACTTGACCTGATACGTTTTAAAGTGCAAAACCCTGTAAACCTTAGATTTTGTCTCTCTATCACATATCTTACTTTCATCCAAATCGGTGTGTAATTGTTTGGCGGGTTCCCCTACACTCATACAAATATGTCTGTAAAAATAGCAGAAAAAAAAAATAGTTACAAATTACGTTGCAGAAGAAAAAACAATAAAACTAGCAGAATCTTTTTGCTAAATATTAGTAAATTTGAGTTAGATTTTTAGTTGTTTGCAGGAAAACTCGTGAAAATTTGTATTATAAATAATAGGACAACTAAAATACAGCTCTGTACACTCGGGAACTTCTGCTTTAAAAATATGTAGTTTTTTTTTGGATTGTAATACAGTTTCTTAATTTTAATATATATGTATGTCAGTCATTTGTAGAATAAATTAAATTGTTTACTAACCATGTAGTTCATTTAAAAAAACAAACCACATCGAATGACTGTTTTATGATTTTACATTCATACATAGTTTTTTGTTATTTAAAAAAATAAAACCAATAAATGTTTGTTTATTTTTTTACTAACATATGTGGTTACTTTTTACTACAATTGTGGATTATTTTGTGAACATTAAAAAACAAATGATAATGTTAGTTGAATTTACTGAAATGTAAGTCGTCCTTTCTTTAAGTGAAATTTAATTTGTTTTTAACTACATTTTGCAGTGGTCGTTACCTACATGAAATTCTAAGTGTATTTATAAGATAAATAAAGTACACACTTGTATTTGTCTTTTATTTGCCTTTATTATTTCCTTTATTCCTTTTGTATCCACATCGGAATGCCAGATGTCAAAGACTGGAGCGTAATCTAAAAAGATTAAAATAATAGAAAAATAAGTAAAAAGTTAATTAAATAAGCACTGATTTTTTAAATTATTTTAATATCTATTTATTGTTAAAAGAAATACATATTAAATTAAATTATATTATATTATAAAAACAAAATCCTCTAACTATAGTCCTGCAATTCGAGAAAAAATCTTTCCCTTTTTTACTTTTTAAAAAAAACTCTTGAATATTTTTTATAGTTTTATTTTTTTTTATTAGTTTATAATAAAACCATTTACATAAATGTTTCTAAATATTTCTAAATATTTTTCACTTCACTCGTCGATTTTATACCGACACAATATAAAAAATACACACATAGAGAAAAAAGTGCCAACCGAATTGAAAAAGTGTATTTTAATGGTAACAACTTCAAAATTCAGTTAGTACAACGATATTTACATTAGAATTCTGAATATTTTGGGTGTTGCAACTAAAATTCAGTTGAATTTACCGAACTTTGTTGAGAAAACTAATGCAAAGTTGTACCAAGCGACTGAAATTCGTAATAACCGAATGTAAGTCGAAGTAACCGAATTTCAGTTAGCAAATAGCTAAATTTTTCTCTGTGTGCGCAAATACTGAAACGCAAACATCGCATTACAACGAGCTCTGCTGGTTTTGATTATGAAAATAAAATTTTTATTAATCAAGTCATCATCATCATCATCACCAAGTCAAAATAGCAAAATTTTTAACTAAAATCTCAATTTGAACTAAATTTTTTTAAAACTTGCATAGTTGGATTAATAATTTTCTACTAACTTTTTTCTATGAGTGCATCAACTTGAACTAAAACATTTTTAAATGGCTTACAGATAACTGTCTGCCAGTTTATCTGTTTGTCTGTTGAACGAATTTTATGAATGATATTAAAAATAACTGTAGCATCATCATACAATTTGTATGTCGTATGTCTGTGCTAAGCGGTAAACAATTGAATTTTGCTTTAAGGTAACAAACTGTTGGGGCATGATTTAAAAAAAAAAAAATTTAAAGGGGTGCTTAGAAGACGATCCAAAAACAACGTAGAATAAAGATAATTACTTTTAAATATGCAATACATAAAATCATAATTATAAAATTACAAACATACTACATTCTAAATTATTATGGTAGAGAAATGCCGTCAGTCCGTCTGTCTATTGAAACGCGAAATACTCCGCTAAGTCAAAGTGAGTTTGCTATTTATTAGGTAATATTATTTGTAGCTATTATAAGCAGTTTGGTATTGAAAATTAGCAAAATAGTTTCACGGTTTCAAAAATTTTTAAACTGTAAAGTAACATCGAAATTTTTCATACAAATTGGTAATATATATCAGCGAAAAACAACCTGGATTTGGTAAGCAGTAACTAAAGGGTCTACCATCTAACTTATTTCGTGAATGGTAACACTTAGCTCATGTCTGATTTGACAGATAATTAGTTTTATCCTTCCGCTGAACGAATATGGTCCGTATGTTCGTTATCTTGTGAAAAAAGCGAAAGAAACTGGCATCCTCATCGATAAACCAAAGCGTGAAAAGCCAAAAACAGTGCGTACACCCGAGAATATTGCTGCTGTGGCAGAAAGTGTGCGTGAAGCACCATCAACATCAATTCACCGTCGTTCTCAACAATTGAATATTTCGGAGACATCATTGAGACGAATTTTGCGTAAAGACCTTGGTATGACGCCATACAAAGTCCAATTGGTTCAGGAGTTCAAAAAAAAAAAGTTATTTGGCGGACCCTTGACATTGGTATGCTTCCAAAATAGCGCTTCACCGCCTTGCTTACTATAAAGCAATTAGGGAAGGCATTCTGTCGTGCTTCCTTCTTTGAAGCAGTGAATAATGGCTTAAAATGAAGTATGCATACCATGAAGGACTAATGTTGTCAACACACAAAAAGCGCTTCTTAGTGCCTAAGAAGGCATGAATTTCTTGCTTCTAAGAGCACATGAAAGAAGCGCTTGAAAAGACCAATAACAAGTGGGATATCGCGAACATAAATCATGCCTTCTTTATTTGCTTTGGAAACGCTTCGTTATCAAATAATGCCTTCCGGAAGCGCTTCTGGTTAAGCACTATTTTATGCTGGATACTACACTAAAAAAAGTGCGCAAAGTTAGCAAAAAATGTTAGTTTTTGCTGGGAGGATCCTTGCAGAAAAATTCCTAATATCTGAAAAAGTGTTTTTGCTGAACATCAGTGAGCTGATTCTACTACTATAATTTACTCAGATGAATTAATTCTGGTGCATGCCGTCGAAACAAAAAGCGCCCAAATCTTTAAGGATCCGCCTCCAAAATTTCTTTTTGAGAAATATTGTGGTTAATTAAGAAAGTTGCTCCAATAGTTGTTACAACCATCTGGACCATCAATTTTGAAATTTTTTTTATGTTTAAACAGTCCTACACCAACAACAGCGATTATTGACTTACCTTTCTCCAGGAGGTTTATAAATTTCTTATAGCGAATTCAAGTCAATGTAATAACCTTGGCATTGACATCAGCTTTTGGCGAGTAATTCTCTGGGAATACTTTAAGAGCGAACTTATGGTGGATTTGCACACATTTACCATACACTCATCGATTATCTGATTGAGACTCTTAATTGTATTGCTGGCACAGTTGATTATTTTACGCCGGTCCGGATCAGAAAGCTTTTTTTTGCGGGCCGCCTGTTTTATTTTTACCATAAACACTCGGATTATTTGCGAAATTTGTGACAACCCCATGTGAACGGTTTATTTTTCTAGCATTTTCCCGACAACTTAAGCCAATTTTTAAATAGTTTAAAATTTGCACTTTTTGAGATTCAAATGCTACACATCATTTTATTGCAATTGTTTAAAATTGCATAAAAATTGCATTTTCTTTATTTGTTATTCTTCTTTGTTTACCGTTATATGTAATTATAGTTATGAAATACTAACAAAATGTTATTACATGCATTTTCTCTTAAATCAATTAAGTAATCTCTTAAATTTTACACAATAAGAGAACACACTCTTTAAAACAGTTATAAATGTTTAACAAATTTTTGTAATAAATATTAGAAGAAATAGCACAAATAATTTGTAATTATAGTTATGCAACGCAGTGCCCATCGTTTCTCTCAATTCAAAAAACCTTGAGAAATAATAGGCAACTAAAGTCCATGTCAACAGGTGTCGACCATTTTTGAAATAACTTATATGCTTTTGACTGAAAACCTACACTCAGGGAACTTCTGCTTTAAAAAAATTTAATTGTTTGGATTGTAATACAGTTTCTTTATTTTTAATGAAAATGTCAGTTATTTGTAGAACAAATTTAAACTACATCAAATGACTGTTTTATGATTTTAAAATAGTTTTTTGTTATATAAAAAATAAAAAAAATAAATGTTTGTTTATTTTTTACTAACATATCGGCACTTGATCAACAAGAGGGTATTAACTCAAAATTTTTAAAATATCACTTTTTTCAAGAAATCAACTAACAACATCAATATCTATCTATTGTAAAAATTTCAACGTATTCTGATTACTCTTTCATATCGAAATCCACTTTTGAGACCATTTTCATGATAATGTAGTGATTACCTTTATTTCAACAAAAAGGTATTATTTCGAGTTAATACAAAAGTTCAAATAGAAATGAATCGTATATTTTCATAAAAAAGGTATTATTTTGATTTGAGCCTTTATTTATGTTAAAAATAATCAAACTGTTTTATTTATATTTGGTTGTATTTTGAGTTGATACTGTTTTGTTGATAAAATTTGTTTTATTCTATAAATTTATATCGATATAATTTCAAAAAAAAAGGTATTAACTCAAAAAATTGATTTTTTTTTGCAATGAGTGGTAAAATTTAAAACAAAAACAATGTATATATATTTTCAAATGGAATTTGCTTATTATGATATGTTTGAATTTTTAAATTCTGTTAAAATGTGGCCATAAACAGTTTTTTGACTCTACTGAAAATTTTAAAATTTTGAGTTAATACCCTCTTGTTGATCAAGTGCGATATGTAGTTCATTTTTACTACTATTGTTAGTAATTTAATGACAAATATTAGTTGAATTTAATGAAATGTTACTCGTCCTTTTTTCAAGTGAAATTTCATTTGTTTTTAACTACAATTGCTGTTGTCTTTACTTACATAATATCCTTAGTGCGCATTTGTGTCATGAAAAGCCAGACGTTCGAAGAGCGGTCCTAAAATAATAACGTTATTTAATTCACAGTTATTTAAATTATAAAGTCGTTGTATAACACGGTGCTAGAGTGAAAAAAAAAACTTGGAAAATGACCTAGCGTGGGTTATAGGTCTTGTTGAGTACATTACGAATTGTGTAAAAAAATTTCAGAAACACCCTCAAATTCCGAAGTTATTCTAAAAAAAAAACGTTTTCAGTGATGTTCGTCAACTTATCGACCTGTAACTCAGTCAGTTTTTGTTCGATTTAATTTTTAACGGGTTTGGAAAGAAAACTGATTACGCTTTAAAATAACGTGCATTTTTTTGATACATTTGTAAGTTATAAGTATTGTTTTTGTTAAGAATATCTACAAAAATAACGAAAATTATAACCTTTTTTGATTTTAGTAGCCTTTCATTGCTTATTTTAATATGAAAGCTTATACAAATTTATACCAACGTATAAAGAAAATTTAGTTCCTAACAAAACATGGTTTTCATTTTTCAAATCGGATGAAAATTGTATTCAACTTTTTATTAATTCAATTATTTAACTTTTCATTAAAACCTGTTTTTAACTATACATGTTAACTTAGGTTAAGCTATTTACCAAAAGAAAAGTCTGCAATCCCAAAATTTTTACTTTAGAAAAAGTTTAGTAACTTTTGCAAATATAAACCGATTTTAACAAATAATAATATCTAGTATTTTTCTATATAAAATTGTGCATAAAAAGAATTAAAAAAACTCTTGTTGAATTTGAAAAATTAGAAAAAAAAAAATAAAAAAATGAGAAACTTTTTATAAACACTTACCTAATTTCTTGGAATACATTTCATGAAAGCTCAATTCTTTGCCTTTCCAAAACTGTTTAAAATTTTGAAGTCGGTCAAAAAATGTGTGAGTTATAGGTACTAAAGTGCTACGACCTACCATAAAATAGTTTTTTGAAAATAACTCAAAATTTTGAGGGTGTTTAAAAATTATTGAAAACGGTTTTTGTATGTCCTCACCTAGGCCTACAACTCCCCACTAGGTCGGTGTTCAAGTTCTGACAAAAAGTGTTTTTTTGTAGCAGTGTGTAATTAATGACAATTTATCATTAAAAAAATATCTCGATTGAAAAAAACGGAAAAATTTGTTCTGCAAACTTTTTGTTTGCTCAAATATTTTTTTTTATTTGTCTTAAAAATAAATATTTTTATTTATTTATTTATATGGATGGAACGCCTACGAAATTTGTTACAACAGACTAAGGCTTCCATTTGTTTTAATTATTTTCTTGTCGATCCAATTTGAGGGAAATTTTAATTCGCTCTTGGAATATTCTTTTTGTATTTAAAAAAGTCAATGCAATGAATGAATAAATTTAAATATTCCTTGGAAGCTGTTCCAGAATACCATATGACCAGCTTACTTTGCTTAAAAATACTAAATTAAAAGCATTCTTTTTGCTGGGTTAGCTTATAATGTATAATGAATTATTGTCGAAAAAAAAAAAAATACTAAATAATAATGCAAAATTATGAATAATTTCCATATCTAAAGCAATAAGCTACAAAATATGCAGCCATGCATAAAAATTCAAACTTATCATGAAAAATGCATAAAAAATGCATTTAAAAAATGATTTTACTTTTTTGTTGTTGTTGCCAACACTCATACGTTTAACATTCATACACTTCGTATTAACATTGTATTCAATCATTTAAAATTGTCTGTATGTAATTTGCTCAACCTCATCTTTTAATACCAAGTAGGTATGTTTGTAATACAGATAGACTGGTTGTCTTTCTGCGGATGGCTTTGTATTATTCTTTTTTTTATGCTACCAAAAGTACATGTGCCCGTATCAGGCGCGGATCCAGGAAAAGGGTTTGGGGGAATGGGTAACTTAGAGTATTTTTAATTTTTTTTTTTTATCTTTTTACATTTTTGTATTGAAAAATATCAGTTTGTGTGGGGGGGGGGGGGGGCGTGTTTGAATGGGAAATCCCACTTGAAGCCGCACCTGGCCCGTATATATCTTTCACACTTTTTGCATTTGGCAAACATAAAGTTTGCTGTTAGCATTATGACATTAATAAACGATTACATATGATTTTAAGAGTGAAAGATAAAAAAAAATAAAAAACATTATGCATCCTCAAAAAAGCATTGAAAAAGTATGAAATCTTTAAATGATTGGACTAAAACGAATGTAATACACCATATAAATGATCATGAAGAGCAAAAATCGTATTTGTTTGCTTGGCACAAAGAAGCATAACTTTTTCCCCGGTGTATATCTAAGAAAAATTCTATTATCAGCAGCGCCTTTTTGACGTTAAACTCTAATGAAGTATATCATGTTATTCCTTTCCTACTGGCAAAGGGACATATCCTGGGCCACACGCGAGATATGTCACAAGGTTGTGGTGACATGTCCTGGGTCGGACTTTTTATATGAAATGGACACATCAATTTAACATGGCGTTGCCATTGGAGGTGACATATTTGCACATTTCGGACATCAGATTCGTGTTTGGTGATATGTCTAAAACTAGATTTTTAAATTCATAAAAAAAACATTCTTTCTTTTTTGAATTGCCTTCGCCGGAACTCAATCTCACAACCTCCTGCTTACAAAGCAAGCGCCAATTCTGCTTGTGCGTACTCTCAAAAAAATAAGTTAGTAGAAAAGGTAGTGAAACGTCTTGTAAATCAGATATACTATTTTTCAGCAAATATTTTGCTAAAACTACGTTTTTAGCTAAAATTTTAGTTATACTTATTTAGCACTTAACTGTTTTGAACTAATGTCTTACTAATATTATACTAATGTTTTACTAATTTATTTTGCTAAAAAAATAGTGCTGATTAGCACATTAATGAATGAATTAGATGTCGCGGCATTGCAAGATGTAGTATTGACTAGGAAAATGATACTAAAAAGTACAACTCTAGTAAGACATATAAAAAAATCAAACATGGAAGATTTTTGTATCTGTTTTTCAGACATAAAACAAAATTGTGGATTGAAACAACTTAACTTTTGCGTTGTCACCAGCTTGTGAAAGTAATTGTGTATTTATTAAATAAAAGACAAAATAAAATATTTTAATTTAATAAAGGTTAAATGTGTATTTGTAAACCAAATATTTATAGAGATTAATAATCTAGGTTGGTCAAATTGCAAACAAATATACAGCAGGTAGACAGACTAAAGCGAAAGACAAAGACACATATCTTAGTTAGATTTTTATGTTTCGTTTTTCTTATTGCGAAAAAGGGTTGTACAGTTGACTCGCAGAAACGTGAACATCCAACATGAACACTTTTTTTTTTGCATTGACTATTTCAAAACGTGAACAAAGTTCAATAGCTCTAAAACGTGAACACATTTCTTTTATAAGAAATGTTTCTATTTCTTCAACATTTTAGTAATATTTGGGTAATTCCCGAATAATAATTTCACCACATTCTTATAGTAAATACCTTTTCTAACGTGACCAAAAAACTCATTAAATCTTTTCCTGTATCTCCGAATTTAAGAATTTTTCATATAAAAATTGTTTTAAAACGTATAGAATTAAATTTAAATGGAATTAGCAGTTATTTTTATAGTAAATGTGTTAGGAATTAAGAGCTATTAAATATCAAAACGTATTAAAATCAATAATTTGGGTATGCGAAAATTGTCTTAGATTTTGAATTTGGTCTATTTAAAAAAGTCCCAGAATTAGAAAGTTTTCTAATTCGAAAAATGTCTTAAAGTGTTAATATTTTTCTATAGGCAAGTGTCTGAATATTTTAAAAAAATTTTCTAAAAATGTATGTTTGAATTTCAGAATTTTTCAGGAGAAAAATATTTAAAATCTTTGCATATTTTATTTTTTTGTTAAATAATCAACATAATGATTGGTGCTGAAATACTTGGAATAGAATTTATTCTAAGTGGATCAATTCTGTAGTAAAATCAGAATCGCGAACACCCCTTACAAAAATTAGTTCCCGTTTTTCAGATTTCACTGTATGTATATGTTATATTTTGTTCGTTTCTATAATTATCTGCAGCATTTGCGTTACTTTTAAATATAGCATCATTTAGACAACCATTGATGTAAGTAGTTGAAACATGATTTTGTTTATGTTATATATAATTAGTTCTATTTTTTTAGATATTACATTAATTCATGTCGTTAATTCGGGAGTATGAACATTTTTATATTTTGTAACGAATTGCAAATTATTTTTAAAAGAATCACAAAATTATGTTTTTCTGATTTTCAGCAAATAAATTAACGAAAGTATAATTTTTCTACAAATTTTTTGAGTTTTTTTCAGTCTACTAATATTCAGCAAAAATTTTATTAATTTTTAGCAAGGGTATTTTAATTTCTAATCCACTAAGTGTTAGCAAAACTTTTGCTGAATCTGCTAATTTTGTTGCTAGAAATCAGCTCGCTGATTTTCAGCAAAAGATTTTGCTGACATTAGCAACTTTTTTGCAAGCATCCTCCTGACTAAAATTTTGCTGACTCAGCTAAAATTTTTGCTGACTACTAACTATTTTTTTTGAGTGTAGTTGCTCGTCTATGTGTGAATGTTTTAATACAAACGAAAAACAAAAATAGAACAAAACAAACAATACAACAACATCAAAAAATATAAAGAAAAGAAAACACACTACAACAACAATAGATAGTTGAAGTGAAGTAAATACGCAACTTAAAAAAACGAAGAAGTGTACTAACAGTTCTTCAATAGGTTCTGGTTTAACCAGTCCCGGGATATGTCCTTTAAGGGAAATCGACTGTTCATTGCCGTAAGGCATATTTTCAAGTTTTATTCAATAAACCTACTATGCATAATATTATAAAGCATTTATAAGGATAAGGGTATTGCGCAGATAAACTAAGGCTGACAGTGCTTGTTATATCTACTTGGTATATCTACTTTTCATACACGCAAAAAAAAAAAAAAAACTAGTAAAACCAGCAAAAAATTTTGCTGAGTAAGCCTTCTAGAAGATTAATTTACTATTTTAAATGTTACATTTAGATGTAGTATCAACTAATGGCGTACTGTAGGGTATTTACAAAGCATTTATACATTTTATTTGCAATGTTATTGTACATGCAAACATGAAATTATTTTTGATTTGTTTTTTTCGGTTTTATTTTTATGTAATTAAGATAAAAATATGTGTGATTGATGAATTTCGTGTGTATAGAGATGTTCATGTTGCTTTAATGTGTGGCATTTAATTTGAATTAAATTGTTAAAATTGCAGCAATTTTTTTAATACAATCCACTGAATAAAAAGATAGTAATTGAAAAAATGAGTGTTGAATATTTTAAAGATATTATTTAAATGTTAACTTTAATGTTAAAACTTTTGAGTTTATAGAATTCAAAATTTTAGGATTTTTAAAAATTGTCTGGTGAAATACTTACCATTTTATATGCGATACTTCTGTCTGAAATTTTATATGAGTCCAAATTAAAACGATATTGAATAGAACAGAGAACAATAGAAATTGGCACACCAAAAACTGGCGATGAAACGTAAATCTAGTGGACTTGAAACTTTAAAGATATGGGGAAAATGGAAATGAAACGACTGGAATTAATACAGTAAACAAAAGGGAATAAAATGTTCCCTATTCCATTCAATTTCTTTTGACTTTCCATTCTATTTCGTTCCCTGTGTTTAGTGACCAATTTTTATTTCCATTATGTTCCGCTTTACCTAATTAAAACTTATGATTTTTTTCTGCTATAGACACCTTTAATTATTCCTTTAGACATAATGTGACTTTTTGTTACCAATAAACTTTAACTATATTTTATTTTTTTCAATTCACTTTCATTCCCTGTATTCAATGTTCCCATTCAATTGGTGTTTAAGCTTGAGAAAGTTTATATAGCTTGAGAAGTTTTATAGAGCTCGCTCATATTTAAAAATAAGCCTGAGCTTTTTAATTTTGGCTGAGCAAGTCAAATATTATGGGTTCGGAAATTTGTTTACTAATACTATGAGAGTCAGTAAAGTCAGCAACATTTTGGCTGGGAGGATCCTTGCAAAAAATTAATAATATCAGCAAAAAATTTACTAAATTCATCAAAATTTTTACTGAATTTACTAAATTTTTTTGCTTTTTCTGCAAGAATCTTCCCAGCAAAAATGTTGCTGACTTTACGGACTTTTTTTGAGTGTACAAATAAAATCATACATATTTTACATGTTCCTAAACGGAAGTAATACTCAGTCTATGATTTTGTCTAGCGAACTTCCTTTAGATAGTTTCCCAGCAAAAAATAGTGCTTACCCAGACGCAGTTCTGGAAGGCATTATTTTATTACTGAACGCTTCCAAATCCAGAAGGTATGATATTTGTTCGAAATGTATCACTTGGTGTGGCTCTTTTAAACTGCGCTTCTTTCATGTGCTCTAGGAAGCAATAAATTCATGAAAGCGCTTTTTTGTGTGTACTGTCAGATTTAATGCTTCACTGTGTGCATTCTTTACTGCTTCATGTTATGCATTATTTACACTCATAAAAAGATAGTTCAAAAGTCTGTTAAACGGGTTCTAATTCAGTTGATTTAATTTTTCCTCCGGTAGTGGGTTAAATCAGTTATTTACCTAAAGTCGTTCGTTATCTTATATTACGACAAGAACAAATTTCAGGCGTATTTCAACTAATTTTTCGACCTAAAATTTGGTTCTCTAGTTAATTTAAACCACAACTGTTGTCAAACTGTTTTTTTTTTGTGTCTGCTATCAGTCTCACTTGTTAATGGCTTTATTTTCTCAATTGTTTTAATTTCATAATCATAAAAAAGACTATATCTCGAAAACTAAGCAAGATAAAGCAAAATGGACGAAAAATTATAACTCGGTACTTATTAGGTTCTCTTTATTAATTACTTTTATTTCCACTAATATAAACCTGCCTCTGGTCAGATCCGGAAATAAAATTCATACTATTTATGAATATTTTATGAAAAATTTGCCAATGTACTAATTTACGAACTTTTTCATAACATTAATGAACAGTCCATAAAAAATACTGGGAAAGTTTGTGTCTCGTAAATTATGACAAAGTTCTTAAAATTTATGTAGAAACACTTAATATTTATGAAAAAGTACTTAAAAAATTTGCCAATGTACAAAATCCTAATATTTTAGAAAATTTGCATAAATTGCAATAATACTGGGAATTTTATGTACCTTTTCATAAATGCTAGAGTAACTAGGAACACTTCATAAATAGTAAGTAAATTTCATAAATAGTATGAACTTTTAAAAATATGAACTTTTTGTGCTGTCGCAAATTCTGTTGACGTAGCTGAATTTTAAAGTATTTGTACGGGCTTTTCTTGATTAGTCTATTGCTTCAAAGAAGGCTTTTAGGAAAGCACATCGAAATGTCTTTCCTAATTGCTTTATTCTATGCAAGGAGTATGAAACATACAAATGTTGTTACTGCTTACCAAATTAAGGTTTATTTTTTGCTGGGTTATAACATCCTCACTATAAACTATAATTTCATCTCAATCATATGTAAAGGATGTAACAAAAAAGC
This sequence comes from Delia radicum, assembly GCA_021234595.1. NCBI lineage: Eukaryota > Metazoa > Arthropoda > Insecta > Diptera > Anthomyiidae > Delia > Delia radicum. The sequence goes on from CM037851.1 coordinate 19,516,478, forward strand.
AAAAGTTTTTTCTCAAAACTTCTGAATCATTCGAACTACTAACTACTGGTGTTGTCCATACATGTAACTGTGTTAAGTATTCACGAAACCAGTTTATGTTTAACACTATAAAAGTTACTTAATTCTTAAGAAGATCAAACAAAAATAAAATGAAGATGAAAAAATAAAATTTCCAATAAGAGGGTCATAAAAAGTACGTTTGTTAGCTAAACAGACAGACAGTCAACCAGCCAGCCAGCCAGCCAGTTATCCAACCATTCATCCGTTCGTCCATCTATACAAGCACACATCATAATGCGGCTAAAGAAAAAAAAAACAGAAGCTAAAGCCAAAGTTGTAAGCATCAAAGACAAAACTAAATCCTTTACAATAAAAACTTCACAGAAATAAAAATTTATAAACTAGAGACGCATTAAATGGCTTAATTTATAACAAATCTATACTCAAACGAACAGCTTCATCATATTTATGAAAACCTTCATGAATGTGATGAAAGCTTAATTATTTTTCGTCCATTAAAACTATTTCATAAAAATATGCATATGTGTAGAAATGCATTAGTGGTTATACAAGTACACATTTGGTAATGGCAAGTACTTACAATTGTCATTAGAAATCTAACTACTCTAACATGAGGATGTCACGCAAAGAAATCACATATCTAATTTAAGGACCCCAAACAAGGATCTAAAGTTCAAATAGAAGTAAACCCTCAAACAAAAAGTCGGTAGTGAAAGGGTTAAACCTGGTTTCACTGTATTGTGTTTTTTAGAGTTGCCTGATTTAATCAATTGTCATATTGACACTTTTGTATACCCACTTTTGGGCAATATGCTAGCCTTTTGGGCTAGCATGACTTTTCGGTTTTTGGGCTTTATGGTTTTGGGCGCTATTACCTAACGCCACCGTTGATAATATTTTTCTATGAAATGTCGAAAAATGTTTCATAAATATTTATGAAAATTTCATAAATCCGATAATGTTTCATACCCACAGTTTTGTAGTTGCAACCGAATTTTTTGTCAACCGAATTTTTGTGGTTCCGCGTATTATCACTAATATTCAATTTTAATACTATTGTAAAAATCGGCATTTTATGTTTATGGACAATAATATTCTATAAATAGATACACATGCAGTCAACATAATTTATTTTATTAATTAAAAAATGTTATGCCTCGAATTGGGCTCGACCCCGCGATCTTCTGTTTGTCAGGCAAGTACTTTACCTCTAGCCTAAACCCAATTTAAATATGTTTTTTTTTTCAATTTCAACCTTGAATGTTTATACAACAGAAACTCAGTTGCAAATCTCAATATTTTATTAGAGTTATCAAAACTATAAAAAATTTTATATTATTTTAAAATTATTTTATTAATACAATATTCTTATGTCGCGAACTGGGCTCAAACCGGCGACCTCCTGCTTGTCATTCAATTACTTTACCTCTAGCCTAAATCCAATTGCAATTTATATTTTCCAATTTCAACCTTGAATGTTTTTTGTTTCAAATTTAAATATGTATGTCTAAAAATAGATTTGTAAGTACAACAGAAATTCGGTTACTGATCTCAATATTTTATTAGAGTTAAAAAAACTTTTTATTATTTTTAAACTGGTAACGAGTACTATTATTTTAGATAGAGTGATTGTGTTTTTTGCAGCCGAAAATAATATTCGATTTTATCTACAAATATTTTATTCAAGGGATAAAATCTCCAAAAAGTGGTTAGCTGTTGGTATTAAAGGTAATGTAGACGATAATATTTTTTCACCAATACTTGAATACACCAATATTTTGAATTATGTGACTGTGTTTTTGGTAATTTTATATATTCTGATGATGAATTTTAAGTACTTACAATTAAAATTACAGAATAATGATTAAATTTTGTTGATTACAATAGAATTCCAACCAATTTATTCTCTGTGTGTAAACTTTCGTTCAATGAAACTATATCATAAATATGACGAAACTTTTTCCCCCGAGCGTTGAGTTATGGTAAAACTCAATTTTCTGTTAGTAACCAAAGCCGTTAAAGAAGTTTTCAGTGTAAACTTTTAAAGCAGACACTAGACAGTCTATAAAAAAATTTTAGTAGTTATTTTATATTTTTTTTTTTTACTTTTGCTGGCTGGCTGGCATTACAGCAGACATCAATGTTTTGCCGTTTTACAGTTTTTTTTTTCCTTTTACAACATATTTTTCATGACCATTTTCTTGGTGTCTACTCTTATACGAGTACATTTAATGGAATACAACTGTTTTTTTTTTTTTTTTTTTTTTTTGTATTTCCTTTGATTCACTTACAATTTTCCATTTAACAACAAAATCATGTTGAACACTTTTGTTGTGTTTAAATTGTAAAACTTTTTATGCATTAACGTTTTTTCAGTTACAACGAATTTAAGTTTTTTTTCGTTGTTATCGAAACTGTCAATTGCAATATGGGTTTATTTCGCGAGGGTTTGTAATATTTTATATGTTGGTCTTTTATTTTTTAATGTGACACAAACATGTTATAAATCTTGAAAATTATAAGTTGTGTTTCGCTGTTTTATGACAATAATAAGAAATGACACTTTAAAAGCTAATGGCATACATTGACATCTGTATCCAAAGACAATGACAAAGACTTTTAAACTTTGGGTTTAAAACAAGTTTTGGCATATTTAGAATTAAGACTGGACAAGCTCAATTTAAAGATTTAATTAAAAATTAATTTTCTTGTCCGAACTTTTTCTGAAAATAAAACAAGTGATTAGTTATGAAATGATCCTTGATTGGGCGCCAAATTTGTGTCGTTACTTTATAGTAGACAATGTATAAAATCAAGTTATAACTAAATCCTTTCTCAGCCTTAGCAATACATATAAATATTACCTCAACTAACATTGTGTTGCCATAATAAAGAAATTCGGTCACAACAACCAAACCATTCAATATATTTTTGCTTCAACTTTTTCCTTGTATAAACCAATTTATTTACATGATATTGTAGGTCTTTGTATTTTCTCTTCTTTGTTTTCGCGCTATGGGCTTCATTCTGATATTGGTTACTCTTTAAATTGATGTTTCAGGAAGACCTGATATTGAACCAGAGATACATATTTCGTAGCCGCAAGGGGAATACTGATATATTGGGCTCTGCTATAAATAGGGATTTATTGGTTATGCCTTCGGACGGAATTACAATTTGGTATTTAATTCCAGGTTCATATGAGCTCAAGGTGGACTGTCGTTGTCCAAGTTAATATTCTGATGATTCGTGTATATCTTCTGGGTAAGAATTACTGCGCCTACATCGAGAAAACAGACTCGGTCATAGCAACCATATTTGTAGCCATTCAATGGTGCGCTTGTAGCTTCCGAATTTGTTTGTAGTTATCACAGAATTTCTGTTTAGGGTATCGAAATTCTATTGTCGTGTCAAAATATCTATTGTTTTAATCGAATGATTCTTACACAACCGATTCGATCGCAGCTACTCAAACATTATACTGGTAACAAATACAGTGACAACGACCGAGCCTGTTTTCTGGTTGAATGGGAAGTTTACTAACCCTTTTTCAAATAAAAATCCAGCCTAATAGCTTGTGATAGGATTATTATTTGTAATGGCCTCAGCCTTCATATCCATCTTTATGGATATCAAGGCTTCGTTTTAGGTACTATCAACATGCACGACATTCTATGGAATCGTTCATGAGTGTGTCTATGCTTTGCGCCTTCAGACTGAGTGCAATATTTTCACTGTCAACTGGAATAAGGGAGATCAATGTCCATAATTTTCATTAATAAGCAAATGAATTAGCTAAAACTAATTCATCGCTATCACTGGCGGCTTCAGAGTCTTTATGTGGTGTAGACTGGTTTGATTTAAAGACTCTGGCTGTTAAATGTCAGATACCTTGGGAAATAGGCTGATGGGATCGCACCGAAGTCTGTGAAGGCTCTTGTAAACGTCTGCTCCTGTGGCCGCACACTGGACCTTGCTGGAAGTGACATTAGGCCTGTGAGTTTTCAACTTTACACTGGGTTGAGACACCATATATTTAGGCTCAACATGATCGCTTTTCCTTTGTATCGTTGGTGTCTTGAGGAAAACAAGGCCTGCGCAAATTTCCATGTTCGATCTTAAACGAGTATGTTGGATAAAACATCACATCATTGTGTAGAGTCTCTGAGAGGAAAAACTCCTGTTAAGAAGACACATTTTTAAGCAAAAATCTAAATGGATGATTCGGAAATAATTGGAAGGGCTAGGCAGGGTTTCTAGAGCTGCAACCTCACTATTAGAAAATGTTTTGCCTCCCGGATCAATAATAACGTCTTTTAGGCGAAGAATGTGGTGTAATGTTGTAAGAATGCGGGTTTGATTCTTAACGACGATTGCAGCAATTTCAACAAAAATAATATCTATCCTTTTGGTATTCCCATAGCACTTAACCCAAACGTAGTAAATTACAATTCGCCAACTCTCCATTATATGGAGCGCAACAACTGTTCTGAAATTTAACATCCTGTGTTGCCATATTTCAAGCTCTGTATCTTTCAACACTATTAACATCTCCTCTATCTGCTTTACAAAGAAAGCAACGCTTAAATTAATACACACAGAGAAAAAATTTGCCGTTTGCGAACTGAAATTCGGTTACTCCAACTCAAATTCGGTTACAACTACAAAAATTGGTTGGTAAAATTTAATATTGGTTTTCACAACAAAGTTCGATTAATGAAACTGAATTTTAGTTGCAACACCCAAAATATGTAGAAATTAAATTTGAATATGGTTGTACTAACCGAATTTATGGGTTGTTACCACCAAACTACACTTTTCAATTCGGTTTGAACTTTATTTATCTGTGTGACACACACTATAAACGTTGCTTCTCTTAAAAAGAGGGGAAAGATAGTAGGTATTCTTACCGGGCATTTAAGGCTGAAGACATACATATTTGGAATAAGACGTGTGCATAGAATACTTTCTCTGATACTGCCCAGCCTTTGCAAGGATTAGCTTGACAATATTCCAAATTGGGGTTAACTCAGCGAAATGGTCTGGGGGGACTAAGGAATTTCGTCAACAAGACGGAGTTCCTGTGTATTCCCAATTTTTTCTTCTTGAGGGTGAAGATCACCTTTAATTATTTCTGTTTCCTCCTTTTCAACCTAACCTTATCTAGCATATCTTTCATATCTGGGGTATAATACACCCCAATAGTGAGAAATGCGTGTAACACAAAATAAATGTGAGGCCAGAAGGTTAAATTCTTACTAAAATTTTAATCTCATAGTATGTTTATGAAAGCGTTCTAACTTTTCTTTGAAAAATATTCCTAAACACTTGATTTTTAAAAATTCCGCTTATAGGTAGTATTTATTGTTTGACACATAGTTAACCATTGTCCATTAATTGTAAGTCATAGGAAAATAAATACTAAACCAAGGCTATTTAAAAATTTATAATATGGAATAACCCACTCATTATCACTAAGGATAATTGCATGTATCACCTTGAGTAAATTTTGCAAATATATTTTTATGAAAACATAATTCCAAATTCTATTTATGAATTGAACAAAATGTGTTAAACTGAAGTGATTAAGGATTTTCGTAGTGATCAACTATTTATTCAAGGACGTTGTTAAGTGACCTGTTATCCGTAGCATTGAAGATGTCCCAGTTTTGTTTTTTTTTTTGTCAGAATCCAAATCCACTTTTGAAAATAACATTTCGCGTGTGAATCAACCATAATTTTGAAAAATAGTTCTGGTTCGAGACGTTAATAATTATTTTTTTTTTGTCCAAATTATAAAGTTTTTCATATTTAAATTCATTATACCGGAAACCACAATCAGGCGTGCTTCCTGGGGGGGGGGGGGACATGGTATGTTTCCTCCTCCAAAATAATATTTTTGAATACAAAAATGTAAAAAAGATTATAAAATTAATTAAAAATACTCTTAAGTTCCTTCCCCAAAACCCGCGCCTGTCACAATAATTCTCACGAAACTACATGTTATTGAATCATGAATTTCGAAGAGGGTTTAGATCCAATTTTTGTTAAATTTTGGTGTGATCATTCGTACTGATTTGATTACAACATGTGCTGATTTTTGATCACGTGCACTCATGAAATAATCTTGTACTGATTTGTACTGATTTCTTAAAATTTGTACTGATTGCAAAAAATAGATATTCTTTTTAATGAAAAAACTCAAGTTTTGATCCATTTAACTCAAAGTTTTTTTTTATAATCGAAAGCATTCTGAACCAGTTGGAAGTTGTAAACAGATTTCTTGAAATCTGAAAAGATTAATTCGAAAATCTGTGAGCTTTAATATTTAAAATTTTTGGGTTTTCAGAAAAAAAAAATATTCAGGACGAAAAAGGAAAATATTCGTTAGGCTGCATAAGGATTTTGGGTTTAATGCCATCAATTTAATTTCAAGAAATATCTACTAAAAATTAGTTGATTTGTATGCATATTAAATTATTTTTAGAATATTGTTCCCTGAAACCGCGGTTTTCAAATTTGTCGGTTTTTAAAAAACTCTACCTGTTATGGTTGTAAATAGTACAGTTGAAATAATATATTTTTTAAATAGATTGATATACAAGTGTATTAATAAAATTTTACTACTGAAATAATCAATTTCTTATAATAGTTCTTCGAATTTATGGGATTACTAGTAGACATGTCATTAGAAGTATTGAGAGATATTGGTTTTTACACTTGGAATACTATGTAGGTAAAGACCACAGCAAATGTAGTTAAAAACAAATTAAATTTCACTTAAAGAAAGGACAACTTACGTTTCAGTAAATTCAACTAACATTGTCATTTGTTTTTTAATGTTCAAAAAATTAACCACAATTGTAGGAAAAATTAACCACGAATTAGAAAAAATAAACAAACATTTATTTTTGTTATTTTTTTAAATAACAAAAAACTACTGTAAAAAATGAATGTAAAATCATAAAACAGTCATTTGATATGGTTTGTTTTATTAAAGGTTAGTAAAAAATTTAATTTTTTCTACAAATGACTGACATTTCCATTAAAAATAAATAAACTGTATTACAACCCAAACAACTACATATTTTTAGAGCAGAAGTTCCCTGAGTGTATATATCCGAGTTTTATCCAAATCGGCAACTAAGCGATGAGTGGCTTTTTTTAATATAAGACGTGTCATATATGGCACGTCGGAAGAGGTTCTCAGCCGATATCCCAGACGTAGTGATAGAAAACGTAGGATTCTGGGTAGAAACTTCATATCGTCTTCCGATATTTAAAATATTTTGTGTCCATTTGTATATTAAATATTTAGGGAACGCCTATGATGGTCGCTGACGGAGTACCATTTTATCTAATCTATTTTGGTCAATTCCTGGTACTTATATATCTGCTTTGATTAAAACTTATATTTAGTCTACAAATTAAATTAAATTTTACTGATTTGTAACTAACAACTCCGTATCTAATGTAGTGTGTACTCATATTCCAAAAGAAACTAGCAAACACAATCATAAATCTCTGAACTAAAAACTTACATTCTCTTTGATTCCTCTTGGGCTATACAAATAAAAAATACACTGCGTTGCAGAACTATAATTCCAAATGATTTTGCTATTTTTTCTAATATTATAAAATTTTTTTAAAACTTATAACTGTTTTTAAGAGTGTGATAACTCATCTCTTATTGTGTAAAATTTAAGAGATTACTTAATTAATTAAAGAGAAAAATTGTATAATGATATTTTGCAATTGTTTCATAACTATAAATATATAGCGGTAAGCAAAGAAGAATAGCAAATAAAGAAAAGTTTTGTTTTTTGTTTTTTATGCAATTTTAATCAATTTGCAATATAATGCCAAGTGGTTCAAATCTAAGATATTTTGAAAAAAGAGCAAATTTCAGTCTATTTGAAAAGAGTCTTACATTTTCTGGAAACTGCTGTAAAAATAAACCATTAACATGTGGTTGTCACAAATTTCACAAATAATCCGAATGCTTATGGTAAAAATAAAACAGGCGTCCCGAAAAAAAATCTTTCTGATCGGGACTGTCGTAAAATTATTAACTGTGCCAGCAACTCAATTAAGAGTCTCAGTCAGATAATCGATGAATGTATCGCTGTAAATGTGTCCAAATCAACCATAAGTAGGCTCTTGAAGGATTTCCAGAGAATTACTTGCCAAAAGCTGATGTATGTGCCAAGTTTATTACTCCGCCACTAAACTGTTCGACTAATAGGAATTTACAAACCAACTGGATAAAATTAAGTCAATAATCGTTGTAGTTGGTAGTAAAGTTTGAACACAAATTTCTTTTAAAGGTGATTTTTTCTGATGAGAAAAAGTGCAATCTTGATGGTCCAGATAGTTTTACTAGCTATTGAAGAGACCTACACAAGGAACCACGATATTTAAAAAAAAAAAAAAGAATTCGAGGTGGATCTTATATGGTTTGAGGAGCTTTTTTTGTTTCGACGGTATGGTTGATTTGGCAATAGAATGAACTCTTCTGAGTACATTACAGTATTAGAAGAGAAATTGGTGCCATTTATTGAAAATAGCAACGAAGAAGAATTCATATTTCAACAAGACAATGCCTCAGTACATATAAATCGTCAGACGTTGGAATGGCTATCATCAAAAAATATATATGAGTATTGTAATGGTCCGCATGTTCTCCGGATCAAAACCCCATTGACAATATTTGATGTGTATTAACACATCGAGTTTACGCAGAAAATTGTCAATATAAAAGCGTTTTTCGTCTAAAAGAAGCAGTTATTGATGCGTGGAGATCTATAACGGAAGAACTTCGAATAAATCTGGTAGACAGTACGTCTGATCCAATTTTCGAGTTGATTCAAAACAAGGAGGGCTCACTCATTATTAAAATATTTTTTTTTTTAAATTTTGATATATCAAGTAAAGTGTATTTATTGGTTTTACATTTATGCCGGTTAAGTTCTTCTACTTTTTTTTACACATACGAAATTTAGTTAAATTAATGTGAAATTATAGTTATGCAACGCAGTGTATACGTATTTACAACATTCGTATAAATATGTAATACGTTTTATGAGTGTTGTAGTTGTTTTTATATTCTTTGGGTTTGAGTTTTAAAGCTTTTGTAAAAGATTAAAATTTATTTATTTATTAATTAAATATTTTCTAGACAGGTACTTTATGTCTGTTTGAATGTGTAAATTGATATTCCTCCTTCTTGTGCCTTCTGTACGGTTCAGTTCAGTTCAGTTCTCCTTATCTTTTATTTGTCAGTCAGTGTATGTAGGTAATCGGAGATTTTTTCTTGTAGTTTTTGTTCATTTCTTTTAAAAACAGGGTCATTTGCATATTTATTCTTAAGTATATTTTGTATGTTTTTAAAATCTAAACATATTTTTGTTATTTGTTCGGAGTTCTCAAGAAACATCTTGTAGTTTATGGTGTATTTCTTTTAAATATGTCCATATGGATTACAATATAATTATGTCTTTTACATATTTTTAAGACTGACATAAGTAAGATAAGAGGTTTTAATTAACTCTTTTTTAAGGGGAGTTTTTAAATCTGTTATCGATTGTGATGAAATGTGATATAAACGAACTAAAAGTACCGGATTTCTTGTACCCTCCACAATCTGTAATGAAGGTTTATATATATACGTTTTTCATTCCGTTTGTTACATGCCCAAGTGTAGTTGTGAGACCCCGTCTTTCTGTTGAAATCGCGATCACAATACGAGAACTCAGTTTTACTTGTATTAACGAATATCTTCGTTAGAAGTTTGCTATTGAAAATGAGCAAAATCTGTACAGCGGTTAAAAAGTTGTGGGGGAAAATGTGAAGGTACCTCTGATGTTCCCATACAAGTTTGGGTAAACTATGAAAACACTCCAATTTCATAGTAGTTTATAAAATATTATATCCTGCACCAGACGCTTAGAGGTGACTAATGTTTTAAATTCACTTTCATTTTTTTTCACCACAAAAATTATTTTTACATCCAAAAAGTTAATGTTTTTCATCTGATTATGTCCCAGTAAAAAAGGCTGCTTATATGCAAGGGAGTAAAGGGAGTAAGCCCCAAAGAATTCCTTACAAACCTGCTTACATATGCCATGATTTTTATATGGAGAATTCCCACTTGGAAGCATTCCTTTTGGGCATAATAAGCGCGGATTTTAGCGCTTACAAAAAGCTGTGATTCCATGGCTTTCAGTAGAATCATATTTCATGTCTACATTATTACAATTAAAATTAATAATATGAATATACATAATTTATTTTACATAAAATTCTACAGATATTATTTTTTTTTGTTAAAATTTCTGACATATAACATAATCATTTTAGTTTTTTTACCGCTCCACATGCTAGCTCTTCAGAAACAGTTAAAAGACTAATTATTTTTTATTACATACTAAAAAACAGCAAACACAATCGGAAATCACTCGGGAAATTTTTTACAGATCGTTTATAATCCACGATATGAAACTTTCTGCATTACAACCTGCATCCTTATAAGGGATTAAGGTAAGCTGCTTACAATCTGCATTCTTGTTAGGGAAACAGTAAGCTCAAAATTTTTGTTTGTTTATTTTTATACGAAAATTATTCGTTTCTTTTGCTGCTTCTCATTATCATGTAATAGTAAGCACTTATATCAGCGCATTTGTTTTATCCTGCTTCTAAAGACGCGAAAAAATTTTACTGGGGTTTTATCATTGAAGTCCAAAATATGTATTTTTGTTTTTTTCAAGTTTTTGATTTAAAATTTGTATGAAATTTGACAGTAGAAAATCTAAAAAAACTAAAATACATATTTTCTGAAAATTTTTCTGAAAATTTTTTAATTGTATTCATTAATTAATAATTTATTTATTAATTAATAATCATATAATTACAAATTATATACTATTACCCTAACCGAGCATTAGCTACTATGGCCTTCGGCTCGTTGTAGCGAAAACAGACCAATGCCTCTGGTGGGAATCGAACCCACGATCCCCGCACTGATAAGCCAGCACTCTACTAACTAGCCTACCGGGGCGCACACACAAAAGTTATTTTTAAGGGCTATCTTATAATGTAAATGACACGTTATTTCACATTCATATTTTTAAATTAAGATATAGAGATTTTGAGGATATCGATTTTTTTTAAACAACAATCGTAACTTCCATGATTTAAATGATATTCTTTAAACAAGGATTTCATTGTATGTTTTTCCTGGGATTTCAAACGTTCCTTCTCAATCCATACAATACAATAAATTTTAATCAAAACTTTAAAAGTCAATACCATACCTTTCCTTTCATACTTAAAACAAAAGTAAAAAAAATGACATGTGCGTTTGAGTTTTATTTTGGAATTCATAAAGATGCATAGTAAGTACTTGGTAGTACCATCTATACAAACTACCCTTTTAGAAGAAAACGAACAAATGAATACCTGCAACAAAATGTCACGTTTATAGTTGATGCTACATATTGCGTTACTAAGCATGCAAGCATGCATGACTACAACAACATAAAAATCTCTTTTGAAATTTAACGTAGCAACGAAACTTAAACGTACGTATGGAATTATACGTAGAACAGCACGAGAGGATTAACGAAAAAGCAGCATGTTGTTATTATTATTGAATTGAATTGTTGTTTTTTTTTTCATTTGAAAGTTCTACTATATTAACACTGTGGTTGAAAAGTATTTTTTTGATGAAAATGTACGCAATATATGGTCGATTTTTGCTACACACATCCTCACAGATCTGTCAGAAAGATCGGAAAATTGTTCAAATACCCATTTCCGAAAGTTTTCCCTGTTTTTCTAACCAGTGGGCCCCTTAATTAGATTATACGAAATTCGTAAGTTCCCTTTAGTCATCTGTAGTAGGTTCTCTCCACAGGATTAAGTTGAAAACTGAACTTTCGAATTGCTAGGAGATGGACGGAGCTCATTCTTTTCCTGAAAATGCATCAATAATATTTTAATACATCGTTCTCCAGATTAAGAAATCATAATGGGGCACTAATGTCAAAGTTGATATCAGAAGAGAATTTCCTTAAGAAGGTGTTATTCCTCAACGCGTTGAGGCAATGATCTTACCCGAACTGTTGCCAAAAGCCATCTTGATATACACTTCCTTAGTGGTCATGTACGATAGCAACAACAGGATCTTCTACTACGAAACCCATTGTCACAGCAGGAAAAGCCATTTCATCCAGGACAAATCTAAAGAAATTCTGACACAAAAACTTAGGTTCAAAACTCACATTCCATCTGAAAAAACTCTCAGATTCCATCTGAAAAAACTCGGCCAGAAACGAAGTTCCAAAGACAAAATCTGCCACAACAACTGCCGTTTAAAACTGAAAGTCAGATAATTCCACCTGGCTGGAAAGATTTCGAATAATTACTGAGTCAAAGTTTTCTCCCCAATTCGGAACTTAAAAAAACATATAATTTCTTGGACTTGAAGTGGAGTCCAAGTTATTGAGCGAAATTTTTATATACTGCTATAACTTAGGCTGTAAATGCGTTTATGAAAACCAAATTAGGCCACTCTGTTTTTATTTAAGAGAAGAAACACTCTTTCATAAATGTTTTCTTTTCTTTGGAAAGGGGGTAGAGAATAGATGAAAGGTTGGGAAAGATAAATGGCTTTAAATATATCATCATAGTAATTGCACGAGTTTCTTAGAAAAGTTGTTGTGAGCCATCTAATGTAAATTTGGCGATTTGTTTGTAGCCCTCTTATGTTATCTTAGGAAGGAACTCACTTACATTCCTTGGTGTAATTTCGGAACAGAGGTTATTAATAGTTATTTATAGTTTCTTTAAATCCCCAGATTCCTATGATGTTTATTCTAATCCTAAAGGGTTGACCCATAGCTGGGCTTTAAGCATTTGAATATCGGATCGCTTCATCTAGGATTGTGAGGTAGCGTAAGCGAAGGCTTACAGAGAACAGCGTCTGTGTTCAAATTGTTAAATCCTCGGGAAACATTGGCTTAGTTTCATCTGAACTCTAAAAAAACTACTTTATAATGAGATCGTCAAACCGAACTACCTCTGCTTTCTCATCGCTTCTGTCAAGATTGTTCAAGCGCAGAACTCTTCTCATTTAGAGATGGTGAATCTGAAACTACTGTAAGGGACAAATTGTTTTGACATTACCGACAAGAATTTGTCAAGATAACTTTATAGTTACATGCTGGCTCCAGAAATGAATATAAAAGGAAATTTCATTCGCCTCAGTGTACAAAAAACCACAAACTCATGCCAATATACATCATGGCGTATGAAATTTCCCTGTATATTAACTGCTGGAGCCGCGCATGGGATAAGGACACAACATAGCAGCACTATGGATAGTACCAGAGAAACTGCTTTTTGAATAGTAACGTCCTGTTTATGGAAACTGTCAACGGATAATTATTTCAGGTTAAATATTAACACTAACACGGCAGGTATTCCAATTGTCAGCTATAAATTTCGATGAAATTTAAATATATTATATCGAAGACAAAATAAACAAACATGCGGGCCTATCTCACATATTAGGGAAAAAATTGGGAATAGGATAGAAAATAGTTTTTTCATGGTTCCTCAGAATAATTCTAGGCACATTGGATATCAAACGCAAGATATTTGAGAAAATAATATTCAGTTATTAAAACAATTGTGAGATACAAAAATTTCGAAGAATATTAAATACTAGTTTTAACGCCTTATATTAAAGATTGGGAAGCTTAACATGTATAAATGGGTATTCGTGTTGTGCCTTATAAGATATTTAAGACAGAGTCTCCTTTATTTTTCTCTTTTGGTCTAAATATAGATTATATCAAATGGCACTATGTATGTAGCATGGCCAGCATTTTCCTAAAGATTGAAGCTACCAATTAAAACAGTTATCCTTTTGGGTAAATTATTTCAAATCCCGGAAGACAAAAGAAAGCGGTACATTCGTAGGTAACAGGATACGACGTGACATCAGACATCAACTTTCAAAACCTACACTCACATAACAAATTTTGTTGTGTCAACTGATTTGTTTCCAACTTATAAATTCGGTTGTCAGAATTGAATTCGGTTGGTGCAACCGATTTGGAGGTTGTGGGAATCGAAGTCGTCCACAAAAACGATAGTTTAAAATCTCCCAAAATGTTTTATAGTAAAACTGCGGATTCTTTCCCCTTACTGAAAATTTGCAATAAAGATTCGAGCCAGGTTGAAAATTTATTGGCGTTTTTTGGATAAATAAAACATAAAAAAAAAAATAAAAACTCTCATTTACAAACTTTACCGCGTTTTGTGGGTGAACTTTTTTGACAACTACGGTAAAGTAATACCAGTTTTTAAAATAATTTTTAATGGCCTATTCAGCTATGCTAGGGCCATTTTGATATATGTAAAAGAATGTAAAAAAGTTACGTCAATTAGTATCCGATTGACTCCTCTTGTGTCGATGTCACCTGTGATCACAGTGTCCAATTATGTATTCTGTCAGGATCCTTCAATCACTCCTGCGTAAGGATAAAACTATGTCGCATCTAACGCACATTGTACAATGAGCTTAATCTCTTAGCCTGACATTGGACACCGAGTAATTTCGTTGCATTTATGACTCTCTTGACAGGAATCCATCACACGTTCAGATCACACCTCGTAGGCCATTATAGCCTTAGGAGCCGCCTGAGTGTAAGAAAGATTGTAGATGCGAGATCTTACTGTGCCCCTATGTACGCATAATGGTGAAAATCTCCCATTGATAAATGGAAGGATATTTTTCAGCTGCGAGCAACGCTTTAAACACACACTTGAAACCCCCGCTCCTGTTCAAAGAATCTAATGAAAATCCATTCCGGTGACCTCCCATCTGCCATCCTGATGTACCACCCTCTAAGGTCCCTAATGCCCCAATGGTGGAATGCCCAGCAAATCACCGATTGCATCCGTCGGGCACATTCTGCTGGCACCCGTTATGTCAATACTGCCAATCTAACTTCTCTTTCTTTTTTACTTTTTCTTTCCAGGGTATGATACAATATACAATTTATAGTCTGGGGTCCTAGAGTTTCTCTTTTGTGCTCATCCCACATATCCCCAACTCAAGACCAATAGCCAACATTAAAATACAATTACTAATGGAACATAGTGTAGTTGCCTACTACGAGTAGTAGTTAAGCGTAAGTAGAAGTAGTATATTTTACGTTTAAATTTATAAATGCCGGGTTTATATGATCTTTTTTTATATTTTACTGCTGTTGTTATTGTAGTATTTTATAGACCATTCTTAACATTTTACGAACTGACAGCGGCAGCCAGTGTTGATGTTTTTCAAAAAACAAAAAAAAAAAAAGTACACATACAATTAAAGTAAAGTTTCCAAAAAAAAAAAAAACAAAAACGAAAAAGATATTGCTGGAAAGATTAGACATTCTCCAACGTCGTCAGCATCATCAACAGCAAGTATAGTTATAATGCCAAGGCAACAAAAAAAAAGTGAAGACGTCGAAAAGAAAAAAGTTGTGGTTAAAACATTAAAGCCAAAATTCAAAAAAGAGCCAACAGACACACAAAAAGCAACATATCATCATCTTCATCATCCCATCCCAAACGACCAACCAAGTAACTTAATAGTCAGTCAGGCAGTCAGTTTATACACAAAAAAAAAGAAAACAGGCTGAGCAGCCTGCTTATACAGAATCATTAAATAAAATCTTTCATTTATTTTAGTTAACCATCCTTGTGTCCGTAAAGAATTTAAGAAAATTGCTATAAAAAAAAACAAAAGATTTTTATTATAGACAATGATTTTGTCGAAAAATTTAAAGTTTTTTTGTTTTCGTTTTGGACAGGGGATATTCAACCTTAGGGGAATTATTGCAACAATATTAACATTAATACCAGTTTTTTATTTTGAACATGTTTTTCAATAGAATAATCTATTGACAGAGATAAAAACAGAAACAATATTTGAAAATCCCTTAAAATAAATTCATTGTTAAGAATTTAAATAATTTTATTTTCACTTCAAAAAAAACGTTTTCCTAGTACATAAAACTTAGTTAACTTTAAATTGATTTTTTTATGTGTTTTTTTTACACATAAAAATAACTTTTTGACAAATAGAAATAAAACAGGATTTTGTCATAAGAAGAAATATAAATAGTTGTCAAGGTTTCCATATAAAATATAAGTTACAAACATTTGGTACACGCTAAAAAAAAAAAAACCCCCTAATGGAAATATAAGGTGGCGCAAAAGTAATCCTCCTATCAGAAAATGCTATAAATTTTGCGATTGGCCCCTAATGTCAGTTCTGTTTTGACATTTGTGTAGTAAACACATGCGAAATACACGTTGATAAACAATGTTACGCTACACTACTCCAGAACGCGGAATATTGGTGACTATTTATTTGAAGAATAATCGGTCGGTGACTTTGGCACAACGTGAATTTCGTCGCAGATTTCCTGGCCGTCCAACGCCTACTGGTGAAACACTGCGACGTTTAGCCGCTCGCCTTGAAGAGACTGGAACAAGACGAGATGCTGCCAGGCGTGGCAGACCCCGGAGTAGCCGTTCTGCAGAGAATATTGCTGCTGTAGCCGAGAATGTCATGGAAGCGCCGTCGACATCGACCAGACGACGTGACACGCAAATGGGTATCAGTCGACGGTCTTTACAGGGAATTTTGGAACAAGATTTGAAGATGTTTCCGTACAAAGTCCAGACGGTGCATCAGCTGTTAGCTGCTGACCGCCAATCGCGTGTAACATACGCTCAAGCCATCCTTAATCACCACCAAGAGGAAGATGATTTTTCATCAAAAATAATCATGAGTGATGAGGCCCATTTCCATCTTAGCGGGTACGTAAATAATCAAAATTTACGCTTCTGGGGCACTGAAAATCCGCGTGTAACCCACGAAGAGCCATTACACCCGCTTAAAGTCACTGTATGGTGTGCTGTTTTCGCTGGAGGAGTCATCGGACCTTTTTTCTTCGAAGACGTCGCGGGCCAAACGGTTACTGTGAATGGTGAGTGCTACAGAGCAATGATCAACGAGTTCTTTTTGCCGCAACTTGATGAATTGGGATTGGAAAACATGTGGTTCCAACAGGACGGTGCAACGGCACACACTGCACGTGCCACAACCGATATGCTGAAAAATGCATTTCCCGGGCGCCTAATCTCCCGTTTTGGCGATTTGCACTGGTCAGCAAGATTTTACCGCTCCAGACTTCTTTTTGTGGGGCTTTATGAAGTCGCGGGTTTATGTCAACAAGCCTCAGACTCTTGCAGCTCTTAAAGACAATATCCGTCAAGAATGTGAGGACCTATCGCCGGAAGTTTTGGCCAAAGTGATGGAAAATGCCATAAAAAGGGCTCAAATGACAATCAACTGTGGCGGCGGCCATTTACATGACATCATATTCTCGACTTGATGTAAAAAAAATTAAAATACCAAATAAAAATAATCCACAAGAAGAATCAAAGTTTTTCATTTTTTTTTTAAATTACAGCCAAAAAACATCGGAAGGTTATTTTTGCGCCACCTTGTATAAATGTTTGGCAAACATTTCCGTTTCCCACACACAGAGAAATAAAGTGCCAACCGAATTACAAAGTTTATATTAATGGTAACAACTTATAAATTCAGTTAGTACAACGATATTTTCATTAGATTTCTGAATATTTTGGGTGTTACAAATAAAATTCAGTTGAAGTAAACGAATATTGTTGTGAAAACTAATGTTAAGTTGTGCCAACCGCCTGAAATTCGTAATAACCGCATTTGAGTCGTAGAAACTGAATAACTATTGACACCTGTATTTTATTATAGATATTCAAATGCTTGATATAATTTTTATTAAAAATAAAAATTATGTTTTTTTCGACCTTTAATTGTGCAATGAAAATTAAAATTATTCAAGTTCGAAATGTTATTACGACTATTTGATGGTTATATGGGCTGCTTTGCATTCTGCTATATATATTAGAGCGACTCACCAAAAAAAGTGCTCGATGTACCCTCCTAAAAATGAACCTTGCACTTTTCTAAGATGACATTTAAAATATTTCGGCTCCAGCTTTGAATTCTCGTGAGCTGGACCATTTTGAAAATGGGTCTTTTTTTGCATGTTTTGTTAATTTGAGAATCTGTTTCCTTACCAACATATACAATATGGTATGGGTATCATAAGAAATGTTTTTTTAAGGTGCGTCCAACTGTATATACAATTTGTCCAAGGACGATCATCCATGTCCTTTTTTTAAGGATATTCTGTAAAAAAAACGGTTTTTTGCATTTTGTTGTTCGGGGTTGTTTGTAATAAAAATGCCAAATTAACATATTTTAATCTTTAGTCGATTTAACTAATTACGGGTTTCAGCTTTTTTTGAAATTTGTGCTAGTTCGCGTTTTGACAAAAATGCAATGGGATGGTGACTCTTCGTTTTAAATAAGGCAATATGGGTATCAAATTTTTTCTTTTGCCTAGTACATCATCTTTGTATGTAAATAATTTAGTTTTTTGCAAATTAGATGCATTTTACACGGTGCTCTGGAATATATATAAATGCAATTTTGTGGTAACTCTAATATGATAGCGGATTTAGTTTCTAGATCATGTATGGATGAAAATGGGACTAAAGAAAGAAAAAAAAAAAATGATCCACGACTTTTTAGCGGCATATTCTTTTTTAATTTGCGAAATCTAAATTATTTACATACAAAGATGATGTAATTGGGAAAAGAAAAAATTTGATACCCATATTGCCCTATTTAAAACGAAGACTTACCACCCCATTGCATATTTGTCAAAACGCGAACTAGTACAAATTTCAAAAAAAGTTGAGACCCGTATTTAATTAAATCGACTAAAGATTAACATATGTTAATTTGGCATTTTTATTACAAACAATCCCGAACAAAAAATTCAAAAGCCGTTTTTTTTTACAGAATATCCTTAAAAAAGGATATGGATGATCGTCCTTGTACAAATTGTATATACAGTTGGACGCACCTTAAAAAAACCTTTCTTATGATACCCATATTGTATATGTTGGTAAGGAAACAGATTCTCAAATTAACAAAACATTCAAAATGGTCCAGCTCACGAGAGGTCAAAGCTAGGGCCGAAATATTTGAGATGTCATCATAAAAAATACCAACGTTCATTTTGAGGGGGGTACACCTTGCACGAATTTCGCTTCCATACAACTTGAGTTGCTCTAATATATATATATTCAAATGTTATTGCGATTATTTGCCCGTTATATGGGCTGATTTGCATGTCACTGTATATATGCAGATATTATTACGACTATTTGATCATTATATAGGCTGATTAGCATATTACTTTGTATTTTTATTTTTTTTTTTTTTAAAGAGAAGCAACACTCAGGAAACTCTTCATAGTTATTAATGTGTTGCTTTCTTTAAAAAGGGGATACTGGAGAGATGAAAGGTGGGGAAAGATGAAGGGCATCAAACATGGCCACACTGTAACTGCGCGAGATGATAAGTCTTCGAGCAGTTGTTGCTCGCCATCTGATAGAGAGTTGGTGAACTTATAGAAGCTTTTTGATTCATAGCCCAGATTCATTATTTTACTTCGGTGGGGTTAAATGCTATTGAAACAACGAAGTCGGGCGCTGCGATACATATAAGGGATACACATTAGGCCGGGTCGATTTGTATGGAGGCAAAAAAATCGCTCAACGTTAAAGGAAAATCGTATTCTAGGGATCAAAATAAGAAACTTTGCCGAAGGAACCATACCTCTAAAACGAAGTCTGATGTCCCGACTTTTGACCCGTAGGGTCAAATTTTGAAAAAGCCCACTTTGATATTTCAGAAAGTAGGAGGAATCTCTCCAAGATTATGGGAGATACTTCATCTCCGGGAGACGCGCTAGCAGATTATTGCATAAATCATCATTCTAGGGGTTAAAATTTAAGTTAAAAGAGGGCCTTTTTAGCGGTGTTTTTTTTTAGCAAAATGTACAAATCTCGGGATAGAAATATTTCAGAAAGTAGGAGGAGTCTTTCCAAGATTAGGGTCTCTATTTCTTCTCCGGAAGAAATAGAGTATAAATATATTCGATTGGGTTGGATTCGATTGGGGCACTCTAAATGGGTCAAAGTAAGATTTTTCAAAATTTCACCCTACGGGTCAAAAGTCGGGACATCAGAATTCGTTTTAGAGGTATGGTTCCTTCGGCAAAGTTTCTTATTTTGATCCCTATAATACGATTTACCTTGAACGTTGAGCGATTTTTAAATCGACCCGCCCTAATACACATTTATATATTATTTTTCTAAATTGATATTGCCGTCACCGGGAATGGAACCCGCGACCATCTGTGTAATAGTCCAACCATTACACCACAACGCCAACAACGCCAACAATACAAACTTACAGTTTACTAATACATTTCACATTTTATTATAGCAACTTACAATTGACGTTTTCTTAATGTGTGGTGATAACTTCTGATTTACCCAAATATTTTCTATAAAAACTTTGATATTTGACAACATTAATCTTTAAATGGTGTAAAGTTAACAGTTTTAAATTAGTCACATGTACTTCTCATATCTAAATATCCTTTGAAGGGACTTTATCAGCATTCAAGTCCTATTTTTATTTGTGGTGTGTGTTTGAAATAACCTCTTTTTAAGGTTTTCTTTATGTTTACTTGATTTTCTTAAAATCTTTGTCTGTTTTTACAGAAATTTTCTAAAAAAAAAAAAAGTTACTTTTTATGTAGCAAAAAATCAAATAATAAAACTTAAGCAAAGATTCAAATTTAGCTAAAGTTTTTTATATTACAAACACTCCTTGTGACACAGCACGAAAAATAAACTTCTAATCCTGTAATCAAAGATCTCTCTTTTATAAAACTTTTAGGAAAACAACTTTTTTTAAGAACAAAATTTTTATATAGTTATATAACAAAGAAAATAATACCAGGCAAAAAAAAACTTTTTCACCATAAATTACAACGGACAGACGCAAGGTGGCAATAATCACATTACAAAAAGTATGAAATATAACTTTATAACACATCTTAAGGGTGGAGTAGACAAGTAGAGTTAACAACAATA
This sequence comes from Delia radicum, assembly GCA_021234595.1. Taxonomy (NCBI): domain Eukaryota; kingdom Metazoa; phylum Arthropoda; class Insecta; order Diptera; family Anthomyiidae; genus Delia; species Delia radicum. The sequence continues at coordinate 19,537,631 of CM037851.1, forward strand.
ACAAAAAATCGAACTAAAAATGAATTTCTTATTAACATGAAAAATGACTCAACTTAAAAAATTCTTCCTGACTCTTTATACCAAATATTAGATGCTCTGTGAACAGATATGGACGAAATGGTACAAAGGTACGGAATACTTTTTGAAAACTTAAAAAAATATTAATGGTTATATAGAAAAACTAACTCATATAAACAACCCGATGAAACAAGTTCCGATATAGGTATACACTGCGTTACAAAACTACAATTACACAGTAATTTCACTAAAATTCGTAAGTTAAAAAAGAAGTAGAAGAGTTTAACCGGCATAAATGTAAAACTAATAGAAAATTAATAAAATTTAACATAAAAACAATTCATTTATTTTTTATGTTACTATTTAAAAACTAATAACAAAAGAAATTAGTGCTTCATAACTATAAAACCGCTTACTATATCAAAATTTACAAAAATTTAAGAAAAATATTTTAAAGCAGCAGTTTTAATAATGTGTAAGGCCTCCTTGTTTTGAATCAACTCGAAAATTCGATCGGACATACTGTCTACCAGATTTATTCGAAGTTCCTCCATTATAGATACGCACGCATCAATAAGAGCTTTTTTTGACATGAAAACCACTTTCATATTGACGATTTTCTGCGTAAACTCGACGGGTTAATTAGTACTCCCCAAATATTCTCAATGGGGTGTTGATCCGGAGCACATGCGGGCCATTGCAATATTATTATATATTTTGATGATAGCCATTCCATCGTCAGGTGACTTATATGTACTGAGGCATGTTGGAACATGAATTCTTCTTCGTTGTTATTTTCAATAAATGGCACCAATTTCTCCTCTAATACTGTAATGTACTTGGAAAAATTTATTCTGGTGTTTGAAAATGCCATATAAACCATACCATCGCAAAAAAAGCGCCATAAACAATTAACGATCTGCCTCCGAAATTTCATTATGAGAGATATCGTGGTTCCTTGTAGGTCTATCCATGAGCTGTTAAAACCATCTGGACCATCAAGATTGAACTTTTTCTCATCAGCAAGAATCACCTTTAAAAGAAAGTTATGTTTACCCTACTAAAAAGGTTTAGATATGACCAGATATGATATATTTGTATAAACTTTTAGATATAATTTTATATCTTGTTAGATATGTTTAAATATGAATATATATAAGGTTATATATAAATATATATGGAGTTATATATAAATATGTATGGACTCAGATATAATTGGATAGACTAAAATTTCAGATATAATTATATATGGTCATATATGATCATATAAAACCTTTTTTACAACGGTAAACATTCCTACCAACAACACCGATTATTGACTTACTTTTCTCCAGTTGGTTTGTAAATTCCTTTTAGCGACTTCAAAACGAGCAGTTTTGTGTGGGTTAAAAATGTCACAGTTTTCTTTTTTTCATTTTGTTTTCCCACAGTTGTTCCAAAGAAACTACAAAAATGGATATCAAAGGTATTTTAAAGATCTACACTAAAAAGTTTTACATTACTACATGGTTGTTGTTTATGCAGTAATCCGTAGTTGTTGTTTTTATAGTTGTTTATAATGTTTTTGTAATAATGCAAAACAAGTATTTTGACAGTTATTTTAAAAACAGCACTGAATCAAATTGCTGTAGTTTTGTAACAGTTTTATGAAGCAGTTATTTTAGTATTTCAATAAACAACCTCCAAAACTGTAATTTTGCCGCAAACAGTTATATATATAATGTCCTATGGTTCCTTAAGAGGAACAAAGGGCCGCAAACAGTTAATTTTTGTTATTTATTTAAAAATAGAAGATAATGTCGAGTTTTTAAAAATTCTCGTTTAGTTTCTATTTGTCATTTTTGTTATGCTCATAGTTTACAAATAATAATTAGAAAATTTTATTGCATCTCCAGTTAAAACTTTAGTATAGTGCTGGTAAATTTGGTTACTTTTCAATACTCGATACTAATTAATACTATTAATTTAAATACTCTATACTACTCGATACTTTTAATGGTTTTTAAATTTAAAATTCTCTCTTAATTTTTTACAAAAATTAATGAACATTTTCAAAAGTAGCAGTTTTGTGGCGGGGTAATAACCTTAACGCAGACATCAGATTTTGGCGAGTAATTCTCTTTGAATCCTTTAAGAGCCTACTTGTAGTTGTTTTGGACACATTTACCATACATTCATCGTTTATCTCATTGAGACTCTTCATTTTGTTGCTGGCACAGTTGGTTATTTTACAACGGTCCCGATCAGAAAGATTTATTTTTTCGGGCTACTTGCTTTATTTTTACCATAAGCACCTGGATTATTTCCAAAATTTGTGATAACCACTTGTGAACGGTTTATTTATTTTTTTTTTTAATCAATTTCCCAAACAACTTCTGTCACTTTTATATATAATTAATATAAAAGTGACAGAATTGGTTGGGTTTTAGTTTAGCATATAAATTTATATATATTTATACATGGAAGTATATACGATCTCATATTTAGCTTTATCAAGTATATATGATGAGATAAAGAAGATCAGCGTATATATAAATAGAAATAAATATGAGGTGTAAATACATATCGTTACGTATGTAATTATATATAATTATATCAATACATATTAACTGTACATAAACTCTTTTCGTCAGTTTCGCCCGATTAAATATTTTAATATGGAGTCTCATTTAATAAGTTCCCATATATAAACACATACAAATTGGTCCGAAAAATGGGTCATCTACATATATCTAATTATATTAGATATAATCTAATAAAATTTTATCCGATATTTGTCCACATCCGGGACATTAAATTGTATCTAATTAGATATAAATATATATATGAATTTGTTTTTGCCGATAGTAGGTATGCTTTCTGTAACTTGAAGTTATGCTTAAAAGTATTTCAGTTGAAAATTAAAATTTATAGAAATCAAAAATTTTAAAGACCCAATTTTTTTTAAATGAAACATAACGAAATGTTTAAAAATTTTCAAGAAAAAAATTTAGTGTTTCAAAAATATATAACAAAGTAGTATTTATTGTCTTATAAAATTTTACACATCTTTTATTTGAAATTATATAAAAGAAATCACTTGCAAATGATTTCGCTATAAAATTAATATACGTTTATGTGAAGACATGTGTAATAAAGTCTTTACTTGCAGATAACTTAATTTGATATTTAACTTTATCAAAATAAGTATGGGATTGTATTTAATGCTATATAAAATATGAGGAAAATATTTTCTGTATGACGTCACATAAACTTTAATAAGACTTAGAATGTGACCAAATATAGTCATATCGTTCACTACATAAATTTGGATTACTATTACTTGGCTTATGTAGTTATATATGAAGTAAGATTTGGAGACATATAATAATATCAAGTGTATTATATAAAAAATCTCTGAAAAAATGATCAGATATGTTTGTATATAATGATATAAGCCGTAATGCAACAACATCCAAAGTCATATATGACTTAATCATATTATATATGACTAGATATAACTATTTTTATCTGCTTTTAAATCTGTGGGCTGCAGGCAAATTTGCTTAAAAAAGTCAAACTTTTCCAACTGTGCCTGGGTTCAGTGCCCGTATCCAGATTCTTAGTTTAGAATCTGGATACGATAACTCTCTGTCAAGGTAATCAGTAAAAATTGTTCAAATTTGTATTTGTTAGTAGAATATCTTTTAGTACCGTAATAGTTAGTACATTTAGTACTAAATAAAATTACTCGCAATTTCTCTGTTCAATATCAAATGCTTAAGGAATTGTGTAATTCCTTAAGGAAAACTACAACAAAAACCGATTTTTGTTTCAAAGTAATAGAAGAAGTTGTAGTTTTTGTTGTGGATGACAGAGATAAATGATAATCACTACTGCAAAAAAAACCTTAATTTATTGGAAATATTTTAAAAGGAAATAAATTAAAACTCATTTATTGTTAGTGTGTGACAAAGTAATACACTCTCTCTCCCTCATTTACTGTGAAAAAAGAGGGCAAAAAAACAAATTGAGAGCAAAATTAAAATTGAGTTGTTTTTACAAATTTAATAACAACAACTATTGCTCTCCTGAGCTTTTGAGTATTTTCCGTTAATTTTTCTCTTTTTGCAACTGAGCAAACTCTTGAGAAACACACCTCCTGTATACATGTATAGCAATATGACAATGTATTAGTGTAATGTTTTAGAATTGGTATTGTTCATAAAAACAGCTGATTTGTTAAGAAAAAAAAAAAAACGTAAAACTTGTTTTGTTTTTTGTTGATAACACAAACAAAAAAAATTGCAACAACAACTGCTATGAAAAAACAGCTGAGTTTTTAGTTATTGAGAAAATGAGAGTAGTGTATGACGTAGTTTTATTCTGTTTCCATAAAGGAAATCCGGCATTTGTTGTTGTGTTTAGTAGTAGTTTAGGAGCATCCATAAAATTGAGTTTTATTGGTTTTTATGTAGGTTTCTATGGTGTTGTAAGTGGAAATCTTTCTCTCTCAATATTTTTTCGTATGTCTCATGCAAAACACAAAAATTGTAGACGTCCTCAATTAGTTAACATTTTATGATTTTTTTTTGTTGTCGTTGTTGTCTTTTTGTTTAAAACTCAATATTGTTTTTTATAGTATTTATAATGGCTGTTATGGCAACGACCTTCATGATTTTTAAAAGAGTTGCTGTTTATTTTTGTTGTTGTTGTTGTTATATTATGAGTATTTTTATAGTTGTTTTTGTTGGGGATTTTTCTTGGTATTATGACTTTGTTTTATGCAGAAGTAGTTTTATTACAAAATTTAAATTTTTTATATTTTTATTATAAGTTAAATGGAAATTGTTAACTAAACAATTTTATTAATTTTTTCATTTATAAATTCGTGATGGAAATTTTTTGACTTAGTGATCTATTTTTGTTGAACTGTTAAAACTAGGTCACTTGTAAAAGTGATATTTTTTTTATTACATATTTCGAAAATTTATTCAAAATGTTTTTTTAACTCATTAATAGCACGTCATAGATCCGCTGGACATTTTTCATCCAAGCTTTTCAGATATATAAAACCATTCTTTATTAAGAAATTTTTGTAATATTTTTTTTTGCCTTTAAACTTTGACAGCATATAAATCATGAACGGTTAAAGATATTTTGAAAATATAAGTTCTGCCGTATGGCAACTCTGACGATTTAATATGTATAAGTTTAGTGGTATTGCAATAAAAACCATCCATGTTCTGAATTTTGAAATATTATTCAAAATTTTGGACTTTGTGTATTTGTAAAGTTCATCGTTCGATCGATGTATACACACAGAAAATTTAGCAATTTGCCAACTGAAATTCGTTTATTACGACATAAATTCGGAAGTAAATATCGTTGTTCTAACTGAATTTTTAAGTTGTTACCATTAAAATACACTTTTAAATTCGGTTGGCACTTTATTTCTCTGTGTGTAACTCAAAAATGCGGAATTTTTGGCAAATTTTTGACATTTATCGTGAAGCATTGGTTCCAAAAAAATTTATTCACAGTATTGGTCATCGTTTCTATGATCTTTTCTCATCTTTCTGGCAACATATGGATTCCGCGCCAAAATAGCTGGCGAATCAAGCCAATTTCGGATACCGTGCTCTGAAGTGATGAGTATTCCAGTGAGAGCCTTCTGCATCGATCGAAACCAATGGTAGTCGGATGGGGTAAGGTCTGGACTATAAGGCGGGTGAGGCAAACCACTGGCCGAGCGTTGTCATGATGTTATATTATGGCTTCATCTCTGGTCGCATATTCCGGGCGTTCTTCGCCAATGCTCACTTCAAAAGAATCAATTGTCTTCGGTGCAGGTCGCCTCTGATCGCCTGGCCCGATTTCAGCAGCTCATAGTAGATGGGACACTTCTGGTCCTACCAAATACAGAGGACGAAATAAATTCGGAAATACAATTATTTAAATACAAAAAAATTAATTTTCGTTTCATACGAACATTAGATTTAAGTTTGCGGTTTAATTTATTGCGAGGTTTAAGTTCGTAGCAGTTTCCCACATATTTATCCCTAGGTACAAATATACTTTAAAATACCCTTGTACATAGTGAGGTTGCTTTCGAGCGATAGTTTGGATTAACTATTAAGCAGGCAATTCAATTACCTTACCTTTATTCCAAGATCCAATCTCTTTGTAGGTCTAAGTATATCCTTAGATAATTTGCTTCCTTACTTTGGTGAAGTTGGATTGATTTGATCTTCCGATTTTAATCTCATCTTTTATTTATTTTTCTATATCTTTCTTACCTTAAATTACATTTCTTGGGGTATGGTACAATGGACAATTGTCCAACCCGCCTCAACAACCTTGTCAGTAAGTTATTGTCCAAGAAGGACACAGCTACCCTCTTGTTTCTCCAAGTTTAAATTTTCCAAATTCTGCCTTATCAAAAAGTCGTAGCAGGTAGTGGAACTCACAAAAAAAAAAAAAAAAAAATGTAAAGAAAATTAGCTCATACCACAAAGAGCACATATCAAAAATGGTTTGGGTAGCCCGTAAAGCTGGAATTTACCGATTTTAAGTCATAATTGCTACAACGTTGCTTTCGAAAATTAAAAAAAGTGCCTTATCAGTAAGTAAGCCCATATTCTTCGAAACACAGGTTTTTAATTTAAGGTTTCAGTCAAGGCCGTTAAGGGAAAGGCCTTGAACGCCCATTTTTACCACGTTCTTGGCGAAAATTCTTTAAAGTAGCTTATCAGTTAATTAGCATAAGCTCTAGGAAACACATATTTTGAATTTCTCTTTTCAAGTCAAAGCGCTTTGGCAAGCCGTTAAACGACCACTTTTTAGCCCTCCACTTTTGCCATGTTCCTGGCGAAAAATCAGAAACAACATAATCAGTTATTTAGCTCATACTCTAAGAAACACATATTTTAAGACCATGTTTCTAGTCGATGAATTTAAGCAGTGCGCAAAAAATAGTCGCAAATCCCACTCTATCGGATGTATACTCCGAAATGCATTTTTTTGTACTTCAGTTTATAAATTCTATCATCAGTGAACTATTTTATACTCGAGTATGTAGAATGCACCAGGGAAATCATATTTAAATTTCAGATTTTTGTCCATGTCCGATGTAATTTCGTCTTGCCAAATTTTAAGTTCATAGCTTCAGCGTTGCAGGCTGGGCGATGTTGAGTGAGTGAGTCAGTCACATTATCCTTTTTAAATATAAAGGTATAATGTTTAATACCATAGAAGAGCACAAAATTTCAAATCGAATAAATAAAATAACGATAATTATGAATTTCTTTAGTCTTTATTCGGTAGTGTGCATAATCGGTATGTTTTGCTATTTGTCAAGCTTCTACTAGTATTAAATGTACAGAATATTTGTCCAAATTAAGTGGTTAATCGATAAATCAGTATTTTTGTCTAAAAAAAAAATATTTACAGAATAATTGCAGGAGTTTATGATAAACCCATCAACCGAAAAGAGTATGATTGTTTAAAATAAATTCTACACAGAGAAAATTGTAGTTGACGAAAAATAATGAAAATGGTCAGTAAACTAGTGTAACTTTCTCTTTATAAATCGATCGAAAAATATCCTAAAGTTAAGCAAAAGCTTATTACTTACTAGTTTTTTAATGAAACTTCTTCATTAAGCGAATGATAAATCAAATGGTATTTTTCATAACATTGTATGAAAACTTGCAATAGTTTAATTAAAAGTTTCAATGGACGAGTTTTAGTTGCTACTATGCAAAAATTCATTAATATCATGTAAAGAATTTTCTAAGTATCTGAACAGTTTGGTCAAAAAACGTATTTTTTTTTTAGCAGTTTTTTGGCTTTTGGAGGCATTATATTAAATAACTTTTGTATTACATCAATGCAATTGCACAGGATTTCGTATAATGAAACATTTCATTAAGTTAATGCGAGTTTTCAGAAAGTGGTATGAAGAAATCTAATTTAATTTATGTAAATTTTCTTACACTCATTCAATGAAGAAGTTTCATTAAAAAACTTGTTTCAAAAAAATGTGAAACTTCTTATTAATTTTAAGAAAGTTTTCGTTAATTTTGTGAAGAAATGTTTCATTGATTTACTGAACAATTTCGTTTTTTCGTCCAGAAAAATCTTTCTGTGTGGAAGAATGTTTGTTGAACCGATTTATTGCGACTATTAATGTCAAATTTAAGGAAAACGACGAAAGCTGCAGAGCAAACTGGATGTCAAGCTTTTTCCGATTTTGGAAAAAGTAAATTCATTGGACTTTTACTTAAGTTTGAATATTAACATTTTTTTATTTAAATGGATAAACCAATATATTGATTTGATAAGCAAGTCTATAGAATTTTTCTACAAGTTGCAGCCTAACATTTCCATATTCAAAATTTTAAATTATTATGTATAAATTTTGTTTCATATTAAACTCATGGACCACTTTTTACAGTTATTCCATATACAGCCATTTTTAAAAATCAAATCGAGATCTTAGCAAAGGGTCGGTGTGAATATTAAATATTTCTAAATAAAAACTATTCCAATTATCCCTTTTTTACAATTCGAAAATAATAAAAAACAACACTAAAAAGAGATGACTATTGGCTTGTTGGCAGCCATTTACTTCCTGAGAAAGAATAACAAAAAACACTAGTGACACTAATTTGAAAAAAACAAACAACAACAATGCAACATAGTATTTTTTATTCATAATTTAAACAAATTTCCCAAAAGGAACCTTGCCATCTCTGCCCCCTCTCAATTTAAAACACCAGTCACAATAACAACAAACTAAAATAAATTGAGATGAAAATGTTAGAAAGAGAACACTGCTCTAAACATATGATTTTTCTACTATTTCAACTCTTTAAAGAAAATCCAACAACAGCAACAACAAACACAAACAAAATAAGCCTAAATCTATACATTTAAAGAAAATAAATTAAACTCAAATATAAAGATGGCCGCCATACAATGGCTGAATAACAAAAACAACACACACACATCCATGGAATGCAAAAACAACTACAACAACAATAAAATTTTAAATAAAAACGACAACAACAATAAAATATGGCATATAAAAAACAGTTGTTTCTACAATGACGGCTTTTTAACCAAAAAAAATATTACAACCATAGAAATTTTGAGAGACAGAGAGAAAGAATATGCGACTATAAAGAGTGCAATCGCGTTTGAAAAAAAAAAAAAACAAAACTGCAATGGCAACTTTTAAACTACAATTGGTGAAGTAAAAATTACAACAAACGAGATTAAAAGAGAGAAAAAAACTTTTATATTTTTTCAGTATTTTTGTAGAAGAGAGAAAAAACTTGAACTTTTCGAGTGTTTGTATTAAATAAAAACCAGAAATTAAAAGATTAGAGAGATTATTAGCATAATTTGAGTAGTTTAGAGAGATTTTTAAAGATTACAAGGGAGTTGAGATATTTGTTGTACTTAAAATGAGTGACATTTGAGTGTTTATTAGCTTATTAGGGTAGAGAGTATTATGACTTTAATTTGTAATACTTTGTAATTGGTTAATGGTCTTTCAAGAGAGTGTTTAGGTATTTAGAGAATGAGTTTAATGTGAGATTTAATGGAAAATATATCAGCTGTTAGTTTTAAGTACTCAATATTCTAGGCAAAGAAAAACATATGTTTTCATATTAATAAATTGAGTTATTATGCTAAGCTGCTTACAGAGAGAGCGAGTTAAAAACAGAATTAAAACAACAACAAAAAACAGATATAGAATTTAAAAAATAAACAAAAATTCATATGCTATAAACCCTATAGTTTAACAGCTCAGTCGGTTGAAAGAGCTCGTACGGTTAAGACGCTTTTTACAATTGTTAGAACGCAAAACTTAATTGATAAAATATTAAACAAAATAAAATGCTAAAGAGCTCAGAACATATGGAAGAATAAAAAAAAGTATTTTTATATTAATAAAAAAAAAAAAACAGAGAAGAAAATTTATTGTGATATTTAATAATCTTAAAAAAAACAACATTAACAAAAAGACAAGACCTTTAAAAGAGTCTAAAAATTAAATAAACAAAAAAATTGAGAATACAAAAAAAAACGTGTTAAAAAATTTTAACAAATAAAAAAAAATACTCAATTTTAAAAGAGCGAGAGAAGAAATAATACAATTTTTATACTCTCTCATTTGAAAAAAAAAAACAGCAGTAACAAATTTAAGGGAAAGAGAGTGGATTTTTTTTGTTCAAAGTTTGAGTTGTTTAGTTATTGGAAGAAACCAAAAAAAACGTAATCATAACGCAATTTTATGTTAAACGTTTACAACGTAACGCATTCATTTAAAGAATTTGTTACTACTTACTCATAACGTTTAAGCTGCTCGTGCTATACGGACGGACAATAAAATTAATTACCGTAATTTAAAAATTAAAGAATTCATTTAAAAAATAAACGCCAAAAATTCTTTAAAACAAAACCGTCGCGTTTAAGCAGCTTTAAAGATTTTTCAAAAAAAAAAGACTGATTAACCCAAAAAAAAAAAATTAAATTGCAAAAAAAAATTAAGAAAACAATTTTTTTTATAACTAATAATTTAAAAAAAGACTGATTAAAACTACATAAATAATTGAAAATTCATTATAAATTATATAGAGAAAAACCGCTAAAGAAAAACTACGGGTCTTTAAGTAAAATATGATAAAAAAAAATTATAAATTTAACTAAATACCTGCTATAATTATTATTATTAAAAATAAAAATTATAAACAAAAAATATTCAAAATAAATATTTTACACTCAATTAATGGATTAACGTTCCTGCTAATAGTAAAAAAATAAACCGAAATAGAATTCAAATTACTACAAAATCTTATAACAAATATTCAAAGAAAAATTATTAATCAAACCAATAAACAAATAGAAAAAAATATATATAATAGCCCTGTGGATTACCTATATTATATATATTTTTAATTAATTTATTTCAAGAAAACAAAATAAAAGAAAAGCTTGGATTACCAGTGCCAATTATTAAAAGAAAATTTTGAAATTTCTATAACATAACCTCAAAAAAAAGAAAAGAAACAAGAATTTCAAAACAAAATATTGCTACTAAAATGTGTTAAAATTTGTGTTTAAAGCTTATAATAAAAGTGCTAACTTTAAATTAATTTCAATTAAATAATAAAACAAAATTATTTAATATAAATTTTTGTTTTATGTAAAAGAAAAGGATTTTATATCCTTTAACTTAAATTTTTAACAAAATGACTATGGCGGCTTGTTATGCCAATTATGATATGGCCTCTTTGGCCACTCATACTTTGGCTCAAACACAAACGGCAGTAATGCAACATCATCATCATCAACAGCAACAACAACAGCTTTATCAACAACATCATACACATCAACAACATTCATACCATACACAACAGCAACAACAACAACAGTCGAGCAATAGAATGTCATCTTTGGCGGCGTCGACTTCACAAAATGTCATGAGTTCAAATAACTCAAATGTGGCCGTCGCCGCCGCCGCCGCTCTTGTTAATTCTACTACAACGACAGCAAATACAAACACCTCTTCAGCCTCTGTAACGGCCTCAACGGTCAGCCAACAACAACAACAACAACGTAACCAAAATGCCTCTGTAACAGCTTTAACACCCGCCTCTCAACAACTTAATACAGCCGTTTCCCAAACGGCCACCGCTAAGGATTATACAATACCCTTACATGTAGACTGTAGTGTGGAATATGAATTACCCAATCAGCCAAAGCCACCAGCTGGCCAAAGAGTAGAGCCTTTACTAATGATACATCCCTGTTATTTTCGTAAAATGGAATCTCAGCGCCGTAGTCCATTTGTAAATAATATGCCCACAGCGGCGGCAGCCAGAAATACAGCGGCTTTAGCTGGTTCAAATACCCATAATAACACACAAAATACGGTAAATTCTTCCTCGAGAAGAAGCCGACAAACTCAGGTTATACAGCAGCAACAACAACAACAGCAACAACAACAGCAGCAACAACAACAACAACAGCAGCAACAGCAACAACAACAGCAACAACATCATCAACAACAACAACAGAGACAGGCTGTAGTCGCTGCACAACAATATCAACAACATTTACAGCAACAACAACTCAGGCATACTCAACAACAACACCAACAACAACAGCATCAACAGTCTCAGCAACAACAACAAATGTCACAAATGTCCCAACAGGCTCATTATCCGGTGCAACACCATTTACAACAGCAACAACAACAATCCGCCTCTACAACTTCCTCCAATCCCAATTCCACATATTTAAGATCTTCACAAAGATCAAACCAAACCTCATCACAACAGCAACAACAAAGAACCAGCCAAAGTCACCTATTAGTACAACAGCAACAGCAACAATCCCAACAACAACAATGGGATCATTTAGCAGCAGCCGCTATAGCAGCACGTACTACTATGACACCAGCCTCTCATCTTACCTACAACACCACCAACACCGCCAGCAACAACAACAATTCCAAAGCCAATAATGCCAATGTGGGTAAACGTGATGCCATGATATCGGGCAGTGGTATATATGGTTCGAAATCTCAGCAACAACAACAACAATTGCTATGGAATCCTAGCTCTAATACCGAAATAAATATTACTACAGCTGCCACAGCGGCTACCTCAGCGGCAAATGTTTTAAATAATTCCCAAGCCAATGTAACAAGTCTTATGATGGATCGCAGTCCCATGGCTACAGTTCCTAGTAATTATCAGGCTGGACCTGAGGCCACGCCTATACTAAACCAAAGTTCAAATGCCAACAACAACAACCAACAAACACGTAGTAATTCCACCAGCCATTATACCACAAACACCAGTAATACCGCTTCAGCAGCGGCAGCAGCTGCTGCAGCAGCGGCGGCTATGACCTCACATCATCATCATGCTGCCGCCGCTGCTGCCGTTCATCATTCTCAACATTATCCGGATAAAATTAGTGGTAAATATCGTCAATATTTAAGATCTCAAAGAATGCATCCGTATTTGGCGGTGGCTACATCTTCAGCGGCCACTTTAGCCGCAGCGGCAAATTTACAACAAAGTTTTCCACAATTTACCGCCGCTACTGCTGCAGCGGCGGCTGTAGCAGCTACACCATCATTCCAACATTTACAACAAATTTCCTGTTACAATGTGTGATAAAATTAGGATTAGAAACCAAAAACTTCAGAGCAAAAATGTTGTTTTAAAAAATATTGAAAGAAAAAAAAAAAAAATCCAAAGAAAAATTTAAGAAAATGGCAGCATAAGTGATAAATAAATTAAAATTTGGCTTAAGAAAAATTCAAGAGTTTTGTAATGGAGGCTTAACAAAGGTTAGAACACTGACTGAGGATCTAAAAGAGCATAAGAAAACACACAAAAAAAAACCTATAATATGACTGTATAAAGCTTTACTTAGTAAAAATACACTATAAATACTTGGGAAATTTTTTTACCAAAACTAGCCATAGTCATAGCATACATTAACCAAAGCCTAAATTAAAACTCGTATTTTTCATATTCCAAGGATTTTGGTAAAAAGTAGTAAGAAGAAGCTGGTTGAAATATGAAGAAGGATGTTAATCTTGTTTGGTTTTCCCTTTTCTATTGTTGATTTTTTAAGTTGTTGTAATGCTTGGATATGCCTGGAATAACTGCTAAATTGTATAAGATATATATGAAAAAAAAAAACATCTATTTAGAAACGGTTTTTATTTTTTTTTTTAAATATGCAACCCAGCAAACAATTTGGTCATAGTTTTTATTTTCTTTTTGATTAAAACGTTAAACAACTTTAACAAATGATATTAGAAAAAAAAAATTTGTAAATAAATTTATAGTTTTAACAAAGAATAAACAAATTTAAAATACATTTTGTTCAAAAACAAAATTGGAAACTGTTCTAATAAAAGGATAAAAATTCAAAATTTTAAAAACAATTAACCAATTCAAAAACCTAAAGAGCTTATTTGCAATTTTTACTTGTTTTAAAAAAAGATGAACTGAAATTCTAATTTCACGGATATTTTTGCCTAATTAATCATTTAGGCATTTAAATTTCAGACATTAACAGTATAAACTTCCACTTGGGCTCTTTTGTTTTAATACTCTTTTTTTTTTTATATACAAAATTTCAATTACTTGAATTTAGTTTTGAATTTACTAGATTTGAGGATATTATTGCTTTAAAATTTAGTTCAGGAACAAACAGCCAAACAACAGATTTAGCGTGAAGGTGAACTACAATTTTTCAATCTCCAATATCACTGAATCTACTAATTGAATTCAAATTTGATTATGATAAAGTTAATATTATTTATTTTCAAGAAACGTTGTGCTTCAAATTAGGCAATTTTAACTGAAAATGTAGAATTATAAAGCCTGTTTTTGAAAACATTTTGATTAAGTGTAAAATTAAATGCAAACGAGCTTAATTTGATGGCGAATACTAATTTTCTTTTAAAAATCAGTCTTAATTCTGAAGAACGCATTTTCATAAGGAAAAATTTAAAATCAAATTGACTAAACTTAAATTAAAGTAAATTATGTTAAGTTAAAAATTTCCTCTGAAATAGTGAAATCAGTAGTACAAATGAGTCTACAGATTCTATAAATTGAGTTCAGGTTTACTTATTTTTTATGAAAATATATCATTTGTTATGAAATGTCTTTTAACTTTAATTCACTTTTACACTTTTTAGTTGCTTTATAGAATATACATTATGTTTTAAAACTTTGCCATCAATTAGACGCCACTTAATTTAATTGATGGCGAAAGCAAAGTGTTTGAGCTATTCATAGGTTGTTTTTCAACCACAAAAAGTTTGGGTTTCACAATATTTTTAAATTAAACCGAAATTAATGAAATTTACATTATAGGAAAACTTTTCCTTTAAAATAGTAAAAACCTTACCAATAATTAGTACAATACAAGTTTTTAAATTAACTACTTATTTGCTCTAACAAAATTTCGCATTTTTATGGAAATCTTTTACTTAAAACAAAGAACACAAAACTTATGCGGAGAATACATTCAAAAACACAAATGAACTTTAAAAATTTATTAAAATTGCTTTGAAGCATAAAACTTAATTAATTAAAAGTACCACTGTTAACAAATTTTTTTTCGAAACTCTCTTAAAACCAGCTCTGGTTTTTAGAAGAGAGCGTTGGACACGGCTTGCTTAAAATCAAATTAAACTTTTTAAATTTTTTTCTAGAAAAAGTTTTCTCTAAGGTGATATATTCTTTACAAATTTAGCAACAATTTTGAACAATTCTTTTTTTTTTCTAAAGAAAAGTTTTGCTTAAAAAAGTGTAAATTCGAATTGAATTATACTAATACCTAGAAGAGATTTATAGAGGGAATTACTTTTTATAAATTTAGTTAAAACTTGACTATAATTAAGTCAAAAAGCCTTCAACTGAGTTTGAGTTCATAAAAATGTTGTCTAAACAAAAATTTCCTGAGCAGAAGTAAAAATATTGCTTTAAATAAGTCAAAAAGTTCTAAAAATTAATAAAAAGTTTTATCTTAAAAGCTTTTCTACGAAAATTGTTAAAACATTTATATAAATTAATACTAATTTGAAATATTAAAAGCTATGTTTAGGCTTGATGAACTCAAACTAAACTGATTTTCTCAAAACTAATTTTACTTAACTAATTTTAACTCAAACTAAACTACTAATTTTCGAAAATTAGGTAAAATTGGAAAATGAAAGTATAAAACAAGTTTTGAAATTGGTTTTTGTCAAAATTAAGTGTCAAATAGTATTAAAATTATAGGTAATTTTTACATAATTTGAGGAAACTGTTTTTTTTTTAATATCAGCAAATTTATGAGAACGGTTGTAAATCTACTTATTTCAAGAAAGCTTTTCAACTTTTTTGAGAAAATGTGTCTTTAATAGAGTCAAGGAAATGTTTTGGCTTCAAATAATTGCATTGGAACTAAAATTGGAGAATTTTTCTAAATTTTTAAGTAAAAAGTATTCCTTAATAAATAATAAAAAAAAAACGAACTACTGACATCTTAAAATGAAAGTATATAACTAGTTTTCAAATTGATTTTTTCCAACAAAATATTACTCCAGAATAGTGAAGAAAATAATTTTCTTTTAACTTGAAAAATTTACATGAGTTTAACCCAATTCAAAGAATTTAAGGAAATGTTTTAAATTTACTTATTTTAAGGAATCATTTAAAACTTTTTGATTAAATGTGTCTTTGCAATAGTACAGGAAATGTGTTGACTTAAAATTAATACAATTGAACTAAAATTGTAAAATTTTTGTATCTATTTCAGGTTAAAGTTTTCATTAAAGTAGAATTTTCTGAAAAAAAACTGTAAAATCCGAAAATAAAAGCATAAAAAGTATAAAAATTTTCAAATTGATGGTTTCCAAAAAAAATAAAGTTGCTAAATGGCTAAACTACTTTTCTTCAAATATATAAACTCTTACCAAAAATTTAAATTTTTACTTAATTTATGGAAAAAGTTTCTTTAAAGAAGTTTTTCATTAGAAAGAGTATATTTAAAAATTGTAGAACTATTTAACTTAATTTCAAATTGAGTATAACTTTTTAAAAAAAATCATTTAAAGACTATTAAGGGAAATATTTTTCTTAAAACTAAGAATACTCGAACTAAAATTATAGATTTTTTTTTTACATTAAAAACAGTTTTCTTAAACTAATAATTCCTCAATAGGGAGTGAGATCAAAAAAAAAACGACACACATTTTCAGTTACAACTGTGTACGACTTTGACATATTGTTTTCCTGTTAAGTTACGCTTAGGAAGGTTGTCTGATTATGTTAGCAAAATATTAAAGCGATGGGCTTATTAATATCGGCTTACAAATGGAATCTGAACAAAAAGTGAGTAATAGAGTTTTTTTTTTATTTGGCATCTTTAGTGTCCTAATTGATATGAGCAGACCATTTCCAAAAAAGTGTTAGTATGGGGAACTTGTTTTGTAGCTTTCAACAAGAATTTAAAAAGAATCTAAATATCGTTTGATTGTTCTGAACAATTAGGCAATTTGGTTTTGTTATAGATTCAAGATTTTTTTTTTTGTTTTTGAAAAATTCAATTTTTTTTTTTTTTTTTTTTTTTTTTTTTGAAATTTTTTTTTTTTTTTTTTTTTTTTTTTTTTTTGAAAAATTCTACTTTTTTTGCCCTCACTTTGAGTTCAAAGTCCATTTGTAAACAAACTATCTGACGACTTTTTAAAAGATAACTTGATCCAAAAACAAGTTCACTCTAAAGCATTAAAAAAAGTTGTAAGTGATAATCTGTGTTGGGAATTATTCGATCTCACTCCCTAATAGTAAATTCAAAGAAAGAATACTATATTTAAACGTATTTTCAAAATTCCAAAATTATTGTTTATTCTTAATTGACTTTTAAATTCCAGCTGTGTTAGTTTAGTTTAACTTTTAAAAACCTTAAACCAAATTGTTTGCCGAGTTCTATATATATATATGTATTTTTAGATTTGTTAATTAGTCATTATAAAACATACATAATTATTATTAATTATTATATTATTTTCTATGTAAATTTATCTAAAACAAATTAAAGAAAAAACATCTAAAGTAACAAAAAAAAAAAAAAAAACTAAATAATGCCGTTGATAAAAAAAAATCAATATATGCTTATAAAAGAATATTATTATTAATAATATTATTATTATTATAAAAAAAAAACCCTAAAAACAAATTATATAAAAATTATTTGTAAAACTAAAACTAGTTTACATTAATGATTATTATAAAAAAATAATAATATTTAAGCATACAAAAAATTAATAACATCCAATTTAATTAAAAAAAAAATATTAGACAAAAACCCTTAAAATAATAAAAAAAAAAAAAATCCAAATACAGCATATTTATGCATGCAACAACAAAAAACAGACAAAGAAAAAATTAAAACAAAATTAAAAAGATTAAACAAAAAAAAAAAAAAATATTTAAAAAACGTATGGTAGTGATATTTGTTATAAAATAATTAATTTTTTTTTTTTTAGCAATTAATTTAACTTAAAAACAAAAACTATATTATTAATATTAATAAATAATAATAAATACAAAATATTATAATAATATTTAAAAAATTTAAAAATAATAATAATTACAAAAAAAACAAAAAACTCATACTCCCCCCCACACTCCCAATCTACAAACAAAAATTGTATAAATTATAGACAAACAAAAAAAAAAAACGATCCATAAAATTGTAATTCTTTTATTTCTTTAATATTTTTTTTTTCTTTTTAAATAATTTCCTACAAATTTCAAAACTGTCAAAAAAAAAAAAAAACAATGTATTGTAAAATATCTAATAAAACACATAAAAATTGTTTGGCATATATCTCTAAACACAAGCAACAAATTATAAAACAAATTATAATGCAAAAACAAAAAAAAACTAAATATGAAAACAATACAAAAAATAATAATAAAATAAAAAAAAATCATGTTAAATGCCATAAATTTCGATTTATGTGCAACAAAAAATGTTACCAAAAATTAAAACAAACTGTGTTATTATTTATTTGATTTTGCTGTAATATTTCTCTCAGTGTTTTGCCGTCGCTGGTATTTCTTCTACTTGCATTGTTGTAATATTCATGTATTGACGTTTTGCCGTCGGTAGTTTTGGGATTTATTGCGGATTGTAAAAAGTTTTTTTATAACAATTTGAAAGTAAAATGTATCGGACAGCCTACGATAGATCGGCCAAAATCTGACCTTGGGTATTCCGATTTTAATTATATTTTGCGCGCACAAACTCTATGTAGGCGCTTCAAGATTGCAGTTTTTATTTTCTTGGAATTGGGAAAAACAATGGCTTTATTTAATTTAAGTATTTTACTTAAAAAAAAATATTGTTCTCAAAGATTTTTTATCGTTTTATCAATGTACAAGGAACAACAGTTAAGCTTTTTTTATATATCGACAGAACAAATTGAGGGTTCTTAACGTGAACTGGCTGAGCTGTGACAGAATGTTCAAATATTAAAGGGATTAAAAGCCTGCATTGGTTTTCTTATGTCGACAGCGAAAGTATTGAGGTTGCTCGGACATATTATTCCCTAAAATCTAAAGGGTCCGCCATCTAACGTTTTTTTTTCAACTAGTGCTTATTTCGTGAATGGTAACACTTAACTCATGTCTGATTTGACAGATAATTAGTTTTATCCTTCCGCTGAACGAATATGGTTGTGTATACGCTTGAACAACGCTGGGAAATATTGCGACATTACTTTGAAAATCATGGTAATGTTGCAGAATGTGTGCGAAAATGAATGATGCCGATTTTGCCAAAAAAATCATCTTTTCAGATGAAGCTCATTTTGATCTTGGCGGGTATGTAAACAAGCAAAATTGTCGCATTTGGGGCACAGAAAACACGCACGCATACATAGAAAAGCCGATACACCCAAAACGAGTCACTGTTTGGTGCGGATTTTGGTCCAGAGGCATAATTGGGCCATAATTGGACCGATCGTGTAGGCTACTGCATGGCCAGCCGAGGCAGCCATTTGAATGAAATTATTTTCCATTATTAACCGGAAGGATTGTACTTTCAAATAAAAAAAGAAATTTGAGAAAATATTCAGTAGTTTTTTTTTATAGCATTTTCAAAAAAAAAAAAAAGTTATTTGGCGGACCCTATATAATTAAAATTAACGATTACATTTCCTAAAGTACCTCTAAGTGAGAATATCGAACTTTATTTCGATTTAATTTTGTTATTATTACCCTACACTCTAAAAAATGATTGTAAAATTACTGTTATAAACTGAGTAAATTGTTACGTAATATTAAACAAAATGCGTAAAACTAGACACAAAATGTGTGAAACACGAATATACACATATTTGTTTGCAGAATTACACACATATTTAGTATATTCGGTGTCGATACACTGATTTCAATGTTTATAAACATTTGTAGAAACCAAATGTGTAAAAAAACATTAAATGTGTGTAAATTTCTAAAAAAAAAAATACTCAAGAAACATTTTAAAGAATTGTCAAATTAAAACTGAAAATTAAAAAAAAAAAATTCAAAATAAATTAAAAAATCGAAACTATAATAAAAAAAACCCAAGATTATAAATAAATAAATATAAATCATAAATAATAAATATGTACAAATAAATATCGGTTAGTTCTGGAAAGATGCAAAAATGGTGTAGCGGCCACATTGGATTTTATTGCGAAAGTCGAAGTACAACTTCAGTTTGGATGTTAACATTTTATTTTTGGTGTTTATAATAAATTCCTGAGTTTAAATTTAAATGGAATTGCGGAAGTGAAGACCTCCACAATTATAGGCAGGTCAACTATCAAAATATTTTAATCTTTTGAAATGGTATTTAATAGTTTCCTGTTTTTTTCTTTTCATGAAAATAATCATAAACATCCCAAACCCATGTGAGGAATCGTTAATGTTCGTGAAAACAAATTATTTATATTGTCGCAATAGCATCATTAACAAGAATATTTGTTTTTACAATTAATACATTTTATTTTTTATTTTCTTAAGATTTCTTTACTTATTAATAAATTGTTTGTATACATAAAAAATACATATACAAATCGTTAATAAACCAATTCGTTGATTACCAAAGTTTTTTTCAGCTTTAGATTTAATACTGCAAACAAATAAATCAAAAATGGGCACTTTAAATGTAATTTTACTATATTATGTGTGTATTTTTAAGCACATGCAGTGTAAATTTATAAAAAAAAACTAGTATGTTGCGCAACATTTTTTAAACACCCAATGATATATACTTACAAACTTTATGTCTAATATTACACGCACAGTGTAAATTTACCCAATTTATAGTAGGAGTATAGTTTCCTACTATAAATTGGTTAAATTTAAACAAAAATTAATTAGAGTGTATGGGGAATGGGACCGGTTCTGCGAGTGCCACAGGATCGGTCCCTTCGTGCCAGAGACCGGTCCTCTGCTAAACCCTACCCTATGTAAACAACTGGCAACTTTAACATTGGCTTGTCATAGGAGGGGGTCATTTGTCCTGCCTTAAACCACATAGTGGCATGTCACAGGACTAACCAAAGATGGGCATACCACAAGACTGTCGCAAAATGGCCATGTCGTATAAAATAAACGAAAACTAAACAGCTTCCAATCGGTAAAATTCTGGCCAACTGGCTTTTTCGTGTAAATAAGCATTCTGGTTAAGTGGTATGTCCTCCCTTTACCAGTCACAGGATTGGTAATTTTAGGACAATTGACTCTGTTTAACCCACTTCAGTATTAAATTATACCAGTCCTGTGATAAGTCCTTCTTTAACCAGTCACTTTTAGGACAATTGACTCCTCATTCCCCATAGGGTATTTATTACCTTTACTTGAAGTTAACTTTATCTTATGGTTTTTTTTTTAGGTTTTTTAATTAAAGTTGAATCATCATTGCTTGTCTTGTCTTGTCTCGTCTGTATCTGTACTTTACCCAATTTGAAAAAATTAAAAAAAGATTTTCATTTTTCATAAATCTACACATAAAAGATGTTCTTTCACTGTAATTTCCACATTCGCTGACTATATTTATCGCGTCCGTTTCGCGCTGATATTTGCTTATATCTTTTTACTACCTTATTGATTCTGCCCAATGTTTTTCCTCAAATTTAGTACTCTTCCTAACTTCAATACACTGACGATATATACCGCATCTTTCCATTCCTTAATTTTTTTTTTGGCTCAACTAAAAGTGTGCGAATGTAGCGTCCATCGCCCTGGAATTGCCCATATGAATCTTATACGGTGGTATATGGACATTAGGGTGACAATGAAAAATCAACTTTAGATTTTTGATGATAAATGTGAAGATTCTTTTGCCACTTGGTCTAAAACTTACTTGCTGAAAATTTGAGCCAAATCGGATAACTCTATCCCGTGCTCCCTTGAGGTCAAAGTTCAAATTTTGGGAAATGTAGTGTATTCGCTTATATTGGAGCTAAAAAAATAGCTTTTCGATATGAATTATACCGAAATCCAATGGGATTAATGTGCCACATAGTGTTGAACTTGCATGCTGAAAATATTCGCCGAATCGGGTAACTCTATGCCGTGCACCTTTGAGGTCAAAGATCAAATTTTGGGAAATTCTGTATATTTAACTATAATTGATCTAAAAATATCGTTTTTTTTAAGTATATTCATTTAAATTGTACAGAAACTGGATGTTTTAGATATTTTTAAAAGTATTCTGAAATATTATGAGTAAATTTAACCCTTTTTTGCTACGGGGGTCAAAACTACACATTTGCTTAAATTAGCTATAAATCCAATATTTAAAAAAAGTGTAAAATATTATTTCTAAAAACGAAAAACTGAAATTTTAAAACCAATATTTAAAAATATATATTTATGTGAATGTTTTTCGTATAGAAGCAAAAGCAGTACATTTGAATTGGAATAAAAATATGTTTTTAATATAAAAAGTAAGGCAACTTGAAAGGTCTTTTTCGGTAAGTTTGATTAAATGTAATCATTTCTTAAATTATTTAAATTCGCATGCTTCGTATATTGTTGTCGATAGTTTTGAACAACCTAAAAAGAAACACAATAATTATTTAAATGTAAATTAGTTAAATTTATATATAACTTACTTTGAATAAATATTGTCGCTGCTGTTCATCTTTTGTGATCTTCTCATGATAATCTTCAACAAGCTTAATACCTCGTTTGGCGCAGTCATTAACAACCTTTAGTTTTTGAATAATAAATTTTCCTTTTCTATAATCTTCACAATCTTTCCAGCCACTTGGGTCGTTTTGTAAAAAATCCATTGAAATTTGGAATCTCTTCAAAACACTTTTCGTGTTTTTGGATACAAGTTCAATCAAAATTGATGAATTATCTTTAGCGAAGAAAGTATTAAGATTTTCTTTTTTAATTAAAAACTTCTTCAAAATTTCTTCTTCCTCAAGGTTTTCTTCTTCCATAAAAGTCAAAATTTTTTTAGCCATTTTGTTTTTTGTTTCAAAGTCTATTCTATCATCGAATAAACTGAATGCTACGCATTCTTCATTAAGGTAATATAGATGATTAATAAACTTTGTTATGGCTCTATCAGCAATTTGTGCATTTATTTTTTTATAATCTTCTAAATTTCTCAAAAATAATATGTCGTTTAAGGGAGCTTGCTCCGCTTTATCTGAATTGAACCAGAAAAATGCATAGCACTTTATAACAAAACCTGCAACTTCAACTAGACCATTTATTTCCAATTCTGTGATTTCTGGGAATTGATTGCGAAACATCAATATCTTAAGGCAATATATTCCCTTAGCCATCCATCTAGCTAAATGAAGAGCACCGGGTTTAAAAAATTTTATGCCACTAGGAGGACTTCCACCCAGTAATATGATAATCAATTCCAGGAACTCTTTTTAGTCATTTCGTGGAAAGTCCTCTTTAACTTTTATATTTGCAAAATCTAAAATTTTAGCGCAATCATCACCTACTATTTCTTTTATTCGAGGTATTGCTAATCCCGTCATATACTCATCCTTTTTTACGTTCGACTATTGTTTTTTGAATTTTTTAAATAAGCTGACTTCTGGGCCAGTCGAAGAACAAATTTTTGTTTCATTAAAAACAGCTGCTAAAATTATTTCAAACACATGGTGTCTGCATCCTAGGAACAAAATGTCTACGTATTTTTTTTCTAATATATTGCAGGCCCCTTTAAATTTGCCAGTGTTTGAGGCGGTTGTGTCAAAGACAAATGCCTCGATTCTATCCAAAACTTGATACTCTTCTAATGAATCATATACTGCAGATGATATTTCAACCCCAGTTCCAGCCGGTATATCAGGAATATTAATTATTTGTTCAAAATCGGGAGCGGTTGCAATTATTGACAGTCGGTCTTCGTTTTTTCCTGATATGCCAGATAACAGTTTTGTATCCCAGTGTATCGTTAGTGGCTGAGTATTGGATTGAAGTTTTAACCCGATTCGAGTACTATTTGCTTTTCTGAATGCATCCCTTTGCTGATGAATAGACGTGCGGTTAATAACATACTCTGATGAGTTTAATCCAACTGCATCCAAAACTGCAATAAGCATGTGAACAGTATCTCTAGAGCTTAATTTTAATTTATCTAAAACTGCAGCAAGTCTGGGCGTTAAAATTTCTTTAGATGGCCTTTTTTTGTTTAAAGTATTTTGTTTTTGTGAACTATTCAAAGTATCAGGACAACTCGTGGTCATTGGGTCTATTATATGATCATTAGCTTCCGTAGATTCACCGTTTTCTGACTCATCTGAACTTGTTACATAGTTTTGACCCCCGTAGCAAAAAAGGGTTAAATTTACTCATAATATTTCAGAATACTTTTAAAAATATCTAAAACATCCAGTTTCTGTACAATTTAAATGAATATACTTAAAAAAACGATATTTTTAGATCAATTATAGTTAAATATACAGAATTTCCCAAAATTTGATCTTTGACCTCAAAGGTGCACGGCATAGAGTTACCCGATTCGGCTAATATTTTCAGCATGCAAGTTCAACACTATGTGGCACATTAATCCCATTGGATTTCGGTATAATTCATATCGAAAAGCTATTTTTTTAGCTCCAATATAGGCGAATACACTATATTTCCCAAAATTTGAACTTTGACCTCAAAGGTGCACGGGATAGAGTTATCCGATTTGGCTCAAATTTTCAGCAAGTAAGTTTTAGACCAAGTGGCAAAAGAATCTTCACATTTTTGTTTAAAATTCTGGAAAAAAATTTTTCCCATATATTTCATTGTCGCCCTAATGGACATGTATGAACTTGAATCACTTCATGTATGGGCATGAATGAGTTCATACATGTCTATAAATGGATGCACATGTGTTGATTTTTAACCGGGTGTACATTAAATTTATATTGGGCTCTTAATAATAGGACACTTAATAATATCTAACTACCTGTATTCAATTTAACAAATTTATGTTCACTAGATTGAGTTGTATCAAATTGTATCAAACTCTATGTAATATAATACAATACGATCCACCAGTTTTCATATCAAATTGTATTTCAATTAGTTATAATGCTATATCAAATTTGATACATTTCTTAATGGCATCATATTAACTATTTTTAATCGGATAGATACAAATTTCAAACTATTCTTTGACCTTAATCATAACTTATTGTATATTGAAGCTCTATATATATTACCTATGTATTTTCTATAAATCACTTGAACAATTTTTGCCCAAACAAAAACATTCAAATAGTATTTTTTTGAAATTTTAATCTTTTTTTTCCAAATGACTGCCTTTTTTCATATTTAATCACTTTATTCCATTTGAAAAGGGATCATGAAATGAAATACTATGTATTTTTTTTATTATACACATCCTCTACCTAGAATTGAAATTTGATTAGATTAATATTTGCCACCCTTATACGCTTGACCCATTAATTTACATTAGCCTACGTAAAATTACTTAAGGGAGTATGAGTGGAATTTTAAATGAAGATTTCAAAAGAAGATTATGTACTGGCCAGATAAGTAAAGATTAGAATGACATATTTTTTGAAAATATTAATATTTATGATAGTATTTTGTTGTTATAGCACACAATAATAGGATTTAAAATTGAAATCTGGCTGTAATCTATTTGCCTAAATACATTCAGGTAAGTATGTTGCTATGAAAATACACCCAAATTACTTTGAACTGGGGGTTTTTTTTTCAAAATCAGTTTGTTAAATTTTATACTTCAATGAATGTTTACTTGAATTTGCAAAAGCCGCAGGAAAGTAAACACCTCCGTAAACTGCGGTTTTAATTGGGAAAGCAGAAAACACAGTAGCCTATAATAACACATTAAGGACAGGTCATAAATTCGTTGAACACTTTTTAAACAACATTTTATGACATAAGGCTTGCGCACGAAATAACTAGTGCACCCATTTTATCTTGTAAATTCTTAGTTAAGCAAAAAAAGAATATTTTTAGTAATCACGTTAGCATTGAAAAATGTATTGAATGATTGTGTCCAAATATTTTCGTTATTGCATATTTAGTTTGCGTTAAAATGGATACTCCAGAAAAAATTTAATGAAAAAAATAATACAAGGGCGGATCAATATGTCCTTGACTTTTCGAACTTCCCTCGTAGTAATATGAAATGCAACACTCGCATTTCATATTACAACACTCGCAGTAATATGATAGGCAACACTGCACCCATCAAGTAGCACCTGTTAATAGACTACTGTCAAATTTTGAGCAAGTTCCGTCATTTACTTTGCGTTTAACAGCTCTTCAAAACATACAACCTCGTGGATTTTTTTTTAAATGGAAAAAATTGAATTTCGTATGCTCATTAAACTTTATATTTTGGGAAAAAAAAACCGTCAATCAAACCAAGGAAAAGCTTGATAAATACTATGGGGACTCTGCACCATCGATTTCAATGGTAAAAAAGTGGTTTACTGACTTTCGTTGTGGTCGCACAAGTACAAATGACGCTGAACGTTCTGGACGGCCAATTAAGGTCAATACACCCGAAAATGTCGAAAAAATCCAGGATATGGTGTTGGCCGATCGAAGAGTAAAAGTGCGTGAGATTATTGATGCAATAGGCATTTCATATGACAGTGTGCTTTCGATTTTAAATGATCAGTTGGGTTTAAGAAAGCTGTCTGCAAGATGGGTGCCGCGTTTGCTCTCAATTGACTATAAACGTAATCGTGTGACAACTTCAAAGGATTGTTTGGAGTTGTTTAACCGCAATTCGAATGAGTTTTTACGGCGTTTTGGGGTTCTCCGGGTGAACCGGCCCCGAAGAAGGCCAAGGTAAGTTTTTCGGCCAATAAGGTGATGGCAACAGTTGTTTTGGGATGCAAGCGGGATAATCCACATCGATAACCTTCAAAAGGGGAAAAACAATAAACGGCGAATATTATGCCAACTTATTGGACCGATTTAACGAGGATTTAAAAAAACGACCCCATATGGTAAGAAAAAACTTCTTTTTCATCAAAATAATGCAAAATTCCATGACTTGGGCTACGACTTGGTACCTCATCCGCCATATTCTCCGGATTTAGCGCCTAGTGACTATTTCCTATTTTCAAACTTTAAGAAATGGCTCGGTGGAAAGAGATTTAGCTCCAACGATGAAATTATTGATCAAACAAATGCCTATTTTATGGACCTCGAAAAATTCTATTTTTTGGAAGGGATACAAAAATTGGAGAAATGTTGGACGAATTGTATTGAGCTAAAAGGAGATTATGTTGAAAAATATTTTTTTTTTTTTTTTGCAAAAAAAAACTTTGTTTCATTCAAAAAGTAGGAACCCTAGTCAGGTGATAAAAAATATACCAACTGGAAATTTGGCAAGTAAATACAAAAACTACACTCACAATATTTTTTCCTTAAAGACTACTGAAAATATTTTTTAGTTTAAATGAAAAAAATCAGTTTAATAAAGGACTACTTACTTTTCGTTTAAAACAATTGAAGGGATTATTGTAAAAACTTGATAAGCCACATTTTATTTTTAGTTTGCTTTCGCCATTTAAAGGTTGAAAAACTTAAAAAAATATAATGTTCACAGGACGTTTATCTTCTGCGTACTGGAAAGAAGTGTTTAAACAAGACTTATAATAAAAATTAATCAATGGTTCTACATAAAGCAGTGAAAATCCATAAAACAATAAATGCGGCATATCAAGTTTTTACAATAAGCCCTTCAATTGTATTTTTTAGTTTATTTTCAACTGTTGAAAAACACTAGATTATTTTCGTTTATTTCAATACTCAATATAATATAACAACTTTTTGTTTTAAATAGAAAAATTTAACTGAATATTTTAACTATTACGGAAAGTCTGTTTTTTTTTTGTTTATTGACAGACAGAAAGTTGAAAAATTTATTTCTTTAATAATTTTACTGTACATTCCATTGAAACAAATGTTTTAATAACTGTTGAACTTTTATGGAAAAGTTCTTGTGAGTGTACTAGATTCGTATTTAGAAGAACAAAATTCTTTAAAGAAAAACTTGTAGACTAGTGTTATTGAAAAGTATATTTTATTTATGCAAATATTTTTGTTTAAAAAAAAAAAAAACAATAATTTTAATTTCAAATTCCCTTGAATATATAGAATTTCCATAGAACAAGAAAAAAAATAAATCCAATTACAATTAAAATTCATAGAAAATTATATACAATAATAATATTGAAATAATATTCATATAAAATATTGAAATTAATATTCGTTGAATTTGTGAAACAACAAATTAAATAAACAAAATCAACATTCCACGAACACATAAAAGTAGTAATAAAAAAACAGCTTAATTTTATCAAATAATTATAATACAATATTAAATTGTCGATGGTCATAAGTTGGCAGTTACAATACAACTTAAGATGAAATTTGCAAATGACTTCTCTCCATCATACTGACTACTGACATCATTTGACTCAAGTGCGCAAATTGTTGTTGGTTACGAGTTATCAACTTATGACCATTAGTATTAACGTATTAACATATTTAAACAAATAAAAACAAAAACAAATGCAAACAATAAACTATAATCATTATCTACAGAAAAAAAAATAAATAAAAATAAATTTAAACAAAAGAAAACCATAAGTTTTTTGGTTAATAACCTTAACGTAACTGCATGACTAATAATAGACTGAAAACATATAAAATCAACCACTCGATTTCCACCACCCCTTCTGATTGCAACCAAAATTGGTATAGAATATGTACATCATATAACTATAACTTCGTCCAAATGTAGGACAGCTAATCCTAGCGGATCTTGAAATATCGCGTTTCAAATCATGAAAAATATTCAAAGATTTTCAAAAAGTATTGTTACATAATATTCTATATCTCGTTAATGGCTTAAGCTACTAGAGCCAATGATACCGCGTTTTAAAGCTACTTAAATTGTGGTTTTACTAGTGTACACTAGAATGGTTTTATAAAATCGATCTTCGATTTTAATAGGTGCTCAGGTCTAGGATTGTGTCATTTAGTGTAAAAATGCTACTGTGAAAGTTTTAGCTCAATCCGACTATGCCTTCCCGATCCCATTCAGCCCTAAAGTTTAGAAAACGGAATACAAGGCGAAAAAGTCACTTTTTTTTAGTTTTTGTAAAATTTTTTAAATGTCGAAATGAAGATATAATAATGTTTTCAAAAAGGTATGAAAACACAAAATCGGTTAAAAACTAGCCCAGTAATAAATAATGCCCCAGACCACTTAGGTGGCAATTATTACTTGACCGAGAAATTCGAGCACACATTTTAAAATTTTTTTAAATTGATTACTGAAATATATTTTTTTTACTTAAAAGACTCAAATTTGTGAGATGTAGAAGAAGTTTTTTTTTTTTTTGGATGGCGTTAACCTGTCCTAATGTGATGTCAAAAACGGACAAAATTTTTAGGGTGTTTTTCAAATCTCCAATTTCAAATTTTAAAAAAATTTCTTCAACAAAATCGCAAAAATTGAGATTTGGACTCCAGTGACTTGTTAAAACATGTTAGAGATCGAAAATAAAAAATTTTAAAAATATCCCCTGGCAAACTTGGGTAGGGCAACGATTTAATTTTTGCAAATTTCGAGGAAATTGTGTTTTTTTTTGGTAATTTTTGCCTTATTTGTTGTCATAAAATATTTAAAATCGAAAATTAGCTACTTTTGTACCGTTTGTTGTTTTTGTTTATCATCATGACTTAAGGTTGAAAATAAAAAATTTTGGACATCATTAACCCATGTGGACCAGAGGCCCCAAGTGACCCCACCCTTATATATTTCAATTTACAAAAAACGTTGAAGATTTTTTTACTACTTTTGAATTTTAATAAATGTGATGTAAAATATAATAACACAATATTTGAAGATTCTGTGCCAAAAGCTTTGGACATATTAAACAACGTTAACCCTTGCCGAGCCGCATTAAGTTCAAAGAAGTTACTGCTAGAATTTATACATAGTTGAACAAAAAGTATTTAAATTCTTTTTTTATATAAAAAAAATATATTTCAGTAATGAATTTAAAAAATTTTTAAAATGTGTGCTCGAATTTTTCGGTCAAGTAATAATTGCCACCTAAGTGGTCTGGGGCATTATTTCTTACTGGGCTAGTTTTTAACCGATTTTGTGTTTTTATACCTTTTTGAAAACATAATTATATCTTCATTTCGATTAATTTACCTTCTTGAGTAAAAACTTTTACGACATTTAAAAAATTTTACAAAAAACTAAAAAAAAGTGACTTTTTTTGCCTTGTATTCCGTTTTCTAAACTTTAGGGCTGAATGGGGTTGGGAAGGCATAGTCCGATTAAGCTAAAACTTTTACAATAGCATTTTTACACTAATTGACACAATCCTAGACCTGAGCACCTTCAAATTTCAAAAAAAAAAAAAAATTTGCCCATATACACTAAAACCACTCTAGTGTACACATATCATTCAGTTCTCCACGGAAAACTGCATTGTTTTCAAAAACCGCGGTTCAAAATGGGGTATTTCAAAAAAACTGATTTTTTAAAATGTTGTCAAAAATATATGTTAAATAAAAATTAGTTCATCAAGCCGTGTCCAAATCAATACGTGGAGATGTTACGACTTATGAATAAAAATACCTTATGAATAAAAATGTTAAAAAATTTTACTAAAAAGACGATAATTCAGAAACATCTACGAGTACCATATAGGGATTTTGTGACGGCATAGAAGAATAATTGATAGTTAACATATATTTTTTTAAAAATTTTAGAAAACCAGTTTTTTGAAATACAGCGATTTGAACCACGGAGTTTGAAAAAAAAAATGCATTTTACCGTCAATAAGTGAATTATTTTTGTGAACTAGTAAAACCACGATCTAAGTACCTTTAAAATGAATGATCAATGACTTGTAGCTTAAACTGTTAAAAAGATATGGGCAATTATGTTCAACTTCTTTTGCAGAACTGGGGTCTAATCGCCGCTTTCGATACCGAACGAGCTATTGTATCGAACATAAATGCGATACCTATCGAATGGCTGAATTACGGCATTCGATAGCTATCGAATCGTAATTAAAACAAATTGTAAAAGAATGTTTGTAGTTTTGTAATAGAATTACCATATGTTTTAATAAATGGAAATATAAAATCAACAAAAGCACTATTTTTTTTTTGTAAGTTAACAATAATTTTAGATTTTACAGAAAATGGAAGAATTCGTTATTGTCTTGTTGGAAGTCACATTCTGCTTTACATGAAATTTTTGGTCTGAATACACCTAAAATAAATTAATTAAAGAACTAAAAACGCCAACATAAAAATACACTTACCTTCCGACATAGCTTGGAATTCTTAGTTGGTGGGCCTTAAGGTTAGGTTAAGGTTAGGTTAGGTTAGGGCATTAAGTTTAACGGTAAGTGTTTCCCACAATCTGTTAGAAAATGCTCTTTCTTGGGCACAATTTGGCAAAAAGGTTGTTTGCGAAATTCGAGTGCTCCGTCATAAATTCGGCCATGACATTCTTCTGTCTTACATTAATACTTTTAAGATTTGTCCTAAAATTTAATGTTTATTATACTATATTTTTAACAAAAACACTTAAAACTTAAATTTTTTCACATTTGATCACAAAAATACTTTTAAAAAATTATTTTTATTGTTTACGACAGCATCAGATGTATCGAATGAATTTTGATAGATTTCATTCGATCGATAAGTCGTTATCAAATGCTATCATCTCTAATTTTGTTTACTTTCGTTCGATATCGAAAGCCATCATCCCAAATTGAAAAAATTCGATATCGAATGCTCGTTATCGAAAGCGGCGATTAGAGCCCTGTTATTTTAATTTTTTTTTTCAATATAAAGGGTCCGCAAATTTACTTTTTTTTTTTTGAACTCCTGAACTAATTGGACTTTGTATGGCGTCATACCAAGGTCCTTATGCAAAATTCGTCTCAATGATGTCTCCGAAATGTTCAATTGTTGAGAACAACGGTGAATTGATGTTGATGGCGCTTCACGCACACTCTCTGCCACAGCAGCAATATTCTCGGGTGTACGCACTGTTTTTGGCTTTTCACGCTTTGGTTTATCGATGAGGATGCCAGTTTCTTTCACTTTTTTCACAAGATAACGAACATACGGACCATATTCGTTCAGCGGAAGGATAAAACTAATTATCTGTCAAATCAGACATGAGCTAAGTGTTACCATTCACGAAATAAGCACTAGTTGAAAAAAAAAACGTTAGATGGCGGACCCTTTATTTTTATGTAAAACTTTTTTTCTACTATGTTTTTTGAAATACTTCTTTTTAAATAGCGGATTTTGAAAAAAT
Organism: Delia radicum; assembly: GCA_021234595.1. Lineage (NCBI taxonomy): Eukaryota > Metazoa > Arthropoda > Insecta > Diptera > Anthomyiidae > Delia > Delia radicum. The sequence continues at coordinate 19,570,070 of CM037851.1, forward strand.
ATGTACATTTTACCTTAAAAAAATATTTTTTCGTATATATTATTTATAGCACGATAACAGTGGCTCTAAAATGAGGTATCAGTGAATCACGTAGCTTTAACCGTTAAAAAGATATGGATGATTAGGACCGACTACTTTTGTTAAATTTTCGATTTGTTTTCATATTTTAAAACGCGATATTTCCACAACCGTTAGAGCTTACAATCCAAAACTTGTACGATGACATATTTATATGACACTTACCTTCCGTACCAAGTTTTGTTTAAAATTAAAGGGGTTAGAGGTCGAAAATTGGATATTTTTTGATGGTTTTATATGGAATGAGTCAATATTAATATTAACAAAAAAATAAATAAATGAATTTAGAGTTGAAAGAATTTATTCCAAACTAAACTAAATAAAAAAAATGGTATTTAAAATTTTATTGATGAGTATTTTAATGCAAAACTGGTTAAAAAAATAACCTAAAAAATGTTGATATTTTATTATAACCTTAAAACTGGTGCTTAAATGAGATCAATGAACGTCTACTATTTGTGACTAGTTTTGATATTCACCCAAAGAATGACATGTTTAAAGAGCATCATATTTTGATTGGTAATACATTATTATTATTATAGTATGGGCCCAATGATTATAATATTCTTCCTAATATTCATACTATCATCCGCGGTGGTTATACTATGATCAGTTGGCATCATATTTATTATCATACGGATCATACTATGATAAAATATAAATTCTTATCATTAAATTATGATTTAAACCATGTTTTATGCGTGTAGGTATATGAGGAATTTTAAAAATTGTCGACACTTTGAGGCAAACTATTTTCAAACTTATTTTTTTTTTTTTGGGCTAACATGAATAGACTCTTGTGTATGTATTAGCCGATGTTTAAGGACGCTAAATCCAGCCGCGTTAATCAGTTATCTTTAACGGCTCCAAAATTATGCCTGTTTTAAGTTTAAAGCAAATTAAAAACATTAAAATTACAATTTTTGCTTGGATTTTATTAAAGTTATATCAATTTATAGATCTTAATGTATTTATCACATTTAAAACTAACTATTACACCAGCAAAAAAATCTAAAAATGCACTTGCAAAAATGCTTGTCATATATTAAAAATCTTTTGTCGGTTTTATGATACTCGTAGGTAATTAGTTTTGAAGTTACTTATTTGCAGGAAGTCATATTAAAAATTAAAATTTTATATAGGAAGAATTTTTGAGATTATGAAAATTTTGTTTGCTCCAAAAAACTTAACCCATTACGAAATGATGTTAAATAATTCCTCCATGCTTTTAGAATGTTATATTTTGTATATGATCTTTCACATAAAGCTTTTCATTTGTACTTGAAAAGCATCGATATTTCAAGAAAGGGTTTTTCAAAAAACGGTAAAATGCGTATTTTAATGGCCGCGTCATAAAATCATAGCTGTAACCCACTTGATTGGTGCTAAGCAGGTTAATATTTTTTTATGATAGAGGTCATCTAAGATTGTAATAAAGTTTTCCGATTCTTCACAATTGAACCTCTAACTACCCCCTGTACAGTGGACAAAATTGGACAAATTTGCCTATAGCCCATAGTTTTGAAAGATCTTGAAAAAATTTTAATTTTAAAAGTTCCTGACTAAAATATATTCCTCATGGACGTTTTTTAAACGTCACTTATTTTATATCTTTTATTTGATTTTTCTAATAAAAAAAATTTAAAAATTGTGGGATACAAACAAAATGTATCTCAAATTAAAGATAATTGTATTGATACCACGGTGGCCTTGAACCTAATTTAATTGGGGGGGGGGGGGGGGGTAAGGGCACATCGAATTTTTTTGCTGGATATCACATATTTGTGCTTAAGAAACAAAATCCAGCAAAAATTAAAAAAATCCGCCTAGCCGTTTTTGTAAAAAATGTATTTCTGTACTTATAATATAACTGTTTTTGCAAAATTCCTAATTTAGAAAAAAAAATCTGATTCGCACTTAAAAAAATATATACTAAATTATATTTCTCAATAATTAGGCAGATAACTGTAAAATAAAAACATATTTTGCAACGATGCATTAGTTTTTCAATATATATTAGAGAATAGAAGAGAAGTAAATAAACGAATTTTTACATATAACTATCAGTTCACCGCGAACTTTTGTTGCGTTAACTTCGTACATAAAAGGTGCCTATTTAATTCGATATAATGACATGATGTCCAAAGATCATGCTTTAACTGATATAGAGAACAGAAAGAAAGTGTGTCTATTTTGTTTGGAATTTTTTTTAATTGGTATTGCTGAGAAAATGGAAGAATTATATGAAAACGTTGATACGGTGTGGACAATTTTGAACATAAGACAATTTTACGATGCAACAATATTTACAGATCTCAAACTCGCCAACGTATTATCAGGAATAATGAGTCATGCAAGTTGTTACCCTTGTACGTGGTGTACCGCAAAAAATGGTAATCTTGACTCTTGCGGAGAATACAGAACAATTAGAGATTGTGTGGAAAATTGTGAATCATGGAAGAGAGCTGGAAGTAATAAAAAGATGCTCATAATTATAAAAATTGCATAAACCCTCCAATCTATTCTGTTGACAAAGATAGAGAAATAATAGATATTATTTTACCTCCGGAGCTGCATTTGTTACTAGGTGCGGTAAATCATATATATAAACATATGTTAGTTGAATTTGAGGAAGAAAGTTTAAAATGGGCGACACAGTGCAATGTTTCTCGAGAAATATTTAATAAAAGTCCATCATTTGCAGGAAATGCGTGTAAAACTTTATTAGAAAAAGTGGATATTTTACGATCCTATCAAAATTTAGGCTGCCTAAAGTATGTACAGTGCTTTCAAGACTTTCGCGAAGTTGTTCATTCTTGTTTCGGGAGTATTCTGGACCCAAAATTCACCGATCATATTAACAATTTTCGTTAAAGCTTTCTTGACTTAAATATCAGCGTTACACCTAAAATTCATGCGGTCTTTTACCATATTGAATATTTTTGCAACAAATCAAAGAGAGCTCTTGGGTATTACAGCGAACAGTCTGTAGAATCTGTGCATGATGATTTCAAAAAAACTTGACAAAAAAACAAAGTAAAAAAGGATAATGTAATAATTTATTAAAAGCTGTGCGAGAATACAATAGTCAGCATATTTGAAATTGTGAAAATTTATAGTACAAGCAAATGGATATATTTTTACATAAAAATCATCACATTTTGAAAAGTATTTATACAAAACATATTTAATGTATATACATACTTATGAATGAATAAATTACATAATATTTAATAAATTAAATGATGTCAAAATCGATAAAGGCTTTTATTTTGTTGTTACACTTATATTACATTATTTATTCCGTTTTTAAACAAGTATATTTACATTTTTCAGTTGTCTTCTCGTAAAATAAAAGCGGATTTTTTTAATTTTTGCTGGATTTTGTTTCTTAAGCACAAATATGTGATCTCCAGCAAAAAAATTCGATGTGCCCTTACCCCCCCAATTAAGTTAGGTTCAAGGCCACCGTGATACTTTTTGTTAAATCCGCTGTAACAATTTTAGATTCTTGATCCTCGAATGACTTCGATGATGATCTAAAACACGACAACCGCCGAGTCAATAACTTTAATTGTTGCAATTCCGCCAACAACGTAAATTGCCAATTCAATTAGAAATGGATTGTTATTTAATTGAAATTGATTGTTATTTAATATTCCTGACATACTCAAAAAAAAAAAAATATTTGAAGTAAAAAAATGTTGATTACACAAGCGAAATTAAAAAATTTTAAATACTTGAAAATAAAAATTTTATCGGCTAAAATCAGCAACAACCTTTACTAAGTATTTTTAGACTGAAAATAGCAGACAAAAACTGTTATATCAACAAAAATTTGCTATATTTTTCATAAATTTCGTATAATGCAGAAAGCAAAATGTATTTAGCTAAAATTAGAAATTTTTGCTAAAAATTTGTTTATTACTGATTTCAGAAGGGCAGATTTTTATATGCATTAAAAAAAATCTAAAAAACTTTGAAAATTTAAATTTTTTTTATGATTTTTTTGGTCAACAAATATTTAGCAACATTTGTTGTTTATTTTACCAGATTAATTTGCTACTTTTAATTTACTAAGACTTAGCTCAAATATAACTAAATATGTGTATAGATTCAACAGATTTATTTTTGATGTTCTTATTTTACTAATATTTATCAAAAAAATTTCCTATTTTAACCAGTTTTTTCTGTAACGTTTTTTTTAATTAAAATTTTTACAAATTGTTTTCTCTTAGTGCATGGTTCTAACGATCATAATATGATACAACAAATTCTTATCAATAAATAATGCTCTTAATCCAAATTTGTACTGCTTTTCTTTAGTTCTGGTTAAATTTGGAAATTATATAACCCTCTAACTGCCAAACGATGTTTTGCAACGAAATTGCTCCACTCGAAAAACAAATAAAAAGTTCTTTAACAAAATTGTTTATTTTAGAAATGTTGAGGTTAAGAAGAAGAATAAACGTTTTCCTCTAAAAATTATAAACACTTTTAATTTTTAAATCAGACTAGACTAGTTTCTGCCTTTTTATGGACAGGCTAATCAGTGATTTTTCCATTTAAATTGTATTATTATTTGTGTCTTATAATTGCCGGATTGTCCCTTATATGATAAATTTTTCCACAACCTGCGGCTATAAGAATCAAACCTGCGCTCATCTTACATTACAAACGTAACAATACCAATTCATGACCGTTCAGCGATCACACCCAAGTATGGCCTCGAATCTAATGCAGCTAAATTGCAGTTTTTTTTTCCTATTAGCTTTTTCTGTTATTGTATACTCAGAAGTGACAACACTAACAACACAAATATTCTATTTTTAGATTTTTGTTTATTTATTTCACAATGTTACCAGATTCACGTATGGCTTTTACGTTCAGGGTTGACAACTTTTGCGTTTTAAGTTGAGACATCGCCACAGGGCAAATTTTATAATGTATTTTAGTACAGTGTTATATCGTTGTCTAATTTAGGCGATATGAACCAAAATATTTTAGGGTGCATTATTGAATACTAAAGCATATAAAAGAGTAGTTTTTGACAAAAACTATTTCTCTTACCAAGATATAACCACACTACAAAAACTATTTTTTTTCTGCTCCTATTTAAGAGGATATCACGATTTTCGCTTTTTGGAAAAAGCGAAATTAGGCGAAAAAGTACCTAAACTTCAATTTGTATGGTTCAAACTTTAACGCTTTGCTATTAATACTTAATGTCTTCTTTCTGCAAAATTTTATAAAAATCCGTCTATTAGTTTATAAGTTAAGACGATGTTCTTTACAGGAATCCTGCTTAAATACTGTGAGTCCATGGACTAAAGTAAGGACTTATTATTACAGAAAAAGCTTCAATCTTACTTATATTTTATTATAAAGAGTTTTTAGTCAACTTAGATTGGTTTTTTAGATTTTTGAAAATTATGTTTTTTTCAAAAATAACTATTTTTTGAAATTTTACGAAATTTTGATTTTGAAGCTTTCTCGCTTCCAAACCGTGGACGGCACACGAAAAATTTCTTTGTAAAATATTTAGCAAATTTAGTTTTCTATCGGAATATATGAATTTCTAAGTATAAAACGCTCATTTGACGCATTTGTGGTAAATTTTATGAAGACTGCCCTGAGGCAGAATTACCTGTTAGAGGGTTAATATTGATTTTATTTTATTCATACATTTTTGTTTAAATTTTATTTTCACCATAAATAATACTCGTATGATTATAAATATTTTATAAATTAAAATTCATTGTGATGTTTTGTTTTTTGTTGTTAAATATGGTCAAATAGAAATTTCATATTTAACACTAAATTGTTTATTGTTGGTCTAATTAACACCATTGGAATTTTGTGTAGTAAATATTTTCTACGGATTTTGTTTGTTAACACTATTATAGTAAATTTTATGAGAATGACAGAATCGTGAAACAACTGTGAATAAATATTGTTATTTGTTTAGTTTTTTTAGTATTTAAACAATGACAACTTTGTCATCTAATGAATATAAATGACAAATAAAAAAAAGGAATATAGAGTTTGGACTCATAAATAAGATTTTTTAATTGAAGTCTATAGTAGGCTGAGGTCATTATTATATATTTTGGATTTGTTTTAGTTTAGTTTTTACTTTCGTAAAATTTTTTTTTTTGATAATTTTTATATTCGATTAGGGTATCCATGTCTAGGAAGAGCATTCCTCCAATCATAATTAATTGGACATTGGAGATGCTCCGCTCTAGGATAATCACGTTCGGAATAGGGACTACTTGTAGGACCGTGAATGCGACCAGAGGGTGTCCTCAGGGTGGCGTTTTGTCGCCTTTACTATGGACACTGGTCATTGATGAATTACTCGAGGGTCTGAACGACTTGGGTTTCAGGACCTATGGATACGCCGATGATCTTGTCATTTCCGTTGTGGGTTGGGATGACAGGACCATCTCCGAGCGTATGCAACAGGCTCTGAACTTCACTCTTTCGTGGTGCCGGGAAAAGGGGTTGTCTGTCAATCCGTCGAAGACAATCCTGGTACCATTCACGAGAAGGAGAAAACTTAACCTGTCTATGCCGGTCGTTGAGGGCGTAACGGTTGGCTTCTCTAGCAGTGTTAAGTATCTTGGAGTGACTCTTGATAGCTCCCTCACCTGGAACGAACATCTTGACCACGTCTCCAAGAAGGCCACCAGGGCATATCATGCCTGCCAGAGGCTTTTCGGGAGAACATGGGGCCTAAGGCCACAAATGGTCTACTGGTCGTTCAATACTATTGTTAAACCGATGATCACCTATGCTGCCCTTGCATGGTGGCCAAAAGTTGAACAGAGTAAGGCAAGGGAGGCTCTTAAGAGAATCTACCGTCTTGCGTGTGTTGGCATTACAGGGGCCGGCGGAACTTGCCCGACGGATGCCTTGGGGGTTATGCTGGGGATCCCGCCATTGCATATTTCTGTAATGGAGGTTGCCAGTATGGGTTCCTCTAGACTAAGTGAATTCGGTGGCATGAGGGGAGGCGACCTAAGGGGTCACATGAGGATCGCGCGAATCCTAATAGATGACCCAATTTCTAAGGTTGCGGACAAAGTGTCACCGGAGTGGATCTTTGATAGATATTTTGATGTGTTATTGTTTGACAGAGACATGTGGACCAATCAATCCTGGGCACCGGAAGATGGTTCTCAGGTGTGGTTCACTGATGGCTCTAAGCAGTCGAATGGGAACACGGGTGCGGGCGTCTTCGGACCAGGCTTCCAGCGTGCCTTACCTATGGGTAAATATCCGTCCATTTTTCAGGCGGAGATTTGGGCCATTTGTGTCTGTGCATTGGAATGCCTGCGAAGGGGAACTCGCAGATCTCGCATCTACATTCTTTCTGACATTCAGGCTGCACTGAGGGCCTTAATGGCCTATAAGGTGTCGTCCGGGTTGGTCATGGAATGCATTCAGACTCTCAATAGGCTCGGTAGAGGTAACTCTCTAACCTTGGGGTGGATTCCTGGTCATGAGGGGCATGAGGGCAACGAGAGGGCAGATTGTCTTGCCAACCGCGGGGCCCGAAAGCCCTTTATTGGTCCTGAACCATTCTGTGGAATACCTGCGGGGTATGTTAGGGAAAGGCTCAGGGCATGGAGAGAGTCTGAATTCTCTAGTTACTGGGAAAACTCTCCTGGTCAGCGCCAGGCTAAAAGATTGATCTCTTTTTCCAGTAGGGGGTCGAGGCGACTCTTGTCGCTTGAAAGGGGGGGTTTGAGGACCCTGGCGTCGTACTTAACTGGACACTGTAATCTCAGATACCATCTGCACAAGAAGGGTCAATCGGACACGGATTTGTGTAGGTTTTGCGAGATGGTGTCTGAGACCTCGGAGCATGTTCTCTGCGAATGTCCCAGGCTTAGTGATAGGAGACTTAGGTTTCTAGGTGATCGTTTCATTTCGCCTTCCGACATCACGAACATTTTGCCTAATAGGATAATTGGCTTCATAGGTAGCTTGAATCTGTAGGTAATCTTAGGCAGCACAAAAGACCTACATTGGTCGCGGTGCATAGTGCCTTCTGATCTAATCTAATCTAATATTCGAACCAATTATATCAATTTTTGCAAAATGTTTTTAAGGTATAGTCGAAAAAGTTTTTATCACTTTATCTTCCATTAAAAACACAATAAAAAAAAAATCAAATCAATCAAATCAGTTTAAAGACAACTTTGACATTAGTTGTGAGCCAACAAATTTATGTTAAATTATAAATATTTATATGTCAATTTAAATAAATATATTTTCGTTAATTGCATGTCAATGTTATTTTATAAATTTATTTTTAATAACAAAAAAATAAAACTACAAAATTATCATGATTATTTGGGGGTTTCAACAAAAAACAAAACAAATCTTATGTTTAGTGTCAATGTCAAAATATAGATTTTTTTTTACAATTTTTTTTAAATATGCAAACACTCAAAATAAAGTTGAAGTCATAAACATTTTAAACATACATCCATAAATGTTTATTAAACAATATTTATACAAAAAGTCACAAAGTGAAAAAAAAAATATACAACAAAAAAGGCCTCATGTAATCAAAGTAAGATTAATGCACTGTTTCTAGAAGACATTCGCTGCTACACGAATGAGTAACTACACTCATAGAAATAAACCTGCAGAAATAGCTAAAAAAATAAAAAGCTACTAAAAATTAGAAATTTTTTAGAAATTAAAAAGGAGCTTGCAGAAAAAACTGCTAAAATTATCAGATTTTCTTACTAAATATTAGTAATATAAGAACAGCAAAAACATATATTTGTTCAAAAAATCAGTACGTATAGTAACACACAAGTGTGGGTACTCTAATGAAAGTAAATTTTGGCTTTTGGGCCCAAAAACCGGTATGCATAGAAACATATAAGTGTGGGTAGTCAAATGCAAGGAAATTTCCTCAAGATTTCAAAAATCATATTATTTTTATGATCCATGATACGTGGCACCCTCTAGATTTATTTTAAGTACAAAAATGGGGATAAAGTTTTTTACTGTTTTTTTTCTTTTTGCTATTTTTGTGAAATTGATTGTTCAAATAATGAATTTTACATAAAAATATGACTTTTTAGGTGAAATCGTTGGCATTACCCTGGGATAACCGCATTGAGGTGATGGGTCGAAGACACTTACAAATAAATCGAAATTACAAAATTTTACAAAATTCATTTATTTTTATAAAACCGCAAAATGGAAAAACTTAGTACCCACACTTATATGTTTCTATGCATACCGGTTTTTGGGCCCAAAAACCGAATATAGAAAATAAATTTATTTTTTAATTCCAGAGGAGGTAACATATTTTTTTTTTTTGAGGAGCGCCCTATAAAGTGCAATATAATATTATATTTTAGTATCTATGATACGTAGCGCCCTCTACACCCGTTTACAAATTTTGCCTGCAGCGATATTTTCGAAGACACTTACAAATAAATCGAAATTACAACAAAATTCATTTTTTTTTTATAAAACCGCAAAATGGAAAAACTTTAATCAGCGACGCCGCTAAACTGCCTATCAAATAGGAGAAACCCCTTAAACCCGTCTGAAGGCTGGTCCAAGAACATTTGAATAAACATTTGAATTCAAATATTATTGGCCAGTCACGCTGAAAAACTTTTCTCAGCGGAGCCAGGCTTCAGACAGACTGCAGCAGAAAACCTTAAGCCAATAAATTTTGTACCATCACCTCAATGCGGTTATCCCAGGGTAATGCCAACGATTTCACCTAAAACGACATATTTTCATGTAAAATTCATTATTTGAACAATAAATTTTACAAAATTGGCAAAAAAAAAAACAGTAAAAAACTTTATCCCTATTTTTGTACTTAAACTAAATCTAGAGGGTGCTACGTATCATGGATCATAAAAAAAATATGATTTTGGAAATCTTGAGGAAATTTCCTTGCATTTGAGTACCCACACTTATATGTTTCTATGCATACCGGTTTTTGGGCCCAAAAACCGAATATAGAAAATAAATTTATTTGTTAATTCCAGAGGAGGTAACATATTTTTGTTTTTTGAGGAGCGCCCTATAAAGTGCAGTTTTGCCGCTTTTTCTGCGTTTTTTTTTCAGAATTATTTCTACTAGTGCAACTAACAAAATCTACTAATTTCTGTAGTTTTTTTATGCAACGTCATTTAACCAATTTTTCGTAGCTTTTTGTGTTATTTGTACAGATATATTTCTTGTAGTGTGCTTATTATTTTCAGTGCACAGAAAAACCTAAAATTGAGTTTCAAATAAAATATTTGTTGATTTAATTAAAAGTTTAATTCAATTCGGTCCTATTAAGGAAATTGTAGTATCAATTAAAATTGATTTGATTTTATTTTCAATTAAGGTTTTAATCATATCTATTAAAAATGTAATTGAATATTGTTTTAATTTCAAACAAAGTTTAGTAGATACTAGGGTATTCAATTTACTCGGGTTTGCTTTTGTTCGAGTAATCGAGTAACTCGTTTTTGAGGTTTTTAATTTACTCGAGTAGGCGAGTAAGATTTTAAAATTGCTCGAATAACTCGAGTAACTCGAACAATTTTAATACTTTAATTTTATTTATCCAAACACTCACATTTTTGTAAGTTTTTATATTTTATTAGTACTAATATAACATATACAGTAGTAACTCGATTCTCGCACATACTTGATACTTGCACACTTCGATTCTTGCAACATAGGAATATTTTTCATTACGCACTCAGTACTTGCGACATCCGAAAATTTTGAACTCGATACTTGCAACATTTTTGTATAGCAGCGTTCAATATTTGCATAGAATGGGCGGAGCAAAACAATGCTTCATTAGACGATATTATGATGCTCCAGAGACTAAGAAGCAGTGTAGTACTGAACAAGCGACTTTGTACAAAACAAACAAAAATTTTAAATTTCTTTAATTCCACATAAAATATGTATCTACTGTTATACGAATGCGTTGAACTTAAGTGTTTTGAATTGAAATATTAAACTTAGATTCTAAACAGATGTATGTGCCTTTTATTTTGTATGGGAAATTAATACTCGGTACTTGCGACAACCTCGAAACTTGCACCGAGCCCGTTTTTCATTACGTGCAAGAATCGAGTTTCTACTGTATATAAAAATGAACAAATTAATTAAAAATTTTAGTAAAAAGTATATCTAAAAGAGAAAAACATTTGCTAAGATCATTTATTATTGCGACAGTTTTGTCTCAGTACACTCAAAGCAAAAGCGTTATTATATCAATGAAATTCTTTATAAATATGTTGAAATCTTCATTGATTTTCTTTCAATATAACTGGTTCATAAATATGTATTAAACTGTTTTATAAAAATATTTGTAAGGTGATCCGTTTTGTAATTTCACTCAGACTTGACACAGTTTTGTTATAAAGGGTGGTTAAATTTCAAGGGCCGATGTTGATTTTGAATAAAACACAAACTATTTAGGAAATTATTGTAATTTTATTTTATTATGATATATTGGTATTACTCAATTATGTATTGAACAAAATATCGGCCAAATGGGCGCCGCGACCACGGCGGCACACCTCCATCCGATGGTCCAAATTTTCGATGACGCTGAGGCATAATGGAGGTTCTATGCCGTTAATGTGCCGAATTATCTCATCCTTTAGCTCTTGAATTGTTGCTGGCTTATCGACGTACACCTTTTCTTTCAAATAACCCCAAAGAAAAAAGTCCAACGGTGTCAAATCACATGATCTTGGCGGCCAATTGACATCGCCATTACGTGAGATAACACGGCCATTGAATTTGTTGCGCAAAAGAGCCATTGTTTCGTTAGCTGTGTGGCAAGTGGCACCGTCCTGCTGAAACCACATATCGTCCACATCCATATCTTCCAATTCGGGCCATAAAAAGTTCGTTATCATCTCACGATAGCGAACACCATTCACAGTAACTGCCTGACCGGCCTCATTTCGGAAAAAATACGGCCCGATGATGCCGCCAGCCCATAAACCGCACCAAACAGTCACTCTTTGTGGGTGCATTGGTTTTTCGACAATCACTCTTGGATTCTCATTCGCCCAAATGCGGCAATTCTGTTTATTGACGAATCCACTGAGGTGAAAATGTGCCTCATCACTGAAGATGATTTTCTTCGAAAATTGATCATCCACTGTTGCCATTTCTTGCCACCATTCTGCCCATTCACGACGTTTGGAATGGTCAAGAGGCTTTAGTTCTTGAGCCAATTGCACCTTGTAAGCGTGTAAATGCAAGTCTTTATGCATAATGTTCATCAACGACGAGCATGAGAGGTGCAATTGTTGGGCACGACGACGAGTTGAGGTGGACGGCTCTTCAGCCACACTATCGCGAACAGCAGCAATATTTTCTGCAGTACGAGCTGTACGAGCATGCACTGGTGTTCTCACATCTTCTACAGACCCGGTTTGCTCGAATTTTTCCACGATTTTTGCGATTGTACGCACATTTGGACGATCAAATTGACCAAAAAATTCACGAAGTGCACGATATGCATTTTGATTTGAACGCCCATTTTCATAATAAGTCTGGATAACTTTAACACGTTGTTGGATTGTGTATCTCTCCATGGTTCAAATTGAGTAAGTCTGAAATAGAGAAATGTCAAATAAAATTCGGAAAAAAACTTGGCGTTTAGGTGTGGTTCACATTCAACATCGGCCCTTACAATTTAACCACCCTTTATTAGTGTGGTAGTACTAAACGAAAAAATAGTCCATTTTGTCCTATCATTTTGGGATTTTGAGATATGTAATTTTTCTAAAAAAATTATAAAGAAGTTTTGAAACAACTTTCATGAATATTTAAGAAGATTTTCATCATATTAATGAAAACTTCATTACTTCTATATGTAAATTTTAATATGTGGAAATTTTGCGTAGGACCGCTATGAATTTCCATATAGGGCTTCTAAAATTGGCTTGTTACAACGACATAAAAGGGACCAACAAAAAGTTTTTAGTAAATGACATTTAAAAATTCCTTTTTGAAAATATAGTATTTATATGTAGTTTCTTTAGATCAAATGGCAACTAAATTAAAAAAAAAAAAAATAATGTTTGATCCCACTTTTAACCCTCAAATCCGCACCAATAATCTTAAACACCCCAGTCTTAGAACTTGTTTCTTTAAAAAATATCCAAGTTTCTTCGATATCGGAGTTTTTCGCATTAAGTTCTTCGTTTTTCGTAATATAATTTCTTTAACAGAGCTCACTTAATATAAAAATACACTTAACATTTAAATATTCACTATAACAGTCACATTATTTTATACAAAATATTAAAAAAAATATAAAATAGTTCATATTTTTAAATTACTCGAGTTACTCGATTAATCGACCAAAATTGTTCGAGTTATTCTTTACTCGAAATTGGCCACTTCGAATTACTCGAACAATTGTTCGACATCATTTCATCGATTAATCGAGTAACGGTTAACCGATTGAATACCCTAGTAGATACACAGAAAAAACTAAAATTGTTTTTTAATTAAAATATTTGCTGATTTAATTAAAAGTTTAATTAAATTCGGTCCTATTAAGGAAACTGTAGTATCAATTAAAATAATCTGTAAATGTTTATTTGATTTTGTTTTCAATTAAGGTTTTAAACATATCAATTATTTTTAGTACACTCATAGAAATAAACCTGCAGTAAATAGCAGGTAAGCTACTAAAAATTAGTTAAAAATGACTTTGCAGAAAAACTGCTAAATTTAGCAGATTTTTTTTTTTTTTGCTAAATATTAATCAAATAAGAACAACAAAAATAAATATGTTTACTTTAAAAATTTTTAGTTATATTCGATGTGAATTTTTTTAATTGGAAATAGCATTTTACTTTGTAAAATTAGCAAAAACTGTATAGATACTAACTTTAATTAGAATTTGCAAAAATTTGCCAAAATTGGGAGAAAAATCGCTAAAATTAATCGAAATAAAACAAAAAACCACATTTAATAATTCGCTAGAAATATGTTTTTTTCAAAATTTAAAAAAATTTCGCTAAAAATCAAAAAAACGTTTAAAATTAAAAATCGATAATATTTGAAAAAATCGTCAAAATTTGAAAAAAACGTCAGAATTTTAAAAAATCGTCAAAATTTTAAAAATTCGTCAAAATTTGATAAACCGCCAAATTTGAAAAAAAAAAATTCTCAGTTTTAAATTTTGACGTTTTTTTTTAAATTTTTACCGATTTTTTTTTTATTTAATCTCTTTAATTTTGGCAATTTCTTTCAATTTTGGTATTTTTTTTAAAATTTTGTCATTTTTTACTTTGTTGTCATTATGGGTTATAAAAACTGGAAATTTTATGTTCACCAATTAAGCTTTTAATACATATTATTAAACTTTTAATTAAAAGTACTTTTTTAAAAAAACACAAAAGTTTAATAGAAATTTTTTTCACAATCTTTTTTTCTGTGTATAGTGTATATAAAAACTAACAGTAAGACAAAATTCAGATAAAGAAAGACATTATGATGTATTTTTTTGTTAACATTTTGCATTGTCAATGAAACTTTTTTGTATATTTTAGTTTTTTCAAACAGTCACAAGTATATAAAACTACTTTTTTTTTTTTTTTAAATTCATGAAAAAATATATATTTGGTTAAGGCAGGCAAATAAAAAAAAAAAAAACTTTTAATAAAAATTTTATATTTAAGCATGCATTAAACGAACATTTTTAAATACTAGTTTATTATCTTTTGTTTTTTTTTTTTTTTTTTGTTAATTTGACTTATTATTTATGGGGCTTAAGTAATCATTTTTCATATAATTTTTTTTTTTTTTTTTAACAACATTTTAATTTTCTATATAAATATGGAATGAGTGTGTAAATAATTATTTTATTTCTAAATGAAGGCATGTAGGTCAGAGACGCCTTTTTTTTATGAAATTAATATGGATGGGGCATATGGAAATAATATAAATAAAATATGATTACTTGATTGTTAAAAACATACAAATTATAATAAATTTCATTTAATTTAATTTATAAAAAAAAAAAATATTCACACTCATGCAATAAATATGAGTTCAAACAAACAAATAGCAAAGCAGCAAAGTCAAGCCAACTCAAACCGACAGACAGACCGACCGACAAAACAGCCAACAAATATAAATTATAACAATTTTGTCATTATTTTATTATAAAGTGGTGAATATTTTAATGTCTTTCAACTAAAAACAAAAAAAAAACCCATTAAAATTTTTATGAGTTTGAACTGTTTCTAGACAACAAAAAATTTAATATATTTTTTTTTTATTGCGAAACTATTTATGTATATATAGTTTTTTTTAGTATTAATAAATTACTTTATATTATTGTTAATAATTTTACAATAAATTTAATTATTTTTTCAGGGTTGTCAGACAAAGGCGCTTATACAGTTGCCGATTAAAAACTCTGAGAACTGAATATTGTTACACTTAGAACACTATGTAGGTAAAGACCACTGCAAATGTAGTTGAAAACAAATGAAATTTCACTTAAAGAAAGGACGACTTACATTTCATTAAATTCAACTAACATTGTCATTTGTTTTAGGAATGTTGAGGTTAACAAGAAGAATAAACGTTTTTGTCTAAAAATTATAAACACTATTAATTTTTAAATCAGACTAGACTAGTTTCTGTCATTTTATGAACAGGCTCATCAGTGATTTTCCATTTTTAAATTGTATTATTATTTGTGTCTTATAATTGTCAGATTGTCTCTATATGATAAATTGTTCAACAACCTGCAGCTGTAAGAATCAAACCTGCGCTCATCTTACATTACAAACGTTAGAATCACACAATCACATCCAAGTATGGCCTCGAATCTAATGCAGCTAAATTGCAGTTTTCTTTTCTATTAGCTTTTTCTTTTATTGTCTATTATACTCAGAAGTGACAACACTAACAACACAAATATTCTATTTTTAGATTTTTGTTTATTTTTCTAATCTCCTCCGTCTCTATTTCACAATGTTACCAGATTGTTGTTTAATGTTCAAAAAATGACTAGGAATTCTATTTTTTAAATTTTTTTAGTTTTTTAAATAACAAAAAATGACTGTAAAAAATTAATGTAAAATCATAAAACAGTCATTTAATGTGCTTTGTTTTTTTAAATGAACTACAAGGTTAGTAAAAAATTCAATTCGTTCTACAAATGACTGATATTTACATTGAAAATAAAGAAACTGTATTGCAACCTAAACAACTACATTTTTTAAAGCAGAAGTTCCCTGAGTGTAGCACTAAAATACCGTTACCGAATTAATGTGTAAATTACATTACATTATACATAAAATATAATTTCCGAAAGTAATATAAAATAACTTAACCTTTAAAATACCGTATCCGTCGTAAATTTTCTCTTTTCATTGGGTAATTTATTTTTTATTCAGACACTAACTTAACCTATAGAACCAAGTTTTACATTAACAAAATTCACAACATCTCTTTCGGGGGAGCTCTTTTCCCGTTTTTTCTTCTTGGCAATTTTCACGAATATCTGACAATTTTTTCCATTGTTGATCAAGTTTATCTTATTTGACACATTTGCCTCTCATATAAATGTATTTTTAATTGAATTCTCTTCTCCTAATTTCTTTGGGGCGTTAATGGATTAATTAACATTTTTTATTTCTACTTTCAATAAACATTATTGTTTAAAAACTAAAATACCGCTACCCTTAAACTAACGTTATCGAATAAATTTAAAACAAATAAATTCGAAAAAGTTTGACGTTAGAATCGACTGAGAATGACAGTTAAAATAACTAAAAATTTAGTTATTTTTAACTGCAGAAAAGCAATTTATAAATGCAGTAAAAATAGCAAAAAAATAAGCATAAATTTTTCGAAACACTCAAAAAAATTTGACAGTGGAATCTACAAAAAATTATAGTTAAAACAACTGTAAATGTCGTTTATAATGCGACAAAGGTAATTACTATTAAAATAACTAAATAATTAGTTATTTTTTACTGTTGTCAAATAACTAACAAATGATGTAAAAATAAATAACAATGTCGTAATAATAACTGACAAATTTTTACTACAAAACAAAAATTTGAAAACAACTGTAACTTTTAATTTTTAACTTATATTTTTTTTTTATATTTTAAAAATATTTTTTAATCGAAAAATATATATTTCTTTCAATTACAACAAAAATCTGGACTTCGTATATCTAAATGCAAAATAAAATTTCCAAACAGTACTCTAGGTATGACGTTGCATTGGAAATACAATAAAATTGAGATACAATCAAATCCATATATATAAAATTGATTTTCTGTTTATTTGTTCTCTATACAAATTTTTATTTTTAAATGTTTTCTCAGAAATTTGGTACATTTGATCGTATATTTGTTAACTACGAAATCAAATGGACCTATACCCAACTTTTAGTATACGGATAGACTTAGAATAGCTTTTAAAGTCGATAGCAATATCAGTCTGTATATATACTTCGACTGTTTTTTGACTGTTGTTTGACTGGTTTCAGTTCTGAAGATAATATGACTAAATATATCGAAAACTATTATTGGTTCATGTGTGGATCTAGTCGCCAGGAAATAATCCTTTCTGAATTGGATTTATATAGTGTTTAAACAAACAAAACCATTGATATATGATTGTAATTTGCGTTGTGAATGCTAACACCCTCTCAAATCAAGACTTAAAATTTTAGGAAAGTCGGACCACTTGTGGGCCTAGTATTTACCTAACCCCCTACCCGATTTTAGCTTAAATGTACTTTTTCGACAATTTCATTTGATTTTTCTTTTTTTCGCAATAATCTTTTTACCATACAATAATTTGGGCCACATTTAGCAATAAGTCCTTCTGTCGGTTGAAAACGGCTCTCAATTTTTGTTAGATTAATGATTGATCATAAAATATTTTGTCATATTACGTTTTGATTATTACGCCCTCAAATTTTTTTCACCTCAAATCTCTTTTCGATCACAATTTCTTTTCACCTTAAAAATGATGTTTCACCTCAAAAATAGTTTTCACACCTAAAAAGGGGTTTTCACTTCAAAACTGTTATTTTCTTATTTTAATGCGTAAGAGTAACACTGTGGAGGGTGTCAAAATATTCAGTAAAACCGAATTCTTTGCATTTGCTTGTTTTTTTGTACTTGTTTTAATATAACGATGGTTATAAGTGGACACTTTGTTACACAGTGCAACACGAAAAAAAATAACCATATACGGACACCACTACGTGATAAAAGACTAAAAAAAAAGACCCGTGTCTCCCAATTTTTCCCAAAGTCATCTCCTTTTTTGTTTATGGGCCGCCAAAGATTTGGGGCCTCGGTATCATTTTCGCAAAAAAGTGATCATTTTCTCAGGCTCATATCTTGCAAACCGTTCAGAATTTCGAATTACTCTCTATGGCAAAGTTGTAGCTCTTGTCATAAAGAACAAAAATTGCGAACATATAAAATTAAAAAAACTTCACCTTCCAGATCAAAATCGCAAAAAACTTAAAAAAATTCGATTTTTTTTACCTTTTTTCCCGTGTTCAGGTCCATAGGTAGCAAACCGTTCAAAATAAGGAAACAATCAACTACAAAAATTTACCTAAGATCTCAATAAACAAATTTCTAGAACATATAAACTTCCTAGAGATGATTCTGTTTAGGTAGCGCGCAAAAGTGAAAAATTTTTTAATTTCATTTTTTTTTTTCCTTTTTTCTCCTGTTCAGGTGCATAGGTAGCAAACCCAATTCCCTATGGACCTGAACACGGGAAAAAAGGTAAAAAAAATCGAATTTTTTTAAGTTTTTTGCGATTTTGATCTGGAAGGTGAAGTTTTTTTGATTTTATATGTTCGCAATTTTTGTTCTTTATGACAAGAGCTACAATTTTGCCATAGAGAGTAAATCGAAATTCTGAACGGTTTGCAAGATATGAGCCTGAGAAAATATCACTTTTTTGCGAAAATGATACCGAGGCCCCAAATCTTTGGCGGCCCATAAACAAAAGAGGATATGACTTTGGGAAACATTGGGAGACACGGGTCTTTTTTTTTTTAGTCTTTTATCACGTAGTGGTGTCCGTATATGGTTATTTTGCCATGACTTAAAAAATTACACACAGTGTTATTAACAGTTAAATTACAATTTGACAAACTTCTTTTTATACAGAAGCCATTTGGCATCCTTATCTTAAGTGTTAATTTTATCGTCAGTTACGACTTATCAAAGTATGACCATCCACATGTGTTTTTTTTATTATTTCATTTAAATAATATTTATTTAAATTGTTCGTTGTTTTTTTCCTATTGTATAATTAAAATAAAAAAAGAAATTCACTTAAAAAAAGTCAAATCAGTCATCAAATTGTTTATACCCTGCGGGAAACGAAGGGTCGATTGATCCAAAGTGACAAATCTGTGATATATGATTTGGGGACACGTCACGAAACTGGTGAAACCAAAATTGTGGTGCACCAAAAAGTGTTAATTTTGGTGAAATAACCAATCACGTGACTGTAGTTATGGTGACAAAACATTCCCTGATTGCTACCGGATATATCAAGTAACTGGAGAAAAAGTAACATAACATCAAATTGTACTGAAGCAACCAGGGCCGTTGAAGTTATTACTGGTCATTGAACGGGTTCAAAACCGTTAGCAGTGCATGAAAACATGGCAATTAGTGCCAAAGGATTCAGTCCCTTGACTGCTACACAGCAGACATAACACTGAAGGAATTTTATCAGTACCGACTATGTGACAGTAAAAATGAAGACGTAACACTCCACTGGTTTGGTTTAAAAGAACTGAACACGGAACTGTGACCAGGGCTGCCAGATATGGCGATTTCTCGCCAAACGTCGCTATCTTAAACTTAGTTTTTTGTTGGGTATAGACATCTAATTATAAAATTGATTTTTGTTGTGCCTTTTTTAAGGTTTTTTTGAACAGGGGGTAAGACACACTGTTTTGGAAAAGTGCAGTGATTGGTCC
Organism: Delia radicum; assembly: GCA_021234595.1. Taxonomy (NCBI): domain Eukaryota; kingdom Metazoa; phylum Arthropoda; class Insecta; order Diptera; family Anthomyiidae; genus Delia; species Delia radicum. Next base: position 19,590,177 of record CM037851.1, read on the forward strand.
GGACGGGCTTTTTAGCAACTCGTGCATAATATGACATACGCTGAATAAAACCTGACAGGTTACTTGCTAATTACTTTTCGCATGCCCGGCGACATGTACCCCTAGACCAGTGCAGTGGTACGTCTCAAAACTATTTCAGTCAAACTACCCCTGCTACAGAACACATTGCGCTTAATATGTGACTAGTTTTCCTTCAAAAATTGTTCTCCAGTTCTAAGATACGTACACCTAAGATACGTACACCTAAGATACGTACACCTAAGATACGTACACCGTCACGTGATAATATTTTTCCCACTGGTTCTGTTGCATATTACATAAATCCTAAAATAGTCATACTTTGACACTACCTACTTCTAACTTGTCCCGTAGTATATTCATTTCAGTCTGTATGGTGATATGTTACCTTGGTCAAGTTATTCGATACGTCACACAGTGCTCCACAGGTAGCAAATTGTCACCTCGTATGACAAGCCCATGTTAAAAGTACCGGTCACTTTCATATAACAGAACCGAAATTGGGATAGGTTCATACACACAAAGTTCTAGTCACATGACCATACCAGTGACTGGTCCATTTCCACCAGGGTAACTTCATAAAACTTTAAAAACCATTATATGTAATTTGAAACAACTATTTTTATTTAGGGTAGAAGGGCGAGCATTCGACACTTTTTTTTTAAACCGCTGTCGTTACTCAACTAACAATTTTTTTGGAAACATTATTTTTTCTAAAATTTTACACATCTTAACTTTAATTTGTATGTTAAAACATAAATTGTCTGTATTGCTTATATTTACTTTTTTGAGATTTCTAAAGTACCTCGAATCGGGTAAACTACCTTAAATCGGCTAAACCACCTATGGGGTAAATTCGCCAAATTGATGTTACACAATGGTCATCTATAAATATAACGGTTCTGGTGGAAAACTTATATTTTATATTAAATAATAATAAAAATGGATATCAATAGCTGTAATTTGAGCTAAACAAATTTAAAAACTTTGTTTTCTTCGAAGTTGTTGAACGAAAAATAAGTCTGACCTGTGCAATACACAGGGTGTCCAAAAAAAAAAATGTTTGTTTGTTGCTCAAGTTTAATTTGAATACTTATGGGGTAAAGTATTTTTGAGATTTCTTCAGATTTTTTTGGAAGAGGTTTAGAGGTCGCGCAAAAAACCGGGGTTTTTGGACGTTTTCTGAATTATTCTTATAACTTGGTTCATAACCAATATATTCAAGTGTAACTAGTAGCTCAGTATCTAATTGGCTAAAACTTTGGAGTTTATCCATGGATTTTCTTGGAAAAAAATTAATTTTCCTTTGCTAAAATTCAGATTTAACATATTATACGAACAATTGGAATTGCCGAATTTTTAGCTTTAATAAATTAATACTCGTAATCCTCATATGAAAAATGTTGTTTAAATAGCTCGGATTTTATTTTTCTACAAAGCCATTTGTGTTTATATTTTGCCATTTGTTCATTGATTGCATTTTTACATAAATTAATTTATTTATTTTTTTAATTCCAATTTGAATATTTACTTGTTTTTTTTTTTTTTGTTAATCGATGTTTATTTATAAACTATTAGCATATAAAATTATTTATACATTTTTTTCGACAACATTTTAGTAAAATGTATTTAGGTTGCTGTCATGTGTATAAATAATTTGTATTAATTATTATTTTTTTTTTCTTAATTTAGTTTTTATTATGCTGGTTTAACTATACTTTATAATAACTAGTATGCTCTTAACTTTTTATTTATTTAATTTATGTTTTTAGGCATTATACATTAGACTGGTCCACGCTTGTATGGAAAAATTAAAGTATATTCCTTATTTAAATTTATTTGCATCGGGATAAACATTAATTGCATTTATAGTAATTAAATGTGCTAAAGTCCCAAAACTTATTTAACAAATTGTGAAAAGCAATCTGATGTAGGCGTGTCCCTATCCGGATTTCATTCCTGCCCAAGGAAATCTTCAGGGGACTTGATATTAGAATTTCTAGAGATATTTGTTATGTTAAATCACAAACTCAATGAGAATTTCTTGTCCTCGTCTAGGAGCGAGATTCAAAATTTAAAATATCAAAGAAAAAACAAAAACAACAACAAAATATTGTCACAATTGGCTTTGTCATCTTCCAAATACTACTCTGTTTTTTTGACAGACCTAGCAATGTACTGACGTTTATTCAAGTAAATAAATCAACAATAGAAAATCATATGTTTTCTATTAGTGTCAGTTACATATAAATTTGCACAAGCACCTGCATATTTGTTATTTAAATTTATTTTCATCGGGATAAACATTAATTGCATTTATAGTAATTAAATGTGCTAAATAATATTCCGATTCTTTCCCCATAAGTTTGCGTTTGTTCCTTTTACCAAAATATACGCGTATACCAAAAATTGGCGTAATTGGACGATATTTAGAGGTCGCTATAAACTGCGACTTTTGGGGTTTGTCTCTGATATTTCATCCAATTACTAGTGTTTCAGCGTCATTGTATTTGTCAGTATATTTCTGACAGTGTATTCTTGTTTTGTAGTGTATTTATATAATTTTTGGCTTTGTAAATACTATTGCCACTCTTTTGTATGATCTTAACTGGGTCTAAATTTAGGAAAATTCTAATGGAACCATCCCTCTCTATAATTATATAATGTATTCTGAGGGCAGAATTAAAAAGAATAATAATAAGTGAAAATATAGTTAATTCAAGTGTGCAAGTGGCAGCACACACCCCTGTGGGCATCAAGTCGAGTCAAAAGCAACTCCGTTTTGAAAAAATTCAAGTTTACCATCAGCATATTCTTACAGTAACTACATGTAGGTCATTCGGGTTGTTTAGTAGTTGTTTTAACTGATATTGAAGTCATTTTTCTATGGGAAAATGAAGAACTACTAATTTAGACAGTCATTTCAAAAAATAACTAACCAAAAATACTGTACTCCAGAACCAGTTGTTTTGAGTAGTTATTTTAGTATTTTAATAAACAACTACCAAAACAGTAATTTTGAAGTAAACAGTTAATTTTTGTTAGTTATTTGAAAATAGCAGATTATGTCGAGTTTTTAAAAATTCTTGTTTAGTTTATAAAGGGTCCGCCATTTAACGTTTTTTTTTTTTTTCAACTAGTGCTTATTTCGTGAATGGTAACACTTAGCTCATGTCTGATTTGACACATAATTAGTTTTATCCTTCCGCTGAACGATAATGGTTGTGTATACGCTTGAACAACGCTGGGAAATATTGCGACATTACTTTGAAAATCATGGTAATGTTGTAGAATGTGTGCGAAATTCACCGTCGTTCTCAACAATTGAACATTTTGGAGACATCATTGAGACGAATTTTGCATAAAGTCCTTGGTATGACGCCATACAAAGTCCAATTGGTTCAGGAGTTGAAGCCAACTGACCATCCAATGCGTTTTCGCTTCGCTAAGTGGGCCTGTGATCGACTTACAGAAGATGCCAATTTTGCCAAAAAAATCAAAAAATTGAACCGATCGTGTATGCTACTGCATGGCCAGCCGAGGCAGCCATTTGAATAAAATTATTTTCCATTATTAACCGGAAGGATTGTACTTTCAAATAAAAAAAGAAATTTGAGAAAATATTCAGTAGATTTTTTTTTTATAGCATTTTCAAAAAAAAAAAAAATTATTTGGCGGACCCTTTATATGTTATTATATGATATGTGATATGATATATGATATATTATATGGTATTATGATATGTTCATAGTTTGCCCTTTGTTCCTCCTAAGGAACCATATGACCTTACATATGTGTTAGTAACTGAACTCCTCCTTAACGGCTGGGCCGATTTCGATGAAATTTTTTGTGTGTATTTGAGTTGGTCCCTGGATGGTTTAGATTTACAATTGACCTATATAGGTACAATGGGCGTGGCACCTCCCATACGAAGTAAAAATTTATTATTGCATATCTGGAGTACTATTATAGTGGGAGTCTTCAAACTTTGTGTGAGCTACTTTGATAATAATGTGCATAATCTTGCAAAACGTGGCCGGGATCCAAGCAATGGGCGTGGCACCTCCCATACGAAGTAAGAATTTATCATCGTATATCTCGAGTACTATTACAGCAGGAGTCTTCAAACTTTGTGTGAGCTGTTTTGATAATAATATGCATAGTTTTGCAAAAAGTGGGCGGAATCCAAGCAATGGGCGTGGCACCTCCCATACGAAGTAAAAATTTATAATTGCATATCTGAAGTACTATTACAGCGGGAGTCTTCAAACTTTGTGTGAGCTGTTTTGATAATAATATGCATAGTTTTGCAAAAAGTGGGCGGGATCCCAGCAATGGGCGTGGCACCTCCCATACGAAGTAAAAATTTATTATTGCATATCTGGAGTACTATTACAGTGGGAGTCTTCAAACGTTGTGTGAGCTACTTTGATAAGAATATGCATAATCTTGCAAAAAGTGGCGCGATCCAAGCAATGGGCGTGGCACCTCCCATACGAAGTAAAAATTCATTGTTGCATATCTGGAGTACTATTACAGTGGGAGTCTTCAAACGTTGTGTGAGCTACTTTGATAAGAATATGCATAATCTTGCAAAAAGTGGCGGGATCCAAGCAATGGGCGTGGCACCTCCCATACGAAGTAAGAATTTATATAAAAAATCTGTGGTTAATTAAACTCTGCTATTTGTTGAAAAGTCATTAGCCTTAAATACAATTTTAGGCAGGACAACGTCTGCCGGGTCAGCTAGTATATATATAGTTTGCAAATAATAATTAGAAAATTTCATTGCATCTCCAATGCATAAAAACGTCATAACTTGAATACCGTTTGGAATTATGACTTAGCATTTTAAATCGGATGTAGGAAATACAAATTTTGTATGGTAAAAAAAAAAATATTATACCGAAAAAATAACTATTAAAAACAGTAGTTTTTACAACTTATGTAATCGTTTTATGTTGTTCATTGTATTTATTGTTTTGTTGCTCGTTTTTATGGTGTTTGTAGTCATTTAGGGTTAGTTGTTTTTGACCGCTTCGATAGTGGTTTTTACTAACATTGAGTTTTTCTAAATAGTTATATGGTTATTGATTTTTATGACAAATACAGTCATCGTCTTTTTGACTACATTTGTGGTCATTTCAACTGTAATTTTTAGTCGTTTCTATCTTCTTTATTTCATGAGTGTACTTATTGCAGATAAGTTTAAACTTTTTTAAAGTTGTTTGGCCTCTTAAATGTGAATTAAAAACATCTCCTAAATCCCACGCCTTTACGAATTGTGAAAAATTTTTTTTAACCCTCTTATCCGGGCAAAAATGGTATATTGGTCAATATTGCGAAGATGTCTCTAAAGCCTGTTTTATTTTTTATGCATTTAAATTCTACATAAATTTAACTCTAATTTGAGTAAAACTATGTCGGGAATTGCACAAAAATATTTTGAAACACCGGAGGGGTCTCGGAAAAATAGTCATTTTCGGAATTGCACCTACAACATTCCGATTTGTTAAAAAAATTCTTCATATTAAGAGCATGTTTGTAATATGCAATTCAATACATAAAACGTGAGGTCAAACTGGGAAATTCATTCAGTAAATCAAGAAATATATGGAAAATAGACCAAAGTTTTTAACCAATTTTTTTTTTTAAGTTCACTAGGCCTATGTTTCGGGAGGCTGGTTTAATTTAGGTGCTTTAACTTCAGATTCGTGTTTACGAAGCCAAAGTACTTAAAACAAGTTTTTTTTATAAGTCGGTGTAACATTTGGATTTCTGTTAAATTGTGGCCTAACACTGAAAAATCGTTAATTAATATCGACGTCCAATTTAAATTGACCGGTTTGTCTGAAATTTGGACTGAGCATTACTGAGCACTATTGAAATAGGGACAGTCGTGTGTGTGAAGCTCTGAAATTCGACAGTCTTTTTTTTTTTTTTGGCCACCCAATTATACATGTTGGTTGATAGTTAAGTTTTATAAAATTTTAATTATTTGTTTAACATTTTGGTTTTTTAATAATGGTGGCTTTAACCATTGTGTTAGTTTCACCTTGTTTGAAATTTACTTAAGTTTTATAATATTTTTAATTTGTTTATATATAGTTAGTCGGTTTTATATTATTAATATATTATATATATATTATATATTCGCTTTTAAAAGTTTATATTATAGAGATTTTATTTCTAATTTGTTTTTAAGTCATTAACCTTCTAATTTATAGGGCTGCAAAAAAGAAATTTCTATTATTTTTCATACACACAATGAAAAATTGCTTAAACTTACTGTAAAAATAACTACAAATGAATTTAGAAATGCGTAATGACTAATATTGTAATCAAGTTTTACTATTAAAAACCAACTACAATATATAAAAAAAAAAAAAATACAACTAAAAAAACGTTCAAAATGACTAACATAAAGCTAATATTAGTATTATAAAGCCAAATGCAAAACTATACTAAAAACTACAAACTGAAATCATAGTCAAAATGACAAATAAGAATGGAATGTTCTCTAATGTGGCCCTACAACTGGTTCTTGCACTCTAATTCATTTTTGTTGAAATTTTACCAATTTATAGTAAGAAACTGAACTCCTACTCTAAGTTGTGTAAATTTACTCTGTGTGTGTAAATGAAAAAAATATACGTACATTATGTGTAAGTTGTTGAACTCGAATTGAGTAATTTTACATTACAAGTGTGTATAAAATGAACAAAAATTTATTTGTAAAGTTTCCAAATATACGCGTAATAAAATGTGTTTTATGTGTAAATTTATGCATAAAATGTTTGAAAATGCAATTTTTAATGCGTAAAAATACATAAAAATTAGTAAATATACCACCGCAATTCAAATTTTATTTTTTTTTTTATAAATAATAAGTTTATTATCAATATCAGTAATAAAAGCAATTTATATATGAACTTTGGAAAAAATTATAACAACATTTTCATCTTATAAACGTTTTTTCTTTAAGCAAAGCCCCGTATGCTTAGCGTTTTTTCCTGTATAAATAGATTTTGACAACATTTCAAATAACAAAATCCTCAGAATCTAAACATTTTCATAATGAAAAGCCATTCGATTATGAGCACTTTTTAAACAAAGAAAGTGTAAAATTCGGAGCACTTTTTCAGGAAAACAATCTCAGGTCCTGACCATATTTTTTTTTGTATATATATATCTTTTATTCAATATAATATTTATACAATAATAATTTTAACGCCTCAGCGCCATAAAGGCTTTGTAGAGGCTAAAAGGCAACTCTGTCTACAGTTATATTAGTTTTTTGTTTTTATATACATCGAGATTATTTTTATGTTATTTTCAATTTATAACGAGCTTTCAACCTCCGTATATTTACAAAAATTTTACATATAGAAAATTTTTAAAATCTATTTTTATAATTTACATTAGTTACAATAAGAGAAAAAAAAAATAGTAATAAAATAATATTTTATACTAGAAGTGTTTCAACATTACAAAGTAAAAGATCTTTAATGGATTTTTTAAATGTAGACAAAGCTTGTATATTACGAATATTGATTGACAATTTATTATACTCACTTTAATAGAAATATATTCAGACTCGCAAGGCTCTTTCTTTTAAAAAACCTAAGATTTCTGAGCACTTTAAAATTAAATTTTTTCCAAGCGGTACATATTGTAAACGATCGGCCCTTTTACTCATGATGCATTGATATAATAGACAGTATTTGATCCACTAGGGGATTCTTCAATTGTCATGTCCGGAATTAAATCGCCATCGCTACCACTAATTCCATTAGTCTTTTGGCAAAGAAAAGGAATGTTGTTACAAATCCGTTAAAGTTAAATAATTGTGAAATCCAACTTTACATCTCTAATAGTCAAACAATTTAAAGTCATAATTAATTGTTGCGTATATGGCCACACGAATTTGACAATTAAGAAAATTTTTATTTGACAATTTTTAATTTATGCTTTTAATATTTTGAAAAAATGTTTTATATCATTTATTAATGACATTTTCATTAGTTAATTTACAAATTATTTGAGTAAAATTTGAATTTATCAACAAAATATTTATATTAGGCACAAAATGCTTAACTTTAAACACATAATGCTTATTATTGCTTTGTATTTGTATTATTGTGTGTACAAGTGTGTAAGAAATAAGTTTACGTATCTGGTGTTTATATTTACTCATTTTGTGTTATTAGCCCTTTTTTTAGTTTAGTTAACTAACAAGGAAACTGCACAGAGCTGAATTTGCAAATTTCAATGAAACTTGGTTTAGCTGTAGATGACAAAATAATATTAGATACTTATTTTGCGTAATCTCAACTTTAAAGGTTAAAAAGTGGGGTCAAAAATTACCCAATTTGATTATAGACAAATTGATTATCAAATAAAAGGTAAATAAATAAGCATCCACTGGTTTATAAAAATGTCCCTTACTTTAAATATTTCATATATCTGGCAACACTGGACCCACAGCATAGGCAACATGGGTATTAAAACTTTTGTTTTCTCAAGTATATAAATAATGTGTACAAAAAAAAATAATTTTATTATATTATATACACGCAGAGAAAAAACATGGTTGCACAATGATTGTGGCCACAAACTATGTTTCCTATAGCCGTAAATGGTTGTTTCAATTAAATTATTTGGTGTAACAATCATATTCCACTAATAATATGGTTGCTTTCATTATGTTCTTGTAAAAATTTCTCTTTTTTTTAAGTTATATTATTGTATTTTCTCAAATCATAATATATCATTTATTATCATATTCATCTATGTAACTACAGCCATATTATAGTTGCGCCAACTATAAGATGATCAGTAGGTCTTTTAGTATCATTTTGTTTAAAATTTTGTGAAAAGAAGTTGTGAGAAACAGTCAGCCACAATAAATTAAATAATATTAAACAAAAAGACATTAAAAATAGACAAACACTTAGTGGTGTTAATTGTAATACTGGTTTGTTTTACGGAAGAAGGAATAAGTTGTAGTCTCAACCCGGTTTACCCTGAAAGTCTTGGCAAAAGTTTAATTGTAGCGCACCCCCTAAATACAGTTATTTTTGTTATATGGACATAAAAGTGTTACAAATTAAGTATAAATTGATAAAAAAAGGTGCTTTATTTTTTAATTGTTTGTAATTACGCAGAAAATATATTTTTAAAGTAAAAATATGAAAGAAAAATTTAAACAAAATGCACGTGCTTCTAAGTCTGTAGTACGAAATAATCATAATATATTTGCAATAATCATAATATGGTAATAAATGATGACGAAATTCTTGTCTATGATCATACTATGATAACTAGGACTGTACTATGGTTATAATTTAATTGTTATGATTGCTGCAAACATGGTTTGGCAATTATAAATGTATTGTGAAATTGTATTCTTAACAATATTTTTTATGCGTGATTTATGCTGTAATCAGAAGTATAGCTTGTATTGCTGACATAATATTTCGCAAAGCTTTTTCTTGAGTGCAAAAACAATTTAATTACTTAATTTTTTTTAAACCTAAGTTTATTTAAATGTGTGAGTTATTAAATAAATATACTATTAAAACACATTCAAATCTTTTTAATCCAGCTTCAAAAGAATGCTGAGAGAATTCTGTAAGGCTCATATTATGATAAATCATAAAAATTTTCCAGAATCATAATATGATAATATTGGGATCTATTTGGAGCCATAATATGGTAATATAATTATCATATTATGATACAGGAGCAGATAAGATAAGTATGGTTGTCACAACCATAGTAACATGGTTGTCGCAATTATAAATCCAAAAATGTATAATGCTCTTCGAATATGGTTCCCTCAATCAGGTTTATTTTTTTGCTTGTACATGTTTTAATACAAATTTTTTTTTTAATATTTGATCCCCATTTTTAACCCCTAAACGTACACCAAAAAAGTACGCTTCTTATATTTTGTGTCGGTTTTATTTTCGATTTCCAAAGATTTGACAACACCGACGAGGTGTAGTCTACGGTTGATGGCTATTTTAAGGAGGAGGACAGTTCTTTCTATGAATAGGGTGTCGAAGCTGTTGAATATCGCTGGGAAAAGTGTATCGAGTTAAAAGGAGATAATGTTGAGAAATAATTTTTTGTGGTTTATTTGTTAGGTTGACTGCTCTTGGAACCGCCCTCGTATATTTAATTTCATTATTATATTTTGATAATTATTTCATTTTAAATTTCATCATAACTATTTTTTTTTGTAGGCGTACTTTCTTTATTATAAATGACATCAATTCATTAAATGACATTTCAAAAAAAAAAAACTTAAAAATTATAATATTTAATCTTAAACTATGACTAATATATAAACTTGCTATATATGCTCGTTGTACAAGAGTTGATTAGCAAAACTTTAAAAGAAAAAATCTTAATTATAATATTAACACCCATTTTTATTTTATTTTTTTATTGTTTTTTTTTTTTTTTTAATTAAAACTTTCCATTATGATAATGTCTTAAATTTCACAATCAATTAAGAGTATGGAATATATAAATGATTTCAATACTAAACAAATACATTTATCGATTTTATTGCTTAAAATCTGTTATTTCCCATTATAAATTAATTAAATTGAAATAACTTAAAATTATGGAGAATTAACACAGACCTAAGAATTGCCCACATCATATTATAGTATAATTAAAATTAATAGGATTTCAATAAAAAAAAAAAAAACAAAAACAACAACTCACAATCATTTATTATTTAAATAAACGGGTACACAGGTTCGAGTACAAACAAGTACAAATGTTCGACTACAATAACAATTAAAACAATAAATTATAATTAAATAATAAACATTTATTTAAGTTTTGCAATCAGCCAATAAACACGAATATGTGCATGTGAAATCTTTGAATGGGGTGTCATTATGCCTGACATTTTATACAGAATATTTATTGAGAACATGCGACATTAGGCTGGCCCAAGCTTGTATTGAAAAATAAAAGTATATTCCGATTCTTTCTCCACAAGGCGGTTTTTGTTCCTTTTATCAAAATACACGTGTATACCAAAAAATGGATCAATCGGACTATATTTAGAGGTCGCTAAAAAATTCGACTTTTTGGTCTCGTTTTTCAAGCAAATTGTATGGATAATAAGAAGAATGTAAATAACTAAAAATAAAGCAAATTCAGGTTTACTTATTGCCTTCGAGTATAAACTTTTTTAAGGTAATTGGGCCTCCTGAATCCGAATCTGAAATCAAAAAATTTCAACTGGCTCTCCTATCCGACTTATGTCTTATAACCCGGGTAAAAAAGTTTTAGATTTCTATATTTCGGAAAGCTGCTCTAATTTAGGTATTTCGACTTCAGATTCGAGCTTAGAGGGCCAAAATACATAAATAATGCTTACTCCAAAAAAATTATGTATCCATTTAAAATTCGAGATTTTGGTTAACTTTAGCTTTTCTCTTTAAAATTGCAAATTTATAGCGACCTCTAAATATTGACCGATTTGGCTCAAATTTGGACTGAGCATTACTGAGCACTAATGGAAAAGGAATAGCCTTGTGGAGCTAGAGAATTCCGCCCTTTTTTTATTTTGGGCCACTCTAATGCGACATATTCTAACAAAAATATTACGACTCTAATTCAATGTCTCCTTGTGAAAGTTTTAGAAAATTATTATGTATTATTATTATTATTGGTATTGAAAATATTGACACGAAATTGTACACTGCGTTGCATAACTATAATTACAAATGATTTTTGCTGTTTTTTGTAATATTACAAATATATTTTTTAAAAACTTTAAACTGCTTTTAAGAGTGTGATAGCTAATATTGTATTGTGTAAAATTTAAGAGACTACATAATTTATTTAAGAGAAAAATTGTGTAATAATATTTTGTCAGTGTCGCAGAACTATTATTACAAATAACGGTAAACCAAGAAGTATAGCAAATAAAAAAAAATAAAGCATTATTTTTGTGTTTTATGCAATTTTAATCAATTTGCAATAAAATGTAGCGTAGTTCATATCGAAGTGGTTTTGAAAAAGGGCCAATTTTAGCTTATTTAAAAAGTGGCTTAAGTTTTCGTAAAATTGCTAGAAAAATAAACCGTTCACATGTGGTTGTCACAAATTTTGCAAATAATCCGAGTGCTTGTGGTAAAAATAAACAGGCGGCCAGAAAAAAAAAACATTTTTCTGATCGGTACCGGCGTAAAATAATCAACTGTACCAGCAACATAATGAAGTGTCTCAATCAGATAATCGATTAAGGTAAATGTGTCCAAATAAACCATAAGTAGGCTCTTAAAGGATTTCCAGAGATTTACTCGCCAAAATTTGATGTCTGTGGCAAGGTTGTTACCACGCCACAAAATTGCTCGTCTTGAATTCGCTAAAAGGAATTTACAAACCAAGTGTAGAAAAGTAAGTCAATTATCGCTGCTGTTTGTAGGACTGTTCTAAACATAAATTTTCTTTTAAGTTGTGGGCGTTGTGGTGTAATAGTTAGCGCGTTGGACTGTTACACAGATGGTCCCGGGTTCGATTCCTGGTGACGACAACATCAATTTAGAAAAATAATGTGTACCAGTTTTCTATCAGTTATATGTATCGCTGCGCCCACCTTCGGTGTTCCCATAGCACTTAACCCCACCGAAGTAAAATAATTAAACAGGGCTATGAAACAAAAAGCTTCAAAAAATACGCCAACTCTACATCAGGTGGTGAGCAACAACTGTTCTAAGACTTATCTCGCGCAATTACAGTGTTGCCATGTTTGTAGCCCTTCATCTTTCACCACCTATCATCTCTTCACTATCCCCTTTCCAAAGAAAGCAACACATTCATTAATAGGAAGAATTTCCTGAGTGTTGCTTCTCTTTTTTTAAAAAAAAAAAAAAAAAAGTTTATTCTTTCTGATGAGAAAAAGTTTAATCTTGATGCTCCAGATGGTTTTAACAGCTATAGGAGAGACCAAGGAACCACGATAATTTTCGAAAAGAACAGTGGCACCCGATTTTCAATATCTTATTTTGAGAATTAGGCATTTAAATTAAATATTGCCCATGTAAAATATAGGGCAAGGAGTATGCTTAACACGTTGCAATGTTTGCTTAAATTTTCACAGTACGTTCAATCAATCGAAATGTGAAATAAAAAAAATCACAAAATAAAAAAAAATTTATATTTTTTTTCAATATAAGTAATAAACATAATGCACAACATTTTTGGGTATTTTGATAATTTTTTTCCGGTCATTATACCCGAATAATATTTGTTCATAACTCCTGCTTCACTTAGGGAGTTTATGACAAAAAAAAAACTAAAAATATTCAGGCATAATTCCCAAACTAAAAGGCAAGTCCCACGGCTGAGGTATACATCCAACAGAGTGGAAACCCCGTTTGCCCGATAATAGGTTAGCTATGCAGAAGCGCTTCTTAGCTAAGTTTAAAAACAAGTTTTTAGGTTCTGCACGCTAATTAGGCTTAGTTTGATAAAATTTATTTTCTGACGAAAACATTAAGTGCATGTTTGTTAAATTTACTAACTTAAGTGCAAAATAATATTTAAAATGCCAGAGCCGAAGTAAGTTTTTGCATTTCGAATAATATTTATAATAGTGTACGACTGAACAGTTCGGCCAGAAAATGTATTTGGCCGGCATTCGGTATTTTAAAGTATTATGGCCAAATTTGGTTAATTTAAAAATGTTTATTGACTGATTTGATGCGATTTGGAGGGGTAAAATTTAAAGAAAAGTTCGTACACTGATAATAATCAATGCGTAAAAATACAAATAAATGTCAAAATAACCAAAAGTTTTGTAAAATAAACGAAATTTTGTTTATTTTACAAAAGATTTCGTTGTTTTGACATTTTTTTCGTATTTATAGCATGGATTATTATGAGTGTAGTTAAGCACTGCTCGGTCTTCGAAAGTTCGGCCACTTTATAGCTAAACTTCGACTTTTTTCTTAAATTTTAAACACAACATTTTATTAAATCGGCTCAACAGACATGTTTCCATTACCAAAATATAACCTCATTGCCTCTACACTGATAATAATCCATGCGTAAAATTACAAAAAAATGCCAATATAACAAAATTTTTCGTAAAATAAACGAAAATCTGTACATTTTGCTAAATTTTTTTGTAGTTTTAACAATAATTTCGTATTTTTATGCACAGATTATTATGAGTGTGGTTACAAAAAAATAGACCAAATATAGTTTTCTTGCCGAACTGTTCGGCCGAACTCTTATTGTTAAACACTGCACTATGTTTTTCAGTATAAAGCAAAAAAAACATTCGACCCACGCCCACACGACACTTCTACTAAATATTTACCATTAACCCTCATCGTACCATAAATAAAAAATCTATCGGCCTTTCTATTGGCTTTTCCACGATAGATTGACTAAAAGATTAAGATCTAAGTTCCAACTTTTTATACACACTTTGTCAAACACTGCCACGTTTAAGACTTCGTGGCCAGAAATAACGTTTTGTCTACGAAACATTTATGTTATGTTACCACTACACTCAAGAATAACGACAAGGACACAATAAAAATTAATTTGGAAATAATGATTTTAAACAATTTTCATTCAGCATCATTTTCTATTATATATCCTCTTTACAGTTTCATTTTCAACCTTTGGTGATAATATAATTGTAAAAATGTTTTGATCCACGCGTTTAAACTTTCAAGCTTGGTATACTGCCAGTGTTGCCACCTATTTTTTATTATATTTTCTGACTGGCTTCGTTTGTTGTCATTAAGAAAATATATTGACATATACCAATATCTGAATTTTTTTTTTTATTTCTGCAAAAAAAAAAATGATTTTGAATCATAGTGCTCTTGGGTGGGATGATCTATATAAAAGTTGAGTTAATATTAATCATACGTCATGATGAGAAATCTAAATATTTGTAGCAGACCTTACAAAAAGCTAATTTTGAGTTCTCATCAGGACGTATGATTGATATTAACTCTATTTTTATATATCATTTTATGAATCAAAACTAATTAAAATTGTGTTAAAATCAATGAATTGATATAAATTAATTTATATTAATTACAAATTCATTCGATTAAATAACTTTATTTTATTTTTTTCCTTTTGAATTGTCAGGCTTGAAATCATAATTAATATGTTACTATTACAAATATAAAACACGAATTGTTAATAAATGTAAGAGAAAATGAAAAAAATTCTTGTGAGTATTAGCGCTAGAGGAAGTGCTGCACTTTCGACCTAAGCGACTAGATCATCTTCAGCCTCATTCTATTCCACCACACACAAGAAACTCAAGGTTTCGATCAGGTATATATATCAACCAACCACAGAAAATCGGCGATGTTAATTGATTACCCGAACAACATGAGTTATTTTCGTCTTTTCTTACAAGTTTAGCCAACAGCTTTAAATCTTATAGCTTTTATAGCAGTCCTACTGCTAATGTTACCATTTTGGGTAATTTTTTATGGGCATAAAATGGATCTTTTAGAGCATAATTCCGGTTGCCCGGATAATCACCATCAAAAACACTCAGATTTATTATTTGTAAAGTTTATTTAATAAAATTTATTTATAAATCACTAAATATTTATAATTTTCAAAAAATTGGATTATCAAAGAGTGTTTTTATAGAGGTATAAAACTTTGAAATGGAATAAAACGAAGATGAATTTTTTAAATTGACATGAAATTTACTTTATTCGAAATATAATCTTCTGACATTATAATTTAAATATGTCTTCTGGCATATGACCGCCACGGCTGGCTCGGACGTAGTCTAATATGAAGGTCCAATTTTCGATGACTTTTTCCAACATTTGTGGCCGTATATTGGCAATAACGCAGCTAATGTTGTCCTCCAAGTGGTCTATCGTTTCAGGCTTATCGGCGTGAACTAGCGACTTCACACATTCCCACAGAAAATAGTCCAGCAGTGTTAAATCGCACGATCTTGAATGCCAATTTACGGGTCCGAAACGTGAAGTTATGCGGTTACCAAACATTTCCTTCAATAAATCAATTGTGGCACGAGCTGTGTGACATGTTGCGCCGTCTTGTTAAAACCGCTGCTCCTACAAATCATGGTTGTTCAATTCATAAACGAAAAAGTCAGTAATCATGGCTCTATAGCGGTCACCATTGACGCATAGACTGATTGGGGTGTTCCTCTACGCTACGCTCTACAGCAGCAATGACTTCTTCTGTACGCACTGTACGACGTCTCTGTGAATGCATATTATCATTTAGAGTAAACGTGGTGCGAAAACGTTTCATAGTTAATCGAATTAATTGCTCTGATTGACGATTCACCGTAAAATGGACGTAGTTCGCGATACGTATTTCGAACAGAACCATGATTTTCAATATAAATTTGCACAATTTGGTAGCGTTGTTCAGGCTTCAGTCTATTCATGTTGAAATGCCAAACCAAACTAAACATAAATCACTTGACAGCTGACAAAATGGCCGCCAGTTTAAAAAGTGTTGCCAACTTAAAGTTCTATACCTGTATAAAAAACACCCTTTATTACTTTTTACCTTCTTTTATTCTCCACTTTTTATTATTTCCAACCAACACGTGTCGAAATCGAACAGCTGTTCAAAATCTAATAAGAATGTGATCAAAAAAGTAGTTAATTAAATTAGGAATCTAATTAGAATAAAAACTTACGTTCATTTGCTTCAACCTTTTTGCTCTCCTTTTCCTCCTTTCTACCTTTTTTCCCTCTGTTCCTTTTTCCTCTTTTTTTCTTTTTCGTTTTTGCTGAGGGAGAGGTCATTTTCTTAATCCCCCCTGGAGCCGCGCATGATAAAAGTCACTGTCTAGCATATAATGTGGGTACTAAAAATTCACACATTTTCATAAAAATTGAGATAGTACGCTTCGTATTTTGAAGGAAAATAAAAATTGTTGCCGCATTTTTAATATAAATCGTTCGTTTCTTCGCAAGTTCCACGTTTATTTTTTCACAAAAATATTTATTTATTTATAAAATACAATATTTTATTATAAACAATCAAAACAATTATTTTTTTTAGCATTTTTTAAATGTTTGAAATATTCAAATAAAAATATCAAACAAAATTTTCCAGGGTTGGCCAAACTTTTATGACACGAATGTTATAAAAATACGATGTCTACACTCACTATATACGACTTTACATGAATACGACTAATATTTAAAATGTACAAAATATTAATTCTCATTTTCTCAATTTCCTAAAAGTAACAAAAATTCAATCATATTTTTCCACAAGCAATTTAATTCCCTTGAGGGTTAATAACATTTCTTTGAAAAATCTCTACATTATTTAATCCATAAACAGTTTATGTATTTAATTTGATTGATATAATTTCATATTGATTTATTTTCCCAACCAAAATATGCCTTTGTGTAATTTCATTTCAAAATCTATATCAGATTGTTTGAAAATAATCCTTTTTCATTGTAATATTTTTTCCAGTTCATGTAAACATAACCATAAATTTATATGAAAATTGTTTCTGTTGTTGTGTTATTTAATTTATTGGTAGATATTTTGTATTATTTATTTTATTTTCTATAAATTTTGAATTGAACACATTTTATTCTTTATACTGAGTGGCATACACAAACATTCATGCAATTTTCATAGAATATTTACAATTGCAATTGAACAATACAACGGCATGCACATATGTATAGTATATGAACTCGTGTGCTTGTGTGTCCATACCCGTGTGTTGTCAGGGCAATAGTTTATTCACACAGAAAAGAATTTTGCTATTTGCCACACACAAAAAAAATAAAAACCCATTCTAATCACGAAAACCACCGATTCAATAACTTTAATTGCTGAAATTCCGCCAACAACGAAAATTTGTTAATTCAATTAGATATTTATAGCTCTTTAATTGAACTATTTTTCAATTAAATAATAACTCATTTGATTAAAAAGTGATCAATATCATATACCTTCCCAAAAACCAAAAAAGTTGTTGTTGCCATACCAAATGTTTGTTTTTTTTTATAAAAGTGTTGTTACCATACCAAATGTTTTTTATAGCTTGAATTTTATAATTTTAACCGGCATGGAATTCTCATTTAGTTAGCAGATTTATTATGTGAACAAATTCACAGAGAAATAAGTTTTTTCTTTCTTTTAAAGTGTAGTGACTATGGCAAAAGTTATTTTCGGATTTTTTCTTTGCAGAAATTATCCCTTTTGTTGAAATCAGAGTATATATATATTTTTTTTTTTTTAATAATTTTTAATTATTTTTTTGCATTTCTTTTTTCTGTTTAAAAAAAATTAAAATTTTTATTAAAAGAAATTAAACTTAAAAATTACATTATCAATTTTATGATAATGTTTTAGAATTAATAAATATTCAGATTTAAACAACTGAAACTAAGTTATTTAACTTAATAAAGTAGTAAACCTAATAAGATATCTAATCTAATTAATATGAATTTAAAATATTTATTACTAATACCACTAAACATAAATATTTATAAAAAACAACTACATAAATATTACAAAAATCAACAACGATGTGTTGATGTTTGCTTTTGAGCGATAATATAAAAAAATGTCAAGTAAGTTGCGGATTTGAGCAAATATTTAATTGATTCAATTAATTTTTAAGTGACAGCTTCTAAAATTTTCAACAAACCGATTTAACTGAAAAAAGTAGAAAAATAATTTTTTCTGTGCAACTAAAATTTTGTTACTACTACTCAATTACGGTTATTACGAATTTCAGACAGTTGGTAGAACTGAACATTAGTTTTCACAACAAAGTTCGGTTAATTCAATTGAATTTTAGTTGCAACACCCAAAAAAAATCTGCAAAAATCTTACGTAAATAGCGTTGTTCTGAGGTAATTTTGTAGTTGTTACACACAACAAAATAAAAACCCATTTCAATCACGAAAACCACAGATTCAATAAGTTTAATTGCTGAAATTCCGCCGACAACGAAAATTTGCTAATTCAATTAGAAATTGATATTGAATTATTTTTCAATTAAATAATAACTCATTTGATTAAAAAGTGATCAATATTGTATACTTTCTCAAAAAGCAAAAAAAAAAAAAACAGTTGTATAAAGTGTTGTTGCCATACCAAATGTTTTTTTATAGCTTGATATTTATAACATGTAATTTAAACCAGCATGTAATTCTCATTTAGTTAGCAGATTTATTCATACCTAATGTGAACAAGTTTACACAGAATTTAGTTTTTTTTTCTTTCTATTGAAACGTAGAAAATATGGTAACATTGTTTTTTTGAAATTTTTTTTTTTTGTTTTCCTGGTTAAACAGCCACAGGATTTTTTTTTTTAAAAACATTTTTAATTTATTTTTAGCATTTTTTTGTTTGAAAAAAATGGTGACATTGTTATTAAACAAAATTTAACTTCAAAAATTACATTATCAATTTTATTATAATGTTTTAGCATAAATTAATATTCACATTTAAACAACTGAAATCATATCATTTAACTTTATGACGGAATGAGGATTAATAAAATCTAATTTAAATGTATTTAATATATTTATTACTAATAAAGGGTCCGCCATCTAACGTTTTTTTTTTTTCAACTAGTGAATGGTAACACTTAGCTCATGTCTGATTTGACAGATAATTAGTTTTATCCTTCCGCTGAACGAATATGGTCCGTATTTTCGTCATCTTGTGAAAAAAGTGAAAGAAACTGGCAGCCTCATCGTTAAACCAAAGCGTGAAAAGCCAAAAACAGTGCGTACACCCGAGAATATTGCTGCTGTGGCAGAAAGTGTGCGTGAAGCGCCATCAACATCAATTCACCGTCGTTCTCAACAATTGAACATTTCGGAGACATCATTGAGACGAATTTTGCATAAAGACCTTGGTATGACGCCATACAAAGTCCAATTGGTTCAGAAGTTCAAAAAAAAAAGTTATTTGGCGGACCCTTTATATAAACATTTATATAAAAAAAACAATATATATACTCATATAAAAATATTACAAAAAAACAACAACAATATATTTTAATCGATAGTATAAAAAAATGTCAATCAAGTTCCGAATTTGAGCAAATATTTAATTGATTCAAGTAATTTTTAATTGACTGCTTTTAAAATTTTCAACAAAGCGCTTTAGTTGGAAAAAAGGAGGGAAATTTTTTTTCTTCTGTGTTACTATTAAAATACACTTTTCAATTCGGTTGGTACATTATTTTTCTGTGTGTTTGAATTTTACAATAACATTTTTCAAATTCTTTTGTTTTTGTAAATACATGGATAGAATTGTATACACAAATGGCCAGTATACTATGAAAAAGGATTATAATTAAATATCTTTTGTTATTTGTTTTATATTTTTTGTGTATTTTAATTTTTTTGTATTAGCACACAAAAAAAAAATAATTAAATTGCATTTTATTCTTTGTTGTGGTTTTTAAATAAAACAAGATGATTTCTATTTTATATATTTTGTAATTAATTGAATTGAGTTTTTTTTTTTTGTAATAAAATTTTTGAAATACTCTTAATGTAATTACTTTGATTTTTATAAATTTTGTTTATTTTATTTTATTTTATTGATTTTTTTTTTTTTTTTTTGAGTTTTGTGATTATCAAAAAATTTAATTGTTTTTTTTCTATACATGTTACGAAACCCATATAAAATTTTACATTTGACATTGGGCATAATAAATGCTAACTCTATTAATTTTTTTAACGTCGATAAGTTGTCAGTTAGTATACAAACATATTACAAGTGCTGCCAATTGTATTTTTTTCACATCCATGTTAAGTGTGAGGAACAAAACACGGCTAATATTGGATTTTTCTATATATCATTCATTCTCTGAAAGAACATAAAAAATTGGCATTTTTTTTTGTCCCCATGCCCTATTCTTTGCGGAGCCCAAAACACAACACATCTTTACATTAATTTTTTTAATGATTAGCTATTTATTCACGGTTTTAGCAGGGACCGTAAATAATGATTATTGTTCGTTTTTTTAATCAAAAAATCAATCACTTAGAACAGACA
This sequence comes from Delia radicum, assembly GCA_021234595.1. Taxonomy (NCBI): domain Eukaryota; kingdom Metazoa; phylum Arthropoda; class Insecta; order Diptera; family Anthomyiidae; genus Delia; species Delia radicum. The sequence goes on from CM037851.1 coordinate 19,611,261, forward strand.
TAAAAAAATTTATTGCACCATTATTATAATTTTTTTACAATCTTTGCATATCCGTCATGATTTTTAAAGTTTTTTGCTCAACAATATTGATTATGGCTGATTTTTATTAATATTACTCAAAAATAATCATTACCATTGAAGAAAATCCTTAAAACTCATAATATAATAATTATTGTGTAATTTTTATTATAAAACTCATAATGATAACGGTCCCTGGGTTTAAGTTTTTAAGAAAAACCTAAACACCTAAAAAGTATGTAACTTTGAAGAGCCATATATTCGAAAGTTGCTATCTGATTTTTCTAACGCCAAAGCATTTGATTCCTACACTCACAAGAACTTTTGCATAAAAATTCAACAATTATTAAAAACTTTAATCGATCAAGTTGTTTCAATGGAATATACTGTTAAATTACCAAAGAAATATATATTTTTTAACTTTCTGTCTGTTATTCAATGAACAAAATAAACGGACTTTCGGTAGTAGTTAAAATATTCAGTTAAAATTTTATATTGAGTATCGAAATAAACAAAAACAATCCATTTTTTGTGTGGATTTTGTCAATTAATTTTGCAAACTAAAAAATACAATTGAAGGGCTTATTGTAAAAACTTGATAAGCCACATTTTATTTTTAGTTTGCTTTTGCCTTTTAAAAGTTGAAAAAGTGCAAAGAATATAACTTTTGCAGGGCGTTTATAGTCTTGGTACTTGTAATAAGTAATTAAGCAAGACTTTTATAAAATATTAATCAATGGATGTGTAGAAAACAGCGAAAATATATAAAACAATCAATGTGGCTTATCATGTTTTTACAATTTTTTTAAACGAAATCAATAGTTGTAAACGAAAATTAAGTAGTCCTGAATGCATTCAGACTCTCAATAGGCTCGGTAGGGACAACTCTCTAACCTTGGGGTGGATTCCTGGTCATGACGGGCATGAGGGCAACGAGAGGGCAGATTGTCTTGCCAACCGCGGGGCCCGAAGGCCCTTTATTGGTCCTGAACCATTCTGTGGAATACCTGCGGGGTATGTTAAGGAAAGGCTCAGGGCATGGAGAGAGTCTGAATTCTATGGTTACTGGGAAAACTCTCCTGGTCAGCGCCAGGCTAAAAGATTGATCTCTTTTTCCAGTAGGGGGGGGGGGGGGGTTGTCGCTTGAAAGGGGGGGGGGGGGGGGTTTGAGGACCCTGGCGTCGTACTTAACTGGACACTGTAATCTCAGATACCATTTGCACAAGAAGGGTCAATCGGACACGGATATGTGTAGGTTTTGTGAGATGGTGTCTGAGACCTCTGAGCATGTTCTCTGCGAATGTCCCAGGCTTTGTGATAGGAGACTAAGGTTTCTAGGTGATCGCTTCATTTCGCCTTCCGACATCGCGAACATTTTGCCTAATAGGATAATTAGCTTTATAGGTAGCTTGAATCTGTAGGTAACTTTAGGCAGCACAAAAAACCTACATTGGTCGCGGTGCATAGTGCCTTCTGATCTAATATAATCTAAGTAGTCCTGTTTTTAACTGATTTTCAGTTAATTTAATGTATATATTCAGTATTCTTTACGGAAAAAATATTGTGTGTGTACAGTTGATTTTGTTTTCACATTAAAAAAAATTCTCTTATAAAAAAAAATAAATTTTTGATGCAAATGCATTTTTTAGATGCATTTTCGAAATTCTTGCATTAGAGTGAAAAAGGACAACCAACCCAGCAAAAAAAATAACCTAGATTTAGTAAGCAGTCAACATGTGTGTATGCTTCCAAGAAAGCGCTTAACCGTCTTGCATACAATAAAGCAAATGTGAAGGCATTTTGCAACGAAGCAGTAAAGAATGCACACAATAAAACATTAATGTTGTCAATACACAAAAAAATGCTTTCCATTTCCTACGAAGGCATGAATTTAGTACTTCTTAGAGCACATAAAGCAAGCGCTTTTCGCTTAAAATACCAAGTGGGACCTTTCGAACAAAAATCATGCCTTTTAGAATTGTTTCAGAAGCGTTCGGTAATTAAATAATGTCTTCCAGCACTGCTTCGGGTCAAGCAATATTGTTAGCTTGGACATGAACCACTAAAGCAGAAAAATCAGATAAGAAAAATTTAATTATTTAATTATATATAAATGAACTTAGAGAATACTTTTAACATGGTGCTATATAAAATTGTATATGATTTTGTATAAAAGTAATTATTATATATGATGCTGTGCTTAAAATTTCCCAGCATATCTTACTAAATATGCTACATATAAATATGTATGGGAACATATTCATTCATATTTCTTTATATATGACGGCATATTTGCCGTCATATTATATAAATACATATATAAAGGGTCCGCCAAATAACTTTTTTTTTTTTGAAAATGCTATAAAAAAAACTACTGAATATTTTCTCAAATTTCTTTTTTTATTTGAAAGTACAATCCTTCCGGTTAATAATGGAAAATAATTTCATTCAAATGGCTGCCTCGGCTGGCCATGCAGTAGCCTACACAATTCGTTCAACATGGCCCGATAACGATCGCCATTGACTTTAACGGAAACTCCTTGCTCATTTTCGAAGAAAAATGGCCCAATTATGACTCTGGACCAAAATCCGCACCAAACAGTGACTCGTTTTGGGTGTATCGGCACACATTCTGCAACATTACCATGATTTTCAAAGTAATGTCGCAATATTTCCCAGCGTTGTTCAAGCGTATACACAACCATATTCGTTCAGCGGAAGGATACAACTAATTATCTGTCAAATCAGACATGAGCTAAGTGTTACCATTCACGAAATAAGCACTAGTTGAAAAAAAAAAACGTTAGATGGCGGACCCTTTAGTACCACACTGTATATAATCATATTTTTCTATGTAAAATTATATAGTTTTCTATATAACTTTTTTTTACCCGTGTATATGTAAATTTTGCACGTTTCCGCTTGTTAACAAAACATATTTAAAAACTTAAAGGCCTTTAATTTTTTTTTCTCACAAATGTTGGGTTTACAATCTTTTTTTTTTTTTTTTTTGTTTTAATTAAACATTTTAAAAAAGGTTTAATTTAATTTGCCATTAACTAGAAACTTTAAAGATTAAAAACAAGTTTTTAATTTCATAGCCCTTTCACGCTTATCCAAACATCCATTCAACTTAAAAGTATAAAAGTATCATCTTTAAATACTTCACTTCAAAAATATTTGAATATCTTTAAATTTCATGGTTTCTAATTAATTTAAAACAAAAACACTATAAAGAAATATGGAAAACTATAAAAACTAATATAAATATTAATGCAAAATAGCTTCTTGAATTTCGGAATACATTAATAAACAGAAAAACTTAAATCCCTCGAAAAAACGACAAAAAAAAACTTATAAAAACAAAATATAGGAAAAAAAAAAAACGCTGATGAGTTGAGCTCATTATAATACAATTTTTTTCTTTTGGTTAATTTTTGTTTTTCAGCCAAACTAACAAAATGTTAAAACAATATCCCGCTGGGCCATTAGACAGATACATAGATTAAATACTGAACGAGTATAGTGGAGTTTTTTTTTTTATTTTTTTTTTGGTGCTGCTAATGTTGTAAGGGACATATAGATTTCATAGATATCAAACTCTTCGTCTTCTTTTATCACACATTCAAATATTTTTGGTATAGGTATACCACACATGTCCAACACATTCTCATGAGTTACGTGCACTGACAGCTAATGCCAAAGAGTTTCAGATCTATGTAATCTATGGTAAGAGGTATTTTTGTTATGGAAATCATATTGAAAAACGAAAAAAAACTTCTCAAGTTGTTTGTTGCCTACTTGAAACTGCCAATATTGTTCTTACATATGATTAGATATGACAATAAAATGTTGTAATAAATTTTAATAATTTTTTTTGTTGTTATGTTCATAAGGTGCCTTAACTAACAAGACTTTGAAATGTTTAATTATATATTAAAATAAGAAAGAAAGAAAAAACATTTAATTATGCCTTGCCGAGTTTTTCTTAAAAATAATACAAAACTTAAATAAAACCTTGTTATAGAGGTGAACAAATTAATAACTACCCAAGTAGACATTGACAACCGTGCAAAAAAAAAGATAGCACTGGCAAACCACTGTTATTTTTGTTTAACCTACCCTTTTAAAAAAAGACTAGAGTTAGATAAAAACCAAAAAATTTAAAAACCGCGGTTTTGGTTTTTGTAAACTAGAAAAATCACAGTTTCGGTTATTTTTTATTTTTTGTAATAATAAAACAAAATTCTAAAAATAATAAACTATGCCTAACAATTAACTAATTTTTAGCAAATAAAAATAACATAACTTTAGAAAGTGTTAAATTAAGCTTAGTTTTAGACAAATTAGCCGACAAAAGGTATAAATTAATAATACATTTTAAAAAATTAAAAATTTTGTGATTATTAAAACATCGCTATATTAAGTTTCCCTTTGTTTCCTATAGGAATACAAAACTAATTTAAACCAAGCTGTTTCCAACGCTACATCACCAACGATACATCACCTTCACCATTAACACAACCATTATAAGACTTACACAAAATGCAACCGCGTTTGACTTCGTTCATTTAATTTTTTCCTTTATATACTACACATCAAACAAAGGCACGCATGTATTCAAAAAAATTCTGAATATTTAAAAAATATAAATAAAACAATAAATAAATTAAATAAACTAATTTAAAAATTTTACTAAATGAATGATATTTTGTTTTCAATTTATAACGAGCTTTCAACCTCCGTATATTTACAAAAATAAAGCAAATCAAACATATTAGCTAGGTTGATACTAGTATTTCGATCTGGCTAAAGATCTCATCAGAACCCGAAGTTTTAGAAAAGTTAGAGCCTCCATAATAGGCAGAACTTTAACAAAAAACCTATTAATCATCAATTTTGCTCCATTCTTGTCTTCTTAGTAATCCAGCACGTGGTTAGGTCTTTTCCTAACAAGCATCATAATTATTTTGATAAATTTGAAAATTAAAATGCAGGCAAAAACAAAATACGCTTTGGTGCTAATGTACAAAACAATATTTTAATAAATTTAGGATGCAGGCAAAAATAAATTATAAAATACGATTTGGTGCGACTTTACAAAAAAATAAGTAAATGCAAGTCTCAGGTAGTTGTTTTTAAATGATATTTAGCGACATTTTGAATATTTCTGTTTTGTATTTTAGAATTATCTTTATGTGAAAAATGTAAAATTGCGTCATACATACATTTGTATACATGCATGTAAGTAATTGGGAATTAATATGTTTTGCTCTTAATGTTATTAATAGAATATTTTGTTTATTTTCACATTTTTTATTAGATTTCATTATACACTCAAAAAAAAAAAAAAAAACATAATAAGTTAGTAGTGTTAAGTGTTAGTGTTTTGCAACTAATGATTTACTTCTATTTTACTAATGTTTTACTAATTTATTTTGCTGAATAGCACATTTATAGTGTGGGCGAGAACCAGATTGAAAGTTATACGCTGAATGAAGTAGATGTGGCGGCATGTCAAGATGTAGTAGAGACGATTAAAATTATACTAAAAAGTACAACTCTTGAAAGACATATAAAAGAAGAATTTTTTTATCTGTTTTTCATACATAAAACAAAATTATGGATTAACACAACTTAAAGTTTGAGTTGTCAACTGCTTGTGAATATAATTGTCTATTAACTAAATAAAAGAAAACATAAAATATTTAACTTTGATAAATATTAAATGTGTATTCGTAAACTAAATGTATATTTGCATTCTACAGTTATTAAAAATGTAGTGTGGTCAATTTGCAAACAAATATACATTCAGGTAGACATGCTAAAGTGGAAAACAAGGACCCACATCTTTTGTAGTTTTTTATTTTTTTCCGTTTTCTTATTGCAAAAAAAGCGTTGTATATGTAATATTTTGGTAGCTTTGTTAGCTTTGTTTCTAGAATTATCTACGGCAACTGCGTTCCTTTAAAAAACTACATCATTTAGACCAGTGCTGCCAACCCAATTTGTTCAAAAATAGTCAAATTTTGTTAAAAAAATCTTCAAAATCGTCATTTTGAGAATGAGAAATCGTCAAAAAATCGTCATTCCGAAAACTACTTATATTTCAATAAAATAAATAGAAATTTTACTCACAACTCCGTTTTAATAACTTTATTTGTAATTATTTCACAATTTTAATGTTCTTTTTTTATTAGTTCCTTTACAAACGACTCTGAGTCTTAAAAACACAACTCCCAATACTCATTTCGGGGAATGGAATTTTAAAATCACTGACCTATTTTAAAATCTGCAAAATTTCTTTAGTTTTAAAATTTTTTCCCGATATTTGGTTTCATAAAATTCAGGCATACAATAAAGAGGGAAATAAAGAAAAATATTTATGTACCAAGAATCATATATGCGGAAAATCACTCTTTTGTAATATTTTGGTAGCTTTGTTAGCTTTGTTTCTAGAATTATCTACAGCAACTGCGTTCCTTTAAAAAAACTACATCATTTAGACCAGTGCTGCCAACCCAATTTGTTCAAAAATAGTCAAATTTTGTTAAAAAATCTTCAAAATCGTCATTTTGAGAATGAGAAATCGTCAAAAAATCGTCATTCCGAAAACTACTTATATTTCAATAAAATAAATAGAAATTTTAATCACAACTCCGTTTTAATAACTTTATTTGTAATTATTTCACAATTTTAATGTTCTTTTTTTATTAGTTCCTTTACAAACGACTTTGAGTCTTAAAAACACAACTCCCAATACACATTTCGGGGAATGGAATTTTAAAATCACTGACCTATTTTAAAATCTGCAAAATTCCTTTAGTTTTAAAATTTTTTCCCGATATTTGGTTTCATAAAATTCAGGCATACAATAAAGAGGGAAATAAAGAAAAATATTTATGTACCAAGAATCATATATGCGGAAAATCACTCTTTTATCAGTGATTTTGCAGCTAAATGATTTAAATTATCAAAAAATAAAGATTTTGGATTTGCCTTTGTAAAATATATAAAAAAAATCCATTTGAATTTCGTTATTTTTTAAATAAAATTAAAATAAATCTTTCAAAATAATGGAGTTTAGTTGATGATTAAATGGGTAAATGCAGAATTTTTATTCTATTTGAGATCATTTAATCACATTTTTCTTAGATGTTTTAAATAAAAAGAAACTTAATCAAATTTTGTCAGTAAATTTTAGAGAAATAAATTTAAAAATTCTATAAATATTGCAAATTTTTATAAATCGTCATTTTCCATACAATAAGTTTTGTGAAATCTTCAATCGTCATTTTATCATATTTCACTTCAAAAATCGTCAAAATGGAGACAAATCGTCAAAGTTGGCATCGCTGATTTAGACAGCCATTGATGTAAGTAGTTGAAAGATAATTTTGTTTATCTTATATATAATTCTTTCTATATATATTCAGATATTACATTAATTCATGGCCTCAATGTGGGAGTATGAACATTTTTATATTTTGTAACTTATTGTAAATTATTTTTTCAAATAATCACAAAATATCTTTATGATTTTCAGCAAATAAATTAACTTAAGTATAATTTTTTTTTTACAAATTTTTGTGATTGTGTTTTAGTCTACTAATCTTTAGCAAACATTTTATTAACTTTTAGCAATCATATCGCTGATTTTCAGCGAAAGATTTTATTGACATTAGCAATTTTTTTTGCAAGCGCCCTCTTGACTAAAACATTTTTGCTGACTTTACTAACTTTTTTTAAGTGTATTAAAGATATGGAAGCCCTGACAATCTAAAAAAAAATAGATTTATTTTTATTATTAACGTCTTTATTTCAAAATCATTTCTCATAAAAAGCTTAAACTATTTGTTTTAAGAGATTTGGTTTAATCTACCTTACATCTATAACAATAATTGCGGTTTATAAAAAAGCAGTTATCAAAATAATGTAAAACGCTTGGAAGAAGGAAAGTTTATATAGAAAAAAACCTTCAATAAAAGATTTAAAGTAAAGATTTAGGTACTTTAACTTGTCAACATGGCGGTAACTTTAAATAATTTTTAAATAGGCAAGGAGAGACAAGGAGCTTTAAAAAGGTAGGGTTGTAGAATTTTCTGAACAAAAGAAAGCATGTGAATTATCTAGATAGGCACGTTAGTAATTAAAAAAAAAAAAAAAATATTACGATTTAAGCCTATATATATAGGCTTGAGATGTAATCATTTTCTGAATGACTACATGAGTTCCGAAATTTCTCAATTATCGTCTGAATGCGAGTAGTAATATATTCCACATTACATAAAATATGCAATCTCCTAGTGGAGTAATGCCAAGGTAATCGCATTATCATTTTAAGTAACTTGTTCTGGCTGATCTGGATTTTTCTTATATGAGTCTTGGCACATATACCCCAGACGGGACAAGCGTATAAGGCAATAGCCTGAAATATTGATTTAACGATTGTTATTTTGTTGTTGGTGTTTAGATTTGATTTCCTATTTATCAAGGGGTATAACATTCTAATCGCCATATTATATTTCCTTATTATATGAACCGTGTGTTCATTAAACGTTAAACCTCGGTCCAGAAAAACTCCCAAGTATCTAACATTATTAGACCAGGGAATATCTGTACCATTTAAATTCAAGTTTGAGCTGGGAAGGTTACGTGGACTTCTTTTCCTAGTAAAAAAGATAGCCTGTGACTTTCCAGCATTAATTTTAATTTTCCACTTAACAAAATATTGAAATAAGATATTAAGAGCGTTCTGTATATATCCCAGTATCAACTGTGAAGAAACATCTGAGCAATAGATTGCTGTATCATCAGCATAAAAAGCATAATTGCATACATTAAGCTTAGGAATATCCGCACAATAGATAATGTACAATAGGGGCCCCAATACAGAGCCCTGTGGCACACCAGCATCTATACAATAATTTTCTGTAAACACCGAGTTGATACAGATACTAAAACTGCGATCTGTCAAAAAGCTCTGTACAATTCTCACGATATATCTAGGAAATCCAAAGGTGATCAATTTGTATATCAAACCATTATGCCATACTGTGTCAAAAGCTTTTTCTACATCTAATAGTACCAAAGCTATTGACTTCCTATTCTCAAATTCCCTCCTTACCAGGGTTGTAATACGCTTAACCTGTTGTGTGGTATTGTGGAATGGGCGAAAACCAAACTGTTCCTTAGGTATAATATTTTTACTATCAATAAAACTAGTAATCTTTTCCTTCACAATCCTTTCAAACACTTTTCCAATGCCGCTAAGCAAACTAATAGGGCGATAACTACCCGATTCGTTAGCCGGTTTTAAAATAGGTATAACTCTGGCGATCCGCCAAGATGTGGGAAAATATTGAAATCTAAGACAAGAGTTAAATATTAAAGCCAGCTGCTTAATCCCAGATGCCGGAAGATTTTTTAAAAACTCGTTTCTAATTTTATCAGGACCACACGATTTCCTAGTCTTAAGACCCTTTAACATACAGTCGCTCACAGCTTATTTGATGCAGTCAATAATTTTTTGAAAAAAGTAAATATGTCGAAATTTATTGCATTTTAAAGAAAAAACGCATACTCCATTTCAAAACATTATTCTCAGTATTATAATTAAAAATAAACAACAACAAAAAATTACACTCACGAAGATATACTAACAAAACAATTAATGTTCTCATTTAAATCTGTTCACAGCTTAAATGATGCATTATATAAAACCGTTATCTTAGAGAAAAATAACGGATCAATATTTTAAATTTTTGGTGCATATCAATGATTAAGATCAATATAAAGTGGTATTTGACAAAAAAAGTTTGAATTCAAATATTTATTCGTATTTGTTAAGAATGGGAAAACGAACATCGATTGAAAAGGGGGTTGATGTAATTCGGCATTTCAGAGAGGGAAAGAGCCAACGGAAAATTGCTGAAATTGTAGCATTAAGTTCTTCAACAGTCCAGCACATCATTGAAAGGTTTCTCCACGAAAACAGAATTGAAAACAAGGGTAGATCTGCACCAAATAAGATATTCAATGATGTAGATAAGCGTTGGATCGTAAGACAGGTTAAGGAAAAATCCGATCTTAGTGCTCCAAAGTTAGCAGTTGAAGCTGAACAGTACTAAGGTAAGCCCTGCGATCCGGAAACTATTCGAAGAGTTTTGCGAGAAGCTGATTTTCAAGGGCGTACTGCCCGAAACAAGCCATTCATTAATGCCACTAATAGAAAACGTAGAATAGAGTTTTCTCTTGAACATCTAAACAAAGATATTTCCTTTTGGAAGTCGGTTATTTTTGCTGATGAAAACAAATTTAACCTATTTAGATCAGATGGCAAGTCCTATGTTTGAAGAAAACCAAACACCGCCCTAAATCCGCGTAATTTGAGCAGTACGGTTAAACACGGTGGATGCCGTGTAATGGTGTGGGGCTGTATGTCGTACTCAGGAGTCGGAAATTAGACCTTTATTGAAGAAAACATGGACAAAAATATGTATCTAGATCTACTTAAGGACAATCTACTACAGAGTGCTGAGAAACTTGGTATTAGGGATTCATTTAGATTCTACCAAGATAATAATCCCAAGCACACATCTGGTATTGTGGAGAATTCGCTTATCTGGGACTGCCCACATGATGTACAGACACCTGCTCAGAGCCCAGACCTTAACGTCATAGAAAATCTGTGTTCGGTGCTTGAAAATAAAATCCGAAATCACAATATTTCGAATGTTGCAGGTCGGAAACGTGCGTTACATGAGGAATGGGGTAAAATTAGTGCCGATTATATTGGTAGAGTCTATGAAATTCCGACTAAAAGCTGTCTTAGATCAAAAAGGATATCTTACTAAATATTAGGTGTAATTATTAGTACAACAAATAAATACTTTTTATATTTTATCAAGACTGTAAATTAGTGCATCATTTAAGATGTGAGCTCAAAAGTGTAAAAGAATTTTTTTATTTCATTATATCTTTTTTATGGATAAATATGTTCTGTTAATTTTTGTTAAATAAAATCTATAATTTAATAATGTTATTGAATTGCGTTTTCTTTTTTTCTCTTTTCGCAATGACTTTCGAAATATTTGAGATTGTTCTTAAATTGTATGACTGCATCAAATAAGCTGTGAGCGACTGTATATATAACAGAAGTTTCTGAGATATATTCCGAATCTGGGGTTGTATGATATAAAGAGTTATCAACATCTAAAACTCGCCTAACGACCTGTTCAAGATTTGAACAGCCAAGACTATCAGATACGTGATGATTATTAAAAAAGGTTTCAGCAAAAGCATTCGCCTTATCATAGTCTGTAATTATAGTTCGGTCACCATTAACCAACGCCGGAATGCTTGTAACCCTCTTCCTCAAAATCTCCGTTATATTCCAGAATGGCTTAGACCGATTATCAAGTCCGCTCAACTTATCATTCCACCTGCGATTTCTGTAATACCATATTGCCGAACTTACCAGATCACTAAAATACTTGTAGACCTCGAAATCAGTATCATATCTGTATCTCCGCCATTGACGTCTATAACAATTTCTCTCTCTTATAAGGTCAATTATTTCCATTGGCAATTTAATATAGTTCAAGTGTAATTCCGAAACAACAGGTGTACTATTCTCAATCGATCTAAGAATAAAATCAGTAAATTTAGTAACATTTAGATCAATATCAGAAACACTATTTATCCCACTACCCTCATCAGACGAACTGGTAAGCAATAACTCAAGAAATATCAGCAAAATAAATTAACTAGAGTTAAGTTTTTTAGTTTTTTTCAATCTACTAAGATGCAGCAAACAATTTTGTTTATTTCAACAACGCGATTTTAATTTGCATTGAACTAAGTGTCAGCAAAACTTTTTGCTGAATTTACTAATTTTTGCTAAAAAAAAAATCAGCTCACTGATTTTCAGCAAAACTTTTTTGCAGATATTAGTAATTTTGCTGCAAGGACCCTCCCAACAAAAGTTTTGCTGACTCAACTAACTTTTTTACCAACTTTACGGACTTTTTTTCGAGTGTATGAAAAATGGTTGATTAAAAAAAAAAATGTTTGGACCATAGCGTTTTTGACTACAAACATGCATGAAAGTCACTACCCTGGTAATTGCTATCAGCAAATCAAAATCAATTATGCATATAAAATTGTTTAAATTAATTTCTTTAAATCCCCTAATATCTTTTTTAGCATCTTTCATGCTTAAAAGTTTAAAAAAATTTATTGCCATTTACTGTATAAGAAATACTAGTCCGATGTTAAAGTAAAAAAGCCATTAAATATCATTTAGAAGTGATTTTATGAAATTTGACAGTTTAAAAAAAAAAAAAAAAAATTTAGATTTTTTTATTTTCAAAGAGACCCATCAAATTTATGTTTGTGTGTTAGTAACACTTAATTTATAAATCATTATTAATATTTTTATATATTCTGGGAGGAAACGACCCAGGCAGAAATTGCCAACCGTAACAAAAAAGTAGTACTGGCAAATCACTGCTATTTTTGTAAAATCCACCGTGTTAAAAATTACCAATAATAGAATTCTTATTGCACTAGGAAGATATTATTTTGTTTGCAAAGCATGTGTTTTGCCAGTAAGACCAGTAAAATTGTTTGCCAATATTATTTTTACCAGTATTACAACCAATTGGAAGAATTTTTTTTTTTTAATATTTTATTAAATTTCGCATATTTAGATATGATGTATAGATTAAGACCAAACGGTATTGCTGATTTTTAAATATGTTTAATTATACATATTTCTCGAAGTTAATTAAATTTACGCAATTTTAAAACCACCAATTTTTTTTAATTACCAATTTTATTCCAATTTCCAATTTTTCGCTCAAACCTACTTTATCAATGGTATAACAGGAAAATACTGTCAAGATTGTTAATCCCATGTTCAGCGAACCTATAACCGACCGTCGCCGATGCTTTGCCAACACTGTGTCGATTTTTTTTTTTTGCCTGGGCACTTTTTCCATGGGTACAATATATATTGAAAATACTAGGAATTAGAGAATCTGTATTTTTCATTAATAATGAAAATTACCATAAAATATCAAAGTTGCTGGATGTTATTTCAAGACAAAATCATAGATACCCTTATATACCCTCATATGTTTAAGTATTATGAATGTGTGTAAAGTATTTTATGGTAAAAACAAAACAATGATGAGAGATATGAAATCTTAAATCTGTTGGATATTTTTTTTTGTAATTTTCAAATTCAAAAGCATCTAAACGAACAGATTTACAGACGGTTTGTTTATGGAGATACACAGCCAAGACACCCAAGTCTTAAAAGAATAAAATCTCTGCTTCTTTTGTGTGTTTTTTTTTTTTTTTTAATAATGAGTGTATTTGTATAGCAATCTGTTTTGAAGGAATTATCTATCATAGGCGTCACTTTAATGTTTCATTCAATGGTTTTAATATGTACGTTTCTATGAGTGTTTCTATAGAAATCTGTGGAAAAAAAAGACCTTATTGTCTAAGCGCTGTATAGTGTTTATTTAAGATTTGTTTTTATATTTATTTATTTTTTATGTTTAATTTGAAAAAAAAAAATAAAACTGTGTGCCTGATGAGCAGAGCATGTGTATGAGCCTAAAATCCTATAATATAAAATCCATAGATGAACTTTCTTTTCTATTCTTTTTTGTGTTTGGTTTTGAAATCCTCCGCATACGTTTCAAATGAAATTGGAATATCTTTCCATGTTTTTTTTTTTTTTTTTTTTTTTTTTTTTTTTTTGTCTACTATGTATTTGCTTATGGGCATGCAAACATTTATATTGCCATGAGAGTACTATATTATTCTATAGAAAATGACTAACAAACATGTATTGTATAAAATTTATGTTAGTTTTTTTTTTTTTTTTTTTTTTTTTTTTTGTATCTCAGCCATTATTAGGCAGTTGTATCTTAAATATGCAGTACAAACAAAATAACCAAATCTAGAATTGACCAAACAACGAACATGTTTTCCCTTTATTAATGTGTATATGTGTGTGTTATTCTAAATATTTATCTAGCCCGTCCATCGTGCAACAATATCATATGAATTACAGTTGAAGATAATCAAGGGATTTTCTAATGCGAGAATGGCTTGTGTGAATGTCTAATGTTTTTATTTATGTATTTAACTAAGCTGATGCAAATCTAATGATGAATAATTTACCGGGGTTTTACTTCCTTTTTTGTCGTTACCTTTGTTCTTAAATCAATTCACGAGGCTGCCTTTAGAAAACTTGTACACTCATTGAAATAAACCTGTAAAAATAACAGAAAAAAGTTACTAAAAATATGTTGCTAAGAAACTGTTGAAATTTTGCAGAATTTTTGTGCTAAATATTAGTAAAAGAGGAAAAGCAAAAAAAAACAAAACTAAAAATAGCAATTTACTCTGCTAAAATTATCAAAAACTACAAAAAAAAAAAAAAATATAAATTAAAAAAAAAAAAAAATAAACTAAAACTAAAATTATCAAAAACTACAAAAGGCTACTGAATATACACATTAAATTAATTGAAAATCTAGAAAGGTTGAGTTTAAGAAGCAGAATAAACGTTTTTCTCTAAACATTATGAACACTACTATTAATTTTTAAATCAGACTAGACTAGTTTCTGCCTTTTTAACGGACAGGCGTCATCAGTGATTTTCCATTTTACATTGTATTATTAATTGTGTCTTATAATTGTCAGATTGTCTCTATATGATAAATTTTTTCAAAACAACCTGCCGGCTGTAAGAATCAAACCTGCTCTTCATCTTACATTACAAACGTAACAATACCAAGTCATGACCGACACACCCATGTATGGCCTCGAATGTAAGGCAGCTAAATTGTAGTTTTATTTCCTATTAGCTTTTCTGTTATTTTATAATATACTCAGAAGTGACCAACACCAACACTAACAAACACAAATCTTCTATTTTTAGATTTTTTGTTTGTTTTTCTAATCTCCTTATCATTTTGAAAAAAGGTCTACTTACTTTTCGTTTAAAACAATTGTATTTTTTAGTTTATTTTCAACTGTTAAGAAATTAAATGACAAAACCTTTAAAAACAATAGATTTTGTTCGTTTATTTCAATAATCAATACTATAAAACAACTTTTTGTGTTAAATAGATAATTTTAACTGAATATTTTAACTAATACCGAAAGTCTGTTTGTTTGTTTATTAAACAACAGACAGAAAAGTTAGAAATTATATTTCTTTGGTAATATAACTAAATATTCATGTAAAACAACTTTACGGAATAACTTTTTAAATAACTGCTGAACTTTTATGGAAAAGTTATTGTGACAGTCTTGTGACTGTAGAAAAACAAAAGCAAAAAGAAAAACATTAATATCAACAAAACGTTTGCTACATTTACATTAAATTCAGTCGAATGCAAATAATAGTATATTTTGTAAAAATCAACAGAAATATTTGCTAAAAAAAAATGTTGACTGGTGATTTCAAAAGAGCTGATTTTTATTTGTAATAAAAAAAATCTTAAAACAAAACTTTAAAAATCTAAAATTTTTGTTTTTGTGATTTTCATTGTCTGCCAATATTTAGCAACTTTTTTTTGTGCTGATTTTAGCACATTAATTTGCTACTCTAAATTAACTAAAATTTTGCAGAAATACAACAAAAAATTTTATAGATTTAACAGATTTATTATTTTTGTTCTTATTTGACTAATAATTAGCAAAAAAAAATGTTGCTAATTTTAGCAGATTTTCGTACAACGTCATTTGTAACTAATTTTTAGTACTTTTAGCAAACATTTGCACAAATTTGTTTCTATTAGTGTTATGTTTTAGCTGACATTTTTAATAGAAGATAAAGTACTAATTTCTTTCTTTTGAACGAAACATAATAAGGGTATTCATGTCATTCATTCATTTCCTCTTGCGATAATAGAAAATGGCGAATTTACACTATAGCTGACATGAGCGCATTTTTTTTTATCAATTACCCAGGCAGAAAAATACTATCAGCACAGTGTTGGCAAAGCGTCGGTGCCCGTCGGTTGTGCGTTAGCAGAACATGGGATTAACAACCTTTACAGTATTTTCCTATTATAAGAGAGATAACAGTGGCCAACCGTTGGTTTGAGTGATCTTTCCACCGTTGGCATAATGTTGGCAATTCCAGAAATTTGGTGCTTTCAAATTACCTTTAATTTAATTAAATTTGAGAAATATTTATAATAAAACATATTTATAAAGTAGCAATATAGTTCGGTATTAGGGTTAGCTTAGGTCAAAAAGAGGATTCGGAGAAGGGAAATGCTTTCGGCTTGTTGTACGCTCTAAAAAATCGATTCCATGTCTTATTCCTTCCCCAGGAACTCCGTTGCACTGACGAAATTCCTCAACCTCTACCATCCTGTGCCCCTAAGAGCCCCCAATGTGGATATTATATACAGTTCGGTATTAGTCTTTTACATAATATTTAAATGTGTGAAATATAATAAAATATAAAAAAAAAGGTTTCTAATTGATTGTAATATTGGTAAACACAATATTGACAACTAATTTTGCGGCTGGTACTGGGAAAACACATGCTTTTCAAAGAAAACAGTGTTTTACTAGTGCACTATTAGTTGCACCTTTGGCAATTTTTAACATGGTGGGTTTCACAAATATACCAGTGGTTTTCCAGTACCAATTTGTTGGTACGGTTGTCCATTGATACCTGAGAATGATTGCTGTGTTAGATCTCCATTTTTCTGCATTTCAAAATCAAGTTTTAAGATGACGCAAATATATCACAATAAACCAGGTAGGATCTGCTTTTGTTTCTTCTAAAAATGTTTATAATAGATTTAAGCTGAAGGATACTTCAGATGTAAGCTGAAAGATACTTTCAAGCAAAGCCATATTTTATCATACCTCAAAATCTCGATTATCGCTAAAAATTAAGTATTACTTCAGCATTAATATACTTTTTGCTTGTGTTTTTCATTTTATTTACATTTTTTTTAATACTTTTTTAATATTTATATGTATTTTTTATTTACAGTGCATTTTTTAGTACTTTTTCTAAAATTTGTAAATGATGGCAATGCTATAAAATATTACACAAAACATACGTTTAGAGAAATTTATATCCAGACAATTTCGCAATCGCTTTGACCCAGACAATTTTACAACATTTGTGGTAAATTATTTTCTTTGTATTTGTTGTTGTGTTTTTAAAAAACTTTACACTTTTTCAAAACTAAAATTTCTGACATGAATGGCCTTAATATACTACAGAGTCTGTTAAACAGTTGAACTAATGTTTTCTGTTTCACAAGTTTATATCAGTTATTTATATCTTGTTTCACGACAAGAACAAATTGCATCCGTATTTGAACTAATTTTGCTACACTCAAAACAAAAAGTTTGTATAGTCGGCAATATTTTCGCTGGGAGGGTCCTTGCAGGGAAATTACTAATATAACAAAATTTGCTCAATTCTGCAAAATATTTGCTAAATTTACTATTTTTTTTTTGTTTATATTAGTAATTTTCCTGCAAAAATGTTGCTGACTTTACGGACTTTTTTTTTTTTTTTTTTGAGTGTAAATAATATTAAGTAATTCGTGATTCTCAAATTTACCAATTTGCCAGTTAATTTAAACCACAATTGTTTTTAAAAAAATATTTGTGTCCATATACATATGTGTCCATCAGTGTCACGTGAGCAGAATTTATTTACAATTCCTCGGTATGCCAGTGCTTGATTTTTTATACCACATTCAGTTTCTGACTGGGTGGTATCAATGACTTTCACAGCATAAGCCGTTAAAAAGATATGAAATATTATGTAGGACAACTTTTTTTAAATTTTCGAATATTTTTAATATTTTGAACCGCGATATTTCATTATCCACTGGGATGAGCTATCCTACATTTGGACAAAGTTATAGTTATATGATAAACATCTTTCTATACCAAGTTTGCAAGAAATCAGCAGAGGTAGAGGAAATCGAGTGGTTGATTTTATATGTTTTTAGTCATTTGCCACTGATTTTTCCAAAAATTAGTAAACTAAGTTTTCTATCGATATGTCGTAATTTCTAATTATTTGACGCAGTAGGAGGTGGTCTTGCTGATTTGATAATTAATATTACTCATACGTTCCGACTGTGATTATAATACTTATCAAAACAGTTCTAAAAAAAAAAAACTGTAGGTTTGACCCAAATGGAATGGCTTTCGTTATTAAATTAATTTTTAATCTATTATATAAATAATTTAACAACAAATCTTTACAATCAATGTGCTGCTCTTCATTAAAATGCCTGTTTTTTATTATTTTATTTTTTTTTAATAAAATATACAAAATCATGAATCTTCGCTACATGATACTAAACCTTGAATAACTTTTGATATATATTTTATAATTAGCATTAACCAATATCAATAATGTTATAATTATCAGATCAAATGAAATTTATACGGTTTTTTTTTTTTTTTTTGTAATCATAAAGAACCGGATACGAGTGTGTATGTGCATATTTCATTAACAAAAAAAAAGGAAAAAAAGAACCACATTTTTATATACGAATTATCATAAAATAATATAAACATATATAAATTGGAAGTATATAGATATGAACAAATGGCTCTAAAGCTTAAATGGACAGGGAATATTACAAATTGTATAAATGAATTTCTAAGAAAAAAAAAGTTTTTTTTTTTTTTTGTGTGTAAGCGTTTACTTATATTTCTGAAGATCTGTTATGCATAACAACCCTACTTATCATAAGTTATTGTATTTTAGGAATAACAAAAATATTATACGAAAAAAAAAGGTAAAGCTTTTTATAATAATATTCTAATTACAAAAGAAACCATTTATAATATCCGTTCGTTGTTTTTTTTTCTTTTATGAATAAGATAGATTGTATTCTAGGCAGTGGCGTACCCAGGGAGAGGGTATATCAAATTTCAAAAATTTTAGTTACATTTAAGTTAAATTTTAGTTAATTAAAGATAGAAATTTACTTTTTATTTTCATGAAAAATAAAGTTTATATAAAAAAAATAGAATATTTGCGGATTTGTAATCCAGTTATTAAGCAAAAAAGGTGAAAAATGGGGTAAAATAGACATTTTTGCGATTTTTAAGGCACCGCATAGGCCAAAGGTTTCCCCCATAGGCCAAAAATTAAAAAAATTAATGTTTTTTTCTAAGCTTTATTGCACTAAATTTATTGATAACACTCTTAATTTTATGAATCTAACAAATTTTGTTGTTTTTTTTTTGCGAGATTTAATGTTTGTGTCCGTTGAAAGTGGAGGTATGTTTGTATTGAATATATTGTGGTTGCATAGTCATAAAAGAAAAGTTAAGTTTATCTAAATAGTTATTAGCGAAATTGTGACAGAAGTCTTCAAAAACCCTACAAACATTAAATTTTAACTTATTTTCTACCATATTAAATAATAAAAGCTACAAAAACATAAGCCCATTAAAAAATCCCTGAAGAATACTTTTTTGACCTTTTCAAAACACACGTTTTTTAAAAACTACTCTTTCACGTAGACTTTTAGTTATTTGGCCCTGATCCACCCACAACTTCTTATACATCAAATTGTCGATTTGTTACCCCTCTTTAAATTAAAAAATATTGTGGCCGCGGGTTTTTGCATATTTCGCATATGTATGTGATTTACATAGTCATCCGACGAAAAATAATGAAAAATCGCATTTTGTTTTGTACTAGTTCTTTTTATGAATATGAGTAAAGAGAAATAATTTTTTTTAATTGTTGTTATTTTAAACTTTATATTGCAATTTTATGGTATGTGACTTACAGTTATGAATAAAGAGAAAACATTTTTTTTAAGAAATTGCCCGAAACTTACCAACAAATAAAACAAGTAGTTTAAGTCAAGGAGTTTTAAATTTGCTCAATATTTGATATATATTAATATCCTATTTTACCTTATTACCTTACATTACTTAATAATACCTCGTATTGCATTACATTACTTTGTATAACTTTTTAATTTAGTTTTTTTTCAGTGTATATTTCAAATGAATTAGAATAGGATAAAAATTTACAAAAACTGTTTAAAACAAAAAAAAAAAATTCATATTGAAATACTTTATTTCAAAAATTCTTAAAACAAATCTAGAAGCCAATTAACTCTTCAAAGATCAAATTTCTACTGTGGCTACACTCATAATAATCTATAGGTAAAATACACGAAAACCGTTGTTCATTTTACGAAAGTTTTGGTTATTTTGACATTACGAAAAAATTTGTAGAATATACAAATCACATTTCGTAAAGTTTTGTAAAAACTTTTTTTAAATAAAAATGTGGTGCATACCTTACGGGTTTATTTTAAAATTAAAAAAAAAAATGTAATGGTGCCACACCAGAATCGAACTCACGATTTCAGTGACGTCCTGCTGTGTTGAAGTAGACCCCTCTACCATTTGCACCAAAGTAGCTGATGCAATACAACAAACTAAAAAGGAACTTAAGTCGAAAATATTATGAAATTTTTATGAAAACTAGAAAAATATGCTACAAATATTTAATAAAAAAGTTAAAATGGCAATTAAATATTTTTATTATGTTTATTGAACTAAATAAAATAATGTAATTTTTTTATAAATATATCAAATAATATATTAAAAAACAAAATAAAAAAATAATAATAATAAAAAACTTAAATAACAATTTCAAACTAATTGCATTTTTTTATTAAATATTTTATCTTTTTAAATATTTGTTTTATTGAATTTCATACTAAACTCAGCAAATAAAGTGGAAGTAGTGTTTTCGGGTCTTCTTTAACTTGTTTTAGGATCCTCTTTATTAAACAAAATACAAAATATCCATTTATATCAAAACACAAAAATAGTAATAATGAAATAAAAAATAAAACACAGAAATTTAAAAACATTAATAAACAAAAAAAAATATAAAAACTTAAAAAAAAAATAAAAAAAAAAATTTGTCCTGGCCAGGAGTTGAACTCGCAACCTTCTGATTGCAAATCCGACCTCTAACCACATCAACATCCATATGTAATATTTGTAACATTACAAATTTTTGTACAATGTACTAAAAAAATATTACGAAATCATGTTTGTATTTTTTACGAAATTTGTAAATTTATATAATTTGTTTTATACAAAAGTTTTGTAATATAAACAAAATGTTTGTACAATCTACGAAAAAAAATTTACGAAAAATATTTTTGTATTTTTAAGCATGGATTATTATGAGTGTACAGTTGCTAATATTTTTTCCTAAAAATTTGCAAACTTTAAGTTCTTCGGGCATGCTATGAGCTGACAAATTTTGAAGACCCTACACTCATAATAATCCATGCTTAAAAATACAAATATATTTTTCGTAAATTTTTTTTCGTAGAATGTACAAACATTTTGTTTATATTACAAAACTTTTGTATAAAACGAATTATATAAATTTACAAATTTCGTAAAAATACAAACATGATTTCGTAATATTTTTTTAGTACATTGTACAAAAATTTGTAATGTTACAAATATTACATATGGATGTTGATGTGGTTAGAGGTCGGATTTGCAATCAGAAGGTTGCGAGTTCAACCAGGAGAATTTTTTTTTTTTTTTTTTTTAGTTTTTATATTTTTTTTTGTTTATTATTATTTGTATTATTTGTATTATTTATATGTTTTATTTTTTTATTTCATTATTACTATTTTTGTGTTTTGATATAAATGGATATTTTATATTTTGTTTAATAAAGAGGATCCTAAAACAAGTTAAAGAGGACCCGAAAACACTTATTCCACTTTATTTACCGGGTTTAGTATGAAATTCAATAAAACAAATATTTAAAAAGATAAAATATTTAATAAAAAAATGCAATTAGTTTGAAATTGTTATTTAAGTTTTTTATTATTATTATTATTTTATTATTTTTTTATTTTGTTTTTTAATATATTATTTGATATATTTATAAAAAAATTATATTATTTTATTTAGTTCAATAAACATAATAAAAATATTTAATGGCCATTTTACCTTTTTTATTAAATATTTGTAGCATATTTTTCTAGTTTTCATAAAAATTTCATAATATTTTCGACTTAAGTTCCTTTTTAGTTTGTTGTATTGCATCAGCTACTTTGGTACAAATGGTAGAGGGGTCTACTTCAACACAGCAGGACGTCACTGAAATCGTGAGTTTGATTCTGGTGTGGCACCATTACATTTTTTTTTTTTAATTTTAAAATAAACCCGTAAGGTATGCACCACATTTTTATTTAAAAACAGTTTTTACAAAACTTTACGAAATGTGATTTGTATATTCTACAAATTTTTTCGTAATGTCAAAATAACCAAAACTTTCGTAAAATGAACAACGGTTTTCGTGTATTTTACCTATAGAATATTATGAGTGTAGCTTTTTTAGTTTTGGGGATATTGATTATTGACCACTTGTCCATATAAGGGAAACAACTGTGCACCGGAGGCACTTTTTTCGGGTAGGATTGTTCCGCCTTATTTTCTCCTATTCAATATCTACAACTTTGCTTCAGACACAAAAGAGATATTCCGTACGGTATACCGAGATATAATCGTGTTAAAATATTGAAAAAGTGCTAAAAATCCGCCTTGAGCCAAACAATTCGTATGGCCATTTAATTATTACTGTAGCCAACTTGACAAAACGAATGATGCAGAAGTTCTTATTTTTGGGACTACTTTCATGTGCAATTCTCAGAATTGAGTCCCAAAATCATGTGTTGTACACTCAAAAAAATAAGTTAGTAGCAAAGTTAGTAAAACGTCTTGTAAATCAGGTATACTATTTTTTAGCAAATATTTTTGCTAAAATCGTGTTTTCAGCTAAAATTTTTGTTATACTTATTCAGCACTTAACTGTTTTATACTAATGCTTTACTAATATACTAATGTTTTACTAATTAATTTTGCTAAAAAAAATTGTGCTGATAAGCAGAAGTCGCGGCATGTCAAGATGTAGTAGAGAAGAGGAAAATGATACTAAAAAGTACAACTCTAACAAGACAAGTAAAAAAATCAGCAATGAAAAAAACATATACAGACATGTAGACAGAGTAAAGCAAAAGAGAAAGACACACATCTTAGGTAGATTTGTATGGTTCCTTTTTCTTATTGCAAAAAAAGGGTTGTTTTTTTTTCGTTTCGTTTGTTTTTGTTTATTTTTTCGTTTCGTTTCTAGAATTATCTTCGGCAGTTGCGATAGCATCATTTAAACGATAGACAACCATTGATGTAAGTAGTTGAAAGAAAATTTTTATGTTATATATATTTATTTCTATATATTTTCAGATATTAAATTAATTCATGTCGTCAATGTAAAATGAAAATTTTTATATTTCGTAATTATTGTAAATTATTTTTAAAAGAATCACAAAAATATATTTTATGATTTTCAGCAAATATATTAACTAAATTACAATTATTTTTACAATTTTTTTGCGTTTTTTTCAGTCTACTAAAATTCAGCAAAAAATTTATTAATTTTTACCAACGCTTTTTTATTTGTAATCTACTAAGTGTTAGCAAAACTTTTGCTGAATCTACTTATTTTGTTGCTAAAAATCAGCTCGCTGATTTTCAGCAAAAGATTTTGCTGACATTAGCAATTTTTTTGCTAGCATCCTCCTGACTAAAATTTTGCTGACTCAGCAAAATTTTTTGCTGACTTTACAAACTTTTTTTTTTGAGTGTACTGTATTATACTCAGAACTGACAAATACTAACAAACACAAATATTCTATTTTTAGATTTTTGTTTATTTTTCTAATCTAATCCGTCTCTATTTCATTTGCATACTTAATATCAACAAAATTATTGCCAGATTTAACTCAAAATATATCCGGCTAAATTCAATAAATATGTTTGATTAACAATTGTAGATTGCTGATTTTATAACGTCAGATTTTTATTCGCATAAAAAAGTTGAAAATTTCACATTTTTGTGTGAGATTTTTCTCTACTAATATTTTGCAAATTTTTTTCTGTTTTGTAGCAGATTAATTTCTAACTTAGTTGATTTAACAGATTTATTTGTGCTATTCTTATCTCATTGATATTTAAAACAATCAGCCAAGTTTATATGTTAAAGCTATATACGTACGCAGGCGTATGAGCAATAAATATAACATATAATAATATTTCTTACACGTCATGTATGTAAAGGTTGAAATAACCAAAATCGAACCGCTTTATTTTTTAATTAAAAAATATCCAAGATAGCTTTTGAATATTTTTTTATATTTTATTATATAGTAACTACCAAAATGTAAAAACAAATTAATTAGAAGTCGATTGGTAAGCAAAACATCGCACTTTTTTTCGAATTCGTCACATTAGTTTTTGCACGAGAAGTTCCTCCACTTTACTGGCTGAAAAATTCCATTTTTATATTTAAACTCTTCTACAGTTGACATTGCCATTCCTGTTTTCTTTAAAGTTCCTTTTATAATTGACCAATATTCTTCTATTGGACGTAGTTCTGGACAATTTGGTGGATTGCAAAGCCGATTTTGTTGTTGTTATACCATTCAATTGTGGCTCTTGCATAATGACAACTGGGTAGGTCGGGCCAAAATAACGGTTTTGTAGTGTGAGATCTAACAAATGGTAACAGCCGCTTATTTAAGCATAATTCTCTATAAATTTCACCATTTATTGTACCAGTTGTAACAAAAGGACTTGATTTTCTCCCACAAGAACCAATTGCTTGCCAAACCAGGTACTTTTTTTTTGGAAATTTGGACTTAAGTTTCTGTTTACATTGATCTGGAGCATCACCACGAATACATCCTGTCTAAAAGTCTTGTCCTGCAAGGTACCGGAAGTTTGCAAAGCAATATATTTCATCATCCATTATCACGCAATTTTATTTTGTTAATTGTTTTTCGTAAAGGTGTCGAATGCGTGGTTTTGCTGATACATTTTGTTTTGCATTCCTGCCTGGACATACCCGAGCTTTATAACACTTCAGTCCATTACGCTTTGTGATATTCTGAACAAAATTTTGCGATTTCTTGATTTTATACGCGACTGCTCGAGTTGAAATGGCAGGATCCTTTTTAAAAGCTACTATTACCATTCCGCTGCTTTTAGATCACTTTGACCATGCTCACCACCAATTCCACACTTTTTTTCAATTGACAAGGTCTCATTAAAGTTTTTAATAACGTTTCTTACTGTGGAATATGGTAATTTAAAATTTTTTGCTATCAAACGTATGGTAACGCTTTTATTTTTATTACATTTGTGCAGAATAAGTTTTCTTCGATTAGGGTCTGAAGCCATTTTTTTACAAAACTGTATAACATTTCAAAAAACTTTTTTATTGAAATAAAATGAGAAGATAATTGAAATAAAATGAGAAGATAATACTTAAATCATACATTATATTTTTATTAGTCTAGTAGTTTTGAAGAAAACAAAGATTAAAAATGGTTCGATTTTGGTTATTCAACGAATATTTTCTCCAAAACTAATTCGAGCTTAACAATTAAACTTTCTGCATCAATCGAAAAATATCTATTTAATCGTTTTTAAAAATAAAGAAAAATCAGAAAAAAAATGTGCCGATTTTTAGATAAATTGACACACTAAAAATTCGGAACTAGTTCTGAATTACAAAAACAAATATTTTTTTCAAATTATCCATAAAAAGTCCACACTGAGAGAATTTTATTGCACGAGTTTCAATAAAATTTTCACTAAACAAATGAAGTTTTCTTCAAAAAGTAAATGAAAAATCTCTTAAACTTTCTGAAAAAGCATCATTATATTTATGAAACTATTTTAAATTAAACTTTTTCATTCAATACATAAATATACCCACATTCTATACGTATATGACCAAAAATACCGATTTTTATTAACGAAAATCAAAAAGACGTAACTGCAATTTCAATAATTTTTTAATTCAAAAAGTCGTGTAGTGCAGATTTTTTCTCATTTTTTGGTTTAAATAATTTATTTTTTTATATTCTCGAATTAAATAAATTATTTTTCTCGAAAAGTATAATATAATTTCTTTTAAAAATACTTACAATCAAAATACATTAGTTGATTTATATCTAAATTTTTTGTTTTTTTTTTATGCATAAATTTTTAATATTATTATAAGTAACGTCATTTTGGATTCATACAAATCAAATGCAAAAGCCCGTTTCTAATATTACTTTAAAACACAAATTTTTCTATGATAGTTTTCAAAGATTATGTTTGCAAGAACAAAAACACCGTGTATTGAATAAAGCTAGTTTTAATCACAACAAAACTCGACCTGACGATAGATCAGTGGGCTAAAGCGCTCTGTCTAACGTGTACTGCGAGTGCATGTGGCATTAGAAATCAGTTTATCTATACCACGGTCAGTGATTGCACAGAAAATTTCATATAGACGCAATCGAACAAATAAAAAACATAACAAATATTACATTATTCAAAAAAACAGGGTCACTGACGAAGGTTCAATACCAGAAACTGCACAGTCTGATTCAGAAAATTGAAAATTTACAATGTAGTTATGATTTTTAGAAAATACACTCATTCTTCTCTACCACGTCTTTCACAATTAAATTAAAAATAAAAATTGCATATTAATTATAGTATTAATTGCAATTGTCTGAAAAAGACGTTAAAATTCAAACCGAAATCCGTCTTAGTTGTATAAGATTGATTCCAAAATGTGGATACTAAACTTTAAGTAGTTTGTAATTTAGAATGTTTTTTTTTGTTTCTTCTGTAAAAAAAAAAATACAAAGTGTATATACGGGGTTTTAGGTGACGATGTTATGTTTCAAATATTTGAAACTATTTGAAATTTTTATACAAATTTTATATTGTTCCCCCTCGGAAACAAAATCCAGGGTACGCCACTGAGTCTAGGTATATGAAAATATGAAAATTATGTAGATGTTATGGAATATACATATGAAATGCTTGGGAGGCCAACTCATAATGGAATAAATAATGCTAAAAATAAATAAGCCATTATAAAAAATATATAACAAAACAATTTAGATAGTGCTAGAGAAAAGAGGATAACGATGAAGAAATTATTTGTAAAGGTGACCGTGGTTTGGGTACTGCTTGATTGAAGTTAAAAGTACACTCAGAATATTCTTACATTAACTACATGTAGGTCATTAGGGTAGTAAACAATAGTAGTTGTTTGAACTGTTATTGTAGTAATTTTTCTATGAGAAAATGGCAAACGACTATTTTAGACAGTCATTTCAAAAATTAACTAACCAAAAATACTGTACTCCTGCACTGAGAAAACTATCTGCATGATATTAATGAATTTTTGAATTAGATGTATGAATTGTCACTTGAACTCGTCCATTGAAATGGAGCAAAATTGATTATTAATAGGTTTTTTGTTAAAGTTCTGCCTATTATGGAGGCTCTAGCTTTTCTAAAACTTCGGGTTCTGATGAGATCTTTAGCCAGATCGAAATACTAGTATCAACCTAGCTAATATGTTTGATTTGCTTTATTTTTGTAAATATACGGAGGTTGAAAGCTCGTTATAAATTGAAAATAACATAAAAATAATCTCGATGTATATAAAAACAAAAAACTAATATAACTGTAAAAAATATTACTTGAGCCAGAGTACACACTAAAAATTTTTTATATAAATAGAACATTTTTGGTCTTCAAAGTTTAGTAACGTCATGATGCTTGTTAGGAGAAGACCTACCCACGTGGTTGATTACTAAGAAGACAAGAATGGAGCAAAATTGATTATTAATAGGTTTTTTTGTTAAAGTTCTGCCTATTATATAGGCTCTAGCTTTTCTAAAACTTCGGGTTCTGATGAGATCTTTAGCCAGATCGAAATACTAGTAACAACCTAGCTAATATGTTTGATTTGCTTTATTTTTGTAAATATACGTAGGTTGAAAGCTCGTTATAAATTGAAAAAAAACTTTTCTTTAAATTCATTAAATTGCATTTCATTTTGAATTGCCAGATTTGAGATTATAATTAAATGTTACTATTACAAATAGAAAACACTAATTGTTAATTAATGTAAGAGAAGATGAAAAAAATATTGTGGGGATTAGCGCTAGACGGAAAACCGCACTTTCGACCTAAGCGACTAGGTCATCTTCAGCCTCATTCTAATCCACCACCCATCAGAAACTCAAGGCTTGAACAGGTATATATATCAACCAACCACAATAAATCGGTGATGTTAATTGATTACCCGAACAAAATACCGCAGAACCGCCGCATCGCGAAACATCTGTATAAAATGACACCGTTTAAGATAAACAGAAAAAATTATTACAAGTTTTTTTTTTTTTTTTTTTTGAATAACATTTTAATTAAACTTTTGTTTGGTTTTAAACGGAATATAAATTAAAAGTTTAATAATATTTATTAAATGTTTAATTGATTATGAATTTTGTGCACACAAAATTTCCACTTATTATGACCAAAAATTACAGAATCTCTAAAATTAAATTGCTTAATTAAAAAATCTTCAAAATTAAAAATAAACAGAACGCCAACAATTGAAAATCATCGAAATGTAAATCAATCGCTGAAATGGGAAAAAATCATCCAACTTATAAAATGTAGGTGATTTTTCCTTATTTCTTCTTTTTAAATTTCATTTAGGTGATTTTTTTTAAGGGATTTTTTTTTATTTTAGCGGTTTTTGATTTTTTTTTTTTTGCCAATTTTGGATTTTTTTTTAAATCTTGTCGAATTTTAGGATATTTTTAAATTTAGCATTTTTTTATTTTGGGGATTGCTTCCAATTATAGTGGTTTTGATATTTTTTTTTCTATTTTAAATTTCCCGATTTTTTTTTATTTCTTCTCAACTTTTTGTTGAATTTGTTTAAAATTAAAACCAGTATTCAATTAAATTTTTAATAGATATGATTAAAATCTTATTTATTAAAAAATACTACAATTTCTTTGAAACAACCGAATTCAACAAATATTTTAATTTAAACTCGATTTTAGATTTTTCTGTGTACTGTTCTCAAAACGCAATTCAATTAAATGTCTCAAAAGATCTAAGGAAAAAAATTAAAAATTTGAAAATTTTGATTTCATGCAACTTTTCATTAAGCAGGGATGTGGATATAACTTTTATAGGGAATGTATATCCCAAGTCCAGTGCCTGCAGTTTGTATTGGTTTGGGTTTAGCAATTAAAAACTATCAACAAAAATGAAGAAAAACTCTTGTAAGTTTCAAGAAATTTTTTTCATTTTTCGGCTTGTAACTGAATGCCCATTAATTCTTTAGGTGAAGACTTTCCAATGTGAAACTTTGCACGTGCAAGTATTAGTCTACCTAACTCTGTCCATTGTTTTTCTGAATTTAAAAAAACCTTGCGAAAGTATTGGTATCTAAAGTCAGTTTCAAAGGATGTCAAACATTGTTGAAATTACTCATATATATTAGTTTCTTTTAAAACAGCGAAACTTTTAAGTTTTGAAAATCATATTAATTAAATACGATAAAAGTTGAGCAGTTGAACTATAAATTCGTTTAACTTGTCAGTGTAGAAAAGCATTACTATATAAGTGCTTATATAAGTACATATTTGGTAATGGCAAGTACTTACAATTGCCATTACAAATCTCAGTACCTTTATATGTGTGTGTCGCGCAAAATAATGAAACACCTTGCAAAAATAGAAAAATATGTGGTTACCTATATCCTTACAAGTATGGACAAAAATAATCGGCCTTGTTATGAGTGTCGTTCTCGTATTTCGACACAAGTCGTAGTCGTTTTCAATATTTTTTGGTATCATGTAAAATTTTCGACAACGACATTTTTGTAATTGATTTTTAAAAACAGGTTGGTTCATAATTATCACCATTTTAAATGTTTATGAGCAACCCGGTTTTATAATCTGTCAGCATTAAACACGTAAATTTAAATACAAATTATTGTTGTTTGTGAAATACATTTTAGTAAAGAAAAAAAGATGTTAAGTGTTGCAGCATTTTCATCTTCTAAAGATTAAGAGGAATAGACTACGGCTGAGTTAAATACCATTCAAAGACAATTACGCCAACAGTCGAACATATTAGCCATGTCCAACTCCACGTAAGCAAATGGGCCTGATTACGGTTGTCGTAGTCGTATTTCGACTCTAGTCGAAGTCGTTGTCGATTTTTATTTGTTGCGTTATTACGTAAATTTTTCGACTAAAAGGTTTTTGTAATAGATTGAAAACAACAGAGTGTTGACTAATTTGTTAAATTTATTAGTATTATGAAGCACTCTATGACGATCTGTCAAAAACAGCTGATTGGCGGCAATAGGAAATTTTTAATTTTGTTGTTAAATTATCAAAAATATAAAAAAATGCTAAGTTTGGACTTATTTTTTTAACTTCAGATGAAAAATATGAGTGCCTATGGCTGAGACGAATGATATTCGAAGAAAACGGCTAAGTGTTGTTTAGCAAAATAACTCCGATCACGTCCAAACTTTTACCTCGCATAGTACTTTTTGAGCTGATTTTAAGAAGCAAAAAAAATTTTGTCGCCAGAGCCCCCTTGCGGCTGGACGAGGCATGTACATTGATGTACGATATGACCCTAGAATTTAACCCCTTACAGGCCAATTCAAAATTTCCTTATATTTGTTTGTGTTTTTTTTTTTGTAAAAAGATCACCTTATTAAAAAAATCGCCTAAATAAGCAAATAAAAACTGTACAAAAAATTAAAGAAAATTTCACAAGCTTTCATTAAAGGTATAATGGACTACCATATCTTTTAACATAAAAAAGAGATTAAAGGTTAAAAAAATCGCAAAAAATCCACATTGTCTAAATTTAACCTTTGATATTTTTTTTTTGTTTCAAGTGATATGTGGTCATATTGTACCTCAAATAAAGCGTATAAATCCGGCTATCCATTTCTATAAACTGATTAAGTACTTACACAGGCCAATTTTAAATAAAAAGCACATTTTATCTAAAAAACTAAAGTAAAAATAAGAAAATTTTCAACCGGCCTTTAATGGGTTAATTTATATTGACATATTGTACACCATTGAAAAGCCATTTAATAGAGCTTTCATACGACATGCATATTGTTATAAACGGACTTGCACTTTTTGAGATACTTAAAAAAACTTTTTCAACTTTAATGCCCAGCCCAGCCGCAAGGGGCGCCGGCGACTACAAATATTTTGTTTCTTGAAATCAGCTCAAAATTTAGTTTTTGGGATAAACGTTTTGAAGTAATCGTAGTTATGTTTCTAAACTGCACTTGTTCCAGATTTTGCCAATTATGTTTTTTTACCCTAAAACTCCAATTTCGCAAACAGCTTCGGTGCTATAATTTTTAGTCTAAAAGTATTTAAATTTAATTAAAATTTTATTGAAATTTGCATTTTTTAGGAATTTTTTAAATCTGTCGTGAGAAATTAAATATACGACTGTTGTTATGCATTTTGACAGTCGAAAACGACAACCGTAATACGGAAATTGTAATAGATTTTTTATAGCAGTGTTGTACACTCGTAGTTTAATTTAATTTAATTTATTTATTCATTTCAATAACCTAGCCTGAATGCCATAAGGTTTTCGACAAACGTAATACCGTTTTTTAAAAACGACAAATTTTCACTACGACTACGACAGCCGTAATCATTCCGAATGAGTCTAAAAATAAATTAAAAAAAACCAAATTTATTAAACTATTTTTTTTATTAAAAACATGAAACTTTTTTGTGCCATTTTAAACTATCCCCGATAATGATGTTATTTTTGTTGTTTTTTTTTTACATTCAGAAATCTAATGTAAATATCGTTCAGTTATTACAACGATATTTACATTAGATTTCTGAATATTTTGGATATTGCAACTAAAATTCAGTTGAATGAACCAAACTTTGTTGC
Source organism: Delia radicum (assembly GCA_021234595.1). Lineage (NCBI taxonomy): Eukaryota > Metazoa > Arthropoda > Insecta > Diptera > Anthomyiidae > Delia > Delia radicum. Next base: position 19,643,211 of record CM037851.1, read on the forward strand.
AAAAACTAATGTTTAATTGTGGCAAGCGTCTGAAACTCGTAATAACGGAATTTGAGTCGTAGTAACCGAATTTCAGTTGGCAAAAAGCTAAACTTTTCTCTGTGTGTAGTTGTTTTTATACAGTAATTAGTTGCTTTTAACAGTAAAAAACTGTTGTGCTATAGAAATATCTGTTGTAAATTTCAGTTGATTCTACCGATACAAAAATATCGTTCAATGAGATATTTTTTACTTTTCTAATTTTATTAAAAAATTGAATAAACTATTGGTTTAAAAATCCAATCTACATACATAAATTTAAACAAAATAACCTCAAAACCATAAAATTAGAAAAAAAAACATACTTTCCACTGAATTTTATCTAACGAAAAAGACCACAATAAAGTTAATAAAAAAAAAAAATAAACCAATTCCCGTTGCTACCCACAAACATAAATATTTCATTCAAACCACCACTTTTAGCTAGTTTGGGATTTTTTTTTTTTTCGTTTTTGTTGATTTGTATACAAAAGTTGTTTTTAATAAAAGTATTTAATAAATCAAATTGCAATATCAATTACAAAAATATATACACGTTAGAGCGACTCACAGAAAAAAGTAAAAAATTTGTCCCTATGAAAATGTGCCTTAGTTTGTTTTATGACGATTCCCAAAGGGTTTAGGTCTAGCGGCGTTCGGTCATGAGCTGGACCGTTTTTTAAAAAGACATTTTTTTTTTTTAGTTTTTTGCATATTTTTAAACTTTTTCCCACTACAATATACTTCTTTGCACATCATATGAAAGGTTTTTTGAAGACTCATTCTACAGTGTATATGACATGTACGAGCATGCAATTTTTTTTTTATTTATTTTTACTGTTTTTGCATAAAAATGCAATCATTTTGTAATCACATCAACATAAAAGAGGTTATATCATACTTTTTTCAAATTCGTGCTAGTTCGCGATTTATCAAAAATTTTGTGGATTGGAAACAGAGTGTTTTGAATATGGGCAATATAGGTATCAAAATGTTTCTTTTGCCAAGTACAAATTATAAAGTTATGCGAAAATAAAATGGAATTTACCAAATTTAATACAGTTTCCACTGTGCTCTTCAAATTAAATTAAAATGGGCAATAGAGCGGCATTTTTTTTTTAAATAAAAATATTCTTAATATCAAAATTCAGCAAACTTCGACCGTATGTGGATGAAATGCTTTCCTCATGTCACCGTTACATATTATTATCAATTCGATTGGTAGGTAAAATATTTTAAGATTGTGCTTGAAATCACCAACACAAATAATCGCTTTCTAGTAGTCGTAAACTGTTGAAATGTTGCCAATATATTATGATCGAAACCCTGTTTCATAATTTGAGGTATATTTTTGTGTAACTCAACAAAAGTGTTTTTGGGACATCCTAATCCGCATGTAAACAAGTGTTAATACTACGTCTGTTCAAAATACGAGTATATATTCTTTATACATTCGCGCTCAGAAAGAAGAATACTTTTTTTTTTTATTAAATATTTTTTAAGTAATTTTGATCATCAATAATAAATGAATGAATGAATGAATAAAACTTTTTAAGTGAAATAATTAAAATTTATTATATTTTAATTATTCAATATATGAAACCATTAAAATGTATTTAAAAATTAATATATACGAATATTAATAAATGTTTAAAAGAGGTATTCAAAACGATCATATTAAGCAAATATTTTTTATATAATAACATTTTAAGTATTTAACCATTAAATTTTAATTGTTTTTTGGAATCATTTTTGTATATTTTTGTCTTCCCGAGTGAAAATAACTATATATAGAGCAATTCCATATGAAAGCGATCACCTTTTGGACGACCCCTCTCCGATTTTAAAATAAATAGTCTCAATCGATTGCCCAGCAAAAAATAATGTACCTACATATTTTATTTTTTTTTTTTATAGTGACTGGTTTAGTGGTGGTGTGCACCACTGTCATGTGACAAAATTGAAGAATTCTTCATAAGGGACCTAATTGAAAGTTGTTTTAAAAAAAACTACTAAAGCGATCGCAACGAGTGATAGCTCGTTAGAAAGGTATTGAATCACGCTTTAATTGAAAAATAAAATTTTCCTAATTTTTCTCAGAAATTTACCTTTTTTCCCATGAAAATTAAATTTTCCCATGAAAATTAAATTTTCCGATTTTCCACAGAAGCTCCTAAATTTTCCGGCTAATTTTATTTTTTTTGGATTCCTCATAATTTTTGCTTTAAGAATCAGCAATAAAAAAATGGGCCCCGACTCCTTGTTTGGACAGGAGAAGAGCATTTAAGAGACCACCTTGTTATCATTGTTTTTATATTTTTTATAATTGAATTATTTTTAATTATTTAACAAGAAAAATTAGGAAAATTTTATTTTTCAATTAAAGCCTGATTCAATACCTTTCCAACGAGCTATCACTCGTTGCGATCGCTTTAAACAACTTTCAATGAGGTCCCTTATGAAGAATTCTTCAATTTTGTCACATGACAGTGGTGCACACCACCACTAAACCAGTCACTATAGAGCAATTCCATATGACACTAAAGCGATCGCAACGAGTGATAGCTCGTTGGAAAGGTATTGAATCAGGCTTTAATTTAAAAAATAAAAAATTTTCCTAATTTTTCTTGTTAAATAATTAAAAATAATTCAATTATAAAAAATATAAAAACAATGAGAACAAGGTGGTCTCTTAAATGCTCTTCTCCTGTCCAAACAAGGAGTCGGGGCCCATTTGTTTATTTCTGATTCTTAAAGCAAAAATTATGAGGAATCCAAAAAAAAATAAAATTAGCCGGAAAATTTAGGAGCTTCTGTGGAAAATCGGAAAATTTAATTTTCATGGGAAAATTTAATTTTCGTAAGAAAAAAGGTAAATTTCTGAGAAAAATTAGGAAAATTTTATTTTTCAATTAAAGCCTGATTCAATACCTTTCCAACGAGCTATCACTCGTTGCGATCGCTTTAGTAGTTTTTTTTAAAACAACTTTCAATGAGGTCCCTTATGAAGAATTCTTCAATTTTGTCACATGACAGTGGTGCACACCACCAGTTGTTTTTAAAACAACTTTCAATGAGGTCCCTTATGAAGAATTCTTCAATTTTGTCACATGACAGTGGTGCACACCACCACCAAACCAGTCACTATAAAAAAAAAAAAATATGTAGGTACATTATTTTTTGCTGGGCAATCGTTTGAGACTATTTATTTTAAAATCGGAGAGGGGTCGTCCAAAAATTTGGTAATTTTGATCGTTTTCATATGGAATTGCTCTATAGTAATAAGTTTTTTCATCTAAAAATATATTATAATATGTTGACCTTTATAAAATTATATATTAAGCATATATGCAATATATAATAAGATATGAAAGATCAATAATAATAAAAAATATATAACATAATATGTAATCATATAAGCTATATAATTTAAGATATAATAATATATACTGTCTTATAAAAAATATGTTTTTGTTGCATATAAGTTATGCTTATATATGGTGCCATATGTATAATACAATTTAAGATATAACTATATATGACATTAATGTCCAGTTTTTCACTTCGTATTTAAATTCCATTTGGACTTTAAGTTATATTTAAATACAAACGTCAGTTTTTAACTTCAAATTTAAATCACATTTAAGTGACCAATCTTGGGCATTTAACCTTCGCTTTACCAATGCCCACCCGGGTGACCATTTTGGTTTTATTCCTTTAATAACTTTGTTAATTTTTCTCCGATTTAGAGGAAATTTCTACTGAACAAAATGTAGAGTTCTTTTGAATTTTGCGAAAACATTTTAACATTTTTATTTTATTAAAAAATTTTTCTAATTATTGCCAATTTTACTTTGTGGATTACCAACACCCACCCAGTGACCCTTTAACAAAATACAAGAAAATTGAACATACAGAAAAATTTTATAACAGTTATTTCATTTGTAATTAATTCACATTAGTAATTATAATATTTATTTTATTTAATTAATTTAATGAGCACTAGTGGCATTTTTCACATTTAGTTTGACTGACGCTGTGCTCTGCACAAATGGGCTTCTTACACCTAATGCAAACTTGTCGTGTATTTCTTCTTTGTTTAGAAGAGTAGCACATATAACATTTGCCTTTTATTTTGATGCGACGAGTTGCACCCCTTTCCGGAGTTTCATCGGCTTCAAAATCATCATCCTGGTCCGTAGCCGTAACTGATTCACCTGAAAAGTAAAGCTTTGTTATCAATTCTTTTGATTTTTAAATTTGTTTACCTAAAATGAATTCCATGGCTGATCTGATTGAAAATCTTCCAATGATTTGTGGTTATTTCGACCTTGTCAATATAAGAGGTCGGCATAGGTCTTCATCAAGGCTCTCAAGGAACTGCTTTCGCTACGATTGCTTTACAGACTTTTCTCCAATATTTTCCTTATATATTATAAATGAAGCAAGGGCCGCCGTATCCAAAATATTAATTATGTATGCTTCCATATATCGCACAAGATTAACAATTAAGTTTGAGTTTGAGCTAAGTTAATATAATTGAATGTTTTATAATAAATGTTTTTATATAATATAATAATATCAAATTGGATCCCCCAATTTTGAGATCAATTTTTGGTAATGAAGTTTCACCTCCCCCTCTCAGCAAAATCGAAAAAGAAAAACGAAAAGAAAGAGAAAAAAGAGGGAAGAGAAGTGAAAAAAGGGGAAAAAGGAGGAAAATTTCAAAATACAGGGTAAACTGAAAATTTTTAATACTTAACACAAATAATAGAAGATACCGTTTATCTCAGTTATTTAATTTTTTTTTCCGGTTTAACTAAGCAATTCTTTAACTGAGCAACTGAGACATTTTTTGAATATAATACGAAACGTTTATGAAACACTTCCTGAAAATTTATATAATTTTATTCATAAATTTTTACGAAATTTCTTCTATGTTTATTAAATGTTTCATAAAAGTTTCATATTATACTCAAAAAATTATATTTCAAATTAAGAACACATCAATTACTACTTAATTGGTGTTTCAGAATTTCAAATAATTTCTAGCAGTTTTTGAGTTTTAATAAGACTGAAACATAATTGATTTATTTATTACAGGGTTGATATGAAATATAAAAAAAAAAATTAAATTAAATAATTGAATTTTCAAATTTTCGTTTCAGACCAACACCTGACTTAAGTTACTTAAGCAAATTATGTTTCAGTCTTTAAGTAGAAATTATATTGTCGAAATTTCAAATAAACGTTTCATCAAAAAGCTAACATTTTTTCACGAAGTTAATGAAACTTTTTTATGAAATTATGAAGGTCTATTGATACATTTGTCATACAATTTTTTTGAAACTTTTCATCTCGCGCTGAGCCTCACAAAATTTTTTTTTAATTTCTCTTGCATTTATTAACAATTAGTGTTTTCTATTTGTAATAGTAACATTTAATTATGATCTCAAACGTGACAATTTAATATTAAATGCAATTTTAAAAGATGAACAATACATACCAAATTCTCAAAAATTTTAATTTTTAAAATATCTTAACCGCCTAGGATTTATATGCTGTCAAAGTTTTAACTTTGGTTGCCAATATTTCTATTAGAGGGCTCTTTCAGGCAAACAAATACAAAAAGTCCTTTAATGAGTTAGTAATGTGCCTTTAATTGTGCAATGAAAATCAAACAAGTTTTCATTTCAAGCTCATATATTAATTAGTTCTCATGTAGTGAGTAAACTAGTTCATATGAATGTTTGATGTTTGGCATGGGATTGTTACCGCTTTCAAAACGTGTTCTGATGATGGGAACCTAGAAAATTCCCGAAATAGATCTATCAACACATTCCTGAAAGGGTCAAATAATAAATTTGAAAACAAAAAACTCTATAGATTATTTATTAGGACAATATCCTAATGAAGAAATATGGAGTATGGCCTTGAACTTGAATAATTTTCATTTTCATGTAAAAAACGAGTACAAAAGTTGAAGTTGAACTTTCAAGTAACTGGCAGCGTGCTGATGAGCATAAGAGCCAGTTTTTCGGTTGACCAATAATGGCAACTAGGTCTAAGCATTAGCCAATTCTAACCAGATTTGACCTTGCAAGAAAATATCTTTTGTATTTTTTGGAATTTTTTTAATTTTTGTGCAAAATAAGAGATTTTTATATACTCAAGTAGCTTGACTCTAAATCGAGATATTTTCAAAATGGTCAAATTAGTCAAAAATAAAAAATAAATAAATTACCAAAACTACTACTACTAAAATTTTTTAGTGCCATTTATGGTTTTATGCTATAAACACATAGACAACTGCAGCTACACGACTACAGCCTGTCAAAAATAAAATACAGACGTTTATATGAAAACGATTATTTTGTAGTGTCAGACCGAACAGGTCGGCCAAAAAACTATATTTTGTCGGTTTTTTGATATCTAGACGCAATAGTGACAAATTTTGGTATTGCAAACATGTTTATTGAGCCGATTTAATTCGATTTTGTGTATAAAATTTAAGAGAAAAGACGAAGTTTAGCTATAAAGTTAAAAGTTCGGCCGCCGAACTATTTTCAATTTGGCCGAACTTTCTGAGGCCGAACAGTGAATTCATTTCTTAACTACAGACTTTTCTTCAAATTTGAGACTCAAAATAGCATATAATATAAACATAAACATTTTTCCATCCGCCAAATTTGTCCATAATGCTTTGAAATACCGAATACAGACCAAATGCATTTTCTGGCCGAACTGTTCGGTCGGACACTATTATTTTGGCACAAACACAGCTACCCGACTACTTTTGCCGCTGTATTCAACTTAGGATAATTTCTATTTTTGTTGGCTACAAAAATAGTGTTGACAATAAAACAAAATATGTAACAAATTAGTGCTTAAAAATATTTTATATTGTTAAACGCAAAAAACGTTGCAACATTAAAACATGCATATAAATGCATTAATATTCAAGAGGGGTTAGATAAATTTATTTTTACGTTATAATAATGTATTATAAATAAGTGATTGTATTTTTAAGTCAACCTTATATAAGTGTCTACAACCATGCATGCTGTGCTATTTTAATAAAGCAAAAAAAAGATGTAATTGGCACTACTGAAATAAAAATTCATTTGTATAAAAAACAGCCGTTTACTATGTTGCTGTCGTTTCCAAAATAATAAGTAGCTGACCACACGGCGACGATTGCAGTGAACGGCGTTTGTAGTCGTGAAGCTCTGTAGCCTGCTGTGGTCTATGTGTTTATAGCATTAGGAGCCATAACTAGATAATAAAAAAAAATAATGAAATGAGTGATAAATTCAATATATTAAGAAAACCTTTAGCCTTAAATTGCACCTGAGCCAGTTTTGTGAAATTTGTCCGAATTTGTGAATTTATGGTCTTTTGGCCCGCTAAGAATCATTTAAATAGTTTTTACGAATGGTGCTGCTCTAATGTTATGGAACTAAATCTGAAAAAATGTAAACATATGCGCTTATCTAGAAGGACAGAATCTTTTGGTCTTTACTCTTTGGGTGGTTTTCAGTTGGAATTAGTAGATAATATTCTAGATTTGGGTATTCTCTTAGACCCAAAATTGGATTTTAAACGTCATATTTTATTGACGATTAATAAAGCTCGTGGCACCTTAGCTTTTATAAAACGATGGGCTAAGGAATTTACAGATTACAATGTAACAAAACAATTATATAGATCGCTCGTGAGACCAATTATGGAATATGGATCTGTGATTTGGGATCCATTATCCATTGTTCAAATTGGAAAAATTGAATCAGTGCAAAAACAGTTTTTGCTGTTCTGCTTACGAAGCACCTACCCTAATACCATTTATAATCTACCTTCATATACGACCAGACTAAACCTCGTTAAGCTTCCCACTCTGAAAAGTAGAAGGACAATGCTAAACGTTACATTTTTATTAAATTTGATTAATGGTGATATATGCTCCGATTTCCTGTTAGAAAATTTTGTACTTTTCGTTCCTCCAAGATCAACACGTAATTATATTCCATTATATACTCCATTCTATCGTCAAATGTATGCTGATGCTGATCCGTTTATAAGAATGTGTAATGATTTTAATAATCTTTATAATTTGTTAGATTTTTCTTCAAATGTTAATATTATTAAACGCAACATCATTTTGTTTTTAAATTCTACTATTTGAAAAAAAAAAACAAAATATTGTACTTATATTAATTTATAATTTTGTAATTATTATGTTAATAGTCTGTAAGGATTTATTCCGTAGACTTAAATAAATAAATAAAAAAGGGTAAAAGGGAAGGGATTACACTTTATGAGCGAAAATTTATTATTTTTTGTGGTCGTTTACCTGTCTATGAAGACCATTTCTTAATACCTACGAAGGGGCACTATTAGATCTCGTATCTACATTCTTTCCGACAGTCAGGCGGCATTAAGGGCTTTAATGTCCTATGAGGTGTCATCTGGTCTGGTCATGGAATGCATTCTGGCTCTTAACCGACTTGGCAGGCGCAACTCGCTTACCTTAGGGTGGGTTCCTGGTCACGAGGGGCATGAGGGCAACGAGAGGGCAGATTGTCTTGCTAATTGCGGGGCCCGAAGGCCCTTTATTGGCCCCGAACCATTCTGTGGTATACCTTTGGGGTATGTTAGGGAGAAGCTCGGGTCGTGGAGGGAGTCAGAATTCTCTCTCTATTGGGAAAACTCTCTTGGCCAACGACAGGCTAAGAGATTGATTTCTTTTTCCAGTGCAGGATCGAGGAGACTCTTGTCCCTCGGGAGGGGTGACTTGAGAACCCTGGTGTCTTACCTGACTGGACACTGCAATCTCAGATACCACCTGCTCAAAAGGGGTCTTTCGGACACGGATGAGTGTAGGTTTTGCGAACTGGTAGCTGAGACATCAGAGCATGTTCTTTGCGAATGTCCGAGGCTATGTGAAAGGCGTGCCAAGTTTCTTGGCAATCGCTTTGTCTCCCCTTCGGACATTATGAAGATTTTGCCTAATAGGATTATTGGCTTTATAGGTAGCTTGAATCTTTAGGGTAACTTTAGGCAGCACAAAAGACCTAAGTTGGTCGCGGTGCATAGTGCCATATAATCTAATCTAAATACCTTCCACCTGGCATTAGCTTAATTTTTGTTTTTAAAGAGAGCTCTATTTTGGGACACTTTTTTTAAACCATGCAGCGGAAAATTTGTTAATTATAAAATAATTAATTCATTTCACCCGTTTTTTTTTTTTGGTCACATAAAATGTATAATTATTCTGATTGAATACACGTGCAAGTATTTTGTTAAAAACTTTGTAAATATTTTTTTGTTAATGACTTAAATCATTATTAATTCTTTGTGTTACTTTTTGAAAATATTTTTAATACAAAATATCTGCGTCATTTTAATTAATAACATTTAGTATTTTTTTTTTTTTTTTAGCAATTTATTGGTAATTGTTAATGTAATTAATTATTAATTTAACAAATTGTGTATCTGGTATTATATTTTTTTATTGATTTAACACGTTTTTTTTTTTTTTTTTTTTGTATTGGTTCTATAACAGTGTGCAACAAATCTTGAGCCTTCAAATCTTTGCCCAATGAAACCTTTGGGGAAATGAAAATAGATTATCTGTAGACCAAAACCTATGGGAAATAAAAATAGATTATCAGTATTATCAGTAGACCCAAAGGTTTTTAAAAATTTAGCTCGTGTTCTTACATTATATCCTTTCAAAGTTAGGCTATTTTGGAGCCAATTATCCAGTTATTTTTTTATATGCAAGCCAATTGAGCAAATCACTATATAAGAGCTAAACAATCGGAATTAAATATTTTAGGCCTAAACAAAAGTTTCAATTTATTAATTGGACTGTATGTAATCTCTTGGTCCCTGGGATCCAAATGTCTGCATACAGGAGACGCCAATCAACTCTCCAAAAATGTTTTGTTGTGAACAACGACAAGGAAATTGGCAAACTAATGTGCAGAATGGAACATTCACTACAATGCGGATGAGTGGAGACTTTATCAATTAATTAAAACTATTCTCCAAGAAGAGTTTGTGACTTGATACAGAATAGTAATTCTTATTGATACATTAAAAACATGCGTTTTTTTTGTGTGATTAGGCATCTAGATATAAGGGCGTCGTTGTCTATGATTCCCTACAGCATCCAGCCGAAAGATGACCTTTAACTACATAGCGTAGTTTTTTCGTATGCGAAATATAGAAATAATATTCAGACTTAACTCTGAAATTTTTCAACAATAAATTTACTACTCAATAGCATATAAAAAGTCATTCAGATATACGTCACGCAAACATTTTTAAAAAAATCTCAAAAAGTTAAAAAAAAAAAAACAACAACCCAATATAACTCATTCTAAATTTTGAACCCTTCTATCTTCCTGGTCCACTTGAAAAAAAAGAAAGAAAATTTCATATAGACACAATCGAACAAATAAAAACATAACAAATATTACATTATTCAAAAAAAACAGGGTCACTGACGAAGGTTCAATACCAGAAACTGCGCAGTCTGATTCAGAAAAATTGAAAATTTGCAATGTAGTTATGATTTTTAGAAAATACACTCATTCTTCTCTACCACGCCAATTAAGTTAAAAATAAAAATTGCATATTAATTATAATATTAATTGCAATTGTCTGAAAAAGACGTTAAAATTCAAACTCAAACAAAAATCAAACTTTGCTCTCTGGCAATTCTTCCCTAACTACGTAAGCGCCATCTATCGAATATACAAAGAATATACCATAGATGTGGCATCACTTACAACAATGGGAAAACAGTGGACATTAGAGTCAGGTAAGTTTCTAAAAATAGAACTGTTGTGTTGTTGGAGTTGTACTTCTGAGATTATGTATGCAAGAACAAAAAAACACCGTGTATTGAATAAAAGCTAATTTTAGTCACAACAAAACTCGACCTGACGATAGCTCAGTGCGCTAAAGCGCTTTGTCTAACGTGTAGTGCGAGTGCATGTGGCATAAGAAATCAGTTTATCTGTACCACGGTCAGTGTTGCACAGAAAATTTCATATAGACGCAATCGAACAAATAAAAACATAACAAATATTACATTATTTTAAGAAAACAGGGTCACTGACGAAGGTTCAATACCAGAAACTGCGCAGACTGATTCAGAAAAATTGAAAATTTACAATGTAGTGATTTTTAGAAAATACAACTCAAATGAAAAAAATTTTTGTTTTAATATTAAATTTAGTACGAAAGTACTAAAAGTTTTGTTGTAACTTTTGTACACACAACTTAAGTAGTCTTTTAACATATTATTTTCACCCTAATGAAAAAAATACACGAAATTGAACCAACTTGAAGAGATTTTAAAAAATCCATAAGAGCTAACTTCGCAAAACGCTTTGAGGGTTTTCAAATACTAATTGTCTACTATCATGTTCCGTTGGACTCATTCGGGAATTTTTTTCTTGTTGCACAGTGTAATTTAATATTAAAAATAAATTTTGATTTATACCCTTATACAATATTTCATATCAAGGGCACATGAATTAAAAAATTAAAAATTTATCAAAGTCATTAAACGACTAATGGAACATGTATTTTAACACATTTAACATGTGTTTTAAACAATTGATAGTTATCCGATGGGTTTTTAAATATGCAGTTATAAAAAAACTTTTAATTGTACTTTAAATAAAATTTGTTTAAACCAGCGCTGAAATGTTTAAACAGTTTAAAAAAAAGAGTTTTGTTGAAATTAAAATTTGAAACACATCTTTTTTATACGCCAAATATGGCAACCATTTTGTCAGCTGTCAAGTGATTTATGTTTAGTTTGGTTTGGCATTTCAACATGGATAGACTGACGCCTGAACAACGCTTTCAAATTGCGCAAATTTATTTTGAAAATCATGGTTCTGTTCGAAATACGTATCGAGCACTATGTCCATTTTACGGTTAACATAATCGTCCATCAGAGCAATTAATTCGATTAACTATGGAACGTTTTCGCACCACGTTTACTCTTAATGGTATTATCATTTAGAGCATCCACAGAGACGTCGTACAGTGCAGTGCGAACAGAAGAAGTCATTGCTGCTGTATAGCGTAGCGTAGAGGAAGACTCCAAACAGTCTATGCTATGCTGGTCAGAATTTAACAGTCAATGGTGACCGCTATAGAGCCATGATTACCGAACTTTTCGTTCATCAATTGAACAATCATGATGTGCAGGAGCTGTGGTTTCAACAAGACGGCTAAACATGTCCCACAGCTTAAGCCACAATTGATTTATTGAAGGAAGCGTTTGGTAACCGCATAGTTTCTCGTTTCGGACCCGTGAATTTCCTCCAAGATCGTGCGATTTAACGCCGATGGACTATTTTATGTGGGGATATGTGAAGTCGCTTGTCTACGCCGATAAGCCCGAAACGATTGACCACTTGGAAAAAGTCATCGAAAATTGGACCTCCAGATTAGACTACGTCCGATTCAGCCGTGGCGGTCATATGCCAGATGTCATATTTAAATTATAATGCCAGAAGATTATCTTTCGAATAAAGTAAATTTCATGTCAATTTAAAAAATTCATCATTGTTTTATTCCATTGTTGAGATACATAAATGAAATTTCAGTCCATTTAAACTTATCATTAGATTAATGCAATTTTTCATAAAATTTTACGAAACTTAAAGTTTCATTGAAAATAGTAAAACATTTTCAACAAAAAGTAAGTAATTTTTTATTCACTTTGACAAAAATACGTCATTAATTTAAAGATAAATTTTATTAAAACTCTTAAAAAAATGTTTTTCTGTGTAACATGTTAAGGCCTTTAAAGAAACATTTAGTCGAATTGTTTCTTTTCAAAACTCTGAGAAGTCTTCATAAAAGAAAAACTTTAAATTTTAAAATATTTTATCTTCTGAAAAATATACAGACTGACTATTTTTTTTTTTATATTAAAGGTCTCTTTTTTCAAATATTGAAGCTTAGAATTTTTTTAACTAATCTTCGATTTTAAACGGGATTCCCACATAAATACATTCAGATTTAAAGAATTGGTGAACAGTTTCCATCAGATTTAAACAAATTTTAATGTAGAAAAAACATCTGATTCAGAATATTTTCTGTTGTAGAAAAACTCTAAAATTCTGTAAACTTTATTCAAATTGAATCAAAACTTGAGTTTTCAATGGAAAAACATATAATGTTCTGAATATTTAAAAAATCAGTACAATTAGAACAAATTTAGAAAAATTAGTACACGATTTTTTCATCAGTACATGTGACCAAAAATCAGTACCTGTACTGATCAGTACCTGTACTGATCAGTACGAATGATCACGCAAAACATATACCCTTATTCCACTAAACAAAATTTTCAGGTGCAATGTTTTTCTGCTTCTGCTTAATATATTTAAATAAAATGTTGTACACTGGTACATGTTGCCTTCAAATCTCAATTTTTTTGACCGATTCCCTCTTTTTTTCAACTCTTCTGAACACTTAAGTTTTTGGGTTTTATAAAGGGTGATTTTTTAGCAACTTTCTTTTGGGCAACACTGTTTTTAGCAGCTCAGCTGTTTTCGTGTAACATGTTACGGTTAAACATGTTCAGGTTGGTCTATAATTTAACCATGAATCGACTTACAAACGAACAACGATTGCAGATTATTGAATTTTATTATCAAAATTCATGCACGGTTAAGAAAGTGCAAAATGTGTTCAGCAACGAAGCACATTTCTGGTTGAATGGATACACGATCAAACCAAATTGGCGTATTTGGTGTGGAGAGCAGCCAGAAGCATTGCAAGAACTGACAAAGCATCCCGTAAAATTCACTGTTTGGTGTGGATTATGTGCCGGTGGCATCATTGGGCCGTACTTTTTCAAAGACGACAAAGGTAGGAACGTTACGTTAATGGCGAGCCTTACCGTGCGATGATTAGAAATTTTTTTTTGCCCAAAATGGAAGAGCTGGAATTGAGTGGCATGTTGTTTCAACAAGACGGTGCCACATGCCGCACAACACGCGACACAATCGCAAAATTGAGAGGAGAGTTTGGTGAACTGTTTATTTCACGTATGGGGCCGGTCAATTGGCCGCCTAGATCGTGTCATGTAAAGCCTTTAGAAATTTTTTTGTGGGGCTATATTAAGGCTTATGTCTATAGGGACAAGCCATCAACGGTTGACGCACTGGAAGCCAATATTGAAGAATTTATTAGTGAGATACTGGCCGATTGTTGGCAAAATTGGACCCATCTTTAAACATTGAATTATATAGATCGTTCTATGGACTCAAATAAAGATTTCATACATTTCTTTAAATTTTATGTGTGGTTTTTTTTTAAATCAAATTCGAAAGCTCTTAAAATATTACCCTTTATTACCCTTGTTCGAGCGAGGTATGCAATTATTTTGAAATTATATGAAAACTTGTTTTTAAATTTTTTTTTTTTTTTGTGTAATTTCATATAGTTTGGATAATTTATGTCCTATGGCTGTCAAATTTGTTGTTTTACTGATGGCAACACTGAAACAAACTGAACCAAAAATACCATCAAATCAAATCAAACAACAATTTTTTTTAATGCATTTTTAATCAAAATTTGTTTCACTTACTGCTTAGTTTTAAAATTTTCTTAAAATGACTTTATAATTATGAAACATTACACAATTACATAATTTAAAAAATACAACAACATCAACTTTTTATATTGTTTCACTCAAAAAAAGACACCGATGAGTTAATCTTCCAAAGGCACCAAAGCGATCGATTTAGTAGTTTAAAAAATAGTTTGGGAAACAATATTAATGTTATAGCCATGAAGCAAAACACCCTGTATTAGGCAAGTGTTTATAATTTTTTTTTTAAGGCAGCATTAAATACAATTTTTATAATTCCCTTATATGCTATGCCTATCACTTTCACAAAAAAAAAAAAAAAAAAAAAAAAAAATACCAGAAAAACTTATCACCTTAATCAACATGCAGTGAATTTGTTTAAAAAAAAAATTCCATAATTGAGCTAATTTTCCTAAATTCGTTGAATTTACGTATGTACGTGCTTTTTGCCACAATATCCAAACGTCATAGTCATAACATTTAAATAAATAACAATCAAATGATAATGAAATTTGAGAATGTTTAACAAAAAAAATATTTATTTATTATTTTGCGTTTTTAATTAAGCTAAATGAGCGTTAAACGAATACAAAATTTTCTAAGAAATCACGAACTTTGTAAAAATTTCACAATTTCAAATATGTTTGGTAATTTAAATAATACACTTAGAATTTTATTTAGGTAAACCTACTGCAAATGTAGTTAAAAACAAATGAAAGCACGACTTACATTTCATTAAATTCGACCAACATTGTCATTTGTTTTTACTGTTGATAAAATCAAGCGCGGATCTTGGAAGGTGAAGGGAAATTTACACCCCCTCAGCAATATCAAAAAATAAAAAAAAGTAAAAAAAGGAAAAAGAGCAAAAGAACGAAAGAACGAAATAAGGGTGAAAGAAATAAAGGGGGGGGGGGGGGGGGGGGGGAAAGAGAGAGAAAAAAATGGAAGCAAATGAAAATAAAAACTGTTTTTTTTTTCAATTACACACATAGAAAATACATGGTTGAGGGAACCATATTCGGAGAGCATCATACATTTTTAGATTTATGATTGCGACAACCACGCTACTATGGTTTTGACAACCATACTCTTATCTGCTTCTGTATCATTATATGACAATTACATTACAATTAGATTAGTCCTACAGAATTCTCCTAGCATTCTGTTGAATCTGGATTAAAAAGATATGCATGTTTTTTAATAGTGTTCATACATTTAAATAAACTTAGGTTGAAAATAATTTAAGTAATCAAATTGTCCTTGCGCTGAAGAAAAAGCTTTGTGAAATATTATGTCAGCAATACAAGCTATACAGCACACAATTTCGTAAAATTACTTGTGTTTGTGTTTGTTTTTATTTTTATTTTTTTTTTAATTTATAACAAGCTTTTTTACTCCGTATATTTAAAAAAATAAAGCAAATCCATCATATAAGCTAAGTTGATATAAGTATTTCGATCTTTCTAAAGTTCACATCAGAATAGCAAAAGCCTCCAGATTAGGCAGAGCTTTAACAAAAATCCTATTAATCATCAAAATTACTCCATTCTTGTCTTCTTAGTAATCAAACACGTGGATAGGGCCTTTTCCTAACAAGCATCATGACGTTA
Organism: Delia radicum; assembly: GCA_021234595.1. NCBI lineage: Eukaryota > Metazoa > Arthropoda > Insecta > Diptera > Anthomyiidae > Delia > Delia radicum. The sequence goes on from CM037851.1 coordinate 19,659,474, forward strand.
CTAAACTTTGAAGACCAAAAATGTTCTATTTATAAAGGGTCCGCCATCTAACTTTTTTTTTTCAACTAGTGCTTATTTCGTGAATGGCAACACTTAGCTCATGTCTGATTTGACAGATAATTAGTTTTATCCTTCCGCTGAACGTATATGGTCCTTATGTTCGTTATCTTGTGACAAAAGTGACAGAAACTGGCATCCTCATCGATAAACCAAAGCGTGAAAAGCCAAAAACAGTGCGTACACCCGAGAATATTGCTGCTGTGGCAGAAAGTGTGCGTGAAGCGCCATCAACATCAATTCACCGTCGTTCTCAACAATTGAACATTTCGGAGACATCATTGAGACGAATTTTGCATAAAGACCTGGGTATGACGCCATACAAAGTTCAATTGGTTCAAGAGTCCAAAAAAAAAAAAAGTTATATTGCGGACCCTTTATAAAAAAAAAAATATTTTTACTCTGGTAAAATAAACTGTAATATTTTGAAATGAAAAGTACACTCATACAAATAAACCTGTAAAAATGAAGCTGAAGAAAAAATGTTAAAATTAGCAGATTTTTGTTTATGTTAAATATTAGTAAGATAAGTATAGCAAAAATCAAATTCTTTATTTTTATAAAATTTCAGTAATATTCGAGTTAAATTTTAGTTAATTGAAAATAGCAATTTACTCTGTTAAAATTAGGAAAAACTTTTGCTAAATATTTGTAGGCAAACACAGCAAACCAAAACTGTTATGTCAACAAAATTCTTGCTATATTTTCTTTAAATAGCAGTATATTTTGCTTAAATCAGCAAAAATATTTGCTAAAAATTGTAGACTGCTGATTTCAGAAGGGCAAACTTTTATTTGCATAAAAGTTTAGGTAAAATATAACTAAAGTTTTGTAGATTCAACAGATTTATTTTTGTTATTCTTTTCATACTACTAAGCAAAATAAATCCGCTAAAATTTGCAGCGTTATTTTGCATTCATTTTAGTAGTTTTAGCAAAAAAAATAGGTAATGTGGGATTCCATAGGCTTATATTCACTGCAAAAAATTTATTTCTCACATTTTTAAAGTTTAGTTATACTTTTAACGGAGTTCTTGAGTTGTAAGTTATTTTGAATAACACGGAAATTCTCCCCATAAAGGTATTGTTTGGGTCTTATAAACGTTGATGTCCAAATTCCAAATATTTATATAAAATTTTTCCAGCACGTACCATTTTCGCTTAATTCGCAATTTAGTTATTTTTTTAAATGCTTATAAAAACTGTGTACATAAGTTGACTTCTAAACCCAGTGTAGAAAAGCATTACCATATAAGTGGTGATATAAGTACATATTTGGTAATGGTAAGTCCTTACAACTGTCATTACAAATCTGATTTTATAAGGCGATGTCGCGCAAAATTATTCGCACCTTACAAAAAAATAGAAAAATATGTGTTTACCTATATCCTTACCAGTTTCGACAAAAATAATGAGTCTAAAAAAAACTTAAAAAAAACTAAATTTAATAAAAAAATATTTTTTTTTATTGCACAATTTTGTTTGAATAAAATGTGCCCACACGGTAGTCGCACTCGGGCCTCCAGGTTGCCAGTCAACCGCTCTACTATCTGAGCTATCTCGATATGTTCTACTTGATAGATAAAAACATAAATGACTTGCTTACACAAAATTGCATTACTTTCCAGCTTACAAAAAGTCAAAAATAAGTAGTTATATACATATGTACTTACAAGAAGTTAAAAATATTGAGTCTAAAAATAGATTTTCAAAAAATGTTTAGATCATTTCTTTATATTTAAAATAATAAATATACCGTTACCCTTAAGTACTTTTTTAAGGGTAACGCATTGTTTTTTGTATTAAAATAATGGTACAAATAACCAGTTATTATTATGCCCTTATTCTTTTTGTTGAAGTAATGCAGTTGGAAAGCTATTGTCATTGCTGGTTGTGAGAAAATAAATGACATGTCATTACCGTTAATACACTGGGAACTTTTAAAAAAATAAGTGTTACCGAGGAAAATTAAATTTTGTATATTGCAACAATTCTTGCATTGAATTCTTTTCAAAGTTCTCTCCCTCCCAAAAAACTTGAGCTGGAGCCGCCACTGATAAAATGAACCACAAACGTATGAAAAATTAACCACAAATGTTGTAAAAAAAAACCACAATCATTTATTTGTTTTATTTTTTTTTTAAATAAAAACAAAAAACTGATCAAATGAATGTAAATTCATAGTACAGTCATTTAATGTGGTTTGTTTTTTCTTTTTAAATAAACTACAAATTTAGTCAAAACGGAAATTTCCCGTACAAATGACTGCTTTTTCACTTGAAAATAATGATACTGTATTACTACGCAAACAACTGCAAATATTTCCAGCAAAAGTTCCCTGAGTGTAATACTATAATAATGGGTTTTATCTGGTTGTTGAAAAAGTGTAGTATTTGATACCTTAAGAGCTAAGGGTTTACCCTAAAATAGTTTCCTTGTAATCAAAATTGTATTTATTAAAAAAAAAAATGTAGGAGTTTCCTTTTTGTCTATTAATATTCCTTTCGTGTTTATTTCAGAGAGTTTTTTTTTTTTTAATTCTATCAATATTTTTATGACTTTTTATTATATGAATTTTCTTTATAAATTTTTAAAATTAATTATAGGCGTAATCTAACATAACGTGACCAACCAAATACTAATGAGTTTTTACCAATAAAAAAAAAATAAAGCAACAGCAAATAAATTAAGCCCCTCATTCATTAGAATTCCATTGAAAACTATCGTTATTAATATCAAAAAAAAAAAAAAAACCCAACAATGTTGCAAGGTCTAAGCAATATATTTTGTTACTTTTGAATTTTTATACGTCTAATCAATTTTGGATTATCATTAACTGAATTGAAAATAAAATGAAACGAAACGAAACAAAATACGCCCCGTTTATAATACGAATTCATTGCAGTTTAACGTGTTAAAAACCATTGATTAAAAATAAAAAAAGTAAAATTACATTTTTAAAAAATATAGAACTATAGCAAAAAAAAAAAAAATAAAAAATAATATACCCCAAACAATCGCGCTTTAGTTAGGTTGAAGGTTTTTAATTATAGGAAATAAGATAAAAAGCCTAATTTTATGACTTTTTATTATTTTTTAAAGAAACAAAAAATTTTAAATTAATTTTCTTTCTTTAGAATTCATTGTTTACTTCTTAGTTACTTCCCTATGGGGAATGGGACCGGTTCTGCGTGTGCCACAGGATCGGTACCTTCGTGCCTGAGACCGGTCCTCTGCTAAACCCTACCCTATGTAAACAACTGGCAACTTTAACATTGGCTTGTCATAGGAGGGGGTCATTTGTCCTGCTATAAACCACATAGTGGCATGCCACAGGACTAACCAAAGATGGGCATACCACAAGACAGTCGCAAAAGGGCCATGTCGTACAAAATAAAAGAAAACTAAACAGCTTCCAATGGGTAAAATTCTGGTCAACTGGCTTTTTCTTGTTAATAAGCATTCTGGTATGTCCTCCCTTTACCAGTCACAGGATTAGTAATTTTAAGACAATTGACACTGCTTAACCCACTTCAGTATTAAATTATACCAGTCCTGTGATAAGTCCTTCTTTAACCAGTCACTTTTAGGTCAATTGACTCCTTATTCCCCATAGGGTTAGTAAAAAAACAATTTTACTAAAATAAATTTTTTTTGGGCAGCTAAAAAAACAATACGGGTGCCTTAAATTTGTATTCTCTATAACATTTGGGAAGATCATAAGGATCTGCCGGTCCTGGCAGCGATGCCTCCCTTGTAAGATATTTTCAAACACTTGCCAATTAAAAGCGGAATGTAATTGATTTCGAATAAAAATATAATTTAAAATTGTATGTGGAACTGGATTAAATTTACTCTTACAATTAAAATTAATTTTGGCATATCTGATTAAATATGGTAACATAAGTAAAAAGATACATTTAGATATGGGGCAATATAAAATTTGTTCGTAAAACAAAAAATTATATCTTTTTATATATTGTGCCATAACAATGTATACAGAGATATTATATATTGCATTGCTATATTAAATAATAAAGGGTCCGCTAAATAACTTTTTTTTTTGAACTCCTGAACCAATTGGACTTTGTATGGCGTCATACCAAGGTCTTTATGCAAAATTCGTCTCAATGATGTCTCCGAAATGTTCAATTGTTGAGAACGACGGTGAATTGATGTTGATGGCGCTTCACGCACACTTTCTGCCACAGCAGCAATATTCTCGAGTGTACGCACTGTTTTTGGCTTATCGATGAGGATGCCAGTTTCTTTCACTTTTTTCACAAGATAACGAACACAGGGACCATATGCGTTCAGCGGAAGGATAAAACTAATTATCTGTCAAATCAGACATGAGCTAAGTGTTACCATTCACGAAATAAGCACTAGTTGAAAAAAAAAAAAGTTAGATGACGGACCTTTTATAACATAATACATAAGTCTTTCTACTGGGACACTCAAATAAAAAAGTTAGTAGAAAAAATTGTAAAACATTTTATTTTACTAAAAATCATTCCTATTCTCTATTTACAAATTACAAGGGTTATTACTAATTTTCTAATTGGCTAAAAAATTTTACTATTTGTATTTATCATTAAGGAGATTTTTTTTTCATTTCCGAAATTTAATAAAAATAAATTCTAATTTGCAGAAAAATTTTCCAATTTATAGTAAAAAATTAACTGGTATTACACTGACAGAAAGAAGTAAGTAAAAATGTTTGTTAAAACTACTAAAAATTTGTTAAAAATGAGCTTGCAGGAAAAAATGCCATAATTCGCATATTTGTTGCTAAACATTAGTAAGATAGGAATAGCAAAAAAAAAAAAAAACATCTGTTGAATCTGCAAATATTTACTTTCAATTAACTAAATTAAGGCTAAACATATCAATTTACTAAAATCAGCAAAAAAAAATTCTAAATATTAGTTGACAAAAATAACTCATTTAAAAATGTAAAATTTAATTTTATTAGTTTCTAACTTCAACTGTGATACTAGTTTTTAGAGGATTTTACTGTGATATTTACTTTTATTAAAATTTTACATTTGTTTTAAATTAATTTTATGTTGTGTATATATGAAATATATTGTGAATTAAATGTTTCAAATTTGACAAAAAAGACTATATATTAATAAAATTATCCCTGAGTATGTTGGGAATATCCAACGAAACATCGGATGAAAACTGAATAAATAGTGTTTTATTTATTTTGAAAACAAATGACCTTAGAAGCCCACTTTAGATACGAGCCCTAACCACTATTAATTCGTACACCAAATATTGTTTGACTGTACAACTCAAATGGCCACTTTTATAATGAAATAATGTTAACTACGCTAACAAAGATGAACTTTTCTGAAAGTGGATTTTGTGTTCTTGATATTAATTAAAAATGTATTCACATTTCATAAAAAATATTTTGAAGGCTCAAATTAAACTAAAGTAGTTCATTATTTGTAAATATTAATTTGACCATTATTAATTCGTTCAGTGTAAAAATCAACTGGAAACAACTATAAAAATGGAAATATCAACAAATTATACAAATGAACCGTTATATTAGAATAAACAAATGTCAGTGGAAGAAAAAATCTTTCTTTTTCATGTTGTTTTATGTTAATTTTTATTACTTTTTAAACTATGGCACGCGGTAATCTAATTTGTGAAGAAATCCGATTACTAATTAACGACAAATTCAAATCGGGAAAGAGTTATGGCGAAATATCGATTGATCTTAAGCTCCCCAGATCTACAATACAAAGTATTGTTCAGAAATACCAAAAAAATGGAAATTACTGTAATAACGATGCGAATAAAGGCCGGGTCTCCAAAATAACGTTTCGCGATAAAAGAGCATTAGCGGCTATAATTAAAAAAAATCGTGCAAGCACTGTTATAGACATAGCTTCAAAGTGGTCCGAAACAATTGGAAAACCCGTAAAACGTGAATGGACGCGTCAGAAAATGAAAGAAATAGGTTATGATTTTTATAAAGTAAATTAAACCATAACTTTGTATTGCAAAAAATATTTATGGAAACTGAACTATTTTTTAGGCCAAAGAAAAACCCTTACTTACTGCACTTCAAATGCGTAAAACACGGGTTGTATGTCCTCAAAGGGTGTCGGTCAGCTTCACTTCATTAATGGAATCGTAAATGCCAAAAAATATATGAATATACTGCAAGAAAATCTAATTCCGTCAGTACCAAAGCTCAGCGACTGTGGCGAATATGTATTTCAACAAGACGGCACATCTTCGCACACAGCAAAATAAAACAAAAAAATGGCTTCAAGAAAATGGAATTGATGTTCTGGATTGGCCATCATCTAGCCCAGACTTCAACCCAATCGAAAACCTATGGGCAATTATGAAAAGGAAGTTGAGAAATGACCCACAGCGTACGCTTAACGGATTGAGAGCCAAAATTCAGGAAATTTGGGACTCAATAACCCCTGAAGATTGTCAAAACTTGATAAATACATTGCCACGGAGAGTAGAAGCTGTTTTAAAAAGTAAAGGGGGCGTTACACAGTTTTAGACAATAAAATGTTCACCTGTATGAATTAATAGTGTTCAATTTTTTTTATAAAATATAACGAACTTTTAATTTTTTAAAAAAAATTCTAATAATATGTGAAGTTATTTTTCTATGAATTTAAAGCCAATAAAATAATCTTTCAGAAGATACAAAATGTATGGTGTAGTTAATATTGTTTCGTAAAAAATGTAGACTTGAACGCTGCATTTTCACAAAAATTCTTGGTGTACGAATTAATAGTGGTTAGGGCTCGTATATCTAAAAATCTTAACTAAAATTTAAAAGTTTTTTTTAAAGATTTATGTTTAAAGATTTTTTTTTAATGTTAATAAAAATCTGCCCTTCTGAAATGAGTGTACTTAAACTAAGTGTAATTAAACTAAGTTACGTTTACTAATATTAATTAATAGTTTCACTTTACACGTTTTGCTAAAATAAGCTAAAATTAATTAACTTTTACCTAAAATTACAGGTATTGCGGTAACTTTTACAAATTTTTTGAGTGACCTTTTTCTAGTCAACAAAGCAAATATATTAAAGGTCCACTTTGGCGAACATTCAATTTATCACTTTTTTATATATACCTAATAGATATTATGGATAATTTAATATTATCTATATTCTATATTCTATACAATCCAGGTGAGTTCATAGGTCATATAGTCTTTATCGTCCACTTTTTTTTTTAAAAAAGTATAAATTTTGTTACTTATTTTAATCAATTTATTTTTACACGAATTTCAATCAAATATAATAGACTTGATGTTATGCCCTAGCCGATGTTGTCATAATTTTTTTTTATTGGACACGCCCCCTTTTACGGCCACTGTTTTAATATTTTAATTCTATATTTTACTTCATACAAATTTTTGTTGTAAATGTTTTTATTTCATATTTAACCCTAGACGCACTTTATTCGTCGAATCGACGAAAACCGTTTACTCTTTCGTATATAACTTTGCTGTTACAAATTTTTCACATAGTTCTGGCCGTGGCAAAGCTCTTGAAGTGTACAAAGTTACAGGCTCGTAAATTGTGTGTAAGCGTAATTTGTTAAAGATGTTATTCGTCAAATCGAGTCTTAAAATCTAAGCAACTCACACTAAATAACACTAAAGAATAACAAAAATTAGTAACTTTATGTAACCAAAGTTGCTGTTTTTGCGATTTTTGGAGACTCCATAAAAAAAGCCAAACAAAACTTGATGTTGATTTTTCAAATATTTTAGGTATGAGTTACATTAAAATTAACAAATTTAATGATGGATACGAATAAAAACTAAATTATTTTTCCAATCAAATAGAACTTTTAAAGTTTTTTTTGCATTGGGAGTGACTGAGGCTGAATTAAAAATAGACTTCGTCGATTCAACGAAGAAAGTACTTAGTTTCGGTTTGAGTTAAGCCAATTATCGTTTTCATTTGCTGACAACTAAAGATTTGGGTGATGACAATGAAACAATCGTATCGCATATCATGACCATAATCAAACTTTTTGAAAACCAGCAAATAAAATATAATATGACAATATCATATTGTATTAGATTTTGAACTTGACGTAGAACAATATATCGTTAGCTGAAATGCAAAACCACGTAACTAACAAAAAATATAAAATCGGGTTTTTGATTGATTATGATGCATATCAACGAGGTCAATGTCTTCTCCAATTTTTACTCTCATATAATAAAAATTAGACATATTATTAGCGAAAATCGAAAGCACGTAACTACAAGTGCTAGTACTACATAAACCAAAAGCACGTAACTACATACTTGTTGCTTGAAAATAGTAACTAACACATATTTATTTCTATTGAATTTTATTAATTCATACACTCATAATAATCCATGCGTAAAAATACGAAAAAAATGTCAAAACAACACAATCTTCTATAAAATGAACAAATTTTCGTTTATTTTATAAAATTTTTGGTTATTTTGACATTTATTTGTATTTTTACTCATGGATTATTATCAGTGTAGTAGGTTTTGAATTTTTTTATTGCACTAGCTGATAGTGCTACTAACTATAGTGATTACACTTTGAAATTTTGATTTTGTTAATTATAATAAATTTTTTATCATGCTTTCATTGATTTTACTCGGAAGAAATACAAACCAAATATTTTAAAAATTTGTTTTCTTTATAAGTGTGTAACTATTAACATTAAAAGTAACAAAATGAGTTCAAAAAGTGAAAATGATTTTGAAAATAGTTTGGAAAGTTCTGTAATTAATTCCAACAAAAATTAAAAATTTGGCAAGGCAAATAAAGGAACCATGTACTTCAAAATTTTGCTAGAAAAGTTTTGCTCGGCACTGTTCATTTTTTACGGAAGTGAAGCGAAAGGAAATATTTGACATTTTCTGGAAAATGTCTTGCAATGAAAAAAAAATATTCGTCAAAATGAAAATATTCGTGAATGCTCGGAAAGAAAGTTGAGTGAAAAATTCTCCACGTTCCAATACAAAATCGTATTATTTGGTATATGGTCAAATCCGCAAGCAAGTATGCAGTAAAATATTTCTTTCCACTTTAGGAATTTCTGAAAATACTGCAAGAATATGGACAGCAGATCAAGTCATTTCTAAAAGTAGTGAACATAGTTACGTGTTTTTGTTGAAGAAAATGCGAGTTCAAAAGCACGTAACTAACGTAACTCTTAGAAACATTAGTAAATTATTATTTTTATTCCAGAAATTAATTAATCGATATATATTTAGTAAATCTGCGTTATGTGATTACCAAAATTGCATTTATTTTTCAATATACAGGGTGATTCAGTCACGACCCGCCAAATTTCACCAGCGTGTTCGTTGTCTCATTTTATGAAGATATGTCCATTACGACCATCCCCGGAAATGCAAGTGTGCGAAATGGCAGGGGTTTGAAAATTTTCGGATTGGTGGTCGGAGGGTAGTAGGGTAAAATTGCTAACTTCTGAACCAGTGGTCAGATTTTTTTGTTTTTTGGCTTTTTTGAAAGGTCTTTAGAAGCGCTTTCATAATCATTAAAGAAAAATTAAAAATAAAGTGAAGTCGCCGAGATAACGAGCTTTAAAAAAAGAAAAGAGATGGCAGGTAACTCCTATTTTTTTTTCTATTCGAAGATAGTTCTGCCTCTTACCTTTCCGAAATGTCCTTTTCGAAGCACAGAGGTCTTACCTGTACAAAGTTATGACCATTTGACTGAAATGCAAAAAGTTTTGTTTTTTTTTTTTTGATGTGAAATAAAAGCACATATTCATTTGTATGCCTTTAAACACGTAAACAAACCACGTAAACCAAATTTTTCACACGTCTTTACCAACAACGACTTTTAAAATAAAGGCATACAAATGAATATGTGCTTTTATTTCACATCAAAAAAAAAAACAAAACTTTTTGCATTTCAGTCAAATGGTCATAACTTTGTAAAGGTAAGACCTCTGTGCTTCGAAAAGGACATTTCGGAAAGGTAAGAGGCAGAACTATCTTCGAATAGAAAAAAAAATAGGAGTTACCTGCCATCTGACTGAGCAAATTGAGGTTATGTGCACGTTCCTATGCCTTTTTTTAAATTTTCTTTTTTTAAAGCTCGTTATCTCGGTGACTTCACTTTATTTTTAATTTTTCTTTAATGATTATGAAAGCGCTTCTAAAGACCTTTCAAAGAAGCCAAAAAACAAAAAAATCTGACCACTGGTTCAGAAGTTAGCAATTTTACCCTACTACCCTCCGACCACCAATCCGAAAATTTTCAAACCCCTGCCATTTCGCACACTTGCATTTCCGGGGATGGTCGTAATGGACATATCTTCATAAAATGAGACAACGAACACGCTGGTGAAATTTGGCGGGTCGTGACTGAATTACCCTGTATAATATTTTTTTTTGTTTCTCCTGTAACATAGTAAAAATGTTAGTTACGTGGTTTTGCATTTCAGCTGACGATATATAATATATATGAAAATATAGAAAGTCCGAAAAACCAATCTTTGTATTTTTAATACAAAAAGTAAAACATTTTTGAATTCTACTCCCTTTATACAAAATTTTTAATTTGAAAAACATCAATATCGGTTTAATTATTTCAAAATATTTTCAATACAATGTTTTATATTATGTAATAATATATTGTACAATATTTAGTTGTTGATTATGAAAAATCCATTTAAAGGAGCCAATCTGTATATTTTTTCGGAACATATCGTTTGTTGTATGTATGTAGTTGTAAAATTTTATGATCGACATTTACAATTTGAAAAATTTGTAATAACCATTAACACTCTCTTAATTTAGGCAAACATGTATTATTAAATTTATACGACTACACTCGAATATCAAATAAAATTAAATTTTTATTACAAGTTTACACATACATTTGACTTAAAATATATACTTGTATGGTCATAAATTGAGCACTCGTAATTGGCAGTTACAATGCAAGTTGAGCTAAATATATTAAACAACTACTCCATTAAACAAAAGACATTTTTGTATCATTATTGCAGTTGGTAATTTGATCTTCAATTACGAGTTCTCATTTTATGACCATCATTTTGTATGTCTATAACTTTTTGTTATGTATTTTTATGGTTTTTCTGTTGGTAATTAACTCTAATTATAATTATCATGTATACTAAAAATATCTATAATCGTAACCATAAATCGAGCATGTTGTGAATTATATTTAAGTACACTGATAGAAATTTCCTTCATAGTATTAATGAAACGATTTCATTAAAGTGTATTCATTGAATAATTAAAAAATTTTATTAATTGAATGAAAATTCATTAATTGTTAATATTTTTCATAACATTTTTTTAGGAATATTTCATAATTTCATAAAAAAAAATCATTAAATCAATGAAAATTTTTAGAATTTTTTCAATAAAAATTTTGATTTTTAATATGCAAAAAAATAGTTTATTGTAGTTTTTTGTTTTCTTTATAGTACATTTTGGATAAAAAATAATCGATTTTATATGAGGCGGACTCATATCATTTAGGGTATAAAGTGGGTATGAAATGACTAAAAAAATCTTAAAAAATTTTCTTAAGTCGACATAAGTGATCTTGTAAAAAGTCAACAGATTTTTTTATTTCTTAATTTATACGAAAAATTGGTTTTGGCTAATATCTAAAACTCGTTAAAAAGGTATTATGTATAAAGAAATACATTTTTGTTTTGTAATAATAAAAATATTTCATAAAACTATGAATTTTATACATTAAACACATGCATTTTTGATAACATTTATGCTAGAAAATAGGAAACTTTCATTGCATCAATGCAGCCATCCATTAAAATTGATTTAATGAAACACGTTTCATTGATTCAATGAAACATTTTTTTGGGGGCTTTTTTATGAAAAAATTCATTGTATTAATGAAGGAATTCCTTAACACTACGCACAAATTTCTATCAGTGTATTTGTTGTACTATTATTAAGTTTTTGTTTAATGTTTTATTATAAAGTGTTTGGTTTTTTTGGATTCATTATGAAAATTTTATATTTTTCTAGTTTTTTTTTTGGAACATTATTATAGTGGGCGAAATTCATTTGGCCTCGAAAATATTTCTGAATTTTAACAAAAACGGCGAAAAGCTACATTCAAAAAAAAAAATTAGTAAAGTAAGCAAAAACTGTTGCTAAGTCAGCAAAATTTTAGCTGAGGGTGCTTGCAATAAAATTGCTAGTATCAGCAAAATCTTTTGCTGAAAATCAGTGAGGTTGTTAGCAACAAAATTATTAGATTCAGCTTAATTTTTGCATTAAAAAAGTCGCCAAAAACACTTTTTTTAGTTCTTGGTAAAAGTAAACACTCAAAAAATTCTTTTTGGTGAGTTAAGGAAAAAATAAAGATATCGATTTTTAAGAATATTTTCTAACAATCTTAGAAAGTTTGTTAATAAATGCAGATTTTTGTTTGAAAAATTTTGCTTCACCAAATTTTTGTTCCACCAAAGCCCAAAATGAGCATTTAAATTTTGTGTGCATCGAGTTCACAATAGTCTCTTTACAAAAAGAAGAAGCTGCAACAAAATAACACAAATTTAACATAAGAACATAAGAACATAAGATATGCTATACCCAAAAATTTTGTGTCAGGTTGGTGAAATATCAACTTAACAAGATAGTTAGAAAACAAAATGCTAAAACTTAGCAATTTAAATTTATATTTTGGTAAAATTAATCAAATTTTCGAATAATTTTTGCGTTGATATATTTCAAGTGTTCTGGTACGAATTGTGTGTGTGTAAAATCGTCATTCACTTGAAAAATCGCCCGTCGTTTGGCGAGAAATCGCCATATCTGACAACCCTGAAGATTGTTTAAGTGATGGCATCTTTTAAAGGAAGATAATTCTAGAAACAAAACGAAAAAATAACAAAATATGCCATGTACAACCTTTTGCTGAAATAAGGAAATGGAACCATAAAAAATTACCTAAGATGTATGTCCTTGTCTTTCGCTTTAGTCTGTGTGCCTAAACGTATATTTGTTTGCAATTTCAAATTGCCAATTTGACCACACTGTATTAATAAACATTTAGTTTACAAATACACATTTAATATTTATTAAATTTAAATACCTTAATTTAATTAATACACAATTACTTTCACAAGCCAGTGACAAACAACACATAATTTAAGTTGTTTTACTACACAATTTTGTTTTATTTATAAAAAACAGATAGAAAATTTTTCCATGGTTGACTTTTTATATGTCTTATAAGAGTATTACTTTTTAGTATAATTTTCCTCTTCTCTACTAAATCTTAACATGTTGCGACATCTACTTCATTCTGCGTATACTTTTTATAATCTGCTTGTCGTCCACTCTATTAACCTATTTTTCTGAGTGTAAGAAAATTCTAAAAACGACAATATAATCCTTAATTGATAAACTATTATTGATAACACTGATTTTTTTAATCGATTCACATTGTTTACATAAATATTAAAAAAGTTTAAAAAGTAAAGCGGAATTCAATTGGGCTTACTTCAGTAGAATTTGAAAGCAATTAAAGAATTAAATAAAATTTAGAAATTTCTGTTGCTTAATATAATGGATATCTTTCTTTCTTATTGCCATCATTAGTTTGAGTCGATTTTAATTGGTTTTTGTTATATTGGCCCAGGGCTTCATATCGGTTATTTTTAGTTCTTTGAGCAGGTTAACATTTGGCCACTATTGTCAAGTTTTAATCTCTCCTACAAGTTTCTTACAAATTAAAGTCGCGACTTTATGCTTGGCAATAAAAAAAAATTATAAAAATATATTTGTCATTTGCAATTAATTCTGTGTGAATCCTGGAAATGTCCTGCCAAACCTCACTATTAATAAGAAATAAGTAACAAGGATATAATCTTGTATTTTGATATAATTTTTCGAAAATATTTTAGCGTTGCAAAGAAAATCTGGAACTATGTATTTTTGAACACCGAAATTTCTCTACATATATCAATAAAGGCATTCAACCTAGATTTCCCCATATCCTTGAATTATTTTTTAGATTAAATACAATGAATCGGGACAACAATTTTAAACACGACTTATTAAGCAAACATTATGGAATCTACTTGATGTTTCAGAAAAAATGATTTTTGGCAAATCTAAAAATTTTAAATTTTCAATCTGAGATCAAAATTTTCTTATAAATTCTATTTGGTAATGAAATACCCGGAAGAAATTTGTGGCATTTGTTATAACACTGTAGCATAGCCATTCCCACCATTAACATATTTTATTTGCCAGTCTTTAGTGCATTTTTGAACTTTTTGAAAAGTCAAACTTCGGTTTCACCATTACAGTTTCAAGTCAGGCGGCCGACCTCACATCGGTTTTTTTTTAGGTAGTTTTCCTTTTAATGGTCAGATTTAATTGTTTGCATAAATTTAGCAATTATCGGCAACTTTTTTTTGAACAAAATATTGATTCCACGTTTGATATAATTTTTATTAAAAATAAAAATTATGTTTTTTCGACCTTTAATTGTGCAATGAAAATGAAAATTATTCAAGTATATTGTCCTAACAAATTATCTACAGAGTTTCTGTTTTCAAATTTATTAATTGACCACTTTCAGGAATGTGTTGATAGATCTATTTCTGGAATTTTCTAGGTTTCCATCATCACAACACGTTTTGAAAGAAGTGACAATCCCATGCAAAACATCAAACATTCATATAAACTAGTTTTCTCACTAAATGAGCACCAATATATGAGCGCGAAGTTAAAGATTATCACCATTGATCAAAAATAAATTGAAAACTTGTTTGTTATGTGCACCCTTTACCTTTGGTATATATATAATACACGCTTTTTGTTTGTTTCTATTTTTTCTCACACTTGTTTTGTGTTGTTTAAAAACAAAATGTAAAGGTGGAGTAAACAAGACCGTACTTTGTCTTTTATACAAGTTTGATATATTTTTATTTTATTTGTTACGACAATATCCTAATAAAGAAATATAAAGTATGGCCTCGAACTTGAATAGTTTTCATTTTCATTGCAAAATATTGATTTTTATATTTTGTTATCAAAATGCCTTTTATTTTCGCTGTTAATTTTGCGGTTAAAATTTCTCAAGTTAACTAGTGTTTTTTTGAAATTAAATGAAATTAATGACAAGAAATTAAATTTTTTTCAGCCAAATATCAAAAACAATAAAAATTATACAAGTACTCCCAATTGAATTTCGCACCAATTTTATACTTTTAGTTTAATCTATATCAAAAATGTTAATCGATTGAAATATATAGTCTAATTATTGATAACTTATCGAATAAGAATTATTTTGGCGTTTACAGTTTTCTTGTAACTATTTTTTTGCGTTTTTTTTTGGTAAAATTCAAAAATATTGTTGAGCCCTATGGAATTTCGTTCACTGTATTAATTTTGGCCATATTTATGTGAATGTTGCTTGTTATTGGTATGGCAAATAAACATTAAATCAAAATACATATAACACGTTTTACAACAAAAAAAAAAAAAAAAAAAAAAAAAAAACACGTTAAGGTTAGTTTAAATAATTAATATTTTTTTTAAGTGTTCATTCAAAATTCGCGCTTTTTTTTTAATTTATTTACATTTTTATTGATTTTTCTAGTCTAATTGAGTTTCAAAGTTAAGAGGTTTTAAGTAAGACAAAACAACTTGTGAAATACGTTTAAAAGTGCTGGCCATCAAACCATAGACCTCGCATTATTGTAAGTTTTTATCAAAATAATTACTGATGTTTTCTTTCAGTTTGCTGCTAAATTTTATTAATACATATCTACCGAGCGGTTTAAATGATATCGCACACCCATGTCAAAAGTGACTCAACTCAAAATTTTAATTTTTCGGGTTTATGTGCTTAAAATATGCACAATACACTTGTTTATCAATAAAAATAAAAAATATCAGTGCATTTTGTTGTTGTTAACTGTTGCTAAAGAAAAGTTATATCTTTCTTTATGTTCGAATTGGTATAAAGTTGCAAATATTTTTCTTCGATTTCTGAAAAATTTAAAATTTTGAGTTGAGCCACTTTTGAACAAGGTGTGCGATATAACTAAAAATTACAAAGAGACCTCTAAAGTTATTTGAACTACTTTTTCTAACTTAAGTGTGAATTTCTACTTTGTTTAATTATTTCTTACTAAAAATTGTTTAAATTACAAACATTTGCACCGTTTTGTTGGTTCGACCATGTTAGTTGTTGTACCTTCATGACATCTAATTGCACTATGTAAGTTATATTTAGTATGTTCAAAGTTGTTTCTACTCGTGTGTTTTTTGTTATATTTAATAGTGTTTACTAATTAGATCGGTTTAGTTTTCTTTTTTTGGTGTGTTGTACATTTTGTTAAGAGGAAGTGAACATATTAACAGGTACGATATTTTTATTTTGTTGGTTATAACATGCTAAAGACAATGTATACATAACTAGTACATCACATAATGTATTTATGTATGTTTAAAATGTTATTAGTTGAAATAAATTTTTTTTACAATGTTTATCATATTAAGTACAGAATGTTTTAGTTCAACAAAAAAAAAAAAAAAAAAAAAAAAAAAGATATATAAATGTACTAACTACTATGAACGTTATGCCTTCCTGCCTGCCTCTTAATTTTATTGTTTCTGTTGCCTGGTCTAATAGGCCACCATCATATACAATGTATAGTCACATACGGTTTATTGTCGTATCTTTAGAAGTATTTTCAAAGACACAATGTCGTTTACAAAGCCTGTACAGTACACAGTATTTTGTTACCCTATATATCCATACTGTATTATAGAGTAACCTCGCTATGGAATAATAGGGGTCAGTTGGGTAATGGGACCTATGCCGTGATACATGAAAACAGGACCGATTTCTAAAATACCTATCATGTGATAAGTGAAAAGAGGAACGATTTTGAAAGTACCTATCACGTGACCAGTTTAAAATTCTATATTACGTGATGGATCTGAAAGTACCAGTCCTGTGATAGGTGAAAACATAATCGGTTCCTAAAGTGCATATAACGTGATCGGTATAAAAGTCTGTATCACATATTGGGTCTGAAAGTACCACAGTTGTGGTAGGTGAACATAAGACGGGTTCCTAAAGTACTTACCACGTTAACACTTCAAAAGTGTGTTTGCAACTCTGACAAAATGAGTCTTGGCTAAAAAAAATTGCATATAACGTGATCGGTATAAAAGTCTCTATCACGTAATGGTCCTAAAGTGCCAGGGTTGTGGTGAGTGAAAATAAGAACAGTTCC
Organism: Delia radicum; assembly: GCA_021234595.1. Lineage (NCBI taxonomy): Eukaryota > Metazoa > Arthropoda > Insecta > Diptera > Anthomyiidae > Delia > Delia radicum. The sequence continues at coordinate 19,676,824 of CM037851.1, forward strand.
AGTTTTGCAACTCTGAAAAAAGGTGTCTTTTCTAAAATTTATTGCATCAAATTTTTGTGGTTCTGTGATATGTTAAAATGATGAAACAAACATGCCCTAAATTTTTTAACGGCCCGATTTTAAATTTAAGGGCAAAATAGGGTGGTTAAAAATTGTTTTTTATTATGGCAAGTTATTTGAAATTTAAAAAATTTATTTTTTTAACACTACGTTAAAGTAACACACAAAAAAAAAAAAGATTTGATACCCATAGGCTCAATTAAAAAATGCTGACTATAATTGAACCAGAGGTTCAAGTCGGCCAGCGCAAGGCCGGTTTGGTGCCGCTGCCGACTTTTTTTAGAGTTCAAGCAGCCGCTGAACAATTCAGTTGATCTCGGCTTAAATTTGTTAGCCGACTTAACTTTTGTGATTTTTTCTGTGTATAAGAGGCTTTTGCACATAGTCTTGATAGAAAAAATTAAAAAAAAAAAAAAATTATAAAAAACATCGGATTCAGTCGGCTAAGAGCCGCCGCCGACCATTTTTTGCACGCCATTTTTGCCGCCTCCGATTATTTTAAGTCGGCTTGGACCTCTGAATTGGACCGTAATTACAAGGGGTGTCTTTCAACAACGATTATAACGAAACTCGAATCTAAAATAAAGAATCCAAGGCTGACCTCATATTTATTGCGCCATCAAAGTTCCAAAAAAAAAATGGCTACAATAAAAGTTTTTTTTAAAATCACAGAAACTACAAATATAGGAAAAAGAGAAAGAAATGTGTTCAATAAAATTTATTAAAGAATGTGCAAACTTGACGGACCTGGGTATATCATTAAATTAATGTGTTTTTCACAATAACGAAAATAGTACCTCTCTTTAAATTAGTCTCTGTTTTTTTTGTTATATAGTTTCATAAGAAGGAATACTAACATAATTAAAAAAACGAAAAAAGTACCAAGTTTTGATGGTAAATATCCAGGGACCAAAAAAATTGCCATCTGTCCCCGCTGATATGTAAATTTTGACTAATCGTAACGCCTAAGAGATTTTGTGTTCGTCTACCAATGCTCTACTATATGCTCGCTTATCTTAATTACCATTGACACTTCATCTCATATCATCACTCCAACCCGTAAAATTAGTATCAATTAGAAGTTCAATGGTTTCGCTTCTGCCCTCCGTAAAGGTACTATCTTATAAAAGATTCTAGTGTATTGGGGGTCTTAGAAAAAACTTTACTTAACTTTTCAACTTTGATAGTACCCATTCATTCATATTAAAATTCCGACTAGTTAAATATTTTTAAGTTGGAAGAAATTGTTTAATATTTATAAATATACTTTGGAAACCTGCGTATGTCTTAATATTAACCGATCTCCTCTAAATAGATTTAGGAAATTAAATTTTTAATCAAAATATCTCATTTTGTGATTATAATAACTAAAATTATCTGACGCATTGGTGGAAAATGTTATTAAAACACCCCCCCCCCCCTCCCCCCCAGAGGCGGTCTTAACGATTAGAGAGTTAAATAGAGTATTTAGCCATGTATCATGACCGACTGTAATTATTTCACTTATAAATTTCTTCTTTCTTGTATGCAGGTAAATACAATATAAATACATTTTTCTATGAAACACTTTTACAGTGAACTTTTAAGTTGGTTGTTTAGAAAAAAAAATTGTAAAAAAAAAAGTAATTCCAACATTCATTGTTTTTTGACACTACTAAGGTGCTTAAATATTTAAGTGGTCATACTTAACATATGGGTACCCGTCCAAGTACTTTTTTTATTTTATTTTTGTTCAAACAACAACCTGATGGTACTTAAAAACAAAAATTCATCTACTTAAGCAAAGTAGTTTTTGTACTCAACACTCAGGAAGGCAGGCAGTCGTTCATACATACAAATACCATGTGTACTTCATCAAAAAATCGTTTTTTTTTTCATAGAAAATTGCATTTTTAATGCGGGTACTTTTACACAACACATTTGCCAAAGAAAAAAATCTTTAAGCATGAAAACCACATTAGAAAACCGACCCTATTTATAAAGTTTTACAATGTACATGTTGTTGTTGTTGTTGTTGCCTCTTCTTAAACCCCTAAGGATTGTTGTTGGAAATTTCATATTGTATTTTGTAGTAATCTTCCTTCTTATTGTTACTTTGAAAGTTAAAGTTCATTTACCATTAAGTATGTTAGTTACTACTTGTTTAAATTTTCTTTACTAGTACAGGTAAGGAAAAAAGTATATGGTACAAAGTAACAAAGTGACGTTATTTTTTAGGTAACAGTCTTTTGTTAAGCTTATTTATGTTTTAATAATGGAGAAAAAGCCCCTCAATTAAAACTTATAATTTTATTGGCTATCCACCCTTTTGCCTCAAAGTTAACATAATATCTTTATATGAAGTAAGTATATTGTACAAACCTACAAATCGCTTAAAAACTTTAGATATTTTTAAAGGAATTTTTAACACAAAACAGTATTTTTAAAGTAAATATTTTTCCTTTTTTTTAATTTATAACGCGCTCTCAACCTCCGTATATTTACAAAAATAAAGCAAATCAAACATATTAGTTAGGGTGATATAATCAAAAAAACAATTTAGTAGAAAAGTTAGTAAAACGTCTTGTAAATCAAGTATACTATTGTTCAGAAAATTTTTTGCCGAAATTGTGTTTTCAGCTGAAATTTTACTGTTTTGAACTAACTTTCTACTAATTTATTATTCTATAATTATTTTGCAAAAAAAATTGTGCTGATAAGCAACTTTGAAGTGTGAACGACTACCAAATTGAAAGATATACGCAGAATAATGTAGATGTCGCTACATGTCAAGGAAAATTATACTAAAAAGTACAACTCTTTTCATATATAATAACACAAATGGACACCAACACTTAATTTTTGTACTGTCACCGGCTTGTCAAATTAATTGTCTATTAATTAAAATAAAGGCAAAATTAAATATTTAAATTTAATAAAGATTAAATGAGAATTTGCAAACTAAATGATTATAGTAACTATTAATGTAATGTGGTCAAATTGCAAACAAATATACGTTCAGGTAGACAGACTCAAGCGAAGGCATGGACACACATCTTACGTAATGTTTTATGTTCTCTTTAGCTTATTTCCAAAAAAAGGGTTGTATATTTCATATTTTGATATTTCGTTTTGTTTCGTTTCTAGAAATATACCATCATTTAGACAACAATTGACATAAGTAGTTGAAAGATAAGTTTTTTATGTAACATATAATTATTTCTATATATATTCAGATATTAAATTAATTCGTGTCGTCAACGTGGAATTATTTACATTTTTATATTTTGTAACGAACAAAAAAAAGTTTGGATTTTCAGCAAATAACCTATAAGTATAATTTGTTTACAAATTTTTTGAATTTTTTTTTAATCTACTAATATTAAGCAATCATTTTATTAAGTTTAAGCAAAGATTATATAATTTTGAATCAACTAAGTTTTATCAAAACTTTTACTGAATCTAAACTCAGCTCACTGCTTAAACTCAGCTCACTAATTTTCAGCAAAAGATCTTGCTGATATTAGCAATTTCTTTGCAAGCACCCTCCTGACTAAAATTTTGCTTTCTCTGCAAAATTGTTTGCTGACTTTACGAACTTTTGGTTTTGAGTGTTTAACATTCTTGTACCATATATTTATTTCCATACCTGTAGTTGTAAATTAAATAATTGAATGGCTGCTTTTTTCTCTTGAGGACACCCAATATTGTGTTGAATTAAATTTATGTTGGTGAGAGAAAATTAAAAAAAAAAAAAAAATTATTAACACTGATTAATGATGCATATGGTGCTATGAAATGTCGAGATGTTTTATAGTTTTAAAATTATTACTAAATTTTAAGGAAATTTAATAATACTAAACCTATTGGTTGTATTGTATTAAAAACCATCTAAAAATAAATTAAATTAATTGAGTGAATAAGTCATACTTGTCTTAATCGTAACGATATGAAATGAAACAGGGAACAAGTGGAATTGAAGCACATGGCAAAGGAAACGAAATGGAATGAAGAGTTTATTTTATCACACAAATTAGCAAAAAAAAAGTTATTCAGCTTATATGTAGCTGATTTATATAACGAAATGGATTCCACGGAATCTCTCGAAGATATTGCATAGATTTCTTTTTGTCTCTTGCTTAGATTATGGATTTTTTAGGAAACTGTCATAAATAAACATACTCTGATAATAGAAATTTCAATATCCGTTCTATTCCATTTCGTTCCAGTGATTAATTTCCGCTCGTTCCCGGTTACATTTCATATCGTTCCAATTTTGTCGAATGTTCCATTAAATTTATTTAAATTATTAATTTGTATAAACAGATCCATCAGCAAACAAAAACAAAAGAGGTCACCCTGTGACTTGTTTATTAAAAACAGAACAAAAAACAAAATAGGTCACCCTGTGACTTGTTTATTAAAATGTGTTCGACAACATAAATTGTCGGTAGGGATTAGTTTTAAAGAAACTGTCAGAAATATTCACTTATTCATAAAATGTCTACATTTTTTAAACGAATTTATTAAAAAAAATTATATTATTCAAGGTCTGCTATTCGCGTGCAAAAAAAAAAATCATTCCTTTAAACATTCCGCTAAATGGAAAAGGAAACAAAATATTAATAATTTGAAAAATATTTCCAACAATAACAATAAGTATTTGTACTTGTTAAGAATTTAATCAAGTGATTTATAGAAAACATGTGTATTTTAGTTTCTATCACAAAAAACTTTTATGACATTTATTTTTTTATTTTATTTTTTTTTTTTACTGTTTATGACTATCGGAAATATAATTTTTAATGTTTTTGTTATTTTAATCAAGAAGATTTTGAAAATAAGTAACCCTTTTGGAAATTGAGTGTTAGAGGACAAAAATAAAATATATTTTTCTTAAAAAAATTTTAAAGGTTGTTAGATTTAGATTTTTAGATTTTGCTGAAGTAATTCGAGGTCATACCATTCATTTATGTTCATAAGAGTTCATATGTGAATACATATAAAGGGTCCGCCATCTAACGTTTTTTTTCAACTAGTGCTTATTTCGTGAATAGTAACACTTAGCTCATGTCTGATTTGACAGATAATTAGTTTTATCCTTCCGCTGAACGAATATGGGAACGCTGGGAAATATTGCGACATTACTTTGAAAATCATGGTAATGTTGCAGAATGTGTGCGAAAATTGCGTAAGGATTTTGGAAGAAGAGAAGCACCGTCAGCTCCGTATGTTCGTTATCTTGTGAAAAAACTGAAATAAACTGGCATCCTCATCGATAAAAAAAAGCGTGAAAAGCCAAAAACAGTGCGTACACCCGAGAATATTGCTGCTGTGGCAGAAAGTGTCTGTGAAGCGCCATCAACATCAATTCACCGTCGTTCTCAACAATTGAACATTTCGGAGACATCATTGAGACGAATTTTGCAAAGACCTTGGTATGACGCCATACAAATACCAATTGGTTCAGGAGTTGAAGCCAACTGACCATCCAATGCGTTTTCGCTTCGCTAAGTGGGCCTGCGATCGACTTACAGAAGATGCCGATTTTGCCAAAAAAATCATCTTTTCAGATGAAGCTCATTTTGATCTTGGCTGGTATGTAAACAAGCAAAATTGTCGCATTTGTTAATTAATTAAGATAAGTGTTACGCCAACAAGCCAGAGACAATTGGCGCTTTAAAGGAGAATATTCGTGAAGCCATTGGTGAAGCCATTGGTGAAATACAGCTGCACACAATCGATAATGTGCTTAAAAATTAGACCGATCGTGTAGGCTACTGCATGGCCAGCCGAGGCAGCCATTTAAATGAAATTTTTTTCCATTATTAACCGGAAGGATTGTACTTTCAAATAAAAAAAGAAATTTGAGAAAATATTCAGTTGTTTTTTATTATAGCATTTTCAAAAAAAAAAAGTTATTTGGCGGACCCTTTATATAAATATTCCATATACATATGTCGATTTTTAACAGGGTATTCTATTTAAATATAGTTTTGGCATCATATCGCAAATGTAAATCAAGTCTACAAATTTGACCATTTCAATACTTGTCTCAAGCAGTAGCCGCCTAAGAAGGTCGCTCAAACTGACGATAAATTGGTAGAAGTGCACGATGCACTTTCTTAACCGAGCATGAATTTTGATAATAAAATTCAATAATCTGCAAGCGTTGTTCGTTTGTAAGTCGATTCATGGTTAAATTATAGACCAAACTGAACATGTTTAACAGTAACATGTTACACGAAAACAGCTGAGCTTTAAAAAACAGTGTTGCCAAAAAGAAAGTTGCTAGAAGATCACCCTCTACTTATTTTTAAAGACCAGAAATGACAACTATAATGTTTAAATATTAATTTAAATACAAAAATTTCAATCAGAATCATATTTACTCTAATAAGATTCATATTTAATTTAAAAATTTTCGATAGGAAATTTTATAATAATTTAAGTTTAAAATAATAATTGATTTAATTACGATTTTTTTTTTTAATGTATATTAATAAACTTTTAATTGAAAGTGGGTTTGAAATCAAACTAAAGTTTATTAGAAATATTTTAGACAACAATAGTCGTGATTAAAAACAATAACCATATTGTTACAAATTTACAATTTTTATTGATAAAACTAATTCCAAATATCACGTATGACTACATTTTGGAATAAGAATTAGAAAAAAAAAATTATTCTTAATCATATCTTTTTTTTTTTTTGTATATAATATTAATTACGACATTATCATGAAATTTATTTCCAATTAAGTTGATTTTGTAATACCCTGCAATCTTATTAAATATTTTAATTATTTCGAGTTTTTGTTGCTGTGTTGTTATAATGTTGCTATAGTATTTAAGTTTATAATATTAAAGCAAAAATGTATAATTTAATATAAAATATACACTTTAATGTGCTTATTTATACGTTATTTTTAATTTATTTAAATTTTAATGACCCTTGGCAGTTTTTTTTTTTATACAATTAAGGTTGTTGCGCGTTTTTTTAGATGTCTGGGTGTGGATTTTGTTGATGTTGGATTTAATAATTGTTTTCTGTTTTTTTTTTTTTTTTTAATGTGAAAATATTGTACAATATTTTATATTTTTTGTAAATCAGCATTTTTTTTGTTGTTACTAAAGATTATAATCATCATGCTTAGTCTATTAAGCCCACATAAAAAAATACAAACAAAAATGTTCTCTGTTGACTTGTGCTGCGTTTTTGTTTATTCTGGTTTAAATTTTATAAAAAAAAAAAAAATATTAATGAAGGAAATTAAAAAAAATTTTACGTTTTGTGTGTGTAATATAAATGTTTCTGCTGAATTAATTTTTATTTTGTTTTATGGATTTTTGTTGTTGCCTTTTTTTAAAACTTAAACCTTATTTATGTTTAAAATTATTTTTATTAAAGATGTTCATAAATATTTATATATTCCAGCAAAACTTTACATTAAGGTCGGTAACTGGTTACATTTCTATTACAACCCCTATTATTTTAACAAGGGCACGTCCTTTCTGGTAACATCTTACAAAACACACATATTACGTCCAGTATAAATGTTAGGCTGCTTCTTAGAAATTGTCGAATTTGTAAGGGGACAACCCTGAGTTAGATTAAGATTGGTGAAAAAAGATCTCTAATTTTTTCAAAATGTTCGCTACCCAGACTTTGAAAAATTTCCCTATTTTTAAGAAGAACATATTTTTATTAAAAAAAAAAACGGTTTTTTTTAAACCTTAACACAAAAATTTTATTGAATTATATTTAATCTCGACAACTCAGGAAAAAATATTTAGTTTTTATAAGATTGTTAACCCTTAAATACACTAGGCCAAAAACATATGGCTAAAATTTTGCATTATTTTCACAGCTCCAATTACAAACAAATAATTTTAAAAAATTTTAAGCTTGCATATATTAAAATAATTTTAATGGCTTTTCTTTGCACAAAAACTTTGGTAATGGGTGCGATAAAGTAATGCATTACCTTGTAATGTGTTCTCCTTACCTGTATCATTATTTTCCAACAAGAAGTAATGAGTTACCGATAATTGAACACTCATGGATTACCTTGTAATGAGACCTCATTACATTTTACATTACTTCGAAACATAAAATAATGACTTAACGATCATCAATTACATAATGCATGAATTATAAACGTAAAGTAATTATTAATATATATTTTTGAAAATTTATTTATAGACACATTACTTTGTGATTTTTTGTAAGCATAATGGTAAGGTGTATATTTTTGATACCACGAACGAAAACACGAAGCACAACAACTCATCTACATGTTAAACAATAAAATATTGTATGTATCGATAGCTCAGTTGGTAGAGTTCTCGCCTTACAAAATGTTAAATACCAGAGACCCCAGGTTCGAATCCCAGCATGACCAAGTTATTTATTTAATAAAAAAAAAGTTATTTATTTAATAAAAAAAAATATCTGTAAAAAAAATTGTATGCATTTTTTTATGAAAATCGATTTATAGACACATTACTTTTTCCCACCATGTAACCATATAAGTAACCAGTTACTTTACCCACTACAAGGTAATGAGTTACTTTAAGGCTCATCGCCTGTTAAATTCATTAGTGAAGTAACGTGTAAAGTAATGCATGAAGCCCTATGGCGATACATTACTTTACCCATGATTCGGTAATGTGTGGTTTTGCTGGGGATTTAAAAAAAATAGTGAATTGATGACTATATCCACTTAGCTTGTGGACCATTTTTATTTAGGCGGATTTGGAGGAAAGTCAGCATTTTTGATAAAAAAAAATTTAAAAACATATTTTTGGTAAAAGAAACTAATTTTAAATTGTAAATTGTTTTAGTAGAACAAAATTACTTAATTACTTCATTATTATCTGCCGCATCGTTAACCCATGTCAACCGTACACACAAAAAAAAAGAATTCTATTCTATACTATGAACAGTTCATAAAAAATAATGGGAAAGTTTGTGTCTCGTAAATTATGAAAAGGTTCTTAAAATATATATAAAAACACTTAATATTTATGAAAAAGTTCTTAACAAATTTGCCATTGTACAAAATCCTAATATTTAAGAAAACTTGCAAAAATTGCAATAATACTGGGAATTTTATGTAAATGCTAGGGAAACTAGGAACACTCCATAAATAGTAAGTAAATTTCATTAATAGTATAAACCTTTAAAAATATGAACTTTTTCTTAAAAAATTATGAATTTTATTTTTTGTGTGTAGGTGAAAATTGTCCCACAAAATAAAATTGATAGTTACAACAGAATTTTGTTTAAATTAGCTAACTGAAAACAAGTTTAGTTCTTAATTAAGTAAAAGTTTCTTAATTAAGTAAAAGTTTCATTAATATTAAGAAATATTAACACTTGTTGACCGAAGCAAGAAAAACATCCGACAAAAAAATTGAAAACGGATTTTGCACATGAGAGGATTTTGATAAATACAGTAAAACTCGGTTAAGACGAACTCCGAGGGAACAAAAAATTAGTTCGTCTTAAGCGAGGTTCGTATTAAGCGGGTTTTTTTTAAAGATAAAAAATATGTATTTATTAAAACAAAAACAAGAGTTTTACATAAATAAAAAATAAAATTAGCAGTTCATGCATTCACAATTAAAAATTCAATTAAAATTCTTCATTTAAAAAATAAAAAAAAAAATCTGTTATTTTTTTCTGAATGACTGAATTAACGATTTCATTCGTTATAAGTTTTTCTATTACCAAAATATGATTGTCAGCTTCTTCGGCACACGATTTTGTTCGAATATATCACTTGAGAAATTTTCAACATCGGGAGGATTAACAATTTCCAATATTTCTTCACCTGATAAAGTATGTGACGTCAAAACATTAGCATCTATATCTAGAAAGTCATCCACGGATATGAAATTCATATTAGGTATATCCCATTAAACGGATAAAGATTGTACTAAACATGGTAATTTGCATGAAAACGAGTTTTTGGGACTGCTTAAAACAGTTCGTAATAACCGAGGGTTCGTATTAACCGAGTTCGTATTAAAAGATGTATTTTATATGAAAATTGTTGCCAAAACGTCGGGACTTTTAAATTAGTTCGTATTAACCGATGGTTCGTCTTAACCGAGTTCGTCTTAAGCGAGTTTTACTGTAGCTATTTTTGGCCAGTATTAGGACTCAAACAGAGAAAAAAGTGGATATTATTTAAACATCCGCTTTTTGCCTCACTTATACAATCCCGGCAAAAATAGTGAGGAAAAAACAGTAATAGAAACACTAGCTAAAACTGTTAAATCAGATGTTGTTCAAATTTGGGTTTTTCATCGGTGAACTTATAATTGGCTTGTCAACAATCAATGTAAGGATGTTCTTTTTTACTTGTTTTTACTTGTTTTTATATATTTTTTAATTAAAAAAAAGTCCTGTGGCTGGAGTGAGGGTTTGAACACAAGAACTTGGTAATGCCAAGCTCACGCTCTACCCCTGAGCTATCGCTTGATACACGTGATAGTTGAATTTTAACAGACTTATTCTTCTTGACAAACAAAAAATGCATGCACAAATATGTTTTTATATAAAGTTATTTTTATTTAGTCAACATTTATTAATATATTTCTTTCTACAGCTTTGATAGTTGCTTTTTTTAAGCAACTTTATAAAATGTTTTAAATATTTGCTTTAATGAAAAATATTATTAATTAAATATAAATATAATACTTCTTAGTTTAAACGGGCTTAAGATCATTTATTTATTAATTATTTATTTCAAATATTTCGTCTCAACATTGGGTGACTTCTTCAGGGAAAATTGTATAAATTTTCAAATATTGGAAATAAATGATCTTAAGCTCGTTTAAACTAAGAAGAATTGAATAAAAGAATATAAAAAAAAACTTAACATTTATAAATATAATATTTAATGAAAAATTAATTAAATATTTAATGAATAAAATACACCCAATTAATTTTTCTAAGTTTATTTAATATGTACATACAAGTTAAAATGTAATAATTCAATTCAAGAATAATTTTTCTGTTTAAATTTTTTTTTATATTTTCATAAAATTTTATAATAAATTAAATGAAACTAAAAAAAAAATCAAATATTTTCTAAAAAAAATAATTAATTTTACCATAAAAATTACAAAAAAGTAAATTATTTGTTAAAAAAGAAATGTCATTGGCGGTTCCGGGACTCGAACCCGGAACCCTCCGATAGCTAGGCCAGCACTATTCCCCCATGCGAAATATTAACATCTGGTCACCCATAAAAAAGAACTCCTAATTGGCATATTTTTACAACATACCACTTCTTTTTGATGTAATGAAACAAATGATTCATTTAGAAGTTGTTTCATTTATTTTTGTTAAGAAATTTTGTTATTTTTTTAATTTTTTTATTTAAAAATATTTAGTTAAAGTTGATGATTATGACTTTATTTTATGTAACATGTTTGACCTACGGAAAATATGGGCTAACGATGCACCAAATATTTATGGTTTTGCAAGTAAGTGATCAAATAAAACAATTTACAATGTAAAATTAGTTACCTTCATCAAAAATATATATATTTTTCTTTAATTTTATTTTTTCTAAAAAAACTGAATTTCTTTCCATTCCGCCAAAAATTAAATCGGTGCACCAGCTAAGTGGATAGCGGATCCCCCATAATGTGTGCAAAGAAAAGCGACCAAAATTATTTTAATATTTGCAATCTTTAAATTTTTTAAAATTATTTATTCGTAATTGGGCCTGTGAAGATAATGCAAAATTTTAGACAATTTTTGGCTTAGTGTAGTAACGGTTAACAGTCTTAAATATAATTTAAGAACAAATTTTGTCTTAAGTTTGTTTTTAAAGTTTTTAAAAAAAAGTTATATTTATGAAAATGTGTTCTTTTTGAAAATCGTGAAAATTTTCAAATTTTATTCTAAAACTTTAAAAAAATGTTATTATTTTTTTTCATAAATCTTCATCGAACCCAGGGTTGTCAGAAGCAGCCTAATAAATGTAATAATTTTTTTTTTTTGAAAATTTGATTTTTATATTTTTTATTAAATTTAAAATTTGGGTATTAAAACTAAAAATCTTATTGCTAATTTATAATGAGCTTTCAACCTTCGTATATTTATAAAACTAAAGCAAATCAAACATATTAGCTAGGATGATACTAGTATTTCGATCTGGCTAAAGATCTCATCAGAACCCGAAGTTTTAGAAAAGCTAGAGCCTCCGGAATTGACAGAGCTTTAACAAAAAACCTATTAATTATCAATTTCGCTCAATTGTTGTGTTCTTAGTAAACAAACACGTGGCTAGGGTATTTTCCTAACAAGCAACATGACGTTACTAAATTTTGACGAACAAAAATGTTCAATAAATATTTTTTTAGTTTTTACTCTGTCTCAAGTAATATTTTTTTCAGTTTTATTAGTTTTTTTTTTGTTTTTATATACATTTTATAAATGCAATTTTTATAAGTTTTGGGTGTAAAAATAAACTATTTGTAATAAAAGGGTAACATATTGCTTGTCTATTGCAAACCCTGTTATTTTAACAAGGATATGTCCGTCGAGGTAACGAGTTATCAAAAACTTTTTATTGAGATATCTTTAATTTTTATATCGAGTATTATTTTAAAATTGTCACATTTGTACAAAAAATTGAATTATATAAAATTGTATGTCAAAACGACATAATTATGCCAAAAACATTTAAACATGTCAATTTGGTGTTACTAATGGGCAATGCAAGTGTAAGGAGTTTAACTTATTTCCCGGGTAACATGTTCCGTAATACACAACCTATTACCGAGGTTTTGCTGGGTTGTTAAGCACATGATTTATTTGTACTTTTAAATGGAGGTTACGGTTACTGAAAGCATTTTGGAATATTAAAGATATTATATATTACCTTTCAAGAAAATTGCCATGACTATGATAAAACACATTTATCTAATTTAAACTTTATTATCCTGTTGGTTGTAATGATGGCCAAAAGTTGCAAACTTTTGACTAATATTTTTTACCAACTATTTCAGATTACCAAAATGATTTCCACAACGATGACATGTGATAAGCGAGTCTCAGCTTAATAACGTAATTTTTGTATTTTGTACCCAAATTTACTACCACAGCACAGTGTAGAAATATGCGCTTAAAATACGCTCTTAACTAAAAAATACACTGAAAAAAATATAAACTAAAACTCCAAAAATATGCACTTAAATTCAAAAATATATCCATGTACAATTTTTTGATTTTTCTGGTATCGGCGTTCTTTCACGATCTCAGTGATCTTTCAGGTGCCGACATTTCCCACTGTCGGTTGTTACATGGTCAAAATTCGATAGTTAACAACAAAATTTGTTCAAAGTTATTCCTTAATGTTTTCTAACGATATTTGTTGTTAAAAAACTCGTTAAATTATCAACAAAACATTGTTTGAAGTTCAAGTTAACGATTTTTTTACCGTTAGTTGATAAAATTTCAAAGCAAATAAAATTCAAATTAACAACTTTTGTCGGTATCTTTTGTCAAATAACAAAATCGTTAAGATTGTTAAGAAAGTTAGTGAATCGCACTACTGAGACAACTACTCCTCAAACAAAACTCGATCAGATCACAAAGAAAATTATGAAATTTATCGCTTTTATGAATTGACTACACTCAAAATAGTTTGTAGTTTAAATCACTTAAAAGTCGGTCTACTTTTAAAATTGAAAAACTTGGCACAAACTTATTTAATTTGGAGTAGCATATTTTAGCAGAATTCATGTTTAAAATTTCCGACAAAGGTCCTGGTACAGACTTATAATTTTTGATGTCGCCTACATCAACAGATTCCCTATTCAAAAGGAATTTGATGATAATTGTGGCCTTGGCGAACAACTACTAAAAAACTTGAGAAAACTTAGATACCTTATTTAAAATGTTGAAGTCGTCCACTTCCATACAAAATTGTAGAAATATGCTGTATTTTAAAGTTTGATGCCATTTTATAAAAAAAAAAAAACATTTAAAAAACTTGGTACTAACTTTTAAATTTTTTAGAGTCGCATAATTTAGAAGAATCTATGCTTAAAATTTCGTAGCAAGCCCATGAAGATTGTCGGATATGCAAACTACTACTGGAAACAAAATTTAAAAAACTCGAGCACTTCCATACAAATGTGTAAAAATATGCAGATTTTAAACATTTCATATTTAAAATCTGATTTTGCAGTCGCCCGCATTAAAAGATTCCATATTCAAAAACTCAAAGGAATCTAATGAAAATTGTGGCCTAGCAAAAAACCGAGAAAACTCGATTAACTCCATACATTTGAAAATATGCAGATTTTAAACATTTGATGTAATTTTACTCAAATTTTTTAAGACAATCATGGTACAGTTGTAGTTCGCCCATTGCACAATTATCATCGAACTGCTCTGAATTTTTGTAAACAAAGTCTATTCTTCTATGCGACTTTAAAATATATAAACTTGTCTCAAGTTCTTCAAAAACTATTTTCGCAAATATACATGAAACTTTAAAAAACTGATTGTGAAAGGCGTGGTAGAGAAGAATTAGTGTATTTTCTAAAAATCATAGCTACATTGTAAATTTTAAATTTTTTCTGAATCAGACTGCGCAGTTTCTGGTATTGAACCTTCGTCAGTGACCCTGTTTTTTTTTCAATAATGTAATATTTGTTATGTTTTTATTTATTCGATTGCGTCTATATGAAATTTTCTGTGCAATCACTGACCGTGGTATAGATAAACTGATTTCTAATGCCACATGCACTCGCACTACACGTTAGACAGCACTTTAGCGCACTGAGCTCGAGTTTTGTTGTGATTAAAACTAGTTTTATTCAATACACGGTGTTTTTTGTTCTTGCATACATAATTTCAGAAGTACAACTCCAACAACACAACAGTACTATTTTTAGAAACTTACCTCACTCTAATGTCCACTGTTTTCCCATATGTTGTAAGTGATGCCACATCTATGGTATATTCTTTGTATATTCGATAGATGGCGCTTACGTAGCGCCATCGTTTGCCAGAGAGCAAAGTTTGATGTTTGTTTGAGTTTGAGTTTGAATTGAAACTTTATATTTTCACAAATTTGCATGGTCGAGTTTTTTTTTCGAGTAGTTGTTCGCCAAGGCCACAATTTTCATCAGATTTCTTAGAATTTTTGAATAGGGAGTCTGAACCAGAATTTTTTTAAAAAAACTTGTGCAAAATTACATCAAATGTTTAATATCTGCATATTTTCTCACATTTGTATGGAAGTGGTAGAGTTTTCTCAAGGTTTTTTCTAGTACTTGTTCGCCTAGGCCACAATTTTCATCAGAGTAATTTTAATAGCCCTGGTAGCGTATGAGTTATAAAAATATGTAATTCAATATAAAGTATACGCTCTCTTCAATTTTGTTTTGTTTTACTTATGGCCGTAATTTCAAGCAATATATACCTACTGGTGCTTAGATACCTACCGTGTACACGAACAAAATCGGGTAGGTATCTATTGCTTGAAATTACGGGCATTAAAACCACGTTTAAAGCAAAAAGTTTGAATTTCTAAACACAAATTTTGCCATTACCCACACATTTTACATTTTCTGTCAAATTACTAAATATTTCCAGTAGTGTATTTAGTTATACATATTAAATTAGGTTATTTCAATACTTAAAAGTTATATCACTATTTTTTTTTTTTGTGTTTAAACTAAATTATGTTTAAACATATTTTATCATGTTTTAAATATTTTAATTAAAAAACAGTCTTTATTTGTTTAATTTTTTTTTCTCTTAAAGCAAACAAAATATTTTAAACATAAATAAATTTTAAAAGAAAAGATGACAATAAAGGCAACACGACATCAAGACACCCCATAGTCAGTAAAAAAAAGAAGAAGAATTTTGACAACAACTGCAATGACAATAAAAAAAAAAGAAATACTTAATACAGAACGGAAGCGTCTAAACAAATTCACAAAGTGAAAGAAGACAGGCAAAAAAAAAAAAATGCCGCACGTTGGCAAATATTTAGAAAATGAAATAAATTTTAAAACAAATTTATTATTTGAAAATATGCTG
Organism: Delia radicum; assembly: GCA_021234595.1. NCBI lineage: Eukaryota > Metazoa > Arthropoda > Insecta > Diptera > Anthomyiidae > Delia > Delia radicum. Next base: position 19,692,950 of record CM037851.1, read on the forward strand.
TCGTGTCTAAACCCCCAGACCCAACTATTAGCGTAGAAAGACGGTGTGTGTTTTAGCGTTTTATTTGTTTTATATAGAACTTTTTTTTTTTTTTTGTTAATATTTGAGTCAAACAAACAAATATTATTATCTGCAAAAAAAAAAAAAAAACACAAAATTATCGGTATGTACATACGTAATATGTGACGGCGGGGCTATAAAAATGTTTGCAATATAAAGAAAAAAAAACTACTAACTGAAAAAAGAATTCTCTAAAAACATTTTAATATTGCAATGACGTTATGATTTGTGGTATTTTTCTGCTGCTTTTTACATTTTTTGGTTTGTTTCAGCTTTATAAAGGAAATGAGACACAGTAGCGCCCACTCAGCAATAAAAAATATCAGCACCAAAAAAAAAAAAAAAAAACACAAAAACATCCTCCAAAAGAATTTTACGTCTTTTGAAATAAAACTTTATGCGATAAGATGATATTATATTTTTTTTTTTTGTTTGTGTACTTAATGTGTTTGAATATTTTCCCACCACAAAATTGATTAGTTTTTTCTATTGCAGTCAACAATCATGTGGGTTAAACACGAGTTTTTCATCAATAATATAGTACTATTGGTTGGGGGTAAAATGAATAGTGTCCGGCCGAACAGTTCGGCCAAAAAACTATATTTTGTCGGTTTTTTGGTATCTGGAGGCAATGGGGATAAATTTTGATGTTGGATATATGTTTGTTGTGCCGATTTAATTCGATATTGTGTCTCAAATTTAAGGAAAAAGCTGAAGTTTAGTTATAAAGTTAAAAGTTCGGCCGCCAAACTAAAATTCAATTCAATTAACCGAACTTTGTTGCGAAAATTAATGTTAAGTTGTGCCAACCATCTGAAACTCGTAATAACAGAATTTGAGTCGTAGTAACCGGATTTCAGTTGGCAAATAGCTAAATGTTTTTATGTGTGTATGTTTAAATATGAAAAGCAAAAATAAAACTGTTGAATTTAAAAAAAATTAGTTGTATTCGGGATGAATTTTAGTTAATTCCAAATAACAGTTTACTCTGCTCATGCACTCATAGAAATAAACCTGTTAAAATATCAAAAAAAGCTACTGAAAAATAGTTAAAACTGGGCGCTACGAAATAACCCCCAATGAAATAACACCCAAACGACAAAATGAAATAACCCCCAATGAAATAAATCCCAAAAAAAATGAAATAAGTCCCAACAAAAAAAAAATGAAATAATACCCAAAAGAAATGAAATATTCCCCAAAGGTGAAAATGAAATAACACCCAAAATTTGGGGGTTGTTTCGTAATGAAATAACTCCCAAAGGAAGAAATGAAATAACCCCCAATGAAATAAGCTCCAAAGAAATGAAAGATGTCCCAAATTTTTTTTATTTTTTGTTTTCATATTTTTGATTCTTTTGTTACACTGTTCAGTTTTTCTGCGTGGCGGCCTGCGGCCGATCTTAGGGGTTTTCTCCTCCATAGGACGAGGCAGGTGGATTCGCTGAATACAGTTTTCCTGCGCGCGTCTCATTATCTTCCCTAGTGTGACGCGCGCAGGGAAACTTTATTCAGCGAAGCCACCTGCCGCGTCCCATGGAGGAGAAAACCCCTAAGAGCGGCCGCAGGCCGCCACGCAGAAAAACTAACAAATACTAAAAAAATTTCACTTTTAGCAAAATGAAATATCACCCAAAAAATATGAAATAACCCCCAAAATAATTGCATATGAAATAATCTCCAAAGAATTTAAATTTTGGGCTTTATTTCATTGGGGGTTGCTTCATAATGAAATAATCTCCAAACCGTAAGATGAGATAATCCCCCAAAAAAATGAAAAAACCCCCAAACAATTTTACACAATTTTTTTGGGGGTTATTTCATTTTTGGCCGTTGGGGGTTATTTCATTGGGGGTTATTTCGAAGCGCCTTAAAACTGACCTCTAGCAGAAAAACTGCTAAATCTAGCAGCGAAAAAACTGCTAACTTTAGCAGATTTTTTTTGCTAAATATTGATAAAATAAGGAAAGCAAAAATAAATCTGTTAACTTCACAAAATTTTAGTTATATTTGATGTGAATTTTAGCTAATTGAAAATATCATTTTACTCTGCAAAATTAGCAAAAACTTTTACTTAATATTTGTAGACTCAAAATAGCAAACAAAAACTGTAATCTTAACAATATTTTTGCTATATTTACCTAAAATTTAGTAGAATGTAAATAACATGCTTATTTTGCTAAAGCAACAAAAATTTTTGCTAAACAATTGTAGATGATTGCTGATTTCATAAGGGCAGACTTTTATTCGCCTTAAAAAAACACACACAAAAAAAGCTTATTTCCAATATTTTGTCTTCACATTGGGTGACTTCTTCAGGGAACAATTATTACAATAATTGTAATAATTGTTCCCTGAAGAAGTCACCCAATGTGAAGACGAAATATTGGAAATAAGTAATTATAATGACGAAATATTGGAAATAATAAATAAATGATCTTAAGTTCGTTTAAAAAAGGAAGAATTAAATAAAAGAAGATCAAAGAAAACTTAACATTACTAAAAAAAAAACTAAAACTTTCACATTTTTTAATGATTTTTTTGTCTACTAATATTTAGTAAATGTTTTACTGATTTCAGCAGATTATTTACCCAGGAAAGCTTTGTTAATTGGTGCGATAAAGTAATCCATTACCTTGTAATGTGTACTCCTTACCGGTAGCATTATTTGCCGACACAAAGCGGTGAGTTACCGATAATGGGTTACATAATATATTACTTTGTAATGAGTACTCCTTACCTTCAACATTATTTTAAAACATAATGTAATGAGCTACAAATAGTTGTTTTCATAATGCATTACATTGTATTGTATACTCCTTTCATTCAACATTATTTTAAAACATAAAGTAACGACTTACCGATAATTGCACACTCATGGATTGCCTTTTATTGCTACCTCATTACCTTTTACATTAGTTGAAAACATAAAATAATGACTTACCGATCATCAATGAATTATAAACGTAAAGTAATTATTAAAATATTTTTTGAAAATCGATTTATAGACACATTACTTGTGATTTTTTTGTAAGCATACCCTCATGCTAGATGTATATTTTTGATATCACGAACGAAAACACGAAGCACAACAATTGGTTTACATTTTAAGCAATGTATGTATCGATAGCTCAGTTCTTGCCTAACTAATTGTTAACAACCAGAGACCCCAGGTTCGAATTCCAGCGTGAGCACGTTATTTATTTAATTAAAAAAAAAATATTTATAATAATTTTTGTTTTTAAATTAAATAATATTTATAAACACTTTACTTTTTCCCACCATGTAACCATATAAGTAACCAGTTACTTTACTCGCTGCAATGTAATGAGTCCAGCCATTACTTTTACGCTCATCGCCTGTAAATTTCATTAGTGAAGTAAGTTGTAATGTAATACGCGGCACCCTATGGCGATACATTACTTTACCCATTATTTGGTAATGTGTTGTTTTGCTGGCTAACTAAAATTTAGCTCAAATATAACTAAATATTTGTAAATTCAACAGATTTATTTTTTCTATTTTTATATTATGTACTAATATTTAGTAAAACAATATTTTATTTTTAGCAGTTTTTTCTGTAAGCTCATTTTTAACTAATTTTTAGTAGCTTTATTTTGCTATTTTTACAGGTTTATTTCTTTGAACGTAAAAACTTTTTTTCAATATTAGTAGGCAAAAAACAGCACACGAAAACTATAAAATCATAAAAACTGTTGCTTTCCCAGCAAATCACACATTACCAAATAATGGATAAAGTATCGCCATAGGGTATACTCGCATTACAATACACCTTACTTCACGGATGAATTTTACAGGCGATAAGCCTAAAAGTAATGGTTCTCTATCCATCCTTGGATATTGTCTCTCCTCAAATATTCTAAAATTTGCTAATAAGAACCACACTGTGTATGATAAGTCATGTTATATTATTGAACATTAAAAAAAAAACTAAAAAATAAAAAATATACTTGAAGTTGCCTCCTGTGAGGATTGAACTCACGACCCCTGGTTTACAAGACCAGTGCTCTACCACTGAGCTAAAGAGGCTCTTAGCAGCATTCAGTCAAATACTAAAAATAAAACAAGTGCTAAAAAGAAATCATTAACAAACTATAGCAATAACTACAATATGAACTAAAAACTTAAAGCAAAAACTAAAAAAAAAAAAGTATACATCAAATTAAAGTGGTGTTGTTGGAACATGATAGTAAATTAAATTGATAAGAAGAATTTTCTAAAACAAGAAAAATCATTTAACATGAACAAGCGGTAACAAGTTCAATTTTATATTGATGTCTACGTCCGATAGCGAAATAACAAAGTTCAATAAAACTAACATCACTATAAGACATAAACTACAATTAAATCGTTAGGCCACAGGCGACACGAAAATTTAGTTGTAATTAAATAACATTTAAAACTCATTTACATATTAAACTCTTTACAAAATACAACATTTACAAATTTTACAAATTTTAAACATGTGTAAAACTATGGGGCATTCCCAACAACTTTCCTTTTGTTAAATTCAATTTAATTTAGTTAGTTCATGACAAATTCACCCCATACTTAGTTTCAGATTATTTTTTTTTTTTCATGGATGGTAACCGATTCGATGCGGTTATCGGTAGCGTGACGCTATTTGCTTTCTGTAATTTTAATTATTTCGGTAACGGTATTTTAGTTATTTCGGTAACTATATTTTAAGAATAACAGGATTTCAGTTATTTCGATAACGATATTGAAAGGGCAACGTTATTTTAAATACCTACCGAATTTTTTTTTAATTATTTATATTATTTTTTAATTCTTTGCCGTGTAACGATATAAAACGTGTAGGCAAATTTAACACTTAAATTGATAAAATATAAAGTTATTACTATTTTAAAGGTAACGTTATTTTAGATTATATTCGGTAACGATATTTTAAGGGTAACGCTGTATCATTTATTTCGGTAACGGCATTTTAGTGATAACGAAATTTTAGTTATTTTGGTAACGGTATTTTAGAGATATGGGTATTGTAGTTATATCGGTAACGGCATTTTGCGGACAACGAGTTTTCAATTATGTCGTTTACGGTATTTTAGCATGGTTGACAAACACTTACCCTAAAATACCGATAACGATTCAATACCGTTTCAAGGAAATATTTTTAACCTTAAAATAAGACTAACGAAATAACTTAAAATACCGTTAACCTTAAAATGACTTAAGTAATTATTCTAAAATATCGATAACCTTAAAATATCCTAATGAAATACATAATTTTTTTTCTCTCAAAAATATTAAGCTTGTTTTTTTCCTATACATGTTACGAAATCTCATACAAAATTTGACATTGGGTATATTAACTGTTAACTCTTTTAATTTTTTTTCAACTTCGATAAGTTGTCAGTTTGTACTCAAATATATTAAAATTGTTGTAAATCGTTTTTTTATTTCACATCCATGAACAGAGGGCATGAGGAGTCTTTTTTTTTTGGCCAAAAGTCGTTTTTTTGAATTGTTCAAAATGAATAAAGCTAGTCTGTTAAGTAGTTATTGAATCAGTTCCAATAAGATGTGACTACTGTTCAATTGAAGGAGTCCTTACTTAAAAAAATCTATTAAAATATTATGTACAAGTGTAGGTTAGGAGTACAACCAAAATAAGGCCCTATCACCACGCTGTAGCCGATGTTGTGCTGAAACCGAAAAATGTTTCCTTAGGTCATTTCGGAACAAAAACGTTCCGCGTCGAAGCCGATTTCTGAAAGTCCTTTAAGATTTTTTTTTTTTTCAAAAGTTGTTATTTTTTCAAAATTTTTTATTTTATAATTATTTAACTATTTACATTTCTTAATGTAATTATATGATTATAATCAAAATCACAATCTAAAAACTATCTTTGTTAAGTGAAATTAACTTAAGATTAAGAGTTCGTGATCCCAAACTTAATTGCATTTGACGCGGAACCCTTTTTAACGATATCGAAAATTTAAAGATGCAGTTCTTATTGTTTTTTTATGCACTACATGGTATGGATAGGGCCATTTTGATATTTTCAAAAATTGTAAAAAAGTTGTATCCCTAGTGTAGGTACTTTTTTGAAGTTTTTTGAACTAATTTTGCAAAGATTCAAATTCTCTTCATGTCAAGTTGAATCTAATACTGGGGCTGTTGTAGTTACTAAAAAATGGGATAGAAAAAATATTTCCGTAAAAATTTGGAACATTGTAGTAGAAGAAAAAAAAACGATTTTTTTGCTATTTACCTTTTTGGCGAAGAGTTGCACCACGTTGCACCGCACGATATGAACAATATGTGGATGAAAATATATACATTAGGATCTCATATTTCAAAACATGCCCAAATTGTGCGGAATTTATAAATGACGATTTTATAGGCTTTTATAGCGAAGATCATTATTATATATGAAGGGCTTATTGTAAAAACTTGATAAGCCACATATTACTTTTTTTTTTGCCTTTAAAGGTTAAAAATATGCTGAGGACGTTTATAAGCTTAGTACTTGCTAGACTTCTATTAAATACTACTCAATGGATGTCTAGAAAACAGCGAAAATCCATAAAACAATAAATGTGGCTTACCAAGTTTTTGCAATAAGCCCTTCTTCATATGTATATTAATTAGTTTATAATAACTAAAAAACAAGAAATTTTTTCAAAAGGTTTATTTATAATGTTTACAGCATACAATTGTTTAAAAGAGCACCCATAAAGTATACGGAATGTGCAAAAGTTTTATTTTTACCGCTCCCCTAGCATTTTCCGGTACATTGGGGATATCACCCACCCCCATAACCCAACAAAAAATCATTATCCAATACCGATAACCAAATGAAACGGTAGCCGACCCTGTAGTTTAGGCATAACGATAACACAACTCGACAAGCTTCCTTGGTTTGAATGCCATTATGAGATTTATATCTTCTTGGATTTCCTGATTCCAAATGCAGCAGCCAAATTTTTCTATCACGTCGCAAATTTTAATAAAACCACAGTTAAAGTTACCAAAAATGGCTATTTGGGTTCTATTTGAAGCCTTTTATTGCACGTTTGACGCTTTTTAATGATTCATACACTCATAGAAATAAACCTGTAAAAATAGCAAAAAATGCTACTAGAAATTAGTTAAAAATTACCTTGCAGAAAAAACTGCTAAAATTAGCTATTTTTTTTTACTAAATAATAGTTATATAAGAAAAGCAAAAATAAATCTGTTGAATTTACAAATACTTAGTTATATTTGAGCTAAATTTTAGTTAATTGAAAGTAACAAAATAATCTGCTAAAATCAGCAAAAACATTTACTAACAATTAGTAGATAAAAAAAACCATTAAAGAATGTGAAATTTTTAAATTTAAATTTACAATTTTTAAGCAAAAATTTCTGTTGATTTTAGCAAATTAAACCATTATTTGCATTTTTACTAAATTTAAGGTAAACATTGCAAACATTTTGTTTATATTACGGTTTTTGTTTGCTATTTTGAGTTTAAAAATATTTAGTAGAATGATATTTTCTATTAACTTAAATTCACATCGAATATTACTTAAATTTTTGTAAAGTTAACAGATTTATTTTTGCTGTTCTTATTTTTATTAATATTTAGGAAAAAAAATCTACTAAATTTAGCACGGTAATTTTTAACTAATTTTTAGTAGCCTTTATTTTTACATATTTATTTCTAAGGATAATTATGCAGAATTCACTTTACTCGGGAAGACACTGCAATGATTTTTTCTAAAACTGATTGTTAAAATAGCGTAAAGATACATTTAGCAAATGGCTTCTATAAAAAAATATAAACTAATTTTTAATATTCTCTTTGAGAAAAAGAATTATTATTTCGTACAATTTTAAATCTAGCTTATATTTGAAATTCAATTCAAACAAAGTTGATGTAATATTTTTTTCGCATACATTAAAAAAGGAAAGTTCAGAGTTCATATCATGACCGTAAAATAAATTTAAGCTGGCAAAGGCTACTTTTAAAAATGCAATATTTGATTTGAATTTTTTTGATAGAGTATTTTTTAAATGCCATTTTTTCTTATAATACACAAATTTTTCTCAAAAGTTTGTTAACTCATTATAGCGAAAACAAGTTAAATATATCTATTATCGTAATAGAAATGTTTTAAGCTGTTCGGATGTGGTGGTTAAAAATGCTATTTTTGGTGTTTTTAATAGCGGTTTTCTCAAAATTGTGACTGATGGGAAAATTTGGAAAATAGAATTGGAATCAGCGAGACAAAATCTATTAAAAATGTGTATCGCTGTTCAAATCAAATCCACTTTTTCTCATTTTGTGACAGTGTGAGTTGATCAGTTGAAAAGGGTTTAAATCGATTACGCTATTTTAGCGGTATTGCCTGCCAACCATGTTTTTTTTTATTTTGATGTAGCTTTTTTTCTATAAAAATCTTTTAATTATAATATTTAAATTGAAATTATCGTGAGAAAAAACCACACACAATAGCAACAACAACAGCAGCATTAACTGATATAGTCTCTGGGTCTTAATTATATTTTACTAATCCCATCTAGCCAGTGGCCCCATACTTATAAATACTAAATTGTATGATTCATAGAAAAACATTTGCCTGACAAGTCATTAATTAAACAACTCACTTTAATAAATAATGTTATTTATAAACCGTTTTTTTTTTTGTTGTTTCGCTATTTTTTTTTATATTTACAAATGAATTTATAATTAATTAAATTAACAATATGTGGTTATAGAACAAGAAATTAACAAGTCCACATTCTATATGATATGATACACTTGGAGAAAAATTTGAGTAATTTTGTGATAAATATTTTACATTTGAGGCTTTCCAAGTTGTGCAACTTTAATACAAAGTACTTTTTGTGGAAGGGTCTAGTGCAGGTGTTAGTCCCGGTTCACACACAGCAATTTTACTTGCGCAAGTTTTCTTCAATTCTCCTTTAAACATGCTTTTGTGTTCACACAGGAAAATTTTGTTTCAGCAATTTTCATATATCAACCTGCAGCCAACTTCGTGTTGAAAATTGCGGATGACAAAACAAAACGGAATTGGAGTACGGGCAAGTCTGTACCCCCTTCCATTCTCTTTTCCTCCCTCTTCTGTAAACTCAGGACTTGCGCAAGTAAAATTGCCGTGTGTGAACCGGGACTTACTTAAAAAAACGAAATCTTCAAGCTGTGATAAAAACTAGAGGGCATAAACTGAAAAATTAGATATTTCGAATTCCTCACATAATCCTAAAAACATCTTAAACATTAAACGAAATGAAAATGAAAATTATTCAAGTTCGAGGCCATACTCTATATTTCTTCATTAGGATATTGTCCTAACAAATAATCTATAGAGTTTTTTGTTTTCAAATTTATTATTTGACCCTTTCAGGAATGTGTTGATAGATCTATTTCGGCTTACAAACTAAACGATGAAAATAAATTTAAATAACAAATATGCAGGTGCTTGTGCAAATTTAAATGTAACTGACACTAATAGAAAACATATGATTTTCTATTGTTGATTTACTTGAATAAACGTCACTACATTGCTAGGTCTGTCAAAAAAACAGAGTAGTATTTGGAAGATGACAAAGCCAATTGTGACAATTTTTTGTTGTTGTTTTGGTTTTTCTTTGATATTTTAAATTTTGAATCTCGCTCCTAGACGAGGACAAGAAATTCTCATTGAGTTTGTGATTTAACATAACAAATATCTCTAGAAATTCTAATAACAAAGTCCCCTGAAGATTTCCTTAGGCAGGAATGAAATCCGGATAGGGACACGCCTACATCAGATTGCTTTTCACAATTTGTTAAATAAGTTTTGGGATTTTAGCACATTTAATTACTATAAATGCAATTAATGTTTATCCCGATGAAAATAAATTTAAATAACAAAATATAAAAAGGGGAGAAACAAAAAAACGTGTATTGAATATCCACCAGAGGTGGATCTTGCACATCAAACAAGTTTTCAATTTATTTTTTGATCAATGGTTATAATCTTTAACTTCAAACTCATATGTATATTAGTTCTCATGTAGTGAGTAAACTAGTTTATATGAATGTTTGATGTTTGGCATGGGATTGTTACCGCTTTCAAAACGTGTTCTGATGATGGGAACCTAGAAAATTCCCGAAATAGATCTATCAACACATTCCTGAAAGGGTCAAATAATAAATTTGAAAACAAAAAACTCTATAGATTATTTGTTAGGACAATATCCTAATGAAGAAATATAGAGTATGGCCTCGAACTTGAATAATTTTCATTTTCATTGCACAATTAAAGGTCGAAAAAAACATAATTTTTATTTTTAATAAAAATTATAACAAACTTGCATTAAAAGAAATTATTTTATCCTAATGCAGGCCTAACCCAGCAAAACCACACATTACTAAATAATGGGTAAAGTAATGTATCGCCAAAGGGCTCCATGCATTACAATACACATTACTTCTACGATAAATTTTACAAGCGATGAGCGTAAAAGTAAAGGGTGGACTCATTAATTAGTAGGGGGTAAAATAACTGGTTACTTTTATCGGGTTCTGAAAAGTAATGAGTATATAAAAAGATTTTTATAAAAACTAATTTATATAATATTACAAATAATTTTGTAATTTAGTAAATAGCGAGTTCGCGATGAGATTCGAACCTGGGGTATCTGGTTGTTAGTTGAGAACTCTAGCGACTGAGCTATCTTCACATATAATAATGGGTTGCTTAAAATGTAAATGAATTGTTGTGCATGGAGCTTTCGTTTGTGATGTTCAAAATAAATAACTTTCCCCATGCTTACAAAAAATTACAAAGTAATGTGTCTTAATATACATTTTCTAAATATATTTAAAACATTACTTTACGTTAATATTTCATGCATTATGTAATTGATAATCGGTAAGTCATTATTTTATGTTTTGTAATAATGTAAAAGGTAGTGCTGTATCATTAGTATTAATATTGTTAGTATCATATTAACTCATGAGTGCACAATTATTGGTAACTCATTACTTTATGATTCAAAATAATGTTAAAGGAAAAATATTTGTAATGTATAACAAAGTAGTGCACCAACTAGTGGTAACTAATTACTGTATGTTTCGAAATAATGCTGAACGTCAGGACTACTCATTACAAAGTAATGCATTATGTAACCCATTTTCGGTAGTTCATTACTTTTTGTTGAAAAAAAACGATACAGGTACGAAGTATACATTACAAGGTAATGCATTATCATATCCATTACCAAAGTTTTGCTGGGAACTTATACAAATTTCAAAACATAAAAAAGGTTATAACATTTTAAGTTAGATTACACGGTATTCAGACAAAACTTCTAAAAAATTAAAATCAAAAAGTTACATCAGTATGTCGAAAATCAACAGCACGATTATAAAAAGTTTTCCATATTCGTGATCTGCGTACAAAGTTTATGCGAAAATGATATATGCCAGTGTAGAAGTGGTAATGACACAAGCAAAGAAAAAATATTGTTGCAATATGATTGCGACCACAAGAATATGTTTCCTACATACATAAATGGTTGTTTGAATTAAATTAAATTCAATAGCAATAATCAATCATATTTCAACAATAATATGGTTGCTTTAATAATGTTATAGCAAAAATCTCTCTATTTCGGCTTTTATATTATTCCCTTGTTTACAATCATAATATCGTATTTATGATCATTTATTATATTATTCCCTTGTTTACAATCATAATATCGTATTTATAATCATATTCCTCTCTCTGTAACTACAGCCACATAATAGTTACACCAAGTACAAGATGATCAGTCTGTTTTTATGATTATTTTTGTGCATGCTTGTAAGCATATAGGTATCATATATTTTTTGATTTTTTGGAAGGTGGTTAGCAAGGTTGCCAACTCCTTAGGTTCAAAAATGGCTATATTGAGGAGAAAAATTGGCTAGAAATGGCTAAATTCGGAAAATGATACTAAAACTCAATAATTTTATTTGATTTAAGCTCTCATCAAATTTAAATATTTTCCTAATTTTAAAATATTACAAAAAAAAAACGTAGGGGAGAGGACCCCAAGGTGGACAGCGCCCCAAGATGAATATTGCGTTTAAAATTTCTGTAAAAGGTAGCTGCACCTCAGTTGTCTATGCATAAAATATGGAACAACTTTTTATTTATTCCGAAAAGTGGGAGCAGTAGGCGTGGTAAAGTATTAACAATTTTTTGAGTTTTTTTTTAAATTTATTATAGTTTAAATTAATTTTATATCGGGAATTCGTTTTACATCAAGGAGACGTATAAATGTTATAATGCTACGTATACGCACAAGATACTAACAACTTTTTTAAAAAATCTTTAAATTTTTATAAAAAAAAGTATATTAATCAACTTTTGAAATGTTATGGAAAATTTCCAAAATTTTTAGCAAATCCCATAATTACCAATTTAATTTATAAGACTTGATATAAAATAAATAATCTTTACTTCATCATTATGGTATAATCTAATTTCAAATGAATTAAACATAACTACTAACTACTTGTGGGTTATCTTAAGAGGTCTCTTTTCCACATCATTTATTTTTCCCCATAATAAATAGAACAAAAAAATAATAATAATAATATTAAAAACTAAGACAAGGTTCAACAAAATATAAAAATTACACAGTTCAACAAAATCAGAAAAATGTAATGCATCGTGGTGGCGACCTATCAGTTATAAAAGACTTTTGGATGTAGATGACGAATATGGCCTTAGATTTTGAAAAGTTAGCTATAGTTAAAGAAATATTTGCAAAACATTTTCTTTAGGAAATATAATTTTTTTGATAAACTTTTTATAAAACAATACAAAATATCAAATAGTACCGCATGATTGAAATAATTACAACTGCATGATTAAAATAATAACAACTATGCTCTTTAATTTAATATAGTACACGTTTTAAAAGGTGCTATAATATTCTGCTATGCATCTACACTCAAAAACCGTTAGTTGAAAACTGTTTGTTAAACGTCTCTTTAAAATATTTAACTACCTTTCAACAACTTTTTTTGCAGACATAGCGTTTTCAGGTAAAATTTTAATTAAACGCTTTTACCAAGAAAACTAATTTGGAATTAATGTATAACTAGATGTAGATGTTGCAGTTTACATGGACGAAGTCGACAAAAAATAAAAGATATAAACAAACATAACCTTCATAAGACTTACACAAAATGCAAACGCGTTTCATTTAATTGTTTTATTTTGTATACTACACGACAAACAAATGCACGAATGTTCACATACAAATTGTGATTATTAAAAAGATATAAACAAAACAATCACCAAATTAAATAAACTTATTTAAAAAATTTACTTAATGACTAATATTTTTATAAATCTGAAAATTGGAGATGCTGGCAAAAATAAAATACGTTTTGATGCGACTGTACCAAACAATAAATGTCCGAGTCTTGTAGTTGTTTTGAGAAGATAAAGAGATTTTATAATATTTAGCGATCTTTAGCGATATTTTGAATATTTCTTTTTTGTGTTTTAGAATTAGAATTTAGAATTATTATAGTCCCAGGAGGGGGACGAAACTGCGGCAGTCTGGTGTATCCCTTGTGTCCGTAAAATTTTTCAATAAAAATGTTTACTTCTTCTTCTTCCTGTAAAGAGACTAACTAAAGAATTATTTTCATTTGAAAAATGTACATACATTAGGGTGGTAACTTTTTACATTTTTGCAAATATCTAAAAGTACATCGCATAGCCTTGTAGACTTTGAAAAGCTATTAAGAACCACGATCTTACTTTTTTGCGGTCGTTAGTTCCCGCACCAAACGCAGTGAAGTTTTGATTAAAAATTTAATACATTTTTTTTTTAAATAATTTTTCTTAAAATTATATAGTTTTTGGTTTTGTACTTATACTACGTATCATCAATAAAAATATTTTCCCACCGTTCTAACATTCACATAGACGTAGTATTGTAATTTTTTAAATAAAGAAATTATTATTGAAATTAATTTCGGTGCGGAAGGTTTTTGTTGCGAATTGAATTCATAAACGATATTTATTGTCACCACAATATTGTCCATAAGGTGGTGCCCTGTAATGCGTTCTCAACAAAAAAGTTATAACCGTAATGTACACTGATAGAATTATCCCTCATGATATTAATTAAACAATTTTGTATAATTTTTTTTCGTATATTCAATAAAAAAATTTGATAATATCCAGGAAATTTTATTAATATTAAGAACTTTTTCGTAAACTTTTTTTTAAAAAGAATTTCATAGTTTCTTAAGAAAAATTCATTTCATAAATTATCTCTACATAAAATTAATGAACCTTGCTTCAGACACAAAAGAGATATTCCGTACGGTATACCGAGATACAACCGTGTTAAAATATAGAAAAAGTACATTCAATTATTACTGTAGCCAACTTGACAAAACGATTGATGCAGAAGTTCTTATTTTTGGGGCTACTTTCACGTGCAATTCCCAGAATTGAGTTCCAAAATCATTTGTTGAAAAATGATGTACTGTGTTAGTGTAGCCTTTTATTAATTTTGGACTTCAATGAAATTGTTGAAAAAATCATATGCAGCTTAGTTCCAAGACATTCATGAAGAGTTTTATTAATTCAAGGAAACTTCTTAATATTATCATTATTATTATTTTATGAAACTGTTTCATAAATTCTATAAACGCTACATTGTCGGAATGATGCATTAGTTTTATGAAGATTTCCATTAATTCTACAAACATTTCATAAATATTGACTTTAATGAAACCTGTTTCATAGATTCTATGAAAAGTTTCATTTAAGCTATGGAAAAATTCATTACTGAAGTGAATATAATTATTTCAGTGCATACATATACATATAACGGCCCTATGGGGAATGTGACCGGTTCTGCGTGTGCCACAGGATCGGTCCCTTCGTGCCAGAGACCGGTCCTCTGCTAAACCCTACCCTATGTAAACAACTGCCAACTTTAACATTGGCTTGGCATAGGAGGGGGTCATTTTTTCTGCTTTAAACCACATAGTGGCATGCCACAGGACTAACCAAAGATGGGCATACCACAAGACTGTCGCAAAAAGGCCATGTCGTATAAAATAAACGAAAACTAAACAGCTTCCAATGGGTAAAATTCTGGCCAACTGCCTTTTTCTTGTTAATACGCATTCTGGTTAAGTGGTATGTCATCCTTTAACAGTCACACGATTGGTAATTTTAGGACCACTTCTGTATTAAATTATACCAGTCCTATGATAAGTCCTTCTTTAACCAGTCACTTTTAGGTCAATTGGCTCCTCATTCCCCATAGGGGGTAAACACAGAAATATAAAACATAGAGACAAATTAAAGAATTATTTTTGGTCATTATGCAATTTTAGTCAATTTGCAATAAAATGCCGCGTGGTTTATATCTAAGTGATTTTGAAAAAGTGCAAATTTCAGCTAATTTATAAAGGGGCTTAAGTTTTCATTAAATTGCTACAAAAATAAACCGTACACAAGTGATTGTCACAAATTTTTGCCAATTATCCGAATGCTTATAGTTATGAAATTTTATAAAAAAAAATTTATGAAAAATTTCTTAATATTAATAAAATTTCTTGGTTATAATGAAATTCTTCGTTGCATCTACAAAAAATATTCTATGACATTTTTTCATTAATATCATGAATTATAATTCTTTCAGTGTAGGTATAAAAGACTAACAAAATATTATTACACAATTTTTCTCTTAAATCAATTAAGTAATCTCTCAAATTTAGCACAAAAGAGCTCAATTATGACACTCTTAAAACCCGTTAAAAGTTTTAAAAAATGTTTGAAATATAAGAAATAATAGCAAAAATCATTTGTAATTATAGTTATGCAACGCAGTGTATGAATTAATAAGCAATATCAAAGAAAAAACTACATTTTTGGTAAAAGTTGAATTCTTGAATATTTCGAAAAGTGAATCTAATATTAAAATTTCGTCTTCGCATTCGTGATCTACGTCCTAAAATCTATCACAATTGATAAGTCGCATCTGCGATACATTTTTAGTGTTTAACAGTGTTATTTATGTCTTTTAACTATAATTTGTTATCAATTCGTATGAAAAAAAAAAAAAAATACTAAAATAAAAGTATCTTAATTACTCATTTAGACTGATTACTTTTTGACTTAACGAAATTTATAATACGTCAGCAATAAAAAAAAAAAAAAACACCAGCAACAGTATCAGTATCAATCACTAAAATCATTAAAATGAATAACAAAAAATGTCTTAGGAAAAAATAAAATAAATACCAAAATCAATGATACCAAGAAACACTTTAGACTATCAAGACTGCACTGCCTAGTTACTCATATCATATCGGTCATTTTAAAGCAATCGCCTTAATGAATGATTAAGCGCAACCTAAATACTATGAAATTAAAAAAAAAAAATAAATAAATAAAATAAAAAAATGAATATAAAATAATGTGAATGTTGTTGACTAAAAATAAACTTTCAAGTCTTTAGACTTATTGTAAATGACCCAGTAGGAAACATTTATATTTCCCCTATGTGGTTGTATGGTATCGAACTCTGTTTTAATATTTGCTCGATTTCTATCAGTCAGTTTTCTTTATAAAATAAAAATTTACAATTATACACAGTTGTCCCAAGGGTCGGTAAGTTCGACTGTATTGTGGGAAGGATTCAGTGTTGTCACTTTTTGAATACTTATTCAAAACCGGTACTGTTTACATATTCGTTGCATAATTTTTGAATGACTTTTTGCAAAAATGTGTGTAATTTTTTAAAATTTTGCACTTTAAATAGTTTATTTTCACATTATACACTTCAGAAATGTTGAACGTTCATGAATACAGGAAATATGAGTACCAGAGCTAGTTAACGAATAAATAAAAATTGGTTAACTAAATCGATCAAACACTATGTGTTTCAAATCGCATATTATGGTAATGTTTTGTGAAAATATATGTCAAACTCCACGTAGTGTATTTTTTACTGCGTGCCTAGGGGATTTCTGTGTACATCTGGCGACATATGGGTATTTTATGATTGTGATTTTTCATAGGTTTTTTTACCAAAGTATCGCAAAATTTGTTTGCTGTAAGAAAAATGAGAGAAAAATTTGTCTCAAGCTTGCTTGATCAGACAGAAAAGTTTTTTCATGTTGATCTAAAGGGTCTCAAATGTGTACACTTCGAATACTATGTAGGCAAAGACAACTAAAAATTTAGTTAAAAACAAATTAAATTTCACTTAGGCCTAAACTTAGAATACTATGTACCACTGCAAATGTAGTTAAAAACAAATGAAATTTCACTTAAAGAAAGGACGACTTACATTTCAGTAAATTCAACTAACATTGGCATTTGTTTTTTAATGTTCAAAAAATGGCTAATAATTGTAGATAAAAATGAACATAATGTTAGTAAAAAAATAAACAAACGTTTATTTTTTTAAATAACAAAAAACTACTGTAAAAAATTAATATAAAATCATAAAACAGTCATTTGATGTGGTTTGTTTTTTTAAATGAACTACGGCAGTGTAATTTTTTGTCTAACTGGTGGCAACACCGAAAATATCTGATTGGATATGTTGTATTCATTAATCTTTAACCAACTTCTATTGAAATCGTAGCTACATATTTAACATGTTCAGCATAACTAATTAAATAAAAAAACATCTCAAAAAAATCACGGCTAATTTCAATATTATTTGATTAATTTTTTTTAATCGAAATGATGTACTTTTGACAGATTTTTGATATTATTAGAAATGTGGATCAACTACGATCACCCACAAAAAGTGTTTTTTCTATGGCTCCAACAAGGGTAATTTAAAAAAAAATATATATATTCTTCTTCTACCACAAAATAAAACCGGTACTTTTTAAATGAAAGATAATTTTCTTAAACAAAAAAAAAAAAAAAAAACTAAGATAGTCTCTTTTGAGGCCAATACACTTTGCTCAACATTTCTCCAATTTGTTCAACACTTCCAAATGATAGAATTTCTCAAAGCCCTTAAAATAGGCATATTTCTTAGTTGTACTTAAATTTCTTTCTGCCGAGCTCTTTTTAGTTTAGGAAATAGAAAATGGTCTCTGGAATCTAAATTTGCAACCAGTTCAATTGACTTACAAGTAGATTATGCCTATTGGTATTCTCCGATCTTAATAAAACTCGGATGTGTGATAAATGAGAAAAAATAAAGACACGTAACGGTAAAAACTTATTACTTTTTTGTATGAAAACATCTCTGAAATCAACGTAATTCACCAGTAAAATAGTAAAATCCAAATAACTGGTTGCAGAACAACTTACTGTATTATAACAGGTTCTAATTTCTGTTCTGCAACTGGTTCTTTTTATATGGAGTTTGTCCTATTGGCAATAGGTTCTTTACCTCCAAACAAGAACAGGTTGCTTTAGAACCGGTTCTAGAACCAGTTATAGAACTGGTTCTGGGACAGTGACACCTTACATTTTGACTACCAGAAACCTGTTCTAGAACCGGTTCCATGTAACCATGAAGTTGTTCTAAAACTGGTTCAGAGGTAATCTGTTCCAACAAATTTTGCTGGGTCAATTTTATTTGTACGTAGCCTTCAAGTACTGGAAAAAACAAAAATTTGAATACCCATATTGGCTATATAGTAGGAATGCCAATCGGGATTGATATATAAAAATCCAGGGATGTTGAATTTAGGAAATAGAGGGATTTATCGGGATTTCGAGATTTTTTAAAATTACTATTTTGTTTTAGGATCTCGGATTTTTCGTGATGCCGGTATTTATTTTTGTCTGACCTGCCAGATCTAGTTAGATCTGTTTTTACCAGAGCTAAGCACATCTCATAGCATGTATGATCAGATTGAATTAGATCCCAAAAAAGGGGACAAATTTGAAATTTAATTAGATCTAAACAAATCTTTACAGATATGATCACATTCTGGCAGATCTGATATTTCGAGATTTGGAGAGGTTCAATATTTTTAAAATTTTCTAGTTAAAATACAGTGTACAACTCGAAACGCTTAATTTTTATATATGATGGCTGAATTAATAAAATGTTTGTAATATTAGAAAAAAATAGCAAAAATCATTTGTACTTATAGTTATACAACGCAGTGTATAATTGGAAAGTAAAATCACAACTGAAATTGCATATGAGAGGCATATCAGAAAAATTAATTAAACGCTTAACTTTTAAATAACATTGTACAGAATATAAATCTGTATAAAAGTTGAATGAATAAAATGTTTTATTTTAAACTATCGCTTAACTCAGTCTCTATTAACGTAACTACAAGGTGGCGCAAAAATAACCTTCCGATATTTTTTGACTGTAATTTAAAAAAAAAATGAAAAACTTCGATTCTTCTTATTTGGTATTTTAATTTTTTTTACATCAAGTAGAGAATATGATGTCATGTAAATGGCCGCCGCCACAGTTGATTGTCATTTGAGCCCTTTTTATGGCATTTTCCATCACTTTGGCCAAAACTTCCGGCGATAGGTCCTCACATTCTTGACGGATATTGTCTTTAAGAGCTGCAAGAGTCTGAGGCTTATTGACATAAACCCGCGACTTCAAAAAGCCCCACAAAAAGAAGTCTGGAGCGGTCAAATCAGGCGATCTTACCGGCCAGTGCAAATCGCCAAAACGGGAGATTAGGCGCCCGGGAAATGCATCCTTCAGCATATCGGTTGTGGCACGTGCAGTGTGTGCCGTTGCACCGTCCTGTTGGAACCACATGTTTTCCAATCCCAATTCATCAAGTTGCGGCAAAAAGAACTCGTTGATCATTGCTCTGTAGCGCTCACCATTCACAGTAACCGTTTGGCCCGCGACGTCTTCGAAGAAAAAAGGTCCGATGACTCCTCCAGCGAAAACAGCACACCATACAGTGACTTTGAGCGGGGTTAATGGCTCTTCGTGGGTTACACGCGGATTTTCAGTGCCCCAGAAGCGTAAATTTTGCTTATTTACGTACCCGCTAAGATGGAATTGGGCCTCATCACTCATGATTATTTTTGATGAAAAATCATCTTCCTCTTGGTGGTGATTAAGGACGGCTTGAGCGTATGTTACACGCGATTGGCGGTCAGCAGCTAACAGCTGATGCACCGTCTGGACTTTGTACGGAAACATCTTCAAATCTTGTACCAAAATTCGCTGTAAAGACCGTCGACTGATACCCATTTGCGTGGCACGTCGTCTGGTCGATGTCGACGGCGCTTCCATGACATCCTCGGCTACAGCAGCAATATTCTCTGCAGAACGGCTACTCCGGGGTCTGCCACGCCTGGCAGCATCTGGTGTTGTGCCAGTCTCTTCGAGGCGAGCGGCTAAACGTCGAAATTCACGTTGTGCCAAAGTCACCGACCGATTATTGGTCAAATAAATAGTCTCCAATATTCCGCGTTCTGGAGCAGTGTAGCTTAACATTGTTTATTAACGGTATTTCGCATGTGTTTACTACACAAATGTCAAAACAGAACTGACATTAGGGGCCAATCGCAAAATTTATAGCATTTTCTGATAGGAGGATTACTTTTGCGCCACCTTGTATTTGTGTGTTAACGTTTATTTGGGCGCACACTTTATCCCACTGTGCACAGTAAGTTATTCTAACAAAATTCAGTTTCTAAACACTTTTCCTTACACATTTCCTATTGGGTACTAAACCACTGAATTACACATTGCGATATGAAGGGAGTCATAAAAGTATTTTCCTACCTCAAGTGGAATGACTGACTGACTGTTATTTTGTACTATTTGTATAGCCACCGCGTGTGTGTGTTGAATGTGTGTATTTTAAGATCAGACGTCGTTTTTTTTATTATTTTTTTTACTATTTTGATAAGTGGTCAAGTGGTTTTTGTTTTCTTATGAGGAAAGATAGATTAACGATGGTCGATCGATGGTGTTGTTTGCTTGATAATAATGCCGGCGAGCAGAATTCCAAACTCTTTGAAGGGGGAGGTGGTTGGGTGAGATAATGGTAGTAGTAGTAGTAGTAATGTAAATAATTTACTTTGTTTACTTTTAGATTTAAAAAGTTTTAATATTTGTTTTAGTTATTTTTGTTGCTTTTATACTTAAAAAGGTGTGTCGTAGCTAAGTTTACATTAAGTTTATTTGTTTAGGGTGTTGTATCTGTAGTGTTCTAGTTTTTGTTGTTGTTTACTTTTAATACTACTTATAGATATTTGTTGGTTGGTACCCCCAACCATCGATCCGAGTCCATGCATAACAACAATAAAACTGAAAAAAAAAACTTAATAAATTGAAAATTCGTTTCAAGTAGTATTATATTTAAAGTGGGATTTTGTTTTTATTTATTGATTGACTGATTGATTATAAATTTTTTTTTCCTGCAGTATTCGTTGTTTGATTAGTTTAGCGTAAAATTTATTTTTACTATCTTAAGTACTTTTTTTTTGCTCAAATTTCATTTAATTTATTGATTTGTTTTGTCGTTGTTTTATCATTCCCAATTTATTTGTTAAGCACAAAGTAGTAGATAAAATAAGTGGGCATTTCAAAATGACCACTTGATTGAATTTTTACAAGTACCTTGTTATGAATTTCTTTTGAACTGAAATTATTTTTATTATCATTTTAAAACACAAAAAAAAAAAACAAAAAAACAACAACACCTGACAATCTATGTTCACTAGTGTCTGAGGTAATTTATTTTAATAAAATCTAAACAAAAAAAGATTCAAAATTATATATTTTTTAGCGAAATTTTAATATGTTTTTTCTTAACATAATATATAGCATTAACCCTCTAACTGGAAAACGATGTTTTGCAACGAAATTCATACCATTTGCTCCACTCGAAAAACAAATAATAAGTTTTTCAACAAAATTGTTTATCGTTGCCTAATTTAGGCGATATGAGCCTAAATTAGGCATTTTGGAAACTAACGATTTTCCATTTTTGGAAAAAGCGGAATTAGGCGAAGAAGTATCTAAACTTAATATCTTCTTTCTGCAAAATTTCATAAAAATCCGTCTATTAAAGGGTCCGCCAAATAACTTTTTTTTTTTGAAAATGCTATAAAAAAAAATACTGAATATTTTCTCAAATTTCTTTTTTTATTTGAAAGTACAATCCTTCCGGTTAATAATGGAAAATAATTTCATTCAAATGGCTGCCTCGGCTGGCCATGCAGCAGCCTACACGATCGGTCCAATTTTTAAGCACATTATCGATTGTGTGTAGCTGTATTTCACCAATGGCTTCACGAATATTGTCCTTTAAAGCGTCAATTGTCTCTGGCTTGTTGGCGTAACACTTATCTTTGACGGCACCCCACAAATAATAGTCCAACGGTGTCAAATCGCAGCTCCTAGGTGGCCAAACGACGTCAGCTCTGCGGCTGATAATGCGATCTTCAAAAACAGGGCGCAAAACATCGAGTGTAGCTTAATAATAAAATGATTCTCAAAGTAATGTTGCAATATTTGCCAGCGTTGTTCAAGCGTATACACAACCATATTCGTTCAGCGGAAGGATAAAACTAATTATCTGTCAAATCAGACATGAGCTAAGTGTTACCATTCACGAAATAAGCACTAGTTAAAAAAAAAAAAAAACTTTAGATGGCGTGGCACGTAGCGCCGTCCTGTTGAAACCAAATGTTGCCAATATCGTCCTCTTCAATTTTTGTGAACAAAAATTCGTTCAACATGGCCCGATAACGATCCGATAAAATCCGTACGCAATTTTCGCACACATTCTGCAACATTACCATGATTTTCAAAGTAATGTCGCAATATTTCCCAGCGTTGTTCAAGCGTATACACAACCATATTCGTTCAGCGGAAGGATAAAACTAATTATCTGTCAAATCAGACAGGACCTAAGTGTTACCATTCACGAAATAAGCACTAGTTGAAAAAAAAACGTTAGATGGCGGACCATTTAGCTTATAAGTTAAGACGATGTCATTTAGAGGAATCCTGATAAAATCCTGTGAGTCCTTCGACTAAAGTAAGGAAATTATTAAAAAAGATAAAGCCTCAATCTGACTTATATTTTATTATAAAGAGTTTTAAGGCAACTTAAATTAGTTTTTTAGATTTTTGAAAACTATTTCTTATTTTAAATATTTAGTTTTTAAAATTGTACGAAATTTTGATTTTGAAGCTTTCTCGCTTCCAAACCGAGGACGGCACACGAAAAATTTCTTTGCAAAATATGTAGCAAATTTAGTTTTCTATCGGAATGTATTAATTTCTAAGTATAAAACGCTCATTTGACGCATTTGTAAAGACTGTCCTGAGGCAGCCTTACCTGTTAGAGGGTTAGCGCTGTTCACTTTCCTACCCATTACTGACATTAAAGATATAACATTTTTATGAAATATAATCTGTTTTTTATATCAACCAATTTGCCAAAAACTTTAATCTGTACTGTCCATGAAGGTCCACGAATTTGTACCCCTATTCCAAATAAATCACGTGCATTACCTAAGCTCGCTTGTGCACAGTGGACGAATTTTCTTTAGGTTCACCAACAATCGGAATATTAGTTAGTTTTATAAAAATGTTTTCAGTGGAGTAAAAATAAAGGAACATGCATTTATTATTCAAATAATTATTTTTTTCCACTTTTTTATACATTTGTTCAAAATAATTTACTACCATTTACCGATTTTTTAGTTTCATTTATTTGAAGTTTCATACAAATTTAATAACAACAATATTTTCTTTAAAAAAAATATAAAGTATGCAAGTACTATTCTGAAAGGTTTTTTCATGTAAAAGCGATTGGTGTTAAAAAAATCTTTGATTTGAATATACTTTTCCCCCCAGCTGCTTCTAAAGTTGGCACATTTTTAAGGAAAATATCAACTTTAACTTATTATTCCAAAATTTGTACGCCTCCAATTAGGTACACTCATAGAAATAAACCTGTAAAAATAGCATAAGAAGCTACTAAAAATATGTTAAAGATTACTTTGCACAAAAAACTGCTAAAACTACACTGATAGAAATTTGTGCGTAGTATTAATGAATTCCTTCATTAATCCAATGAATTTTTTCATAAAAAAGTCCCCGAAGAAACGTTTCATTGAGTCAATGAATGGTGTTTCATTAAATAAGTTTTAATCAATGGTTTCATTGACCCAATGAAAATTTCATAAAGTATATGAAATTTTTTTCATTAATCCTAGCCTAATCGTTATGAAAGTTTCATGTGTTTAATGAATAAAATTCATAGTTTGTATGAAATATTTTCGTTGATATTTTATAATTAGCACTTTTTATGATTATTGTAGTATACAGATTACAAATTTTGAAAATAAAATTTTTTTATCCATAAAAAAGAAATATTTTAATTATTGTACTTTTTTTAAATTATGTATATTAAGAACTTTAATGATTGAAAAAATCGTTTAAATATAATTAACAGGCATTAAAATATTAAAAGCTGAACTAAAAAAACCAATTTTAATTTATTTCTGTTTTTATTCTTTTATTTTTACAAAATTGTTCAACCTTTCTTTACATTTTTTATAATTTGTGTTTAAAGATGATATTTTCTTATATGTCGGTACAAAATATGTAATTTTTTTATCGATCTGGATTGGAATTCTGTAGAACGATCGAAGATGATAGTCCACTTTTTGTAGTTAGTTACGACCATATTAGATAAAAATGTTAAATATTGTTTTTTTTATTTCAAAATGTTAGTACAAAAAAAAATTTTTTTTCTTATTAAAAGTCAAATTTTTTATTGAAAAAAATTTGAAAAGTTTTCATTGATTTAATGAATTTTTTTTATGAAATTAGGAAAAAATCATAAAAAATGTTAATGAAAAAAATACCAATATTAATGAATTTTCATTCAGTTAATGAAATTTTTCACTAAACCAATGAATCGATTTTAATGAAATCGTTTCATTAATACTATGAAGGAAAATTCTATCAGTGTACTAAAATGCGACGGCGGATCAATAAGTCCGTGACTTTTTGAATGAAACAGTTTTTTTTGCAAACAAAAAAAAATTATTTTTCAACATAATCTAATTTTAGCTCAATACACTTTGTCCAATGTTTCTCCAATTTTTGTATCCCTTCAAAAAAAAATAGGATTTTTCGAAGTCCATAAAATAGGCATTTCTTGGCCATATGGGGTCGTAAATCCTCGTTAAATCGGTCCAATAAGTTGGCATACTATTCCCCGTTTATTGTTTTCCCCTTTTTTCGGTTATCGATGTGGATTATCCCGCGTGCATCCCAGTTATTATAAATTTAAATTATTTTTTTTCAAAAAAAAAAAAAAAAAAAAAAATATTTATTAAAATGGTTTGTTTATATACAAAATCATTTCAATACAATTTACAAGTTTACACAAATGTGTGTGTGTATACATTTTGTAGAAACAAAAAAACGGAAATAAGTGAAGTAAGGTGTATTGTAATGCGTGGAGTCCTATAGCGATACATTTGTTTACCCATTATTTGGTAATGTGTGGTTTTGCTGGGTATGGTTGCCACTTAAGCAGATTTATACGATATACGAGTATGAAAGGTTTTAATAAACAAAACTAAAATAAATTTTAATTTAAACACAAATTTTTGTCGATCTTACTTCATTTTCTAACATTTTTATATGCTTTTAGAGAGTTTTTTTTATTAGGTCCACTTTAGAGTACAGGTTCTATAATCTGAACCTTTTGAGTTGTTTTGAAAATTTGTATATACCTTTTTTTTACTACGGGTGCTTAAATTTTTTTTTTATAATTTTTTTTTTTTATTTTAAGTATAATACACAATTGTGGTTGTGATTTTTTATCAGATTTCCTAAAAAAAATTTCGATATGAAGAGTAACTTTTCGGGTGTTACATCTCGTTCCGAAATAAAACTATTGTATTAAAATAAAGGAAGTTTCTGTACCTTTTCATATTCAAACATCCTTATACCACACTAAACACAAGTATATCCTAAGCTAGCCAATGTCGTTAGTTTCTACACAATTACAATGTATGTTTATTTCAATTCCTCTTGCTCTATTTTTGGCGCCACCTGTAAAAAAATAATGATCATTTCGTTTTACATTTAACAGTTAAACAGGAAGCCATGGATGAAGGTAAACTAGAAATGCAATTTGGCACATTCGTTCATCTTGCTAGCTTATTTGATTTCCTTTCAAAATGTCCTTTTTATATTTTGTAATAGCAAAAATATTTGAAATATTTCATCTTACTAGAATACTTACTTAACCCTCTAACTGGCAAGACCAACTACTGGGCTTGTTAATAAAAAGAACCATAAAGAAGACAAATATGTATTATAGATCAGGTTATTTCGATAGGAAATTTACACAGAAAAAACTAAAAACTGGTCGGCCGTGTGGCAATGCAGGTGGTGTTGCTCTATTTATTTCTGAAAATATAGAACAAAAGGTAGTGCATATTGGGCTAAACTATACAGTTGCTGAATGCTTGTTTGTAGAATTAGTTTTTAATAACGTTAAAATTTTGGTTGGAGTTGCATACTTGCCTCGTGGGGATTTTAAAAGTTTTGAAAGTGAAATATCAGATTTGGTTGTTCAGTATGCGAACGTTGTAATTATGGGAGATTTTAATAACAGTCTTTTTAATCAATCGAAGTGTTCAAATGTGAGAGACATCTGTAGTAGACTCAATCTATCTCTTGTTCACAACTCTATGCCCACGCATATTGCTCGTGGTTCGACTTCCCTGCTAGACTATTTTTTGGTTTCGTGTCCTGAGTTAATTAAGTGCTCTAACCAATTTCAATGTCCTGGCATTACTCGTCACTCATTTATCTTTATATCAGTTGAAATTTTGCAACCGGTTATTAGACAATTTTATGAGTTCTTTGATTATGATGCGGTTAATAGTTCCTTTTTGGAAGCTGCGGTAATGGAGTGTAATTTTAGTGATATGTTTTTGACTAATAATGTAGATGAACAGTTGCTAATTTTGAACAATAATATGCAATTTTTACATAGTATTGTCCCTTTTAAGAGGCGTTTAATTCGTGATTGTTGCGACAGCTGGTTCAAATCCCCTGAGATACAATACTATCAATCACTTAGGGATCTTGCATATAGCACTTATTTAAATGATAGAAGCGATGACAATTGGAGAGTTTTTTGCCGGTGCAGAAATCGTGCAAAGAACGTGATTCGTAAAAAGAAAAGGGAAGCTCATGAACTAATTTTTCAAAATAAGACTAATAAGGAGATATGGTCAATTTTGAATAGGAAAGGAGCAGTTAACGATAAGGACAATTTTGAAGCAGTTCATCCTGATAACTTGAACAATTTATTTTCTATGAATCAAACTGTAAATAGTAATATTGTTGAGGATACTCCTTTTGTAGATAATTGTGGTTTTTCTTTTAGATCAGTGGATAGGTTTGAAATGATTTTAGCTTTTAACATGATTAAGTCAAAAGCTGTTGGTTACGATGGCTTTGCGCTTAAGTTCATCAAGTTGTTGATTCCGTTTATATGTGATTACATTTTACATCTTGTTAATACTATTTTGACAACATCGGTTTTTCCGATGTTGTGGAAAATTGCTAAGATTGTTCCTATAGGGAAAAATAGTGGGAGTGGTGGTACTGATAATTTACGACCAATCTCTATTTTACCCATTTTGTCAAAAATGGTTGAATACCTCATGAAGGATCAATTGATGGAACACGTTAATAATCAACTTTTGTTGCATGATTGTCAATCTGGCTTTAGATGTGATCGTAGTACTACATCATTGCTTATTGGTTTGACAGACAACATTAGGCAGAAGGTTGCGGATAATGGGGTTTGTGTTTTATTGTCGTTGGACTTGGCAAAAGCTTTTGATAAGGTTAATCATTCTCTTTTGGTTCAAAAGCTGAATAGGCTCTTTAATTTTTCTGGATCTGCATGCAAATTAATTTCTTCTTATCTATCAGATAGAATGCAATATGTGTTCAGTAATGGCACTTGTTCTGGAATGCTTCCTGTTTTTAGTGGTGTTCCCCAAGGATCTGTTCTTGGGCCTCTACTTTTTATTATGTTTATTAATGATCTTTTTGATATTTTGTCTAACAATATGTGCTTTCCTTTTGCGTTTGCAGATGACGGTCAGATTCTATTTAAGGGAGATAGACAATTCCCTGATGTAATGCAGAATATGATTGATTATACTGCTAATTTACTTGGCAATTGGATGTCTTCGAATTATCTTTATGTTAATTATAGTAAATCTAAGGCTATGTTATTTGGTGATAGTGATATTTATAACTTTACTATTAATTTAGATGGTAATGCAGTTGAATTTGTAGAAAAATTTAAATGTCTTGGTGTGACTATAGATTCCAAGTTAAGTTTTCAGGATCATGTCAATGCGGTTGTTTCTAAAGTTAATTTTACTTTGAGAAAGTTGTATAGCTTGGATGTTATACTACCATTTAATGTCAAGCTTAAGGTTGTTCATGGGTTGATTATGCCAATATTTTTATATTGCTTAGAAGTGTACTCTGGAGCTTTAGGTTATGTGATGAAGAAGCTAAGATTGGCTTTTAATCGTGTCATGAGATATTTATACTCTCATAGATTGCGTCATCACATTTCGTCTTATGTTTTAAAATTTTTGGGATGTTCGTTCGATAATTTTGTTCAAATTAGGTGTATTTTACATTTTTTTAAAATATATAAATTGCAAACCCCGAAATTTTTGTATAATTTTTTTAAATTTGGTAGATCTACTAGGAATAGACAATTGGTTATTCCGAAACTTACACCACTTTTGGGGCGATCTTTTTTTGTTAGAGTTGCCCGTGAGTATAACAAATTACCACTTACTTTAAAATCGTTCGATTTTTCTATTAATACGTATAGGAAGAAAATTTTTCTATTATATTCACAAGACACTTAATTTTTTTAGGTTTGGGGGTTTTTTGTTTTTAACTAAGGCTTGTTCATGTTTTTTTTTTTTTTTTTTTTTTTTTTCGTAACATTGGGGACTTAATAAATAAATAAACTATTATCACTCCTTTTTTTTATATTTCTTGTTTATTTTTAATAATATTGTATTTTAATTATTATCTCTTTCTTATTATTTTATTTATGTATATCAAATTTTATTGTTTACTTTGTATAATTTAGTAGAAATTTGTAACCGATTATGGCCTTCAGGCTAGGTTATTGAAATGAATAAATAAATTAAATTAAATTAAATTAAAAAATGTATTAAATCAATTAATATTTTAATTGATTTTGCACCTATCACGGCAATGATAATATTAATTAAAACTTTTATTGAGAATTAAAACTTTAAAAAGCTATAAATAGCTTCTACAAAAAAAATATGATACTCAAAAAAAAGTGTGTGAACGATACGTTAGTATGTGTGTTTTTGTTAATGTTGCGTCTGTTTGTATGTTTGAGCGTGCTTGATGCTTGTTTGAAACTTCAAATGCATTTGGTACTTTATACTGAAAATTTTCTATTTAAGCATACAGTGTAAGAAAATATAATTTAAGAATTACGTCTAAAATAAACATGTATTTATATATTCAAAAGTCAATTAAGATATTAATTGATTCAGTTAAATATTTGTTTAGATACCAATTTAATTCAAATCAAATTTTTAATTAAATGTTTTAGGTTGATATTTTTTTCTGTATAGTAATATCATATTTTTTTTGTAAAGAATGCGAAGAAGGAGCAAGTAAGTGTTCAAATCGAAATTTCCTCAATTAAAAAAAAAAAATTTTAAAAAAAATTTATTTAAAACGAAAATAAATTTCAAATTAGTAAAAAAAAAATTAAACATGACTAAAAACCATTGAATTTAAACTCAAACAAAAATTGGAGCATTACCTATCGCAACACACGTCACGTGACAGGTTCATTAAGATAGGAACCGGTTAATTGTGGTAGGGGTCATTTCCCTCTGTGACTTGTCAAAGAACCGGTGTAAAAGAACATGTCACACAAGAACATATCAGAGGACTGATGTAAAAGAACATATCCTGTAACTATCGCAAAAGAACATATTACAAAACCACAGAACTTTAATGCAATTTTTTTTAGCCAAGACTCATTTTGTCAGAGTTGCAAACACACTTTTGAACTGTTAACGTAATAAGTACTTTATGAACCAGTCTTATGTTCACCTACCACAACTGTGGTACTTTCAGACCCAATATGTGATACAGACTTTTATATGGATCACGTGATAGGTACTTTAGAAACCGATCACGTTTTCACCTATAACAGGGTTGGTACTTTCCGACCCATCACGTGATATAGACTTTTAAACTTTAGAAGCCGGTAATCTTTTCAGCTATCACATGATAGGTATTTTAGGAACCAATCCTGTTTTCACGTATCACGGAGAGTTTGGATATATTTCGATTTCAAACGAAAAATTTCAACGTCATATTAAATAAAATTAAAAAAACTTTAATATTTGAATTGTTGTAATATCTTGGTGAGAAAACCGTTCCTTTTCCATGGCATAAATTTCATTGCTAAGAAACATAAGACGTTTAAAGGTTTAATAGCCAAGAGTTGACAAAAAAAAAACAACTTAACTCAGCGAAAACCTATAAAAAAACTTCTTAGAAAAATACTTAAAACGCAAAAATACTTTAATCTCTTGGCTTCTATGTATTTTGCTGCATTAAACAAACATTATAACATTTTACAAACTGTCGATATTAACGGATGTTAGCAAACGTAAAAAAGATAAATTAAGACAGAAAAGCTAAGAAGACAAAAAAAAAAAAAGACAACTACAGCTCTTTTGATGTCAATGACTAAAAACGCCCCTTGTTTTTCCATAAACTTACAAAATAGAAAAATAAAATTGATGTTTTTTACTTTATTACTAAAGTCACATTGACTATTGACTGAAAGAAAAAAAAAATCTCATTTACAGTAGTGGAATAAGTAGAACCCTAAAAAAAGTTTGTTGGTAAAATGGTTAAAATAATGTTATATGCTGTTAAAAAGGTGACAAAGGCGTATGTATGCCAAAGGTCTGCGTGAATGTTTTGCAAGACATTCTCTCGTGTATACTGATGCCAGCTTTAATGATATTTAATACTAAAAGTAGCAAAAATATTGGCTGGTTTGCTTAAAAAATGCAAACATTTTTCATAGGATACTATAATTCTTACGATGCTTTTAAAATGTAAACGATTTTTTATTATTGGAGCTAAATAATTTTTTGTTGTTATAAAAACAAATGTTTTGCGAATGTTTCACAAGAAACTCATGCAGGTCTTTGTTGTGTACCTTTAACACTATAATACGCAAGACCCCTTCTGAGCGTATTTCGCTTTTAGGTTGTATTTTGAAAATTTAAGATTTTTAATTAAAAGAGTACCCAGCAAAAATAATGCGAAGTAGTTCCAAATAAACAACATTTTCATTACTCACAAAGTAGCTACTACTACTGATTTTTCTGATCTAACGCTGGTCTTTTAGATCAGTTCCTAAGCTTAGCATATAATGTCATCATCAAGGCTAGCTAGTAGAAATGTCACGAATGTTACAATTTAGTATTTGACATACTCGAATGGAACCGGGAGTTTGTGTCTTTTAACAACTATTTTCTTTAATCTAGATGCCGCTTTGAATTTGTGTTTTCTGGCCTTTAAATTTGAAAAGCAATGGTTACAAAATATCAGACTTAACAATAGTTTTCTTTCTTTTCAGTTGAACGAAAAACTATTATTTCGCTTTGTTTTTAAAGCTAGAAAGCTGTTTAAAAGTTTTTTTTTAATTATAACATTTTAAGCACTCCTACAGATACATATTATCACTCAGTAAAAAAGATGTGACTTGACATCATTCCTTAATCACTAATTAAAAATAAGTTCTATGAAATTAAAAATAAGTTCTATGAAAAAGAACACCCAAAAATACTAATGACAATCCCATGTTAAAATCATGCGTGTTTCACCTCAATTTGCACTACATCTGAATCCGTATATGTGATGATTTTATTACATCTTTTTCCACTCTTTTTTCGCTGGGTAGTTTTAAGACTTTTAACTTCTTTATTGAGCGGATGAAACTTTTTAAAAATAAAATGATATTTTTTATAAAATTTAATGAAAATATGCATTAGTTTGTTTGCCATTTGGAGGCATTATGGAAAAGTTTCGATATAGTACTGAGCAAATTATCAGCATGATATCAAAGAATTTTTGAGTTCAAATTACCAAATAATAATGCTTTTTTAACTTTATCGAGGGGGTGTCTGGGCTTTCTCCGATTTTCGTAATCGTTCGGCTTTAACACGACTTTTCCCGAAAAGTTTTATAAGCGTTATGTAGGCAATGTGGGTATTAAACCTATTGCTTTTTCGAGTACTTTAATAATGTGTACAAAACGATCTGTATTTCCTAAATTTTAGACATGTTTTCTTAAACAAATTTTGTATTTGAACCCCGTGTTATTGCGCACCTATAAAAAAACATTTTGTAATAATAACATAAATAATATAAATGTAAATGTAAATATAATATCTAATATTTTGTTTGCCCTCTATAGCATATCTAAGTTTAATTAAAATCTGCGGATTCACCACTCTGTAGTTTTCTTGCCAGTGAAAGATGAAATGTAAGCAAAAATCTCAATCCATTTAAAAATAAGCCAAAATGTTAGTATATTTTATTATTTTTAAAAAAAAAGTACACCTATTTTTCTATCGATCTATAAAATTTGGATATAATGTTTGTAGAATATTTTTCATTTTTAATAACCAAAAATTGTTTAGTTATAACTGCAATGCGTATGCTTGATCATATAATACACATAATAAAAGTCATCATACGCATTGTAGTTCTAATAAACAAATCTTTGAATATTTAAGATGAAAAATATTCAACGAATATTTTCTCCAAAACGAATCCGAGTTAGACAATGAAACTTTCTTTATAAATAAAAAAAATTTCGCCAATAAAGTAAGTTTTCTATAACAACAGAATTTTAAAACTTGTTCTGAAGTTAAAAAATTTTTTTTTTTAATTTTCTATAAAAAAGTAATATTTTTAGCTTTTCAAATTTCATTTTTTATGGAAAATTAAAAAAGTTTTTCGATTTTAAAAAAGTAGTTTTGTAGTTTTCCATAGAAACACAACTGTAATTACAGTTACAAACAATAAGTACTGACTAAATACTTCACAATAATCTGTCATGTGGTAACTGTAAAATTTTTTTTAATTTATTTTAGTGTAATAGAAGTTTTTTGTCTAATAACCACTTAAAGAACTACAGAACGACACAATCACTTTTTAAAATTTTTGTATTATTTTTTATATCATAACATGCCATCGAAATATAAATGTAATTAGATATATTTTCTCTTGCTTAATAATTTTTTATCATCGACAGATTTTGTAAGCGCTATTTAGACCGAATGTATAAGATTTAATTTTATCATAGTCGAATTATTGTCAATTGTCTTCCGAAATCAATGATGTGTGTGAAATCAATGATATTCGTCAACTGTAAGTCATATACTCTTCTTTTAATTTTTTTTTTTAAATCCCCCACTGTGCTTTTAAAGGGTTTTCATTTGTCGTGCTCCAACATCTATAATATTCAATCTTGTGTTTTTTCTTCTTCAAATTTTTGTAGTCTGTAGTACAATCTATATATGTATATAAAAGAATAACGTTACTCACTGACTGACTGATTCAACATCGCCCAGAATATACTGCTGGGAATAGGAACTTGAATACATCTACCAAGACGAGATTTTTGGAAATTAAGTTGTAAAGTCTACCACTTGGTGTACTAACCAAACCCCTTGGGATAGAAAGCTAAAATTTTCAATATGTGTTCTTTCGGATATATCCCAACTCCCTGGTATAGTACCTTTTGGAATTTTCCCAGAAACGTGCTGAAATAGGGGCTAATTTGGGAAAAAGTCTTACCATGTCGGCCTGGCCAAACCGCTGAAGCTAGTAACTTAAAATTTGGTAAGTGGGTTCCTAATCAGGAGCATACACCTGCAAAAAGGGGAAAATATCTCCCCCTTGGATGCCTGCCCAAACCGATGAAGCAATGCACTTGAAACTTGTCAGGAGAAGACATCTGTATATAGCGGATTTTTGGACATTTCTAAGGAGAGGGGCAAAAAGAGGAAAAAGTCATTCCCTTCGCTGCCTGGCCTTGCCACTAAAATAATAAACTTGAAATTTTTTATATGTATAGACGGAATTTTTGAACTTGGATATTGTCATATAGTTAAATCTTACGGCATAGACGTCCGCTAAGACGGGATTTTTGGAAATTCCTACAGGGAGGGGGAAAAAGGGAAAATTATCACCTTTTTGCCTAATGATTGGTTGACATCTGTATAGGGCGAATTTTTGGAAATTTTTACGGGGCGCCACTCCCCGTAAGAGGGTAAAAGTCTTATACTTGATACTTTTTGGATTTCTGGCCAGGAACGTTGTAAAAATCTTGGTTAAAGTAGAGAAAACCCTCCCCTTGGCGGCCAGGCCAAACAACTAAAGCAAGGTATTTAAAAGTTGGTTAGTAATTTCCTTATCACGAGTAGTAGAGCCAAAAGGGGAAAAAAGTCTAACACTTGGCGGCCTGAAAAAACCGCTGAAGCTAGGCACTTGGTATGTAGGTTTCTAATCACCTGTATAGAGCAGATTTTTATAAATTCCTACGGGGAGGGGAAAAAGGGGGAACAGTCCCCCCCTGGGCGCCCTGACCACACCACGAAAGCGAGGAAGTTAAAATTTGGTATGTTGGTACCTTATCACGAGTAGTCATCTATGTAAACTGGATTTTTGAATGCGGCCTGACCAAACCCCTTTGGCCAGAAATTGGGCACTTTAAATATCTGTCTTGGAACGTGGTAAAAATAGAGGTTAAGGTATCTGAAACTATCCCTTCTTAAACCGCTTAAGGGAGGATCTTAAAGTTTGGTATGTGGTTTCCTTCTCTTCAAGGCCTGGCCAAACCGCTAAAGCGAGGAACTTGGTGTGTGGGCCTTTATTGCAGCGTAGACATCTACGTAGACGGTGTTTTTTGGAAATTCCAAAGAGTAAATTTGTGAAAAATCTAGACGGCCTGCCCAAACTTCTTTCCCTAAACACCTTAAATTGAATATGTAAGTTTCTTAGGCTATGACATAACTCATTACCTTTTGCAATTTTGGTCAGGAATATAGTAATAATATGCATTAAAATATGAAAAAGTCTCCCCCTTAATGTGAGGGCAAACCACTAATCCAGCGTGAAGTGCTGCCCAAAGCCCTATGACGAAAAGTCGTAAATTTAAAATACATGTTCCTTGTAATACGTCCTAAATCACTGCTAACGTTCTTTTATAATTTTCATTAGGAACGTAATATAAATTAGTGTACAAAAGCAAAATATAATATTTGATAAGTTTGTTCTTCCATCCCCTTGAACGGAATTTTTGGAAATTTTTACTGGTAGGAGTGAACAGTAGCCCCACTGACGGCTTCCTGAACCATTTTAGTTAGAAATTTGAAATTTGAAATATTTGTTCACTGTTGTATGGGCTAAATCACTCATAAGTTACATATATTTTGTTACTTCTAAAAAGAACGGCGTAAAATGCGGGTTTATTTGGGGAAAAGTCTCTCCCTAAACGATCAGCCAGCATAGAGGTAATTTTTTAAACTCCAACAGGAAATAGTCTTCGGCTTATGCACACATCATAACTCGATGGATATAGGAACTTAAGTTTAGTGGCACTAAAGCTTTTTCTTAGAAATTTTGTACGGAGAGGGACAAAAAGAGGAAGACTTCCCTTAACGTCCTGCGCCAACGATTTGGACTTAAAGTCTGAAATTTAAAATATGTTTTTTGAGATATGGATTTATTCACTGAATATATTTTTTGGGATTTTATAGAAATTCCTTTAAGGTAGAAATCTAAAACTTGAAATCACAAAACCATCCACTTAAAAAATGTTAAACAAATTTATTAAAAAAAAAAAAAATTTTAAAAATTAATTCATTTTCCATCCTAAAATTATTCGATATATAAACCTACCGGTAACGAAGTATCAAGATTTTAAGCTCGTTTATTATATTTTCGGCAAATGTTTATTGCTTAGTGTTTTTTTCCAATCGCAATTAGTTACGGAAAGTAAATAATTTTTATTTTCTTATTGTTTGTTTCAGTTTGCTCCCAGTAAATGGGTTTTTTTTCTACTTTTTTTTCTTCTTAATTTTTTTTTAGATATATTTCACAAAATACAATCGATTGAATTTTTTTGTTTGCCATCTTTTTCCTTCGCTTGCTTATACTACGTACTATCGCAATTTTCAACAAAGTTTTAAGTTGAGAAAATTTATTTCTTTGCCATTAATATCATTGTGTTAAAAATTCATTCAAATTTACTTATTTTTGTTCAAATAACCAAAGACTCCCTAGGAAACCTTTTATGACCCTATTGTAGTAATTTAATGTTTGAAAGTTTTTTTCATATTTTTCTTTTTGCTTAACTTTTTTTTTTAAATCTTTCTTGTCGAACATCATTGTAAATATCTATATTTTTCTAAAGTATTTTGTAGCTGGTATCTACTATTTTGTAAAGTTTTTGTAATGTCCATATATTTCACATAGTGCTTGTTATTAATTTTGATAGTATCGGCTTGGTTTGGGTTTTTTTCATTTAGTTTTTTTTTTTTTTTAATATTGTGTAGTACGTGTTTGTAATATACTTCAATGATCTTAACTATGTTATAAATGTGCCACTAGGCATGTTTTATCTTTTTTAAGAGTTTTTTTTTTTTGTTTTTTTTGCTAAAACCAGTCCAACCTTTTGTAGAGGTGGATTGGATGGAAAATAAATCATTTAACTTAAGTGGCTTTTTGTTTTTCATGTTTTTAACTTTTTTTTTGTTTTTTAGCAATTTACAAAATTCACTGGAATTTTTTTTTTTTGGGCTAATATGTGCGATTTTTTGAAAAAAGCAATATTTCTAGAAAATTTTCTAGTACCACTAGCAATTATATTGCAGTTGATACAATCAAAACATTTTATAATTTAATAGAAAAACGTAACGTTTATCCAAAGAATATTATCCATACTCAGAAAATTACGAAGTTAATATACTGCGTTGCATAACTATAATTACACTCACAAGAACTTTTTTTTTAAAGTTCAACAGTTATTCAAAAAGTTAATCGGTAAAGTTGTTTCAATGGAATATACAGTTAAATTCCCAAAGAAATCTATTTTTTAACTTTCTGTCTGTTATTCAATAAACAAAATGAACAAAAAAACGTAATGACGACTAAGCCACTAAAACAAAGACAAACAACAACATTTCTTAGGCGTAGGTCTATATATTTTCAAAATATTTATTTTCTAAAATAATGAAAATAATATAAGGTAATGTTGCCTAATGTGGCCCTATACCTGGTATTTTGGCTAAAAAAAAAACTAACAAGAGAGGTATCCCGAACCGAACTCGCTGATTTGAATGAACTTTGGATATGTTGTACAGGAGCAAAAAAATGAGAAACTTTTTTTTTAGCTGCACAATCTCACGTTTAAGTGTTAAAACTTGGGGTTACAAATTAATTTACTTTTGTGCAAAAACTTGTCTTTAATGTACGAAAACTAGGTTTATTTGTACACAAGATTAAAGTACTCTCAAAAAAATAAAATAAGAGAAAAGTTGGTAAAATGTCTAGGAAATCAAATATATTATTTCTCAGTAAATTTTTTGCTCTAATTGTGTTTTCAGCTAAAATTTTAGTTATACTTATTCAGCACTTAACACTTTTCAACTAATGTTTTACTTACATTTTACTAATGTTTCACTAATTTATTTTGTTAAAAAAATGTGCTGATATCACATTAATAGTGTGGACGACAACCAGATTAAAAAACATACGCATAATGAAATAGATGTCGCGACATGTCAAGATGAAGTAGAGAAGAGGAATATGGTTTATGATGTGAGCAAGATTATTTAAGTTCAAGATCATTTGTTTTTTGTTAGACAAAAAACTGTGCAATATTTATATATTAGTTAAAAAAATTTTTTTTTTTTCATCCGCTAATTTAAAGCAGACAGGTCCTTACATGACAGGTTCTTACATGTTTCATTTCGCGTCACGGAAAATCTTCAGAGAACCAATGTAGAAGGGGTAGAAGTGTTACCCAAATACCCAACGCTTTACCCGTATTGTTTTATTTACCCGATGAGAAGTAAAAAACAAAATTGGAAGAATTGAACTAATTCAAGTCAAAAATAAAACTTTTTTAACAAATAAACTTTTGGTTTTAATTTTTTTAAATATTAAAGTAAAACACGAGGAAAATAGTTCTTAAAATTACAAATCTTGTAAGACACATAAAAAATTAACCGTGGAAGATTATTGTATCTTTTTCTTATATATAAAACAAAATTGCGGATTAAAACAACTTAAATTTTGTGTTGTCACCGGCCTGTGCAAGTAATTGTCTATTAATTAAATTAAGGCAAAAATAAAGTATTTGATAAAGATTAGATGTGTATTTGTTAACTAAATGTTACACTACAAAAAAAAAAGTTAATATGGTCATCAAAAATTTTAGCTGAGTTAGTGAGGAGGATGCTCGCAGAAAAATTGCTAATGTAATCAAAATATTTTGCGGAAAATCTGCGTGCTGAGTTTTGGCAACAACATTAGTAGATTCAGTCAAACTTTTGCTAACACTTAATTGATTACAAATTAAAAAAATGCTTGCTAAAAGTTAGCAAAATTTTTGCTGAATACTATTATACTGAACAAAACTCAAAAACGTTTTAGAAAAATTATATTTCTGTCAATTTATTTGCTGACAATCCTAAAAATTTGTTTATGATTCTTTAAAAAAAAAAAAATACAATACGTTACAAAATAAAAAAAATGTACCTACTCCCACACTGACAACACGAATTAATGGAATATCTGAAAATATATAGAAATAATTATATACAACATAAACAAAATTATCTTACTGCTACTTGTCTAAATGTTGGCATCTTTTAAAGAAAGACAAAAGCCGGTGATAATTCTGGAAACGAAACTAAAAATTAACAAAATATGACATGTACAACCCTTGTTTAGCAATAAGAAAAAGGAAACATAATTACATAAATAAATTAAAAAAGATGTATGTCTATCGCTTTAGTCTGTCTACCTGAACGTATATTTGCTTGCAATTAGACCACGCAACATTAATAATCACTATACACTCAATAAAATAAATTACTAAAGTAAGTAAAAAAATAAATAAACATTTATTTGTATTATATTTTTAAATAAAGTAAAACTACTGTATAAAATGAATGTAAAATCATAATACAGTGGTTGGATGTGGTTTGTTTTTTTAAATAAACTACATATTTAATCAAAAATTTAATTTCTTTTACAAATGATCGTTTTTTCACTTACAAATA
Source organism: Delia radicum (assembly GCA_021234595.1). NCBI lineage: Eukaryota > Metazoa > Arthropoda > Insecta > Diptera > Anthomyiidae > Delia > Delia radicum. The sequence continues at coordinate 19,732,471 of CM037851.1, forward strand.
AAGATACCGTAGTACAACTCAAACAACTACAAATATTTATAGCAGAAGTTTACTGAGTGTATATGGTACCATATAATTTTTTTTTTTTACCTGAGCATGGGTTTTTTTCGAATTTCAAGAAAATTAAAAGAGCATTCTATAAGTGTCAGATTTTAGACGATCTTACGTGAAATGGTCGATATATAAGATCATGATGCCATATTTTTGATTTTTAAGAAATTCACAAATATATTCATCATATCTAAATTACATTCCTAACACGTTCCTTAGATTGTGCACTTCAGTTATCCATTAATGAGTATGGTCTTCATCTTCTACTTCTACTTCCTCTTATACTTTTACTTAATTTTTTCATACTTTGAATTTTATTTTTCCAACATGATTAAGGTTCATCTTTATATTATCAGATAGTTCTGTTTTATTTTACACTATTAGTTATTTTTTTTTTAACTCGTAACTAACATGAGATGAAGTTAAGAAGAACAAAAAAAAAGTTAAGAAAAAAAAACACATTCTTCTTTATAATTTATAGTTTTAAAGATAAAAATTGTGTTAAAGAAAATTCATCTGCATTGTTTTATTGTGTGTGTGTGTGTGTGTGTGTGCATGTGTGTTGACTCCAGGCACTTTTAAATCAGTGGTCTTCACAAAGAGAAACACACTTAAAATGAGAGCATTACACTGAAAGAAGTGATGAGTTTTTCTTTTGTGGTTTCTTACAAGATTTGTTTTCATTGTTATAACAATTATGAAGTTATTGAAAATGTTGCGTTAAAAAAATATAAATTTTAAAAATAGGTATGTACATTAGGGTTATGACTTTTTTGTTGCAAAAAATTACAGGGACAATATTGTACTGATAAAAAACATTATTGTATTGATAATAACAATAATGTACATCAGAGGTCTTCATCCATATCACTCGGAAAACGTTTTATTTTTTGTTTTTATTAAAAATAAATATCAATAAAATTTAAAATGTTTTTATAAATCAATAGAAATGAAAAAAATCAAATATACTTTCAATTAAAAATATACCTCAAGTTGAAAATAGAAAAATGTCTTAGTGTATAAATATTAAAATAAAAAAAATATTTTGGAAAATATGTTTTTTTAACAATAAAACGTTTTAAAACGTGTTTTTTTTTTTCTTTTTTTTATCTATTTTTTTAATTTTAAAACTAATATTACAGATATTATTGTGGAATGCTGGTTGATTACTGTAAAAACCATACGATTTCAGTGCAATTTATTCTGATAAAATATTTTTAATTTTCGTATTTTTGCAAGAAAAAGAGCAAAAAAAATTTCGTAACTATTTGTATCAATTTATTTGTTTGCAGAATGTAAATTAAGGGTTAAGTTTGAATATAAATTAGTTTTAAATTAAAAACTAATTGTTCATAGAAAATAAAAAAAGGTTTTCCCATTAAACATCCCATATATTCATTAAATATATTAATTTCAAATGCTGTAAAGAAATATATATTTATACGAAATATAAACAAACATGCATAAATTTATGTAGCTTGTTATCAAAACTTCAAACAAAAATAAAACATAAAAAGATCCGCTATACTCCCACTCTGTTGAAAGCTAACTAGCTACTGAATGAAACATTTATCTCACACACATATTTATTGTTGTAATTATGGTTGCCGTTCAGTACGATGCAAACAAAGAGCACGGATTTTTTTTATGGAAGATTTTGTAGCGTTGTTAATTTATTACAATTAGTTAAGTTTTTAATAAGAAAATAAAACAAAAAAAGCTTTCTGAGAGTTATAAAAGCAATATTGGTAGATACAGTACGATATTAAAATTTAAAGATATTGTAATAAAGATTAACGACACAGGTAGTTTTGGTACATTTCAAGAAGCGGTTTTGTAGGATTTTTTTTACTTTGAGCAACCCTGGTTATAATATTCACGAAGAGAATAAATAAATACCCGAAAAACTTCGTCACCTGGGTGATATGGATGAAGACCACTGTTTTAAATACACAGCTCTCATATGTTTATCTTCTAAAGCATTTTCTGCATGTGTGCGAGTGCCTGTGTTAACTTCCATTTCAAAACAGAAAATTTTAAATCTCTTGCTGGTATTTGCGTGTAAAAGTGATACGGAAGAAATTTATATCTTTTATATCATGAGTTTATTTATTTTGTTTAATTTATTTATTTTTTACGTGTTTCATATTAAAAATATTTTTGCATAATCTTAAGATATCGTTTGTTGTGTTATTATTTGTTATCGGCTGTGGTTTGATTTTTTTATTTTTTTTTTTATAAAGTTATTATTAATTTTTTTTTTTTTGAAAACCATCATAAATTTCTTTAGCTTAAATGGATTTTTGTTCGATATCATGCATAGAAATTATAACAATTAAAATTAAAAATGTTAAAAAAAATTGAAATTAAATCATTTAGTTAATACCATCAACAAACAAGTTTAACTAGTACGCTCATAGAAATAAAACTGTAAAAATAGCAAATTACAAATTAGTTAAAAATGGAATTGCAGAAAAAACTGGTAAAATTAGCAGATTTTTTTTTACTAAATATTAGTAATATAAGAATAGCAAATATAAATCAGTTTAATTTAGAAAATATTTTGTTATATTGGAGTTAATTGAAAGTAACAAAATAATCTGTTAAAATCATCAAAAACATTTATTAAATATTAGTAGACAAAAAATCATTAAAAAAAGTGAAGTTATTAAATAATTTTTTTTAGTTATTTTTAATACAAATAAAAGTCTGCCCTTCTGAAATCAGCAATCTACAATTGTTTTTAGCAAAAATTTTATGTTGATTTTAGCAAAAAAAAAAAAACTGTTATTTGCATTCTACTAAATTTGAGGTAAATAAAGCAATAATTTTGTTAAGATTACAGTTTTTGTTTGCTATTTAGAGTCTAAAGTTTAACTAAATTTCACATCGAATATAACTAAAATTTTGTAAAGTTACAGATTTATTTTTGCTGTTCTTATTTGATTAATATTTACCAAAAAAATTCAGCAAAATTTAGCAGTTTCTTATGCAAGAAAACTTTTTAACTAATTTTTTGTAGCCTTTTCTGCTATTTTTACATGTTTATTTCTATGAGTGTAATGTTTAATAAAAGGGGGATAATTAGTTATTATAACTTTTGGTACGTTTTTAGACGTTTAACGCTTAACACTCCTACACTAATAAGAAAACAATTTTAAAAATTTTTGTTAAAAACTACTAAAAATAAGTTAAAATTTTTATTTTTGCTTAATATTAGTAAGATTAGATTAGATCAGAAGGCACTATGCACCGCGACCAATGTAGGTCTTTTGTGCTGCCTAAAGTTACCTACAGATTCAAGCTACCTATAAAGCTAATTATCCTATTAGGCAAAATGTTCGCGATGTCGGAAGGCGAAATGAAGCGATCACCTACAAACCTAAGTCTCCTATCACAAAGCCTAGGACATTCGCAGAGAACATGCTCCGAGGTCTCAGACACCATCTCACAAAACCTACACATATCCGTGTCCGATTGACCCTTCCTGTGCAGATGGTATCTGAGATTACAGTGTCCAGTTAAGTACGACGCCAGGGTCCTCAAACCACCCCCCCCCCCCCCTTTCAAGCGACAAGAGTCGCCTCGACCCCCTACTGGAAATAGAGATCAATCTCTTAGCCTGGCGCTGACCAGGAGATTTTTCCCAGTAACCAGAGAATTCAGACTCTCTCCATTCCCTGAGCCTTTCCCTAACATACCCCGCAGGTATTCCACAGAATGGTTCAGGACCAATAAAGGGCCTTCGGGCCCCGCGGTTGGCAAGACAATCTGCCCTCTCGTTGCCCTCATGACCAGGAATCCACCCCAAGGTTAGAGAGTTGCCCCTACCGAGCCTATTGAGAGTCTGAATGCATTCCATGACCAACCCAGACGACACCTTATAAGCCATTAAGGCGCTCAGTGCAGCCTGACTGTCAGAAAGAATGTAGATGTGAGATCTGAGCGTTCCCTTTCGAAGGCATTCCCCTGCACATACGCTGATGGCCCAAATCTCCGCCTGCAAAATGGACGGATATTTTCCCATAGGTAAAGCACGCTGGAAGCCTGGTCCAAAGACGCCCGCACCCGTGTTCCCATTCGACTGCTTAGAGCCATCAGTGAACCACAACAGAGAACCATCTTCCGGTTCCCAGGATTGATTGGTCCACATGTCTCTGTCAAACAACAACACATCGAAATATCTATCAAAGATCCACTCCGGTGACACTCTGTCCGCAACCTTAGAAATCGGGTCATCTATTAAGATGTCGCATGAGGGCCACCGAATTCACTAAGTAAGAAAAGTAAAAATAAAACTGTTGAGTGTACAGATATTTATTTATATTTGAGCTAAATTTTAGTTAGTAGAAAGTAACAAATTAATCTGCTAAAATCAGAAAACATTTAGACAAAAAAATACAAAAAATTTGAAAATCTAAAATAAGCAATCTACATTTTTTTAGCAAAAATTTCTGTTGATTTTAAGGATAAAATTTGTGTTTTAACTAAAATGTATTTGAAATGCTGTTTAATATTTTGATGAATACGGGGTAAAAGTTTAAAAATAATGCGTAAACTCCTGACACATTGAAAAATAAATAATGGGTAATTATTGTGGAGAATTTGCTCGAAAATATATTTTTTTTTTACCGTTTTTTTTTTTTTTTCAGATTTGAATAAAAGAGCATTTCATGTGATTATGAATATGCATATGCGTATGGAAACCATATGCTTTCCGAAAACTATAAAATAACTCAATCACACTGAAAAAACGCTTTGCTGGAAATATAAATGCTGATGTTATACTTTAGGAAAGGAAAATATTTCCGTTTCCCATGCTTCTAAGATAACATATTTGCTTATATATGTTTGCCTGTAAATATATATATGTTTATTATTAGTATATTTGTATGTTCCAAACATAATATCAAACATTTTAAAATTGCAAATATATCTTTGTTTAGGTTTGGAAATTTGAATCATTGTAAACATATACATAATTACATGCAAAAATATTCAAAAGTGTATTTTATTTGCGTAAACATTTTGACTCTAGCTGTAAATAAAAAAATGAATGATGATTATTTCAAAAAAAAAGTGTGCCCTTTTTCGATTGGACCTTTTTCAAAAATTATCTTAATTAATAAAAATAGCCTAAAGTTTAATATTTTTGATTGTTTTGTTAATGAGAACTTATTTGCCTGTTAAAAATATGTTCACTGATTCATTTTAATTTTTGAAAATCTGACAGATTGGGCAATACAATTTTTAAATACAATAAAAAAGCTACTAAAAATTACTTAAATAAGATGTTGCAGAAAAAACAAAAATAAAACTGTTAAATTGGCCAGATTTTTGTTATATTCGAGGTAAATTTTAATTAATTGAAAATACCAATTTACTCTGCTTAAATCAGCAAAAACTTTTGCTTTATATTTGTTGACAAAAATCAGCAAACAAAATCCAATCAACACAACTAAAATAACTGTATATTCTGCTAAAATCAACAGAAATGTTTGTTTAAAAGATTTTAGAGTGCGGATTTCAAAAAGGTTGAGTTTCATCCGCATAGAAAATTTAAAAAAAAATCTGAAAAACCTTAATTTTTTAAGACATTTTTCGGTACACTAATATTTAACAAATTTTTTGCTGATTTTAGCTGAATAATTTGTTACTGTTAATTTAAATTTAGCTTAAATAAAATTTAAATTGTGTAAAATTAACAGTTTATTTATTTTTTTTTATTTTTATTGTACTAATACGTGCAAGAAAGTACCGCTGATAGGTTCCCTCTGATTGCAGTAAAATTTTGTATTTTCCGTTATTTGTGTTTTTTATTATTTCGTATCAAATGAAAGGTATTTGGATGACCTTTCTATTGGTTTACAAAAAACTGTTTCGAACAACTTTGAAACCCATCTTTATCCCCTAAATATGCGATTGGGCAGGCATGTTTCTTAACAATCTTTTATTACTTTCTTCTCCTGTATCTTATATTCGATTTTCATCGAAATCTGTAGGAACCTCCTAAGACTCCCCTTGTTAGCAAAATATCTCAACAAATTTCGACAGCTTTTAATGCAATGAACTTTTGAACAAATTTTTAGTAGTTTTAGTATAATGTTTTTTTTTTATTGAAATACCACTACACTTACAAAAATTATAATGTCAGGCTGCCAAATAATGATTTTCAAAAATGGTCAAATACCAAGATATTTTTCCACAAATTTTTAAAATTTGGTTAACTTAAAAATAATTTCAATTTCATACATTTTTGATCTAAGATTTATACAAAACAAATTTTATAGAAAACAAATTTTTTTTTAAATACCTTCAACCGTCCAGTATTTATATTCTGTCAAAATTTTAACTTTGGTTGCTAATATTTCTACTGTAGGGCTCCTTAAGACAAGAAATTTACAAATGCTTCTTAATTGAACATTGTACAATAAAATAAATGTTGCTAAGTTTGGTTGGAAAATGTCCTACGGACAAAGGTATTGGTCCAGGATGACACATAGGACAGGTAATAAGGTGACAGGGGTAGGTTCTTGGTACTACGTTCTGTATGAAATGTTCCGGCTACTTTAATATAGCATTGTCATAGAAAGGGGCAATTGTCACATTTTAGACACCTTGTGATATGTCACAGGACTAACCAAGACGGATAGGTCACCTAACTAACCCAAAGGAACTTGTCACCAAACTAGAGTAAATAAGTACACTTAGGAAATTCTGTTGGTAAAGACGACAGCAATTGTAGTCAAAAACAAATGAAATTTCATTTAAAAAAAGGACATTTCATTAAATTCAACTAACATTGTCATTTGTTTTTTAATGTTCAAAAAATGACTAACAATTGTAGTAAAAATGAACCACATGGTAGTAAAAAATAAACCAAATTTTTTTTTTTTTATTTTTTTAAATAACCAAAAACAACTGTAAAAAATGAATGTAAAATCATAAAACAGTCATTTGATGTGAATTGTTTTTTTAAATGAACTACAAGGTTAGTTAAAAATTTTATTTGTTCTACAAATGACTTACATTTACATTAAAAATAATGAAACTGTATTACAACCCAAACAACTACATATTTTTAAAGCAGAAGTTCCCTGAGTGTAAACATTTAAAATAATATTTTTCTTGCAATTTGGTTAAAAAGTTGCTGCACCGTATACGGTGACGCCACTTCAATTGGAATTCTTTATGGAGAGAATTATCTGCATGATATGAATGAACTTTTGCATAAAGTCAATGAAATTACACTAGAATTCGTCAGTTAAAACTTTTCATTAAGTTAGTGCAAGTTTTCATAAAATTGTATCAAAATTATCATTTTATTTACTAAAAGTTTTATACACACAATGAAGAAGTTTCATTTTAAGTCTGGTGTCATATAAAAGATTAAGCTTTTTATTAGTTTTAGGAAATTTTCTATTCTTTTGTACAAAAAAGTGTCATGGATTTACGGAAAAATTACATTATTTTTCGTCCAACAAAATTCTATGTATTGGTATATAATAATTTTTTATTGTTAGTGAAATCAAAGATCAATTTTGATTGATTAGTTCATAACTGACCCATGTTTATTTTTGCCAAGAAACTAGATTAAAATAAAAATTGTACAATACAAAATTTTTCTCAAATCTATTACCTCGACATGCCAACCAACAATGACTTTATTTGACTTTAACTTAAATTGTCTTTTACTCTTTGACGTATTGGATTTTTGCCAAAAAGAAAAAGAAAAAAAAACGTATAAAAGTATCAACATTTTTCTTAAATCAATCTCTTTGGGGAGTCTTTTGAAATAGACCAAAGCAAAAAAAAAAATAATTAAAAAAACAAGTACAAATGATGTGAATTTTTTTGGTAGGACGCATTTAAGACATCATAGCAGGGTAGAAGGGGGAATATTCGCCACTTTTTTACTCAACGAAACATTTCATTGGAAAAAATCTTTTTTATCTAAAATTTTACACATCTAAACTATAATCTGGTAAAAAAGCGTATATTTTATATTTAATAATTTGTATGTTTCAAACAAAAATTATCTGTATACCTTATATTTCTTTTTTTAAGATTTCCAAATGCACTCAATTCGTCTAAAGCGCCCCATCTATGGGGTAAATTCGCCAAGTTAATGTTGCACATTTGCCAGCTATAAATATAAAGGTTCTGGTAAAAAAGCGTATATTTTATATTTAATAATCATAAAAATGGACATCAAGTTCAGCAAAAAAAAATTATTTTCCACGAATTTGTTGAAAGAAAATTACGTCAGACGCGTGCAACCAATATGACCTTTAAACGAATAAATTTTAAGTATACGTCTTGTAAAGTGCTACCAATTTTAACAACAATTTATCCTGGTCAAGCCACATAAATACTCTCGTAGTTCAAACATATGTGAAACTTCGAACGCTGTGGGTAACACACCACCATACACCACTAAGAGTAAGGCAACTTCTTGCAAAGGCTTACCTGATTCCTAGTCTAATTTACGGCTGTGAACTTTTCGCTAACTGTGATTCCATCAGTAAGAAAAAATTAGAGGTTTTGTATAACAACATCATAAGATATGTTTATGGATTGAGGAAGAATGATGGAGTCTCTGCTGTTTCAAAAAATCTTTATGGTGTATCTTTCGAAAACCTTCTTAAAATTAGAGTCCTTATTTTTCTGCACAAAGTTGCATACACTGAAAAAGCACTATACCTTTTTAATTTTATACAATTTGCTAGATCTACCAGGGGTAAGAACATGATTATACCTAGATTTAAATGTCTTGTGTCAGAATGGCAATTTTTCATAAACGCCTTTCGTCTTTGGAATGATGTGCCAAACAACCAACAAACAAATAGCAACGCAATTCTTTTTAGGAAATTTTTATTTGAATCTTTAGCTAAACTTAAATAAAAATTTCTCGTTTGAGATTTATTTTTATTTATATATTGTTTTAAATTGTTCATGTAACTTTTAATATTATTAATTTTAGTATATTTTTTTTTTTTTAATTTTATATGTAATATTATTTTTTATGTGGCATTCCTTGTAAACCAATATAATCCTGTGCTTTAATTATAAGCCTTGTTCTTGTTGCGCAGAAAATCGATAAATAAAAATAAAAAATAAATAAAATTTTTGCTGACGAAACTACCCCACCTGGTGGTCTGGCGTATGTTTTATTTTTTTTACACTTTTTAGAAATAAAATTAAAAAAAAAATCGTTTTTATATTATAAATTAATATTAACGCTTCAACATATTAAAGGGTATTTTGTTTTAATACACGAGATAAAAAAATTATCCCAAAAAACACAATAACAGTTTTATCTTCGACTACGTGTGAAGTACAAGCCTAAAATTTGACAACATGAAAAATAATCAATAAGTGCACAAATTATGGAAAGGAAAATTTAAATAACAACGAAAATCGGTAGTGACATATGTACCCCAGTGGCGAAACCTCCCACTTCTACCCTATATGAATATGTGTGTATCTCACTACCTGCTCACACACTTATTTATCAAAGAAAATAATCTTTAAAGTGTTGAAAATACAATAAAATTTTTATATGTTTTAGTTGTTGCTCATGTTGTTTTCAGTCTAAATTATAGTGTTGAGCCGAAACAGACTTTGTAATTTTTGAACAAAATTCCAATGATTTTGACATGGTTTTTAATTGGTTTTTATATGGCTTTAACATTGTATGTGTACAAAAAAAATATACATGTATAGAGGAGGAATTAACAATACAGGTGAAATATTTCACTTACCCTGTTTTGTGTGCTGTATTATAAAAAAAAAACAAACCTCATTAACGTTTGTCCATCCATCCATCCATCTATACGTCTAACGTTCCCTCCATATGTGCGGCATTGAATTCATAGAAATCTAAAAATCTATTTTGCCTCTGGTAATTAAAGAAAATGACAATTTTATTTTTTTCATTTGTCTATTTAACACTTTAGTCAATCTCTATTATTAAATAAAAGGACATTTTTTACCCCCACACTGAGGGAATTATCTTCATGATATTAATGAATTTTTGCATTACATATATGAAGTGTCACTGGCACTCGCTCATTGCTAGTTTTCATTAAATTAATGCAGTTGCTCATACAATTTAATGAAAAATTTAATTTTATTTATTAAAAATTTCATATGATTAATAAATAAGATTCATCATTAAAACTATGCAGCTTTTTTCTTAAAGTTTAAGAAATTTTTAATTTATATTGTGAAGAAAACTTCATTAGTTTAGTGAAAAACTCGTCTCATTGAAACTCGTCCAAGAAATTCTCTTTGTGTAGTACAGGGCTGGCAAAACTATGACACGCTTGCCACTAGTGGCACTTGGCGTCATTTTGGAGCACACGCGGAGTTTTCTTAATTATTTAAAAAAAATAAAAAAATAAATTTATTAGAAAACCAGCAACAATTCTGCTAAAGTAATTATTCGAGTTTTTAATATTTATTATCGATACAAAAATGTGAGCTTTAAACCTATTACGGCAAAATTAATCATAAAGATTGTAAATCACATTTTAAAATGTTTAAAAAAGTGTCAAAACAACTCTCCTTACGATTAATAACCAAAAAAAAAACACGTTTTTCAGAAATCAAGTTTTAAATATTAGATGTACGGAAGTATTTAGAAAGCTAAATGGACCGTTTTCAATTGTTTTCCAGAAGTTATAATTTCAATACTTCAGTTTTATCAGTTGTATTTCAGAAAATACTAATTGAATTTATTAATTGTTTTTCAGACATCATCAATTGAAGGTCTTATTGTAAAAACATGATAAGCCACATTTTATTTTTAGTTTGTTTTCGCCTTTTAAAGGTTAAAAAATAAAATAAAAAGTGAATTTAGCTGAACGTTTATACTCCAGGTACTTGTAATAAGTCCATGTAAGTCTAGAGAACAGCGCAAAAACATACAACAATAAATGTGGCTTATCAAGTTCTTACAGTAAGCCCTTCAATTATATTTCAGAAATTATCAATTGCTTTTTACGAAAATTCCAATTGTATTTGAGAAGTACAGTATTTTAGAAATTAGTATTTTGAAAAATATCAATAGTATTTCAGTAATTATTGATTGTATTTAATAAGTTCTCAATTGATTTTAAAGAATTATTAATAGTTTTTCAGAAATTATGATTTATATTTTAGAAATTATGAGTTCAATTTCAAAGCGAATCAAATATATTCTGAATGTACTATAGGATGGATTATTTATAATCTCTGAGATTCAATTATTAATTAAAAACTTTTGATTATTTCTAAAAAATGTTATAAATTTTAAAATACAATTGATAATTTCTGACAAACAATGAATAATATCTGAAATACACTTAATAGTTTCTGAAACACAAATAATATTTTCTGAAATATAGTTTATAATTTTATTTCAGAGTTAAAAAATATGTTCTAAATATATTATAGGATGTTTAATAAATAACTTCTAAATTACATTTGATAATTTTTGAATTACTTTTGCTACTTCCTGAATTACAATTAATATATTGTAAAATACAATTAAAAATTTCTGAAATACATTTTAAACTAAATTTAAAAAATTGTCGATAATTTTTAAAATTTAATTAATAAGTATGAATATCAATTGTTAATTTCTGAAATACAACTGATGAATATTAAAATCAATCAATATTTTCTGAAATACAACTCGTTAATCAGTGAACACCAATCCCTTATTTCTGACAAACAATAATTGTATTTTAGAAATAATGGATTGGTGTTCAGATTATTGATAAATCTAAAAGATTATTGATAAATCCTTAATGCTAGTGTCTAATAACTTTTTCTGTGATTTTTTCTAATAGTCAAAGTAAAATTATCATATAAAAATTATAATTTTTCTGTTAATTTAGAGAAAAATTTGTCATGATCTAAAACCGAACAAATAAAATCTCACAGTAATTGTTAATTTCAGAAAAATAGTGTAGTATCGTTTTAAGTGCATTTTTAAAATTCCACTGCCATCCTGTACAACTTTCTTGGATTTAAAGACGTTCAAGAAGTTAAAAAAAAAAAAATCATAGAAGTGAAAAAGTGCTCGAAAATTTGACAAGAATGAGAAACTTAAATAAAAGGCTTTCATACAAAAAGTGATATCAAAACATAAATAACCTTAAATGCCACCTTAAGGAATATTAAGACATATTTTTACAAAAAAAATGTCTTTGTGGCAAGCAACGAACAAATTCTTCCCATCTCTGGTGTAGTACGTTAAATTCTATTGCTTTTTTTTTTATTGTCTAAATAAACATTAGTAATAAATTATTATGATGTATATATTTCTTTACTTATCATACCAAGATTACAAAAAGCCAATAACATAAATATATTAAAACCAAATTGGTTAAATCTCTAAAAATATTTATGAATAATGTTTATTTTAAGGCGTGTGCGTAAGTTTTTTTTTGCACACCCAGTTTTATATATATATTTATTTTTTTTAATAAGATGTGATTATAAATTTGGCTTAAATTTAGAAAGTTAATCAATTAATTAATAAAAATTTCTTTAAAAGGAAAACCTAAAAATTAATACGTTGAGAGATAGATTTTTGTAAAAAATTGGAATTCCGGTTGGTGGGCAAATAAAACTAATGCACACAGAGAAATAAAATGCCAACCGAATTAAGAAATGTATTTTTTTGGCCACAACTACAAATTGCTATGATTACAATCATAAGCAAATCTTAGTTATGAATAGTATGGGTGTTGCAACTAAAATTCTATTGTATTAACCGAATTTTGTTGTGAAATCCAATAGTCAGTATTACCAACCAACCAATTTTTTTTTTTTAAAGAGAAGCAACACTCAGGAAATTCTTCCTATTAATTAATGTGTTGCTTTCTTTGGAAAGGGGATAGTGGAGAGATGAATGGTGGTGAAAGATGAAGGGCTTCAAACATGGCAACACTGTAATTGCGCGAGATGATAAGTCTTAGAACAGTTGTAGCTCGCCATCTGATGTAGAGTTGGCGAATTTATTGAAGCTTTTTGTTTCATAGCCCTGATTCATTATTTTACTTCGGTGGGGTTAAGTGCTATGGGAACGCAGGTGGTGGGCGCAGCGTTACATATAAGTGATATGAAACTCATACATTTTATTTATTCTAAATTGATGTTGTCGTCACTGGTAATCGAAACCGGGACCATCTGTCCAACGCGCTAACCATTACACCACAACGGACCAGCAATCATAAGCAAATGTGAGTTATGAATAGTTTGGATGTTGCAACTAAAATTCTATTGTATTAACCGAATTTTGTTGTGAACCCCAATATTCAGCATTACCAACCAATTTCAGTAGTAGTAACCGAATTTCAGTTGCCAAATGTTAAAATTTTTTTCTGTGTGTGAACAAAATCTTAAATAAAATACAGGCTGGGCCAACTTCGACTGACTAATTTGAAATGCGTATAACTTTTCTATTTGTACACCCAGGGAACTTCTGCTTTAAAAATATGTAGTTGTTTGGGTTGTAATACAGTTTCTTTATTTTTAATGTAAATGTCAGTCATTTGTAGAGCATATTACATTTTTTACTAACTTTGTAGTTCATTTTATAAAAAAAATAAACCACATCAAATGACTGTTTTATGATTTTACATACATTTTTTATATTCCTATAAATGTTTGTTTATTTTTTTACTAACATTAATTTTTACTACAATTGTGGTTAATTATTTGATTTGTTTGCTGAATTTACTGAAATGTAAGTCGTAATTAAGTGAAATTTCATTTGTTTTTAACTACGTAGTATTCCAACTAACCTAAGTAGTATTCCAACTGTCCGGTTTTTTTTTTTAGTGAAAGCATAACTCATAAAATTATTTTTAGCTAACTATGAAAAATGACATCCATTAAATGGCGTCAATTTTCCTCTTGACATTTAATGGCTCTTTTCAAGACGTTTTGTATTAACGTTCCGCTACGTTTCTAGCTCCAATTCTGCAATTTCTGTGCGAATATTCTGCTTAATTTATTTTCTCACAACCAGCGAAGGAACACTTAAGTAACAATTTTTAAAAACGTCTAAAAATTAACAATTTTTAAAAAAACTCTTAAAATTAGTACGTTAACAATAATTAAAATGTTGTAAAATTTTTAGTTAGATATTTAACTTGTTAATACACAAAAATTTAATTTTTTAAAAAATATCCGTTTAAGTGAGTACAATTTCAATTAATTATACCACCATTAGAAGTCGCGATTTGGCTATACAATTTGCTGAAAATGCATACTGGGAAACCAACTTATCTTCCTACCAAGTTTTGTCAAAAAATTCGCTCGGGATATATGCTTGATAAAAAAATGGGTTCATACAAAAAAACAAATAAAATTTTGGAAAATTCAGCGCTAAACGTATTTTTATGATTTGATCCATATAAGTAAGAAAAATATGCTTTCAAATTGAGAAGAAATAATGCAAAACAGTTTTTGCTCTGGCAGGACACTTTTAGACTTATGGTGGTAATTGAATCCTAGGACAACTAACCAGACTCCCGGGCGTTTTTTCTTCTTCTTAAAAGTGTACTAAATAATGTTTTCTAAAGGGTCCGCCATCAAACTTTTTTTTTTCAACTAGTGCTTATTTCGTGAATGGTAACACTTAGCTCATGTCTGATTTGACAGATAATTAGTTTTATCCTTCCGCTGAACAAATATGGCTGTGTATACGCTTGAACAACGCTGGGAAATATTGCGACATTACTTTGAAAATTATGGTAATGTTGTGCGAAAATTGCCATATTTCTTCGAAAATGAGCAAGGAGTGGCCGTTACAGTCAATGGCGATCGTTATCGGGACATGTTAACGAATTTTTGTACACAAAAATTGAAGAGGAGGATATTGGCAACATTTGGTTTCAACAGGACGGAACAGGAAGCCATTGGTGAAATACAGCTGCAAACAATCGATAATGTTCTTAAAAATTGAACCGATCGTGTAGGCTACTGCATGGCCATTATTAACCGGAAGGATTGTACTTTCAAATAAAAAAATAAATTTGAGAAAATATTCAGTAGTTTTTTTATAGTTATTTGGGGGACCATTTATTAAAATAATTTGACTTATTTAATTAAAATTTACTGTGCCATAAAGCTGCATATGTACAATTAGTGGGTTAATTGAAATTAATGAACTTATTTAATATTCTACACCCAATTTCTTATAGTCATCACATTTTCATAACAAACCAAATAAATTCCAAAAAAAACAGCAAATCCAGCAAAAACATTAAATTATGTCAAATAATAACGATTCGAAATACAAATTTTAAAATAAAAACAATTTAATTAATATAAACAAACAACCTAAAAAATAAAATCAACAAAATTTAGAAAAAAAATTTGCATTCCATAAACAAAACTTTAGATAAGTATAAGTAGGCAGTCAGACAGACTAATGAGAAAAACGAATTCAATTTAATTTCAATTTAAATACAAAAAAAAAAAGTTGAAAAACAAAACTTAAAAATACTTTAGCATGCAAATTAGATACGTTGTATGTTTAGATTTAAATATTTACTTACAAGGGAGGTATTCCGACCCGGACCAGCAGATCTTATTGAACTTCGGATATGTTGTAGAGAATAAAAATTTAAGGGATCTATGTTTTTTTTTTGATAGCTGACCTATCTTAAATTTAGGCATTACTAAATGGGGTCAAAAATTAACCCATTAATGTTTTTTTTTTTTGGTTCGTTCCATTAGAAATAACTATAGACAAATTTGGTATCAAATGAAAGGTTTTTTAAAGACACATTCACTGGTGTACATATTAAGCACAAAGACTTTATAGTATTTTTGTTACTCGGCTTAAAATCCACATATATGGATCCATTTATGAACACGCATGAACTCATTAATGATCATATGTGAAGTCATTCGAGGTTATACCTGACCAGCATAGTGTTGGCAAAGCGCCGGAGGCGGTAGTGCGTTGGTAGACCGTGGGATTAACAATATTGACAACGTTGTCCTGTTACCCGATTAATAACAGTGGAAAACTGTTGATTTAAAAAAATTGGTACTTTTTGTACTTTGGTACCTTAAATTACATAATTTTGAAAAATATGTCTAATAAAACGCATTTAAAAAGCAGCAATACAGTTTGGTCTTAGTCTTATACAAAGTATTTAAATGTGTGAAATATAGTAAAATAAAAATGCTTTTTTTAAATTTATAACGAGCTTTCAACCTTCGTATATTTGCAAAAATAAAGCAAATCAAACATATTAGCTAGGTTGATACTAGTATTTCGATTTGGCTAAAGATATCATCAGAACCCGGAGTTTTAGAAAAGCTAGAGCCTCCATAATAGGCAGAACTTTAACAAAAAACCTATTAATCTTCAATTTTGCTCCATTCTTGTCTTCTTAGTAATCAAGCACGTGGTTATGTATTTTCCTAACAAGCATCATGACGTTACTAAACTTTGAAGACCAAAAATGTTCTATTTATATAAAAAACTTTAGTGTGTACTCTGGCTCAAGTAATATTTTTTACAGTTATATTAGTTTTTTGTTTTTATATACATCGAGATTATTTTTATGTTATTTTAAATTTATAACGAGCTTTCAACCTCCGTATATTTGCAAAAATAAAGCAAATCCAACATATTAGCTAGGTTGATACTAGTATTTCGATCTGGCTAAAGATCTCATCAGAACCCGAAGTTTTAGAAAAGCTAGAGCCTCCATAACTTTAACAAAAAACCTATTAATCTTAAATTTTGCTCCATTTGCTTCTAATTGGTTGAAATATTTCTAAAAACAATATTGGCAAAAAATTTTGCGGGTGGTACTGGTAAAACACATGCTTTGCAAACAAAATAGTGTTTTCCTAGCACAATATTAGTTGTACCTTTTGTAATTTTTAACATGGTGGAGTTTTACAAAAACAGCATTGGTTTGCCAGTACAATTTGTTTGGTATGTTAGGCAATTTTTACTTTGGTGGTCATATACATGCGCGGCTCCAGCAATTAATATACAGGGAACTTTCATACGCTCATAATTATGTGATTTTTCGCGTTTCGCGGACTAGCCATTTTTAACATTACCTTGAGTGAAAAAATAAGCGGGACAAAATAATGAAACTAAGTGGGCCAAAATAATGAGCACAGAAAAAAGACATTTTAAAATTTACCTTTTCTGCTACACAGAAAAAACTGAAAACTTTATTGAATCAATTAATATTTTAATTGATTTTGCACCTACCACTGAAATGATAGTATTAACTAAAAAAATTTGCAGACAGTTTATTAAAACTCTTTCAATTAAAGTAATAATCTCAATTAAAATAGTTATTGTTTTTCTTTACAACCTCAATTAAAAAGTTTAGTTAAATTGATTAAAACTTTAATTGAAACTTGAGAAGAAAACAATGGTAGTTTTATTGAAAACTCATATTTTTTTATTTTTGTTATAGGCCCCCCCATTAAATAAAAAAAGGAAATGTAGGTTTGTAAATTAAATTGACATTTTACTTATAATAAAATTAAAGCTTTTTAATATAAAAATGTATTATAAGAAAACAAATAAAAGTAAAGACAAAATTTCTGTTTTGCTTGTCTTGTCTTGAACTTTTTCTTGTAATTGAATTGCTTTCTTAAACAAATCACACACAACTTTAAAATGATAGTTTAATGACACTTATACTTATTGAAAATTTAATTATTAGAAAAATAATAATTTAATTGTCCTTTTTTGATAAGGTTTATTTAAATCCACATGTGCACTTTTATTACCACAGATAAAACACGAAACTAAATTAAGTTTTCGAGCGTACACGAATATCTCAACAAAAAGAGTGTTGCAAACTCTAGAGAAATAACTACGATTTTGCATGTATTTGAAATCGGTAAACTATTCAACTTATTAAAAGGTAATCATATGCGATTTTTTTTTCTTTTTATTTACAAATTAAATAATATATTGATATAATTAAACCCTTGTTTGATTATTTAATCTAAATAAAATAAAAAAAATAGTTTGACAAATTTTTAAAAATTTTGTTTACATGTTGTCAACACTGTATGGATATATTAGAAAATTCAGTAAATTTTTTAATTGAATCAATTAAAAAAATTGTTTAAATTGCCATTGATATTTAAACAATCGATTAATTAGATATTTTTGGCCAATAATTTTTTCTGTGTATATGAAAAACTTGACATAAACATGCTTCTATTTAATAAAGTGTTTGTATATATTCTCTTTTTATAAAAATCCTAATAGTTCTCATTTAGTCGCTGTTCAAAGTTGAGGGTTTTTAACAAATGTGTAAGATATATACAATGTTTGAATTATCATAACTTTTGAACGCATCAACAGAAAATTCAAAATTTGGTGTCGTTTGAAAGATAAAACAATCTTCTTTAAGCAGTGTTGCTCAGCAATTAACTCTTTTCGCAAAAAGGATAACGAAATTGAAATAATGTCCATAATTCGCGATTATCTCAAAAAAGCCATAAATGAGTTTTCTGAAATTTTTCTGAAAAAAAAAAAAAAACCTTGAAAGTATCTTTAATATTTAATATAAAATTTTGTATATTCACACAGCACCCTACGACAAATTTTAATATTTTGTGCCTCATATGGAAAAATCGATATGCATGTTAAACAATGGACCATATGTAGGAAAACTGTGTAGTCAGATTTTCATTATTACTTCCTATATCCTTTCAAAACGACATTTAGAGTTACATTTAAAAAAAACAATTTAAATAATTGTACTCAATGCCAACATAGGTATCATCATCATATTCAAAAACTTAAAATTAAGTTCTAGAATACCGTTGATTACTTTAAATAATTTCGTTAACATAATTTTTTTTTATCAAAACACATGTTTTGCTCAAAACAAGTATGTGGAAACATACTACTTAAACCTACTTTTTAAACCTTAAACGTGAGATTGGGCAGCTAAAAAAAATATGTGTCTCTTTTTTCTCCTTTACAACATATCCAAAGTTCATTAAAATTTGCGAGTTCGGGTCGGAATACCTCCCTTGTTAGATATGATGATGACTCCAACATTCGCGTCTACACATCCATCCATTTAGTATAAGTCTGTTGCCATATCTTATGTCTGTGTTTTCATAATATTTAGTTTATTTATTTATTTATTTATTTATTTATTTATTTATTTATTCATTTATTCATGAAGGTATATTCTTGAACTTAAAAATGCCTAAGGGGCATTTTTTTTTGATTTTACCAAATTTTTTTGTACCCTCCATAATTTACAAATAAAAAAGGAAAATTTGGAATTGCAACATTGTAGAGAAAAAATTATTTTGTGATGAACATTTTGTTTGGACACAACACAATTTTCCGGCGAAAATAATTTTTTAAGAACTAGGCCTGAATTTTATTTACCTAAAAATTGAGCAATTTTGTTTTTAAAAGTTCAGACGTTGTTTTTACCGATTAGTTTGTAACTCGGCTGCGTTTTGAAGAAATATTCGTTCAATATTATCCATCTCTGACATTCAATTAAAATCGAACTTGAATTCGTTAGTACACTCAGGGGAAAAAATTTCATCATATTGATGAAACCGTTGCACATAATCGCTTGTCAGTAATAAATCATCATATTTATTAAATTTTCATAGATATGATGAAGAGTTTCATAAAATTTTTTA
This sequence comes from Delia radicum, assembly GCA_021234595.1. Lineage (NCBI taxonomy): Eukaryota > Metazoa > Arthropoda > Insecta > Diptera > Anthomyiidae > Delia > Delia radicum. The sequence continues at coordinate 19,752,199 of CM037851.1, forward strand.
TCAAACGTTTCATAAATCTTCATCATTTCACAAAAAAGTTTTATAACCCGTGTAAACATATTTTAGTTTTACTATCAATTGAAATTCAATCAAAAATTTCACATTTTTTTTAAATTTTGCTAAAATCAGCGAATTTTTAGCAGATTAGTTTGTTACTTTCAATTAATTAAAATTTATTTCAAATATATTTAGTAAAATATCTGCCAATATTTAGTAAAAATATCTGCCACGTTGTTTTTAACAGATTTTTAATAGTTTTGTAAAAAATGTTTACTAATTTTTTTCTATTAGTGAATTGTTAGTATTTTAAGAAGGCGGAAAAAATTATGACTTTTAGACAAACAATTATAATTGGCATAAACAAAATGGCACGGTTCCTGAGATTAAATTATCGGCAAAAATATGGCGAGCTTCAAAAATTTGGGGAACTTTGAGGTAAAATATTTTCTATGACATGAATAATCGTTTGTTTATATTTGGGCGATGTTTAAGCATGCTTAATCAATTCGCATTAATCATTTATCTTTAATTCAAAAAAAAAAAATCATTTATCTTTCATTTAAAAAAAAATTTACAAAATTATTTCGGTTTTAAGTTCCAAGCAAAATTTCAAATATTAAAATAACAGTTTTTGCTTAGATTAAATAAAAGCGACATCAATTTATAGATCTCAATTCACTTATCACATTTCAAGATATATATTACACCACCAAAAACTATAAAAATACACACAAACAAATAGTTTGTTATTATATTAGAAATTAATAAGAAAACCGCTATTATTTTGGAAACAGCATTTTTGCCGGTTTAAAAATATTTAGTTGGGTATAAATAACTTAAAAAAAATAAATAACATTAAATACTTTTAAATTCGCAAAATTAAAAATTTTATTTAAGGTGGATTTTTGAGGTTATAAAAATTGTTTTTGTTCCATAAAATTTAAAGTCCTTAAAATTTGTTAATGCTTTTTCGATTTAAGTGTAAGCTTATTAACATTTTTTATTTGATGTACGATTTGGCGGAATTGATACGGCTCCATAGTTGTCAAAAACTGCCGCTTTTACCACAATGAATGAACAAAATTAAACTTTTTTGCACTTTATCAAGGATGCACAGTCGTAAGGATTAACACTAGATATCTAACTATGTTCTCAAACCATGTTTTTTTTTTTATAAAAATATTGCAAAACAAAATAATTAAAACTCGCCAAAATTTTTAAAAAGTACACACAATTTTTGTGTTTAAAATTTTTAAAATGCCTTTTTGACTCAGAGCTGCTTTTTATAAGTTTATTATGTTCGTATCCTGTTACTGGTGCGCTAACATCAATTTATTATTCGTCAAACTATATAAACCCAAAAACCCTATTTAAAAAAATGCGAAAGTTTAAAAATCGGCAAATTTTGGTTTCATTTGTATACTAACAATAACTTTTCACCAATCAGCGATATTGAAGTGACTTTCTTAGTGAATGTTTCTTCCAAGTCTAGTGAGTCCAAAGGCTTCGATCTGATAGTTGAAAGTCTATGAGCAAACAAATAAAATGAATAAAAAAAACTCTTGCAAGTTTCAAGTATTTTTTTAAATTTCGGTTTTAAATGGATATCAATTCCTTTGGTGAACACGTTTCAACGTGAAACTTTGCACGTCATAGCTTTTAAGTTTAGTCAACCTAACTATGTCCATCGTTCCTTTTAATTCATAAAACCTTGAGAAATAAGAGACGTCTAAAGTCAGTTTCAAAAGGTGGTGCAAATTCTTAAAGTGGTTAGGTCATATATATATTAAAGTGGGTCGGAACACAACAATTTTTCAGTGGCCCCCCTAAAAATGAACTTTGAGGATTAAAAAATACTTAATTTTGTGTAACAACAGTTAGTGAGCTGGAACATTTTGAAAAGAGTGTATATTTTTTTTTTTATATATTTTTTATTTTATTTTTATTTTTAGATGAGTCTTCAAAAGAAATCAAATCCATTTTAGTATACATTTTCTTGAAACTAAAAAAAAAATATCTTGAAAAAATTAAAAAGTAGACCTTTATTAAAAATGGCCCAGCGGTTATCGCAAAACACGAAATATTTCGGGAATATTCTTAAAAAATACCAAATTTAATTTTTAGGGGGACACTCTATTTTTTTTTTCTGAAACAATCCCTTTTAATATATATAAGTCACCCAGTGTCTATTGAATAAAAATAAATCCCTCGATATCCCTACCAAACCTACCACTATTTTGTCCATTTTACCAGGTCATATTAAGAACAGCTTATATTATATAAACGATTAAATTTTGACTTTACCATGAACATTTTCCATGTTTATATTAGAAAATACTCTTTTATTTTAAAAAAAGCATAGAACGCGTGATTTTAAATAATTTTTTTTTTTTATTTTCTTGTTTAACAAATTTTAACTACATATGGATAAGTTGACTACTCGTAACTGATGGTGAAATTACCACTTGCAATAATTGCGTCCTTATCTAAAGTGATAATAATTTCAGTGGGATAGTGAAGTAGTTTGGCATTCGTAACTAAAGCTCCAATTTAACTTTCAGCAACGCTGCCTCAGCTTATGGCCATCGATTTGACACATTCATTTAACTAATTATATTATTTAATTATATAAAGCAATAATTTTGTGTTTTCTCTTTTAACATGAAAGACACGTGTAAAAGATAGCTTTCAGTAAGACAAATACTTTCGAAGTAATTGAAATTATAGAATCTGTATAATGGTCTAAATGGTATATAAAGACCATGGATTCCCAAGAAATTTTAGTTAGTTCTACGTCAAGTAACTTTTACTTAAGCAAGTATTTAGTCTTGTAGAGAAATACGGAAAATACTTATTGAAGAAGTAATGATAAAAGGTAATTTAAGAGTACCAAGGACACTTTTTTGGCTTCTTGCAAAGAAAGAAATCGATTTTGATTGCTACAATTTTCTTTACGAATGTGATTTCAAAATTAATGCAATTGTATTTTAGTTTTATTTAAAGAATTTTTAAAATTTTCCAATTTTAGGTTTATTTTATTTGGTGCTCCTAGTTAGCCTAGGTACCATCTGGTGTTTGGATATTTGTGCCGAACAAAAGGATGGCACCCGTTTGGCTCATCCTGGCGATTGTACAAAATTTATTGTATGCGAAAATGGAATTACAGCGAATATAAAATATTGTCCATATGGTCTACATTTTAGTAGAGTTGAGGGCATATGTGATTACAAATATCGTGCTGGCTGTGACGTTAGTTATGCTCTTCAATTATTGGCATATAATGACGCTGCTAAGCAGATCGATTGTTTTGCTTGCAGTGCAGTATGTGGTTTTAGTTATAACAAGTTGCTTGGAGGGCAACCTGGAGATAAATTCGAAAATAATGCATTGATAAATGTAAGACCCGTAATTGATCCCAACAATGACATACCTGTAAATAGACCAAGTGGAAACGGTCCTAATAATAGTCATCCTGAAAATGGTTCTGAAAACGATAAGCCGATAAAACGACTAAGTGGGAATGACTTAACAGCGAATAGTCCACCAGGACAAAAACCAGCGCCACCTGAGAATAAACCAAGTGAAAATGATCCACAACATAATCATCCAGCAGACGGCACCGGAAACGAAAAACCTGGCAATGGATCAAATGGAAACGGACCAAGTGGAAAGGAATCAACAGGAAATAATCCGTCTGGACCAAAACCAATGCCACCATGGCCAACAGCACCGACTCCAAGACCAACACCAGCAGTAAATAAACCAAGTGGATACTATCCCGGAAACAATCAAATAGGAAATGGCTCAGGAAACTATAAACCAGTAAATAGACCAAGTGAAAATAAATCTACAGGTAACAATCTGCCTGGACAAAAACCAACACCACCATATCCATCAGCACCGACTCCAAGCCCAACAGCACCGGGAAATAAACCAAGTGAAAATAGTCCAGGAAATGGTTCAGAAAACAATAAACCTGGAAATGGATCGAATGGAAATGGATCAACAGGAAATAATCAGCCCGAACAAAAGCCAACGCCAACTGGAAATAAACCAAGCGAAAATGGTTCCGGAAATAGTCATCCAGGAAATGGCCCAGGAAACGATAAACCTGGAAATCGACCAAATGGAAACGGACCAAATGGGAATGAATCCACAGGAAATAATCCGCCTGTAAAAAAACCAACGCCACCAAATCCAAGACCAACACCACCAGGAACTAAACCAAGTGGAAATAATCCCGAAGACAATCATCCAGGAAACGGCTTATTAAACGATAAACCTGGAAATAGACCAAATGGAAATGAATCATCAGGAAATAGTCCGCCAGGACAAAAACCAACTCCTTCAGGCACAATGGCAACAAGGCCAACAATACCAAAACAGACAGGAAATAAACCAAGTGAAAATGGTACCGGAAATTCTAATCCACGAAAGGATCGAGAAAACAATAAACCTGGAAATGGACCACATGGAATTGGGCCAAACGAAACTGAACCGAAACCACCCGGACCTCCATCACAGCAACCACCTTCTCTACCACCGAATCGTCCAAAACCATGTCTTCCAAAGCCACCACCTCCTCCTCCAACAAGACCACCAAAGCCATGTTCCTCACCATCAACACCAAAACCAACTCCACCTCCTCCACCAGCAACTCCTCCAACAGAAGATTGTGAAGGAAATGATGGAGGTAATGGAAGTCCACCACCTCCGCTACCTCCTCAGACTGGTCCGTCTGGATTAACTTGTGCTAATCGTGGAAAGTGTGAAGGACAACGTGATGGTGCTATGTTCTCCGATGATGCCAGTAACGGTTACATAGTTTGCCAATGTCAGTGCGAAATTATAATGCCTTGTCCGAAGAATTTAGTATTTAATAGTAAAAAGCAAGTATGTGATTGGCCGCAATAATTTCAATGGAAATATATTATAAATGTATGGTGGATCATAAGTTGACATAAGTTACTGATGTAATCTAGAAGATTTTGTTATTATGACACAATTATCACAAACTTAACAAATTTTTATTGAATTGTCAACTTACGATTTACGATATATAAGTAAAAAATTGTATACAAAATGTGTTTTATTACTAGTTAAAATTTATCTCAATTCCGTAAAGCTTACTCAATCGTCTGTAGGGCGTAAGGAGCGAATTTTGCTTGTTATTTATTGTAAAATTTGATGAATAACTTTTTGCGCCTCACGAAAAAGAGATTCACGTCTCGTCTGAGAAGCTCTAACCTAAAAGCGCGTACATTAAAAATGTTTTTCATAATCATGTAATTGGGTTGTCTCAGAGCACTTCTTTGCAAAATCTGATTGAAATTTGCAAAATTTGAAATTTGAAATTTTCGATTTTTTTCGAGTACTGTTTAAGATATAAATTATTCCAGAGAAAAAATACATTGATATGGTCTACTTTAAAATTTGCATTGCAATATTATAGTAGTCTAAAAAATAAAATTTGTCAATACTGAATATATTGTATTTTTGGCATAAAAAAATTATTCGAAATAACTCCAAAATTAAGCATCCACTGAAATGTAATGCGATTTTTTTTTCTGTTTTGGGGCCACTCTTTTAAAAAAGTGGGCTGGTCGGATACGGATGAAATTGGTATCGTTGTAAGTATGTATCTTCAAAATTATATATCTATACATATAAAATGAATTGTCTGTTTGTTTGTTTGCTTGCTATACAAATTTGTCAACGGATTTTTCTGACATTTGGTACACACAACCCTATTAGTTCAGGAAAGGTCGTTATATAATTTTTTATCGGCCGTTTCACCGATGACCGGTCTAAAGGGGGATTTTTTTTTATTTTCAAATTTCGAAAAATTAATTTTTTTTTAAAATGAGAAAAATTCAAAAAGTGTGAAAATTAGTATATTCGTATTCTATTTAATATTCATCGGATTTTCAGCATTGAAGTTACACTTGAATGTTATACAAAATAAATCACTTTTTTGTTTTGCTAATAGTGTGTTGTGAATTTTAAACTGCTTTAAAACCTGTTCAAAATATAAAAATTATGAATTGCACACCTCGATAAGCTTCCCTGGTTTGAATGCCGATATCTGATTTATAAAATTTAATTTTTACCTATAATTATTAAACAAATTTGAAACGCCTGTTAAATCTTTATAGAGAAAAAAAGTTAAATATATCTACCAATCGCGGTTTTCTCAAAATTGTTACGTGAGAGAAAAATTTGGCAAACAGATTTGGAATCAGCGAAACAAAATCTATTAAATATATATATCGCGGTTGAAACCAAATCGACTTTTTCTAATTTTGGGACTGTGTGTTATACAAAACATTTAATTTTTGTATGCAAATATTGGATAAGGGGTTTGCATAAAAAATGCATGCTTTTTTTAATGCATTTTATTTTTTTGAATGCATTAGTGTAAAAGAGGACAATTCTGAAAATCGATCACTTTTCTAATCAGCTAAATCCAATAACAACTTGCGAGTACACGGCTCTTCAAAATTACGTACTTTTGGATTTTTAGAATTTTTTGAAAAATAAGTCTGTTAAAAAATCGCGAGTTTTTGAAAAATTTACATGGAGAATGTATAGTTCTAATATAGAGAAAATCAGAAGACATGAGATCAAAAAATGCTAATTTTTTTGGTCTTCTTTTAAATAATGAATGATATAAAATGATATGTAATAGAAATATAATGATGGAATTCATAATGCTAACCTTTTTAATTGCGGTAAACAAACGATTTTTTGTGATATTTTTTGAAAAATTCGACAAAATAGTCAATGATAGTTCAAGTAAAAAAAAAAACAAACATTTAAAACCCATTAAAAATTTATCAACGGTCCATTTTAGCGAACATATTGAAAATTCGGTAAAACTAGTTTGTTTTTCACTTTTTATGTTAACAAAAAATTTCACTTTTTCGAAAAGACGAAATGGAGATAGCGGAAACAGGCCACATTAGCAAACATTCCCTTACCTATGTTTTAACCTTTATGGCGCCCAATCTTTGATCTTTTTTTTATATTGCAATTGTTCGCGATAGTAAAAAAAAAATTGTAGCGAGCCTACCACCTTAGACTTCCCAAAAAATGATTAACAAAAATGATTCCACACAATGAATGATTAAACTTTTACCAACATACATCCCCCTCCCACTGCAATACTACGTGAGTTTTCTTTTGTAAATGATAATAATACAAAATCTTATAAATCTTTATTTACTTATGTATGAATAATTTGTGTGCGTTTGAAATGACTACGAATGAGCTTGTGAAAATTTGCTAAATTAGATATAATTCATATTCAAATAGACATTAGACATTATCATTAATGCTGAAGCAATCAACATTATTATGTACGATATAATAATGCCTTGTTAAAGTTGAACACAAAAGCAAAATTTTTTAATGGTTCTTGGCTTTATGAGTTTAATGACTTACTGGTAGGGTTTTTTATTCCCGCATATTTTCGGTTCCCGGGAAAGCGGTAAAATTTTTTTAATTTCTCGGGATACCGCTCCATAGAAATAAAAAATAGTAAATTTGTTTTAAATTATGTAATAAAAATCATTTTATTCAGAAGCGTAAAATATCTCTATATTTCTTTATTAGGATATTGTCCTAACAAATAATCTATAGAGTTTTTGTTTTCAAATTTATTAATTGAGCACTTTCAGGAATGTGTTGATAGATTTATTTCGGAAATTTTCTAGGTTGCTTTGTAATGATTACTAATATTTTTTCCTTAAAATACTAAAAAACAAAGTTATAATTATTAGGTTTTAAACCAACGAACATATGTATATACTAAGAAAGCACTAGGGTAATCAACAAAATTTAAGAGATTCTGTTACTTTTTATACGCCAACTGGCTTTAAGAGAAACAGTTTATTTAAAGTTTTTTTTTAATGCATATTTTTTAGTAATAGTAAACATATTTTTCTGGTGAGTTGATGTGGGTGTGATTAGCGCAAATGCAAGTTCGTGGTTTTGACAATTTTTTCGTATTTTGAGCATAACTTATTATGGATGTGGAGATAAAGGAATTTTTATTATTGCATTTGAATGTGGATCTGAAAAAAAGATCGTTGTTAAACGGCATATTTTTACATTCCAAGAGCATACAAAAAATTAATCAAAATTTTTGAAGTTTTCAAACTTTTTAAAATAAACAAAATTAATGAAAATTTTTGAAGCTTTCAAAATTTTAAAAATAATCCAAATAAAAAATATAATAAAAATTAAAAAGAAAATTTTAAATTTATGAAACCCAACATAAAATGTTTTTAAATTTTTTAAACCGTATTATTAAGTTCATTATTACATCAATAAAACAAGATTAGAATTTTTATTTTGGAGCCTTTGAAAACTATACAAAGGGCTTAGATCTGGTACCAGATCTGGATAAAGAAATTATTAAATCTTTTTCGATATAAACATATCTGGCACCAGATATTGATCCTATATGACCAGATCTGCTTGAATTCATGAATATTATTCAATTTCCAGATCCGTTCAGACATGAACATATCTGGTACTAGATCTGATCAGATCTGGTCATAAAGTACATCACAAATACCATATCTTATCATATATGTATAGATCTGGCACCAAATCTAGTTATATTCAATCATATCTAATTAGATCAAATATTTTTTACTCGGGTAATTGTATTACATTTTATGTAGTAAGATATTATTTAATTCAACAATATCTGGTAAAAATTCGCATTTAATTGTATACCATTAGAAGAAATTAAATCCAATTTGATCCATGTATATACAATTGTATTCACCATTTAAGATATTATTTAATTCAACATTTTTTGGTCAAAATTCGGATTCAATTGTATATCATTAGAAGAAATTAAATCCAATTTGATCCATATATATACAATTGTATTCACCATTTTTCGGATTAAATTGTATCTGATTAGTTATTGAACCCTATCTAATTAGATATGCCACCATATAATTTTTTTTTACTCGGGTTATTAATATCTGCACTTAAGACTTATTCAAATGTTTTCTCTTCTGCCGAAGCACATTCTAATTTTAACATATTTATTTATTTATTTATTTATTTTCCGGGATCCCGCAACAAAATTCCCGGGAAACCGGGAAATTATATAAATTGAAATTCCCGCGGCGGGAAATCAAGGGAAAACCCCTACTTACTGGGTAAGTATTACAATAAAAATCAAATTAAGAAATCTTTGGTTCGTTAATTCTATATAATAAGTATACAGAATGCTATTAAAACGAGAAACATTTTTGTTTAAAAATAAACCAGAATATTTTTAAATTTTCCTAAAACAACCTCTTATTACAATTTTGTCTTTAATTCAAAAAATCCTAAACATTTTAATAGAAAAAATCTTCGTGATATCTATGTAAAGGGTCAATAAGTAAACAATTTCTGCAAAATTGCAACAATGTTGTTATAATTGTTGCTTTTTTTTTTTGCAATTTTTAATAGTTTAAATTCACTGAAATATACCACCTTGATTAAACTGATAAACGTGAATATACCAAATTGCCTTGTAGCTGGGACTTTTCTACTTCTTCTACTTCTAAAGACCGTAATGCCAGCTTTTTACTTTCAATGTTGTTACGTATTCTTCTACTTCTTTTTAAAAATTACATTTGTGTAGGTAAAGATTTTAATCCGATTATTTTGTAAGCAACAAGAAATACCAAAAAAAAAGTTACAAATTATTTTTAAATAAAAAAAAAGCAAGCAACAAAATTAAAGGGTGGAAATAATGGTTAAATTATACCCAAGATGTAAAAAAAAAAAAATTATCTGTTTAAGTATATAATCTTTTAGTTTATGATATTGGTTATTTATATAAGTTTTTTTTTTTTTTAGATGGAATCTTAAAGACTCTTTTTATTTTACTTTTGAAAAAACGATGGTATATTTGGGAATTAATTTTTAAAATCGATTGAATTTAAGGTACTTTATCATTATTGAAAATTATATAGTATGCCAAAGTAACAATTGGGTGAAACGCAATAATACTGTTGGGAATCCAGTTAAATATATTTGAAATTTTTGTCTTTTGAGAAAGTAAAGGGTCCGCCAAATAACTTTTTTTTTGGAAAATGCTATAAAACAAAAACTACTGAATATTTTCTCAAATTTCTTTTTTTATTTGAAAGTACAATCCTTCCGGTTAATAATGGAAAATAATTTCATTCAAATGGCTGCCTCGGCTGGCCATGCAGTAGCCTACACGATCGGTCCAATTTTTAAGCACATTATCGATTGTGTGCAGCTGTATTTCACCAATGGCTTCACGAATATTGTCCTTTAAAGCGTCAATTGTCTCTGGCTTGTTGGCGTAACACTTATCTTAATTAATTAACAAATGCGACAATTTTGCTTGTTTACATACCCGCCAAGATCAAAATGAGCTTCATCTGAAAAGATGATTTTTTTGGCAAAATCGGCATCTTCTGTAAGTCGATCGCAGGCCCACTTAGCGAAGCGAAAACGCATTGGGTGGTCAGTTGGCTTCAACTCCTGAACCAATTGGACTTTGTATGGCGTCATACCAAGGTCTTTATGCAAAATTCGTCTCAATGATGTCTCCGAAATGTTCAATTGTTGAGAACGACGGTGAATTGATGTTGATGGCGCTTCACGCACACTTTCTGCCACAGCAGCAATATTCTCGGGTGTACGCACTGTTTTTGGCTTTTCAAGCTTTTTTTTATCGATGAGGATGCCAGTTTCTTTCACTTTTTTCACAAGATAACGAACATAAGGAGCTGACGGTGCTTCTCTTCTTCCAAAATCCTTACGCAATTTTTTCACACATTCTGCAACACTACCATGATTTTCAAAGTAATGTCGCAATATTTCCCAGCGTTGTTCAAGCGTATACACAACCATATTCGTTCAGCGGAAGGATAAAACTAATTATCTGTCAAATCAGACATGAGCTAAGTGTTACCATTCACGAAATAAGCACTAGTTGAAAAAAAAACGTTAGATGGCGGACGCTTTATATGGAATAAATCTATTGGCAATTTCATGTTATAATTTCTTCCGGGGAAACTATATTAAAAATGTGGCAACACCACACATTGAGGCATCACTTTTCACTAATGAGAGGAGTCTCCCGATAGATTCTCTCCATTATTAATGAAAACTTGGTATGTGATAAAAAAAAAAAAATATAGACCACGGTTTTTTTGCGGTCCAATCTTATTTTTAGGGGCTAAAAGTGGGGTAAAAATGTTATTGGTTTATAGTAAATTATTTCAGAGACATTTTAGTGAAATAGAGTACCAAATGAAAGAGCTTTTGAAGACGCATAAACTGGTATATGAGACATCTCCGATAACTTTCAAGTATTTCTGTTATTCAAAAAAAATATATTTTAAGGTATATTGAAAATTATGTTTTGTTGAAGAATTATAGTTGGATTAAAGCCGGCGCGGTTCATGGGAAGAAAAAATGGAAATTTCCTCCCCCAAAGTGATATGTTTCAATACAAAAATGTAAAAAAGATTAAAAAATCAATTAAAAAAATACTCTAAATTATCAATGACTCTTGTAGCTTAAGCCGTTAAAAAGATATGGAATATTAAGTACGACTACTTTTAAATAATTTTCGAATATTTTTTATATTTTGAAACACGATATTTCAAGATCCGCTGGGTTTAGCTGATCTACATTTAGACGAGGTTATAGTTATATAATGTACATATTCTATGCCAAGTTTGGTACAAATCGGAAGGGGTGGAGGAAATCGAGTGGTTGATTTTATATGTTTTAAAAAAATCGGCAAAAATTGGGGGGAAAATAGCTAAAATACAATCTTGCAAAATATCACCAAAATTTAAGAAATACCGCCAAATTAAAAAAAGACCTAAATTTAAAAAAATTCTCGAATTCTCGAAATTAAGAAAACAATTGCCAAAATTAAAAACAATATTGGTAAAAATAGCTTAAAAGTTTTTTTTTTTTTTTTTTTTTTTTTTTTTTATTAATTAATAATTATATAATTACAAATTATATACTATTACCCTAACCGAGTACTAGCTACTATGGCCTTCGGCGCGTTGTAGCGAAAACAGACCAGTGCCTTTGGTGAGAATCGAACCCACGACCCCCGCACAGATAAGCCAGCATGCTACCAACTAGCCTACCGGGGCGCACGTGCTTAAAAGTAGTAACTGCAAATACGGGTTTTCCAATCAAATATGCAAATAAAAATGTAAGGAAAAAGAAGCAGATGCATTTGGAAATATTTGCGAAAAAATTACATTTTTACAATTTGTTTATTCTTTTTGAAAGTTGTATAAAAATAAAAGCTTCGCATAAATAAATGCTTCATTTTCAAAATCGGACTACGCGTTCAATATTTAAGACCATTTGAATAGTATATATATTTATAAATTTTTAAAAAAATACAAACTTTAAGCAGCGATAAAACGCAAACGACAGCGAATTTAAAAGAAATAGAAAACTGATCATGCTAATTAGGAGATTACATACACCAAGTTTCATGCAAATCGCATGGGGACAAGCTAATGACTGTCAACGTTGCTTTTGGAACAACCCTATAATTATGGCTTTAAATGTTAAGGAAGTTTCTCATTAGTTTTTAAATAAACAAAATTTAACGAACTTTTAAGACATGTTCATTAACAAAACATCTTCTTAATAAAACCTTTAACAAAATGTCGAAATTTTATTTTAAACAGTTGTCTATCTTTAAATAATAATCTTAAAAACCTTTTATCCTCTGCCGCCAAACGGACTTTTTGTGTTAAGTTTAAATTACAGTATATTTTTTTGAAAAACAAAACCAAAAAAAACGTAGTCTCTTAAGATTTTACGTTTTTTAGATTTTAAATGACAAAACTTTTTACTTTAAATGTTTTTGCTTCACCTAACTAATTTCTAGGTAAAAATGTTTTATTATTGCTGGTTTAAAAAAATGGTATTCATTAAAAATTGTATTTGTCTTTATGAAAAATTCTTTAGAAACTATTATTTCGATTCGAAGTACACTTAGGGAAAAAAGTTTAATCATATTAATAAAACTGTTTCACAAATCGTTTGTCATCTATTAATCATCATATGTGTGAAGTTTTCATAGATATGATGAAGAGTTACATAAAAATGTATGGCAAGTATTTTATAAATCTGGCATCATTTCATAAAAAAACTTTCATAAATCGTGAAAACATATTTTTGTTGTTGTTTTCTTATCAATTGAAATTCAGAATTTTCATTTTAAATTTAAAAACCATCAATAGAAATTAAGAATTTTCTTTTGAATTTAAGAAAATGTGATTTGTAATTTAGATTTTCTATTTAAAATTGAGAAACTATCATAACATCAATTGAAAGTCAGAGTTTCTAATCAGCTGCTGTATTTTAAATTTTAAATGGAATTTTGTGAACATAAATTTCAATGGAAACGAAAATTCTTAACATCAATTAATGTTTTTAAATTCAAAATGAAAATTCTTAACTTAAATTATTTTTTCTGAATTTTAATAAAAATTAATATCAGTTGATATTTTCTGAATTAAAATTTGAAATTTAAAAGTTGTAATTGATATATTTTGAACTACACACCCAGAAAACAGTCGCAGTTGTGGCCACCGAATTTGTTGTCAATCGAATTCTGGCGGTTACGACAACTATCGTAATGTTAACTTACAATTTTAGTCGTGAAAGCTAATATTCAGTTGCCTAACCCAATATTATATTCCAAATAAATATTATTACGTTCCACAAAATTTTATTGAAATTACAAAACTTTTTGAGTTTTTCTGGTATTTAACAGTGGCCTTCAGATTAATAGTCCTATGTTCTACTGATTGCACCTCAATCAGTTTTAGTTTTCATTGCCTTATTTGCTATTTACACATTTGCATATTTTATTTTAATTAAAAAAACTTTTTGTGTTTGTCTTTTCCGAGATTTGAACTCGGAAGTTCGCAGTACAAGCTAAACTCTCTACACACTACACCGCAAACACTTCTAAATGTTGAGTGCTAAATTTGAATTAAAATATTTTGTTAAGAAAACAAACATTGTCTCAAATTCGTTTACCAAGACCAATCATTAGTTGCTTCTAAAACAAAGCAATACTTAATTCGGTTGATACTACTGAACCTCTAATTTAGTGGCATATTTGTGGCATATTTCATTGCGAATACCATATTTTCAGTAATCTCTTTTGATTATCGACAATTTTTTAAAAAAAATTGATAGATGGTAGGTACCAATTGTATTATCACAAAATAAATGGTTGCTTCTACCCTACACAATTACTAACCGAATTTTATTTGAAAAGTTGATTGGAAATACGAATAATTGTATAGACGGATTGTTTTTTAGTTTCTTTTCCCTCTTTTTAATTTCCAGTACAGAATTTTTGGTTTATTAATCGATTATTGGTAGTTCCAAATAAAATAAATTCCTTTCAAATATATGTTAATGGTTTCAACCGAATTCCAACCAATCTTTTTTCTGGGTGCAGTTGAATTTTAAAATAAATTTTCGCCATTAGCTGTAGCATTTATTGTGTTTGTACGCCAACAAAGTAAATTTTTCATTTCATAAAATTTATGAAGTTTTCTTCATCATATTAATAAATCGTCTTATGATATGTATGCAACAATCCATTGAAAGCTATAAAACTTCTTCAGATTTATGAAACACTTCATAAATATGATGGAGCTTGTTTTCAATGTGAACTTTAATGAAATATTTTGATCATATATATGAAGTGTGGAACGAATTGGATGAAAAATCAATGAAGTTTTTCATAAATATGATAAAGTTTTTCTTTTGAGTGTAAATATACAAAACAACAATTTAAATCGCAGTTTTAAAATGTTTTTTGTTTAATATAATTTCTATCTGGTGTATAACAAAAACAGCCTTTTTTCAAAACGTATAATTTTTGCAAAAGTTTCACACTCCATAAACCAGAAGTAGTGTGGTGGTACATATAAAATATGCACAACCATTTAAACAGAAAACACGAAAAATAGATGTATTATTCATAGTAAATGAAAGGAAAGATACAAAAGAAAATTTAAAACAAAAAAAAAAAAAGACAACCTAAAACCCATAAAATATCCAACCAAGTTCCATACATCAGTTTCACCTAAAAACGACATTTTAAAGAACAAAAAATAACATCACAGATAGGCAGACAGACGTGCCTTAAAAATTCAACAAATAAGTCAGTTTTAGACCTATACTCCGTGAATTTATACCATCTACACACACACACACTCACACACATAAACACACACACAGCACACAGAGCAAGTCGTACGTAACTTGATTGATAATGTCACTTTCAATAGAAACCAACCATGAAATGCTTTTGTTTATAGGGATGTTATTTTTTATTTATTTATTTTTTTTTTTTTTTTTTGGATTTCTACAAAGAGCATTTTCTTTGTTAAACATAAAACAACAACAAAAAGTGTATAATACATGGCCAACATAAAGACTTCAGGCAACATTTAAAACAAAAATCATTCCACTATAGCAGTGATTGTTAAAATATAAATAAATCATAAGATAGCACAAGCAACTGTGTTCCAAAAGCCTTTCACTACAGGAAGTTGGCAAATCCAAATATTCAAATTACAATCACTTGAAGATGACATAGGGTTACAAAATATGATTGGATGTTGTTACAAAGACTAGTTTTATTTTTATTAATATTTAAATTGCAACATCATCTTAAGAATATGGCGATAAAAATATATACGATGTGACAAAAACAGTTTATTTTTATGCACAAATTCATTGTTTAATTACACAGGACCACAAAATATGCTAAAACTCTAGGCCCAGAGATTAGAGCACACTTTCCGAAAGTTCTTTCACAGCAAATCTCAAAAATACGGACAAATTTGAGATCTAATTAGGTCTGATTAAATCTGGAAAGATCTGATATTTTTAGATTTCGTGAGGTACAATAAGTTTTGAAATGTTCTAGTTAAATGATTAGAAAACGCTAATTTAAATTTTAATACAAATATAATAATACACACAGAGAAATAAAGTGCTAACTGAATTGAAAAGCGTATTTTAAACCCACATTTTTAAATGTTTCACTTTTTAGAATTCGGCTATGGCTGCACGGTTGATTACAAAATTTTGCGAAGTCATTTGTTAAAGTGTTTATAATCCCGTCGTACAACCGCTGCACAGTGTAAGATTTCACCAGTTTAGGTACATAAAATTCTATATCTTAGAAAATAATAAATCTAGGACTATGACATTTTTTGGAAGATGTTATTGGGATCAAGATCCAGTATTTCCAGAATTGGACAACCGTACGAAACGATTCTCGTTTAAAAACGCTGAATGATCAAAGAAGAACTAAGAACCATTAACATGTGCAACAAATTGGCGTGTTAAACTCAGGAAAAATATATCGTTTGAAAACTTAACCCTTTACTGCATGGTGTTACATTTATTATTACACAACAACTTAATTTTAATATTTAATAGCACGCACTTCCAAAGTAACGATAAATTTGGAAATATTATATATGCTAAGAGATATATTTAGAGCTGGTAGAACAGATCTAAGTAGATCTGGTCAGATCAGATCTCTTTTACTCGGGTACCGAAATAGCTTAATAGCGTTACTGAAATAAGAAAAATACCGTTAACGCTAAAAACCGTTACCAAAACAACAGAAATATCGTTACTCCTAAAATAACGTACCGAAATAAAAGAAAATAATGTTATCCTTACCGACAACTGCATCAATCCGGTTACCATCCATGCCCAAAGGTAAATGAACTCTAATAAGCAGAGCAACCAGAAATATGCTGTATCATGTTTTGTATGTGCGTCGTATTGAAAAATGTATGAGATATTTATCCTTTTCAGTACAATTGAAGAATTCTGCCATCGATTTGTAAGAGCATATTTTGCTATTAATAGCATATTTTGCTATTAATAGCATATTTTTGCATATTTTTGCATATTTTTGCATATTTTGATATTAAGGGCATATTTTGGGTAAAAGTAATTTTTTCATAGCATATTGAACTTTTTGGAGCAAAAGCATGTTTTCAGTGCATATTTTTACTTTTTTACATTTTTCGTTATAGAACAATTTTTTTTTTCAATAAAAAAGTTTCTAAAAATTCTAGTGTTCCCAACACCGGGTTTGAAAGTTAAAGCCATTTTTACAAATTTGAGTTAAATGTTTTAAGACTGTATCGATTTAGTTATATTAAATCTTTCATCTCCTCTTTTTGTTAGCAATTGAAATGAATTTCACGAAAGTAACTCCAACTGTACAGAAAAATAAGCTTTAACTTACGAATTTTTAATAAAAATGCGTTTTTAAGAGCATATTTTTGAAATTCAAAGAGCATATGTTCTGTTTCGTTAAGGCAGTTTTAATGGTCATACTATTTTTAGGTCATAATTTTGGTTTCCCTGCTTATAACTATCTAGAAATGGTCGAAAATTGTCTCCTGTTTTAGCAGAAAAATTCTGAAGTCCTGACTTAAGTTGAGTTTTTTAGTCCTTAGCTAAAAATTGTTTAAGACTTTCAAAATTGACATATTATTTTCGATAAACGAATGCCGAAAAAAAAATTCAGGGTGCACAATTCTGAATAACAAAAAAAAAAAAAAAAATCGGGACCACCAAAACAAATTCCGGGCTACGGCCCTGTCTTGTTTAATATAATAATATGAAAAAAAAGTATATGACAAACTTCAAAAATTCTCGACACTTTGAGGTAAAATATTTAAAAAAAAAAAAACTTTTTTAATGACATGAATAACCTTTCGTGTATATGTTAGCCGATGTTTAAGCATGCTAGATCCATTCGCGTTAATGATTTATCTTAAACGGCGCAAAAACTATGGTGGTTTCAAGTATCAAGCAAGTATCAAGCAAATATTAAAATTACAGATTTTGTTTTCATTTAATTAAATCTACATCAATTTATAGATCTCATTGTTTTCATCACATTTCTAAATATAAAAAAAAATAATATATATAAAAATACACTCAAAAAATGCTTTTTCATAAATTAGAATTTTTAAAGTATACCGAGATTATATTGGAAAACACGCAGTTTTTACCGGTGAAATGACATTTAATTGGGTTTAGAGTTACTTAGGATATCGTATTAAAAAACTGTTTTTTTTTTGAAATACAGCGGGTTGAACCACGGGTTTTGAAATCAAAAATACAATTTATCGTCAAGAAGTGAATTATTTTTGTGAACCAGTAAAACCACGATTTAAGTACCTTTAAAAAGAGGTATCAATGACTCATGCAGCAATGGGCAATTATGTGCAAGTACTTTGCAAAACTTTTATTTTTATGTTTAGTATATTTTTTCCTATAACTTTGAATCCATTAAGAGCTCCACATATTAATTTGGCAACTTCAAAGACGATTAAATTATATTTAACATATATTTTTTTTGAAAATTTTAAAAATCAGTTTTTTGAAATACAACTTTTTATACCGCGGTTTTTATTATTATTTTTTCTCTTATTTTATTTAATTATTTAAAGTACGATTGTTACTTTAAAATACGGTACAGTGACTTTAAAATGAGGTATCAATGAGTCGTGTAGATATGGATTTAAATTTTAGATTTTTTTCATATTTTAAAACTCTATATTTCCACAACCGTTAGAGCTAACAACCAACCCAACACTTGTAAGCTTACCTGGCATACAAAGTTCGGTTTAAATTGTAGGGGTAGAGGTAGAAAATTTAATATTTTTTGATGGGTTTGTTATGGAATGAGTCATATGTAATATATGATGAATTATGCGCCGTATGGTTTTACTCGTATTAGCCAAATTTCAGTTGGAAATAGTAAACATTTTTCTGTAGCTATAAAAAAAAACTAAACTCTGATAAATGATAAGCAAATTAATTTGGCTGAATGGCTATTATTTTATTTCCAAAAAAAACCAATAACATTGTCCAATGAACTTAAATGTATTAATATGCCTTAAGGTCTTTGAACGAAAAAAAAAACACTGCAACACAAATTGAATTAACAATCTAAAAATTGCCTTTGGTCACTTGGGTGATTAAATGATGCTCTAGGTAAGAGCAGCAGGATACCGAAGTAAGAGAAAAACGTAAACCAACATGCATTTTCAAAAAACAACTTGGACATGAAACAAAAAACAAGAGAATACCATAATTCCAACAATTGGTAAATGTTTAACAACAAAAAAAAAACTACCTTAACAACTGCAAAATATTGTAGGTTGTTTACATATTCTACACAGAAAAAAATAAGTAGACAAGTCATTTAAACGTCTTGTAAATCAAGTATAATATTTCTCAGAAAAATTTTTGCTGAAATTGTGTTTTTAGTTATAATTTTAGTTATAGTTATTCAGTACTTAACTGATTTGAACTAAAGCTTTACTAATATTTTACTAATGTTTTACCAATTTATTTTGCTAATAAAAATTGTACTGATAAGCACATTAATAGTGTGGACAACAACCAGAGAGAAAGATATATGCAGACTCAAGTAGATTGAGCGGCATGTAGTAGTAGTAGAGACAAGGAAAATTATACTAAAAAGTACAACTATTGTAAGACATATAAAAAAATTAACAATGGACGATTTTTGCATCTATGTTTCATACAAAAGGACGCTAACAATGTGTATACATAAGTGGAATAAACAAAATTTAATTTTGTGTTGTCACCGGCTTGTCAAGGTAATTATCTATTGATTAAATTAAAGCAAAATGAAATATTTAAATTTAATAAACAATAACCCCCGTATTCATAAAAATATTAAACAGTATTTAAAATACATTTTAGATAAAACACAAATTGTAGCCTAAAAACGGTATTCATAAACGAATATTAACTTTTATGCAAAGTTTTTTTTACAAATTATATACTATTACCCTACTAACCGAGCACTAGCTACTATGGCTTTCGGCGCGTTGTAGCGAAAACAGACCAGTGCCTCTGGTGGTAATCGAACCCACTACCCTCGCACTGATAAGTCAGCACGCTACCAACTAGCCTACCGGGGCGCACTATACAAAGTTTAAAATAGGTATTTTAAGCTTATATTCGTTTATGAATACAGTTTTAAGGATTAAATTCAAGTTTTTTAAATACGGGTGTAAATGTGTATTTGTAAACTAAATCATTATAGTGATTATTAATGTAGTGTGGTCAAATTGCAAACAAATATACTTTCAGATAGACAGACTAAAGCGAAAGGCAAGGAAACACATCAACTATACGTCCATACAGACAAAAGAGAAAGACAAGGAAACCCATCTTAGGTAAATTTTTATGTTTCCTTTTCTTATTGCAAAAAAAGGGTTGTATATTTAGACAACGATTGATGTAAGTAGTTGAAAGAAAATTTTGTTTGTGTTATATATACTTATTTCTATTTTTTCAGATATTATATTAATTCATATCGTCAATGTGGTAGTATAAAAATTTTTATATTTTGTAACATATTGTAAATTATTTTTAAAAGAGTCACGAAATTTCTAAAACATAATTTTTCTGCAAATTTTTTGATTTTTTTCAGTCTACAAATATTCAGCAAAAATTTTTTTAACTTTTAGCAAGGATTTTTTAATCAACTAAGTGTTAGCAAAACTTTTGCTGAATCTACTAATTTTGTTGCTGAAAAACAGCGAGCTGTTGTTGCTTATATTAGCAAATTTTTTACAAGCACCCTGCTGACTCTACTTACTTTTTTTTTTTAGTGTACAATCTGATGTTGCTGTAAATATAAATATATTGTTATATTTACTTCCCAGTAAAATTTTGGTAATGACATATCAAAATTGTTTGAATTACCTATGATGATACATCATTACCTTCTGTATTATTTTGAAATGCAAAATATTGACTTCTTAATATCGACATATTTCATTGATTATTTTTAAATTAAAAAATTTAGAATGACTTACTCGTAACGGCCCAGTTAGAAAAAGATAAACGGACCACCGCTGGCAATGCACTAAAACAGGTGGTAAAAGCTCTGGTAAGTAGTGCTTTGCCAACCACAAAATGTTAAGATTATTAGCCAAAAGGTACATTCAGAAGAACTTTTCCATAAAAAATCAACAGTTATTTAAAAGTCTAATCGGTAAATGGAATATACAGTTAAATTAACAAAGAAATATATTTTTTAACTTTCTGTCTGTTATTCAATAAACAAAATAAACAAAAAAAAAAACGGGCTTTCTGTAGTAGTTACAGTATTCAGTTAAAATTTTCCATTTAAATTGTTTTTATGGATTTGGTCAATCAATTTTTAAACAGTAGAAAATAAACTAAAAAATACAATTGTTTTAAACGAAAAGTAAGTAGTCCTGTTTTTAACTGATTTTCAGTTAATTTAATGTGTATATTCAGTAATCTTTACGGAAAAAATATTGTGAGTGTATGCATGATCAAAAAGTGTCGGAGAAGCATTAAATTTTAAAATATTTAAATGTGCATTAAAATTTTTACTATTAGTCCTCAAACAAACAATTGGGCTTAAAAAAAATAGTAACCATTATATAGAAAAAGGGAGTAAGCCCAAATTTGACCCTATCAGAGTATTGGCTTTCCATTTAGGTAAACCAAAATTATAAATGAATTCTAAATAAAGGGTCCGCCAAATAACTTTTTTTTTTTTGAAAATGCTATAAAAAAAAACTACTGAATATTTTCTCAAATTTCTTTTTTTTATATGAAAGTACAATCCTTCCGGTTAATAATGGAAAATAATTTCATTCAAATGGCTGCCTCGGCTGGCCATGCAGTATGAGCTTCATCTGAAAAGATGATTTTTTTGGCAAAATCGGCATCGGAAAAAAAACGTTACAAAAAACAAAAAATTAAAAACCTTCAACTGGTACACAATGGATTATAATTTTTCATATTTGATGTCTATGCAGGAGATATTAAAAATTTGACTTGGGAGGCTACCAAGTAACACGATTCCAAAAAAATTGTTGAATTCGTAAATCTCTTTTTTTTTTACTTATTTTTTAAATTTTTGTAGTCATTTTTGTAATTACTTATTTTTGGGAATATAGTAAGCTGTCGAATGGGGTCGAAGTAGCAAGTGTTGCAGGGGTCCTTGAAGCGTATATACAGCAAATCTATTGATAATGCCATAGCCTATCAGGATTCCAAAGACCGACCATGCGTGGTTCAGTACCACACCCGGCTAGAGGTGTCCCTGCTTTCGCAGAACATGGCGGATCTAGAGCGGACACTCGATAAAAACCCGTAATCCCCAGTGTTATCTTACCGTGCTCATGGGATGAATAGCACTACGTTAGTGTGTTTTCGAACGGTGGCCTCCAGGACGAGGCGAACCCTGGTTGTATTAGCCCGCTGGTAGCACAGGGCTCTGCTATTATGCGTTCTTCTTTTGTAATCCCTTATTAACTCTTTATTTATAGATGGATTTGAACAGCCAAAACTTTAATAATGAGCAAGAGAAGACCGACGCAGGTCTATCCTCAACTAGCCAAGAGGTTTTATGCCTAAAGAGCAGTGAGGGTGCAATTGAAAAGGTCGGACAAGCAAAGGACATCTTCTGTCCTAACCTTGCCGAGCCTATGAATGTTGGTAATGTGTCTGAGGACCACTCGGGTCCACCTATAGACGCAGATATAAAACACGCTTAAAATGATGGCTGCCCGAAAAGGTAAGACACCAAAGCATCTAAAGTGCTTACAGGTGAACCTTCACCATGCCAAAGCGGCATCGGACATCGCCAACAGAAGGTTCACCACTGATGCCCTGGATGTTGTATTCATCCAGGAACCATGGGTGCACGACGGAGCCATCAAGGGGCTTAACGCTAATCAAGGTAGGCTGATTTACGATTATCAGCATAGTCGGCCCAGAGCGGCCATCCTTGTTAGAAACAATATAACAATTCTCCCAATTTCAGAATTCGTTTTGGGAGACTTGGTTGCGATTTGGGCAAAGGTGCCCTCCTTATCTGGGGAACATGAGGTAGTACTGGCCTCCGCGTATCTACCTGGCGACACCAACACGGTACCAACAGCTGAGGTCTCGGCCTTGGTGGAATATTGCTGGCCTTGGTGGAATATTGCTGAATGAGGAACCTTAGTTGGATCCTCTGTTGTGACGCCAACGCACATCACACGATTTGGGGAAGTACCAACATAAATAAACGTGGTGAGTACCTACTTGAATTTATATGTAGTAACAATATAAACATAGTGAATAGGGGTGACGAACCGACTTTCAGGAATTCTATTAGGACAGAGGTCTTGGATCTCACTCTTACTAGTTCTGATATGTCATTTGCCGTCTCAAACTGGCATGTATCCAATGAACTGTCAATGTCGGACCATCAACATCTGGTATTTGATGTTGTTAGTGCATTGGACTCATGCCAGGTTTATCGTAATCCCAGACGCACGAACTGGGAGGATTTCCGATACAATTTGGAACGAGATGCAGATGTCTCTAAAAGGCTCATTCTGAGCACTAGAGAGATCGATCATGCGGGATCCGAAATGCAATCGAATCTAACTTCTGCTTTCTTTTTGAGCTGCCCCGAAAAGACCAGGAAGACGAAGAGGGACGTTCCATGGTGGAATGATGGTCTGGAGAAGCTTAAAAAGGAAGCCAGAAGACTGTTCAACAGGGCAAAGGAAACAGGTGACTGGATCACCTATAGGGCCGCACTCACTGAGTACAATAGAGAACTACGCAGATCCAAAAGGACCACGTGGCGCAACTACTGTGAGAAGATCTCTGATCTTCCAGAGGCGGTGCGACTACAAAAGGCCCTGTCACAGGATCATACAAATGGTCTCTGCACTCTTAAGAGGCCGGATGGCTCATACACGGAATCTCCCACTGAAGCTTGTAAACTCTTGCTCGATACTCACTTCCCAGGATGCGTTGACAACTGCGGGTCCGCTGTGATTCAGAGAATCCCGAACCTGACAGGTAGGTATGTACGCCTGGCGGGTGCAATCTTTCAGGAGAACCGGGTAAAGTGGGCGATAGATGAGTTTTCTTCATTTAAATCTCTGGGTCCAGATGGGATCTATCCTTGTCTCTTACAGAGAGGGATGGACTTAATTGTCCCACAACTGGTTAGGATATTTAGATCGAGTCTATTATTCGGACATGTACCGAGACCCTGGAGGGAGGTTAGAGTGGTCTTTATACCGAAGGCGGGGAAAAAGTCTGAGCAGCTACCCAAGTCCTTCAGACCAATTAGCCTGAGCTCGTTTCTCCTCAAGACAATGGAGAAAGTCTTGGATCAGCATATTAGGGACACTTACCTCAGACGAAAGCCGATACATGAGCTACAGTTCGCGTATCAACGGGGTAAGTCTACCGAAACTGCTATCCATCATGTTGTCACAACAATAGAACGGGCACTGGAGGCAAAGAACATTGCCCTTTGTGCATTTATTGATATACAGGGCGCTTTTGACAACACGTCCTACGATGCGATTAGGGTATCCATGGCTAGGAAGAGCATTCCTCCAATCATAATTAATTGGACATTGGAGATGCTCCGCTCTAGGATAATCACGTTCGGAATAGGGACTACTTGTAGGACCGTGAATGCGACCAGAGGGTGTCCTCAGGGTGGCGTTTTGTCGCCTTTACTATGGAACTGGTCATTGATGAATTACTCGAGGGTCTGAACGACTTGGGTTTCAGGACCTATGGATACGCCGATGATCTTGTCATTTCCGTTGTGGGCTGGGATGACAGGACCATCTCCGAGCGTATGCAACAGGCTCTGAACTTTACTCTTTCGTGGTGCCGGGAAAAGGGGTTGTCTGTCAATCCGTCGAAGACAATCCTGGTACCATTCACGAGAAGGAGAAAACTTAACCTGTCTATGCCGGTCGTTGAGGGCGTAACGGTTGGCTTCTCTAGCAGTGTTAAGTATCTTGGAGTGACTCTTGATAACTCCCTCACCTGGAACGAGCATCTTGACCACGTCTCCAAGAAGGCCACCAGGGCATATTATGCCTGCCAGAGGCTTTTCGGGAGAACATGGGGCCTAAGGCCACAAATGCTCTACTGGTCGTTCAATACTATTGTTAAACCGATGATCACCTATGCTGCCCTTGCATGGTGGCCAAAAGTTGAACAGAGTAAGGCAAGGGATGCTCTTAAGAGAATCTACCGTCTTGCGTGTGTTGGCATTACAGGGGCCGGCGGAACTTGCCCGACGGATGCCTTGGGGGTTATGCTGGGGATCCCGCCATTGCATATTTCTGTAATGGAGGTTGCCAGTATGGGTTCCTCTAGACTTAGTGAATTCGGTGGCATGAGGGGAGGCGACGTAAGGGGTCACATGAGGATCGCGCGAATCCTAATAGATGACCCAATTTCTAAGGTTGCGGACAAAGTATTACCGGAGTGGATCTTTGATAGATATTTTGATGTGTTATTGTTTGACAGAGACATGTGGACCAATCAATCCTGGGAACCGGAAGATGGTTCTCAGGTGTGGTTCACTGATGGCTCTAAGCAGTCGAATGGGAACACGGGTGCGGGCGTCTTCGGACCAGGCTTCCAGCGTGCCTTACCTATGGGTAAATATCCGTCCATTTTTCAGGCGGAGATTTGGGCCATTTGTGTCTGTGCATTGGAATGCCTGCGAAGTGGAACTCGCAGATCTCGCATCTACATTCTTTCTGACAGTCAGGCTGCACTGAGGGCCTTAATGGCCTATAAGGTGTCGTCCGGGTTGGTCATGGAATGCATTCAGACTCTCAATAGGCTCGGTAGAGGCAACTCTCTAACCTTGGGGTGGATTCCTGGTCATGAGGGGCATGAGGGCAACGAGAGGGCAGATTGTCTTGCCAACCACGGGGCCCGAAAGCCCTTTATTGGTCCTGAACCATTCTGTGGAATACCTGCGGGGTATGTTAGGGAAAGGCTCAGGGCATGGAGAGAGTCTGAATTCTCTGGTTACTGGGAAAACTCTCCTGGTCAGCGCCAGTCTAAAAGATTGATCTCTTTTTCCAGTAGGGGGTCGAGGCGACTCTTGTCGCTTGAAAGGGGGGGTTTGAGGACCCTGGCGTCGTACTTAACTGGACACTGTAATCTCAGATACCATCTGCACAAGAAGGGTCAATCGGACACGGATTTGTGTAGGTTTTGCGAGATGGTGTCTGAGACCTCGGAGCATGTTCTCTGCGAATGTCCCAGGCTTTGTGATAGGAGACTTAGGTTTCTAGGTGATCGCTTCATTTCGCCTTCCGACATCGCGAAGATTTTGCCTAAAAGGATAATTGGCTTTATAGGTAGCTTGAATCTGTAGGTAACCTTAGGCAGCACAAAAGACCTACATTGGTCGCGGTGCATAGTGCCTTCTGATCTAATCTAATCTAAAAGCTGTCGAATAGCCACGTGCAAATAAACTCTTCGTAGCCAAGTTTGTACACTCAAAAAAAAAAAAAAAAAAAAAAAAAAACAGTCTGTAAAGTCAGCAATATTTTTGCTAGGAGGATCCTTGAAGAAAAATTGCTAATATCAGCAAAAAAGTTGATAATTTCAGCAAAATTTTTGCTGAATTTACTGGGAGGATCTTTGCAGAAAAATTGCTAATATCAGAAAAAAAGTAGATAAATTAAAAAAATGTTTGCTGAATTAACTAATCTTTCTGCTGATATTAGCAATTTTTCTGCAAGGATCCTACCAGAAAAAATGTTACTGACTTTATAGAATTTTTAATATTTAGAATATAATAACTACTTATTATGATTTTTTTGTAAGCGCGCGGGTAATCGTGATTACTTACAGACACGACTTCGCCAAACAAAAATAATGAGTTTAGACGGCAAATAATATGTTGCGCAAAGCTGTAAATTTCCATTATATACCCACTTTTTTTGGTAATGAAAATTTTTGCTGGGTTGTAATACCGTATATATTTTTAAGTAATTCATTCATTTTGTGTTTAATATTTTATCTCTTACAATATTTTTTTTTGTTCATTTCTATACAATGTTCTGGATTAAAAGGTTGCCCCAAAGCCAAATACACACTTTTAAGAGGTATGCATGTTTGTAATTTGAAAGTATGTACAATAGGATGGGTAAATTTTTTACCCTACCCAGAGTATACTAGAAACGTAATGTGCGGAAAGTTCTAAGAACATATTCCGAAGAAACCATGGTTCTAAAATCAAAATCGAGCATACGACATTTCACGAAAAAATTTGATCGCACACTCAGGGAACTTCTGCTTTAAAAATATGTAGTTGTTTGGGTTGTAATACAGTTTCTTTGTTTGTAATGTAAATGTCAGTCATTTGAAGAACAAATAAAATTTTTTTATTAACCTTGTAGTTCATTTAAAAAAACAAACCACATCAAATGACTGTTTTTTACATTTGTTTTTTGTTATTTAAAAACAATAAATGTTTGTTTATTTTTTACTCATTTTTACTACAATTGTGATTAATTTTTTGAACATTAAAAAATAAATGACAATGTTAGTTGAGTTTACTGAAATGTAAGTCGTCCTTTCTTTAAGTGAAATTTCATTTGTTTTTAACTAGATTTGAGTGGTTTTTACCTACATATTATTCTAAGTGCAGAATTTAATCTACAAAAAATTCTAAGAACAGTCTCCCAAGAATCCATGGCTTTAAAATCAACATCTAGCCTCATATTTTCACGAGAAAATTTGTATTTAAGATAAAAAATGATTTAAAAAAAAAATACACCGGCAGTGGACTTGTTTAAAAGAAAATTTTCTGAGCTTTCTATATCTGTGGTCATACTGAAAAAATTCGACACATAAGTAAATATAAGCATGATGGTATAGAAAGCCGAGAAAATTTAATTTTAAACAAGCCCGCTGCCGGTGATACTGGTTAATCCTTCATTAATTGCAATCCATTTTTCCATAAAAGTGCCATGTACTTTTTAATAATTTTTATCTTATATAAAAATTTTCTCCTGAAAATCGAAGGCTAGATTTAGATTTTAGAAACCGGGTTTCTTGGGAAAAAGTTTTTTTTTACAATTTTTCGTATATTAAGTTTCTGCAATACTCTTTGTTAAGCTGTTCGGTCCCTAACAATTTGGACCCACCTTAATATAGCAATGTGCCACAAACATTGCATGCTACATTACAAACAAGAGACATGAAAAGAGAGTATTGCTGTTACTCCAAAGTATGTCTTGTATGTTTGTTAAAAATTTTTTGTGCATTCATTATTTGTTGTTGCTGTTTAATGCAACACAACACACGCAATCATATGTTAGTCACGTAATTTTATTGCTGTAACAAGAACCAGCAGCTAACTGCAACTCTGTAAATAACAAGCAACAATTTACTAAAGTACCACCAGCAACTACTACCGGCAGCACTAACAACAAATTTAAACTTTTTATATACAACAGCAGCAGCAGCATCCTCATCAACATCGTCAGGAACAGCAACAATGGCAACAACATGATTGTATAATGTTTGCAACAACATTAATATCAACCATAATGTCTGCTTGATATATGTTTTACACCCACAGAAAACAGAGTCGGTAGTAGCAATCGTATTTGTTGCCAATCGAATGATTCGGTTATTGCGACCGAATTTTTTGGTTGTGTCAAATATCATTCGATTCAAATAACATAGCTTCTGTTACGCGAATTTAATTTCGATTGCCTTAACAGAAATTCGGTGATAACCGCCAAAAAAAATTCGATAGCTACAATTGAACCATACGCTTGGCTACAACTACGGTTACTACTACCGAGTCTGTTTTCTGGGTGTATGTTGTTTTAGTTGTTGTTTTAATTTGTTTGTAAACTATCATCTGCTGGGGTTTTATGTTTTGTGACAGTAGATTACTTTTTATTTGTATTTGTATTTATTTTTGTTGTTCCTTTTGTTGTTGCTGTTGTTGTTGCTATTGTTGCTATTGTTGTTTTTGTTGTTGTTACCATTCCATGTTGCATAGTTGCTGTTGTGTATACAATTTTATATCAAACCATTAATTCGTGAGGTTTTCATTTGATATAAAAGGGTAAATTTATTTTATGGTATCTTTTCCTTTATTGTTATTTGAGTTTTTTTTGCACTAATTTAACCCTTCTTTAGCTTTAAATGTAATGAAAGTTGGAAGTTCATTCAATGTCTATCTAAAGACACGGCATATTAAGTCAGTGAGTAGTAGTTTTTTTTTTTAAGAAAATAAATGCGCATTTTAGATAAAATATAATAGAAAATTTTAGTTTGCTTTTTAATTAAATATCTACATTTTGAAAAAAAAAAATAAATTTAATTGTATTATTATATCCTGACTTAAAAAAAAAACTTATTTTTGCAAAAACGGATATCGCAAAAAATAAATGTTGAATCACGCACATATATATATATATATATATATATATATATAATCCTTTAAATTCCTAGGAGGAACATAGGGCCACAACAAATTTTTTCCATTCCACTCTGTCTTCGGCTATGTGTTTGATTTGGTTCCAGGTATACCCTGCATCTTGAATTTCCCTTAGCGTATTTCGTCTCCAGGTGTTGCTCAGACGACCAATTCTTCTACTACCCTGGGGGTTGAACTCAAGCACCTTCCTTGTAATGTCATTTTGTGGTTTACGGAAAGTGTGACCGAGCCATCTGCATTTTCGGATTTTTATGGTTTCAGCGATTTGTGGTTGTTGAGTTTTATACCACAGTTCTTCGTTGCTGATGATATTCGGCCAGAACACCTTCAGGATACGTCGAAGACATCTATTTACAAACGACTGTATTTTCTTAGACTCTTTTATTGGCAGGTTCCAGGTCTCGCATCCATATAACAAGGTTGATTTTACATTTGAATTAAAGATGTTTACTTTCGTTCTTATGGATATATTTGAGGATGACCAAACTTTGCCGAGCGAACCAAAAGTTTGTCGAGCTTTATTCAGTCGGTATTGGATGTCGGCAGCACTACCTCCAGATTTATCAATTATAGAGCCTAAGTAGAGATATTCCTTTACATCATCTAAATCTTGATCAGAAAGTTTAAATTGACGAGTGTTATCGGTGTTTAGACGTAGCGATTTTGTTTTAGATGAGTTTATTTTAAGACCAACTGTGTCAGCATATGAGCAACACGCACCTAGATGAGGACAAGAAATTCCCATTGAGTTTGTGATCAAACCTAACAAATATCTCAAAAAATTCTAAGACCATTGTTTATTGACGATATCCTTAGGCAAGACTAAAATCCATACAAGCTGTGCGTTGGAAAAAAGTTAACATGCGTTTTCCCTTATAACTTTCATCATAAGCTTCCTTAATTTTTTTTTTTTTTTTTGATAAGTTTGATATAATTTTTATTAAAAATAAAATTATATTTTTTTGACCTTTAATTGTGGAATGAAAATGAAAATTATTCAAGTTCGAGGCTATACTCGATATTTCTTTATTAGGATATTGTCCTAATGTGTAGAGTTTTTGTTCTCGAATTTATTAATTGACCACTTTCACGAATGTGTTGATAGAATTTTCTAGTTTCCCATCATCAGAACACATTTTGAGAGAAGTGACAATCCCATGCGAAACATCAAACATTCATATTACCAAGTTTGCCCACTAAATAAGAACTAATATATGAGCTCGAAGTTAAAGATTACCACCATTGATCAAAAATAAATTGAAAACATGTTCGTTATGTGCAAGCTCTAACTTTGTAAGGTATATGTTTTTATTCTTCTTTTTATTTTCACACTTGTTTTGTTTTGTTTAAAAACAAGATCTAAAGGGGGAGTAAACAAGACCGTACTTTGTCTTTTTTACTAGTTTGATATAATTTTTATTAAAAATAAAAATTATGTTTTTTCGACCTTTAGTTGTGCAATGAAAATGAAAATTATTCAAGTTCGAGGCCATACTCTATATTTCTTTATTTTTAAACATACACTTGTTTCAAAAATCGTTTATCATAAGTTAGTCATCATATTTATGAAGTTTTCATAGATATTATTAAAAGTTTCATAAAAATTGATGACAAATGTTTCATAAATCACCATCATTTCATAAAAAAATTTCTTAAACTTTGTGATCATATTTCTGTTTGTTTTCCTATTTATTGAAATTTGGAATTTTTATTTGAAATCATCAAAAGAAATAAGGAATTTTCATTTGAAATTAAGAAATTGTAATTCAGATTTTCTATTTAAAATTGAAAAACTATCATAACATCATTTGAAAATCACAATTTATAATCAGTCGACGTGGTTGAGTGATGGAGGCTGAAGATGCCTGGTCGCTTAGGTGGAAAGTACGGCACTCCCTCTAGCGCTGATCCCCACAAGATTTTTTTCATCTTCTCTTACATTTAATAACAATTAGTGTTTTCTATTTGTAATGGTTACATTTTAATTATGATCTCAAACCTGGCAATTCAAAATTTCAAAATGAAATGCAATTTTTGAAGCTTAACAACACATACAAAATGCTCAAACTAAACATGCAGGTACTATGCAAAATAAAATCGAATAGGAAAATAAGAAAAACAATCAACTAGAATATGTTATATTTAAATATTAGTATACATGCAGGATTCCCAATTCGTTCCCAGTAATGATACATTAGCAATTGGACTGGCAACCCTGCCAAATATATAGCTTTAAAGCTGTTAGCTAAACTTGTAAGAAAAGACAAACATAACTCATGTTGTTCGGGTAATCAAATCAATTAACATCACCGATTTCCTGTGGTTGGTTGATATATATATATATATATATATATATACCTGATCAAACCTTGAGTTTCATGTAGATGGTGGATTAGAATGAGGATGACCTAGTCGCTTAGGTCGAAAGGCCGGCATTTTCTTTAGCGCTGATCCCCACAAATTTTTTTTTCATCTTCTCTTACATCTATTAACAATTAATGTTTTCTATTTCTAATAGTAACATTTTAATTATGATCTCACAGCTGATAATTCAAAAATGAAATGCAGTTTTGAATATTTTTTAAAAATATTTTACATTTTACTTGAAACTACACCGTGTTTTTATGTCATCAATAAAATATAATGTTTCCGCTATTCCAACATACATACACTGTGAGCTGCAGGAAAATTTGGTCAAATATTCCCCACTGTACGAAGGTTCACTTTTGGAAATGAATGAAACTATCAAGGAGGTGTAATAAAGCCAGGGGTAGTCCAAATTGCTTGTATAACGGTTAAAAGTTGGGGTCAAAGTTAATAAATTTTTGTATGGAAACATGTCTGAAATTAATGAAATTCAATTTTTTTTTGAACGCTGTTTTGTTGTACTCGAGAAAACAAAATTATTGAAACCAATTATGTCTATGTAGTGTGTTAGGGTTGCCATTTATTTATTTTTATTTTTCACTCGAAATAAAAAATATCAAAATTTATTAGTCAGCGAAACACAAAAAATTACAAAATTCAAAGTTTAAAGGAAATCCGATGGCAAAGAGCTTATAATAGTATTAGTTTTATAAAATATGTACAAATCTTTAAATTCAATTTTTTTTTATTAAATTATTTAGATTTTATCAATCTTTTAAACTACATCATTAGTTTTTTGTAATCTTCGTAGAAATTTGAAATTTATAAAGCGTTATTTTCAAAATTTATGCAAAAATTAAGAAAAAAAAGTAATTTACGTTACAAAAGTATTTCCGAAACTTATTGTTTATGCACTTAAAAATAAAGTTTGGATATTTTTCTTTTTCTTTTTCTCTGAAGCTAAGAAAATGTTGGTTATTGACCAAATTATAACTAATATAATTCAGAAAACATTCAGAAGTCCCAATATTTGGGGAAAATCGGTTTGCACGACTTATAAACCTATTCCAAAAAATCTCAAAAATACTTTAGCCCATAAGCATATATTGCAAATATTGACTCAGAAGTTAAGAAAATGTTGGATATTGAACAAGTTATAACTATAATTCAGAAAACGTCCCGATATCTGGGGAAAATCGGTTTGCACGACTTATAAACCTCTTCCAAAAAATCTCAAAAAAACTTTAGCTCATAAGCATGCAAATTAAGTTTGAGTTTAGGTTTAAGTTTTTTGGGACACCCTAATCTTGCTGTCATTTAATAATTTTTCATGATATATCACAGAAAGATTATGGAGTGTGTATCTCTGTCAGTGTTGTTGACTAATAACTTTTAACTCTAGCCGAATTAGTTAAACAGCAGGGAAGACTATTAAGAAAATGTTTTATTATAATTTTAATTCATTTTAAATAATTTAACATTTAAGTAGAAAAGAGGTAAGGTTTCAATAAATCACTGATAACGTTTTTGTTTTATGAATTAAAATTTGTGTTTGAGTTTTGAAAAGAGATAAATCGACAACGCTTAACATACTTAATCGACAACGTTTAATAAATAAATGATATTTAACGCTAATTTTTTAATATTAATAGTTTGTTTTTTTGGTTTCCGAAGCTAAAGCTAAGGAAAGTTTTTTTTTTTTAATAACACAGTGCAACAAGAAATTTAATTCTTATAGTCACAGACTATACAGGTTACCAATAACAGGTACCCTGTCATTGGTAACCTGTCTGTGTAGTATGCCAAAAAAGTAATTTTGAACTTATAGTTTTGTTTACATTATAGTGATTTGCGGAGTGAGATAGAAATAAAAAACCCATTATAAATTGTATTGAATTTTTTTTTTTGTATATATCTAACCGTTTCTGTGTACACCTATAATATTGACATTTCACTTTATTCATTTTCTTATCACCATTTTGGATTTATCAGCTGATTCCTGTCTGTGTAGTTTGTACCTTAAAGGTTCCAAGATGAGATAAAAAGAGATCTGTCTAACTATCTCTTTTAATCTCACTAAACCAAAAAAGAATAAAACTATCAAGACACGATCTGCATAGAAATGAACGGTGCCATGCCATAAGGTCCAAAATGAGCCATAACGTCCATGGACTTTATATGTACCTACGTTATTAATTCATCACAAATAAATTCGTGTTCAGTTACAACTTAAAAATAGAAGCAAAATTTAAAAATGTAATTTAATAAATTTATAAATGTTGTATCACCTTTCCGTCAGTCGCACATCCGATTTTGATATGTGAACATTTCTACCGTCAAAAAGTCGGTTCTGTTTGAATTATTTCAGTATAAGCTTCGCTGTGTAATAGTGAAGGGATTGGTTTTTTTTGTTCCGTTTGCCATTTTTATATACACAGCTAGTTATTTTAAACCAGTTCAGAGTTACGTCACTATTTTTACTGTAACGGTCCTGGTTATTTTTGTACACGTTTGTGTTACGTTAGTCTTTCTACAGTTCCATAATATAATTACAATAAACCAGACAACGTTTGCCGCCGTTTAAATAATCAAGTTTATGGTAATTTTGCTGAAATTGCCACTCTTTAATACACCCAAATTTTTGTTTATACACTCAGGGAACTTCTGCTTTAAAAATAAGTTTGCTTTATTTTTAATGTAAATGTCAGTCATTTGTAGTTCTTTAAAAAAAAAAAAACGAACCACATCAAATGACTGTTTTATGATTTTATTATTTATTTATTTATTTATTTATTTATTTATTTATTAATCCATATTGTAATACAAAGCCATTAAAGCCAAAAAACGTATTACATAGCAAAACAATCCTGAGTATAATACTTAATCTAATCTATACAAATAACTTATGTAAATATAAATCATGCATAAATAACTGCACCCATCAATTTAACTTATTGGCTCCCCAGCCGTAACAAATTATAAAAAAGTACTATTAAAAAGAGATTCAGTTAAGTATTATAATCCGGTAATTTTCACAACTCATATCAAGCAATAAGAATCATAGAAGCAAGTCCCAAGATAATTTAACAGCTACTGTACAGAAAACATAAAAATCTATCGCAATAAACTTGAGAAGTGCTTCATAAGCTTAAGGCGAAAAACATTATTGGATTGCGAAAAGATACGCAATTCATGTGGTAAACGATTCCAGCAGCGAGCCACCCTTACAATAAAAGACCTCTCAAACACAGAACACCTGATTCTAGGTATTATAATTTGCTTATTCCTAGTAGACCGCGAAAAAGTAAATTCTTTACATAACAGTACAGGTATGCCACTTTTAATAATGCGATGAAATAGGAGAATATTACGGTACTTAACGAATTTATCAAAGTGGCATCCTAAGAATTTCTTCACAAATTCAGAAATATGTTCACGTCTACGGATATTAAACACATACCGAACCACAGCATTAACAACTCGCTCCAATATCTTTAAGTTCGAGGCAATGGTCCCTGATACCAGCTCAAGTCCATATAAGATCTGCGGCATAAGAAGTGCATGAGCTAGTCTACATTTAACCTGA
This sequence comes from Delia radicum, assembly GCA_021234595.1. Taxonomy (NCBI): domain Eukaryota; kingdom Metazoa; phylum Arthropoda; class Insecta; order Diptera; family Anthomyiidae; genus Delia; species Delia radicum. The sequence continues at coordinate 19,787,577 of CM037851.1, forward strand.
AATGGCAGAAAAATATTCGTGGAATATATTCTACGTAAAGTACAAGAAACCCTACGATGTACAGATTCAAAATGAGACTCATAACTAAGCCTGTTATCAATGATAATACCCAAACATCTATGTTGGCTTACAAAATCGATCTTAGAGTTCCGAATAAAAATCTCAAAACCATTCACAAAGTTCTCTGACGATCCAAACAATATAGCCTTAGATTTAGAAGGGTTAACAACCAGCGAATTACTAGAAGACCACAGGTAGATCCCATTAAGGCAGTAGTTAATATTAGCCTCTAATACATCGGCAAAATCTCGACCAGTACTAAACAAAAGCAAAATATCATCTGCAAATAAAAACGGCTTACACATACTAGAACTTAGAACTGCAGGTAAATCATTAATGTAAAGTATAAATAAGAGGGGGCCCAAAACCGACCCCTGAGGAACTCCAGATGTAAGTGAAAGAATACTAGAAAGCCTACCATCTAAATCTACAAACTGTGATCTATCACATAAATAAGACAATATGAGTTTACAAGCCGACTTAGAAAAGTTGAAGAATTCTTTAAGTTTTATAATCATAGTAGAGTAACATATAGAATTAAAAGCTTTGGTTAAATCAAGAGAAACTAGCACACTTAACTTATTGTCGTTCTCACAACTTCTAATAGCATCAGTTAGATTTAGCAAAAGCGATGTAGTATTAAATCCTCGGCGAAAAGCATACTGAGAATCAAAAATTTCATTCCTGGTAGAGATAAGCATTTGATCCTTAATAATATGTTCCACCACCTTGGACAGCGCAGGTAGAATAGAGATTGGTCTCAAATCATCAGGACCACGAACAGTACCAGATTTCGGAATAGGAACAACCCGTGCAATCTTCCACGCCGAAGGAAACACGGAAGTGGTCAAAATAGCATTAACTAAATGCAAAATAAGACCAGAAATATGAGGATAAATAAGTTTCAAAAACTGAATGGAAACATTATCAACACCAATTGACTTGGACTTTACCTTATTTAAGGCTTCAAAAACTTCATATTCAGTAACACAATGAAAAGAAAATGCACCATCCATATCGTCAAAAAGATCAAAATCTACCTCAAAGTCCCTAGCAGGGCCTATACCACGAACAAAGTACTCATTCATTACATTAACATCACCATCACAAACGATATCACTAGAATTAACGCATCCAGCTCTCTTTAATACCTTCCACATTCCAGAAGTATCCAACCCCCCAAACAGTTTAGCGTAATGCTTTCTCTTTTCCCTTCTAATGGTAGATTTCACTCTGTTTCGAAATTTACAAAAAACACTCCATTTATGACTTGTAGGATCAGTTTGATACGCAGAAAAAGCCAGATCTCGAAGAGATCTTGCCAGCACAATAGTTCTAGCCTTCATCCAAACATCATCACTGGATGAACGAAAAAACCGCCTAACAGGCACAAAAGTATAAAGATTCTCAATAAGAGAATCAAATAAAAAGCATTTATTATTAACATCAACCGCCTCAAAAATTTGTGAAAAATCAAAATTCACCAAAAAAGCTAATAAGCCATTCCAATCAATGTTATTGAAGTCAAGGTACTCAACAGATGAATCAACACGTTCTAAATTCATTTTAAAAGATGAAAAAATAAGAGCATGATGGGAAATAGATGGACACTGCACCTGACCAGAAATATTAACCAAAGAGCTATCACTCACTAACATAAAATCAATCAATGAGGTAGATTGATGTTGCACATCAAAGTGAGAAGGCCTAGAATTGTGGCAAATGGACAAGTTAGATCTAGTACAAAAAGAATGTACTAAATTAGACTTTGCTGCATTGAAGAGGTTGCAATTAAAATCGCCAACAACTATTACATTTGAATAATTAAGGAAAAGCTCATAATGAAGGTCCTCAAACTTACCAACATCAGCAGGCGGTGGCAAGTACACTACACCAAATAAAACTTTACAACTCCTAAAATACAGTTCTAAAAAAAGTGACTCACATTTATCAAATATCGAAACTTTAGACACAATTTTAAATTTAAGTTTACTAGAAATGTAAATTCCAACACCACCACCCCTTGCACCCACACGATCATTACGGCAGAACTTGTACCCAGGTATCTCAACAGAAAGACTCGAAACATTCTTAGTTAACCAGGTCTCAGAAATACCAATCACATCAAAAACAGAACCACCAATCACACTCTTAATTTCATCAAATTTAGAAGTTCTAAATGCAGGTTTCAAACTGTTACAGTTAATATGAGCAACATTAAACTGTCCCATATATGGTCGCATATATGGTGTTTTTAATGTTGTTTTTTGTTATTTAAAAAAAATAAATGTTTGTTTATTTTTTACTAAAATGTGGTTAAAAGTTGTCCTTTCTTTAAGTCAAATTTCATTTGCCATGGTATTTACCTACATAGTATTCTAAGTGTATACATAACACATTAATTCTTCAACGATCTTTTCAGTACAGGGTAGCTAAAAATTGGAATTTGTTGCCCTCACTACTAAGAAGTTATGACTTTTCTGTCAAGGCTAAACTAAAAGCGTATGCCTGCTATAACAATGTTTAAACTATTTTATTCACAAATTTATTAAATATGTTAGTTTATATCTGATATTTGAACGCAACTATATTCACTAGGGACAATTTTCGAAGAAGGATAAATGAGGAGTGTCTATTTTTTTTATTTTTAAATATATATACATTTTATTTTATGTTTTTAAAAATTGCTTTATTTATGTTAAAATTTGATTTTATGTTAAACATAATTAATATTAGCAGTATTTTTTTTAAGAGAGTTGTATGTAAACCATATTTGATTGGTTTGAAATTGTATAATAAATAATAATAATGAAATATTTTTTATCAACATATGAAGCTTTTTCATAAAGTTTAAGAAATTTTTCATTCGCTTTGTAAAGAAGTTTAGTGAAAAATTTCATTGAAATACGCGCAAGAAAATTCTCTCTGTGTATGTAAAAAGCTGCAAAAGTTTAAAATTCGGAAAATTTTGAATTAACTTGTAAACCATCATATAACTTTTCACCAGTGATATTTTCCATATCAGCAGTTATATGGAAAATACATTTTTAGTGAATATATCGTCCAAGTCTAGTGACCACAGTTTGCGCTGGTTTGGATCTGAAAGTAAAAAACTATGAGCAAACAAATTAAATTAATGAAAAAACTATTTATTGTAAGTTCCAAAAAAAATTTTTTTTTTCGACTTTTCAATGTAAAATTTCGCATTTTATAGTTTATAACTATAATCTACCAAACCCTGTCCATCGTTGTTCTCAATTCAAAAAACGCTGATAAGTAAGAGGCACCTATAGTCAGTTTCAACAGGTGTCAAATATTTTTGAAATAGCTTATATGTTTTAAATTTTTTTAATTCAGAACATATTCTTCTGTAATTCCATATGTATAAATGTAAAATCTCATAGTATAACATTATATGATTTTATTTTTATAGCTGAGCAAGTACTTTGACCTTTTGACTAATTGCAACAATGACAGGTGTTTTCATAATAAAACATATTTTAACTTAGAAAAATTAAAAAAAAAACTCCAAATAACCAGAGCCATTAAGAACTAAAAAAAATGACACAAGGGAGAAAAAAACATGCACAGGAAAATAATTACACAGCACATTTTTTCTAATTCTGTTAACAAGTCCCTTTTGCCTAAAAGATATAACCAACCAACTGTTTGTTCGTCCCCGTCCGTAAATCTGTCTGTATGTCTGTCCGTCCGTCCGTCTGTCTATCCCTTGCTGACTAATATCAAAGTAAAACAAAACACATCATAAAACTTTCTGACAACAGCAGCAACAATATTTAAAATGGGACGAAGATAAAATAAAAATGAGTTTCAAAAACCCATATAAAATATAATCCACGTAATTAAGTCCAAGGAGACTTTTCAGTTATCATGCTGAGTTTTATGTTAAGCTACAAAGTTGAGTTAGGATATAAAAAGAATCTCAACTGTGATAAAAGGTTATTATGAACAACTGCATTTTAATTAGAAAATAAGAGATTTGATGACAAAAAGATTCGAGTTTTCTAATGAAATATAAATGGTTTTAAACAAATTACAGGTTCTTTAAATAAATTTTATAAGAAAACCAGTTGTTAAGTGTCTTTAAGTATAATTAAACGGGATCGAAGAGTCTCTGATTAAAAATGGTAAGGGAATGTACGTTAATATGGCCTGTTCCCTAAAGTGTTATTGATTGATTCAATCAAATCTGTCAATTGTCATCGAGTTTAATTTCCATCATCAACATTTTAACCCATTTTATAACACTTATAGATTCCGGGGGGAATTTTTGGACGAAATTTGGTAGAAAGATATAATGAATGGTGTCATAATTAGCTTTTTCTGAAGTTTTTGTACACTTATTGAGCCCTCTAGCGCTGGTATTTGCAATTCAAATTCAAACTTTGACGCTTCGTATGTACTTAACGGGCTACGATTTTTTTTTTAATTATAAGTTTTATTTTTTGTCAAAGCAAATATCTATCAAACTGTAATTCACAATTTAATCTATCGGATTTTCACTATTTTTGAGAATTTTGTAAAGATACTGGTGTTTTTAGATAAGTTTTCTAAACTGTAACATGGCAACACTGGCGAACAAATTTTTGAAATTTTTTATTTCTGAAAATAAAATATAAAACTTTTCACATTAAGAACGAAAATGGAGTAGTTTTCTGCATATTAATGTTTTTACAAGTTCGGAAAGTTCTTGATCAGAACTTGTAAAAGATAAATACATTAGAGCGCCATTTTTTTTCAACTTTCGATTTTTATCAATTATTGTTGTAAGTTCTTAAGAACTAGGTCTAAAATTTAGGTTGTGCGAATTTGAGAAAAATCGGATAGCATTAACCCGTGGCTCCCCGCCAGCAAAGTTTTCGATTATTCAAAATGTTTCTTAAACTGCTTTAATAAAAATATATCTTGCGACACATTATTTTTAATTGATTTATTTTTAATTGAATCCGACTAACGGGTTTCGAGATATTACGACTCGATTTTTACTAAAACTAGTTTTTTTTTCCTGCATTCTACAATTTATTTTTTGTAAATAATCCTAAATTTTTTTATTTTTGCACTAGCAAAGTAAAATAATAAGAAGACAAGAATGGAACAAAATTGATGATTAATAGGTTTTTTGTTAAAGCTTTGCCTATTATTTAGGCTCTAGCTTTTCTAAAACTTTGGGCTCTAAAAAGATCTTTGGCCAGTTCGAAATACTTGTATCAACCTAGCTAATATGGAGGGAAAGCTAGTTATAACTTGAAAAAATCATTTGTTTACCGCAATTAGAAAAGTTAGCATTGTTTATGGTAACACTTTAATCAGCTTTAAACGATACATAAAACGTTAAATAGTTGTTGGATATATTTTTCGCATACTTTTGTTTCCGCAAAATTTTCGTTCTTTAAAATTTTTTGGCAAAATTTATTTCCAAGATTTTTTTTTGTCCCGAAATTTATTTCTTGAATATGTTTTTAAAATTTGTTATATCTCAATGCATGCAGGGTATACAAAATTTCTAACTGCCGACTTTAACACTTCCTGCAGTTTAATGTGTAATGTGGATCAAGTTAAGGCTTTAGGAGAATTTCGCCCGGGGCAGGGGTAAGTAAGTTGTGAATAGATGTAATAAATCTTTAAGTCAAATTTAAATTGGTCTTTAATTTTTTTTTTGCAAATAAAAAAAAAATTCTTTATAAAATTGATCTCAAATTAGCTACTTTTTATTAAGATTAAAAAATGCTCTTAGTAAGAAAATTTCGTTATTTTCAATTTATAACGAGCTTTCAACCTCCGTATAATTACAAAAATAAAGCAAATCAAACATATTAGCTAGGTTGATACTAGTATTTCGATCTGGCTAAAGATCTCATCAGAACCCGAAGTTTTAGAAAAGTTAGAGTCTCCATAATAGGCAGAACTTTAACAAAAACCTATTAATAATCAATTTTGCTCCATTCTTGTCTTCTTAGTAATCAAGCACGTGGTTAGGTCTTTTCCTAACAAGCATCATGACGTTACTAAACTTTGAAGACCAAAAATGTTCTATTTATATAAAAAAAATTTAGTTTGTACTCTGGCTCAAGTAATATTTTTTACAGTTATATTCGTTTTTTGTTTTTATATACATCGAGATTATTAGTTTTTTTTTTTTTTTTTTCGTGTTTTCAGAAGCAGAATAAAACAAATGCGCTGATGTAAGTGCTTACTCTTACATAATACTGGAAAGCAGCAAAAGAAACGAATAATTTTCGTATAAAAATAAACAAAAAAAATGTTTGAGCTTTCTGATTTCCCTTACAAGATTGCAGGTTGTAAGCAGCTTACCTTAAGCCCTTACAAGGATGCAGGTTGTAATGCAGAAAGTTTGATATCGTGGTTTATAAACGATCTGTACCCGTTTTAACGAGTGATTTCCGATTGTGTGTGGTGTTTTTGAGTATGTTGTACAAAAAAAAAAAAATAGTCATTTAATTGTTTCTGATGAGTAAGCACGTGGTGCGGAAAAATTAAATTATTATATTAATATGCCTAAAATTTTAAAAACAAAAAATTAATACCTGTAGAATTTTATATAAAATAAATTATATAATATTCATATTATTATTTTTAACCGTAATAATGTAGACATGACATATAATTTTACTGAAAGCCATGAAATCACAGCTTTTTATAAGCGCTAAAATCCGCGCTTATTTTGCCAAAAAGTAATGCTTCTAAGTGGGAATTCGCAATATAAAAATTATGGCATATGTAAGCAGGTTTGTAAGGGATTCTTTTTGGCTTACTCCCTTACAAACCTGCTTGCAGGTAAGCAGCGTTTTTTACTGGGTAGTCTTGAGGACAAATTTAGTTCTTATAAAACAGAACTTGTCGATGTGCAAATGTAAAAGTGGCTGAAATCAAACATCTCAAATGGCAAGAAATTCGGTTGTAACAAAGAATATATTTTCTATATAAATGAAATCTTTAATGTCGCCATATAACCACTGGACATTTTGCAATCAAATATTCCAGGTATATAGAATCATGCTTCATTAAGAAATTTTTGTATTTCCTCTAGCGGAAATATTGGCAACCAAAGTTGAAACTTGGTCTGCATATAAATCCTAGACGGTTGAAGATATGTTAAAATTATTTAAAATTTTGTACAATTTTGTGAATAAATCTTAATTAAAAATATATAAGTTATATAAGTTATTTTTTTTCAAGCTTTCCCATTTTTAAAATTTTTTGGATAAAGATCGGTGTATTGACCATTTTTTTTAAATTGCAAAATGACAACCCTGACGTTATATAAATTTTATAACTTTAGTAGTATTTTAATAAAAACCATCCGTTATTCATATTTTGAGTGAAAACGTAAAAAATTTTGTAATATTTAAGACTTTGTGTATATGAAAACTTCATCGTCGGATCGACCAGATATTCAAAAATTATATACAACCGATAAACTTGTTTCTAGAAGAGAAATACATTTTCATATTTTTTCATCAACATAACAATCACAAATATAAAAGACAAGGCATATTTATATTTGTAAATTTTTCTTGAAAAATATTCAATCACACACAGAGAAAAATTTAGCTATTTGCCAACTAAAATTTAGTTACTACCTCTCAAATTCGGTTATTACGAATTTCAGTCGTTTGGTACAACTTAACATTAGTTTTCACAACAAAGTTAGGTTAATTCAACTGAATTTTAGTTCCAACAACCAAAATATTCAGAAATCTAATGTAAATATCGTTGTACTAACTGAAATTATAAGTTTTTATCATTAAAATACACTTTTAAATTCGGTTGGCACTTTATTTCTCTGTGTGCAACAAAGGTCAAAAATTGATTTTTTCAAATAATTATTTAGCAACTCTGGATAACAATTTTTAAAAAATGTTTCATTCACGATTGAAGTCAAGATGTTGAATAATTTTAAGGTATTTAAACGGCAGTAAAAAAATATAGCCCTTTAAAAGTACTGGGTCGGAAAAGGAACACTGTGTCAAAAATTATGTAAATTCATTAAAAGCCGGAGTCTATAAAATTACATAATAAACTAATTAAACCAATATGTAGCTGTTTTTGTAACTATGCATTTGTAAAGTATGTTCAGCTTAATTTAAATCTACAAAGTGAATTTAATTTGCCTTATGTGTTCTTTTGTAGATTATACCACAAAAGCAATTATTAAAATTTACTTCAACAGAAAAAGAGGATAATAAATGAAAAGAAACAAAATTAATCTAGGAATCTGTTCTACCAATCCCCTTCCCACTTTCCCATTATACACCATTAGAAAACTAGCAACTATGTTTGAACGAATAGTAACTACTAATGATATTGAAACTTGGCATGCCATCCATGGCTTAAACAATTAGTCCAAGTAATAGTTAAAGATGTGGCAGACAGAGAAAAAAATACGGTTTTTAATTACAGCTATTGTCAGTTAAAATTAGACATAAAGTACATGGAACAAAAAAAAAAAGTAACTACGTAACTACGGGTGCATATAATTGTTATACGACTACGACATGGACTCAAAATAAAAGCAAAAACACAAAATTACAAAAAAGTTTTGATGATTGTCATTTGGTGCGTATAAAATTCAATTTGATGAGGTTATTTTGTTACAGTCGCCCCATTCATTATTCTATGAAATATAAAAAGCAGACAGACGTTACGGCAGAACAAACGGCATATAAATAACGACCCTAAATAGCACTTGTGCTCAATTTCAAACAATAACTTTATACTTTTGTAGCCTATTATCGCTAAGGAAATCAAAAAAATCGTGCTTTATAAAGTATATGAAACAATGAAACTTTTATTTTGTAATGTAATTTACGCACTAAAATTTTTCATTATTTTTGCTTACATTCTTATTTAATTTTTTTTTTTCCTTCATCTCCTCCGTCAGCAGCCATAATTCGTGACACATTTGTTAAATACTACGGTGTTTTTTTGAAAAATTATTATGATATTTAATATGAGTAGTAGGGTTATAACTTTTTTTTATTGACAACATTTCTTCAACGCACCACAATCTTGTACTGATAAAAAAAATCATTTTTTAGAAAAAATTTGAGTGACAAAATTTCACGCACTCAATGCAATTTCTAAAACTGCCTCAAGAATTCTTTTTAAATTTTTTTTTTAAATGACCAACATTTTTTGCTAATTTTAGCACTCGGTTTTGAAAAATTAGTGAAATGGTTTGCTGAAATGAGCAACCAAAATTAGTACAAAAGTCCATATTTTGTAAAATTTGAATAGCAGAAATTGTTAATAATAACATATATTGTACTACAAACTTCTACAAACTTTTTTGCTGGAGTGTATATAATACTTTCTCAAAGCAGCTATCACTTGGCACTGAAATTCAACAACAATAACGCGATTTTTCGCGCCCTCCTTCCAAATGATGAGATTTTTTTTATATTAATGAAATTATAAGAAAACACTAAATATTTTGCAATTAAATTTTAATTTTTATACTTAAAAGTTGAACTAATATTCGAAACTTCATCGCGTTTGGTGAGTGAACTTTTTTAACGATCGCAAAAGAAGAATTTGTTATTGCAAAAAATGCAAAAAGTTATAAAACTAATGAGTAGCTTTAAAAATTATAATTTTTTGGTAATTTAATATAATATTAAATGACACACATATCTAAAACATATTCAAACATATATAAGGCTTTCCATACCAACATTTAGGATATTACGTAAGTAAAGACGATAGCAATTGTAGTCAAAAATAAATGATGTTTCACTTGAAGAAAGGACGACTAACATTTCATTAAATTTAACTAACATTTGTCATTTGTTTTTAATGTTCAAAAATTTACTAACAATTGTAGTAAAAATTAACCATATATGTAAGTAATAAACAAACATTTATTTTTTTAAATGACAAAAAAACGACTGTAAAAAATGAAAACAGTCATTTGATGTGGTTTGTTTTTTTAAATGAACTACAAAGTTAGTAAAAAATTTAATTTGTTCTACAAATGACTGACATTTACATTAGAAAAAAAGAAACTGTATTACAATCCAAACAACTAAATATTTTTAAAGCAGAAGTTCCGTGAGTGAACTGTTTAGCTAAAAAGAAAGTGTACCGCATCTGTGCGATGCTAAATAAAAAAAACTAGCTTCCAAACACATCCTTTGAATAGACTATGTACGCTGAATCCAAATCTGGCAAACATAATTTCTTATTTGAAGTTTTTGAAGTATTGCGGTTTTTATATTTACATCATTCGCCCCAATTTTTTTTTTTGTGTATTTTTGCTTAATTTTTCGAAATTTTATCTCAAGATCATTAATTTTTTTTAAGAATATAAATCTACACAAAATTATGTTTAATTTGAGAATAATCCAATCGGTGTATGTTGTAGAATATCTTACGTGTTTTGCAAGGAATTGAAAGTTTTTCATGTTTAGTTCTACATCTTATGAATTTTGTACATTTTAAAAAATTTTAAAACTGTATCATTGTATAATATAGCAGAAATTTCAATGAAAAAATGTTTGTATTAAAATTGCAAATCCATTGAAAAGAAGCAATTTTCCATGCTTCAAACGCCCAAGTAAAAAAATAACTCTCTTCATATTAAAAAAATATATTATATATATCATTACAGAAGGACTATTGGCGAAAATATGACTTTTTCAAATTCATCCCTTTGGATTTGCATGAAACTTGGTATATATGATCTCCAAATTAAATTCGTTGTCGTTAGCGTTTTATCGCTGCTTAGATTGTTTTTTTTTTTATATATAAAAATACTTACTGTTTTGTTTAAATGGTCGTAGTTAGGTTTTAACAATTAATATCTCATTTCAAAGCTTCACTGAGATATATGATGATTTGCATTTGGAAAAGGATAAAAGAACTTAAAAATGTCCTTGTTTCGTAAATATCTCAAAATGCATCTTTTTTTTAATTTTTGTTTGCAGATTATCAATATGGCCTCTAAAACATATAAAAAAATGCAGATTGGAGAAACAATATGCTCTTAAAAAAAACGATTTTTTCCGATATTACAACACTTACAAAAAAAAGTTAGTAGACAAATTAGTAAAGCCGTTTATTAATCCAAATCTACAAGTTTTAAAAAAATATTTAGTTCAAATTGAGATTTTAGTTAAAGATTTGCTATTATCTAGTCCCTAATTAAAAAGTTGTTCTATATTTTTTGGCCCCATATAGTACAATAAATACTGAAAGTTTGGCATTGATACGAAATAACTTTTTATTAGCTGGACATTTAGTATGGAAAGCTTCATATGAGAATTTGTACAAAACACTGCAGGGTATCCCAAATTATTATGTATGGATGAATTTAGTATATATTGTAACGTAGCATAGTTAATGGGTTTAAGTGTGTAGGATTGTTTATAAATTATGAAAGCTAAATGTGACCAGATATATGTTGGGATATAAAATTATTAAGGGGTATACTCTCTTGAAGCTGATTTATGCTTCTAGAAAACCTATAAAACAACCAAAAAAAAAAAATCAATTTGGTAGATTCAAAGTCTTTTCCGAAGTATAAGTTTAATCTACAACTATGGTTACCTTTTAAGGGCCCATAAATGCATCCATGATTAAATTAATTTTCACAGCAACACACAATATTTATAAATATCTAATTTCTGTATATGAGTCATTCCTTGTCAGACCGTACGATTTTTTACAACACGATTTTTGTTTGCTTTGAAATTTGACAGACGTATTCTTATTTCAATAAAACTTGACACATATTTTTTGAAAAAAAAAAAAATGCTTAAAGGATTCTTTGTGTTTAAAAATTAAAGAAATGTGAAAAATGTTTTGACATGTCGATATTTAAATTGATGTATTTGGTACTGGCATTCCGATGCATTACAAATGTTTAAAAAAAAAAATAGAACCCATCGCCGTATAAATCTGACAGTCCCATGCTAAGTCTTATTAAACTATATATGACTTCATACTGAAACAATTTTACTTATAATTTTATATAGCTTTATATATAATACCATACATATTTATATATAATACCATACATATTCAATATCAAATTGATTTATCTGCAAGTTAAGACTTTATTACATATGGCTTCACATATAACCATATTCATTTTATAACAAAATAATTTTCAATTGATTTCTTTTATATAATTTCAAATACAAAATTGGTATATTTTATAAGAAAACCCCATTTAATTATATATTTTTGAAACACTAAATTGATTTTTGTTAATTTTTAAACATTTCATTGTTTCATTTAAAAAAAATTTGAGTCTTACAAATTGTTGATTTCCAGAAATTTGAATTTTCAACTTAAATAAGCATAACTTCAAGTCACAAAAAGTTAAATATATATAATATCAGATTTATTTATATCCAATTAGATATAATCTATTTATATATAACACATCAAATCTATTTATATATAAACAAATCTCGGATAAAATGTGTGATACTATATATAATCATATATGATTATCAATTAACTTTTTTCGTCGGGTACTTTAAAAATATTTTTAATTTTTTTCCCCAAAAATGCTTGTGAAATATTTGTAAAATAAGAATACTTCTGCTAAATTTCAAAGCAAACAAAAAAACTTTATATAAAAAATCATTCGGTTTGACATGGAACGACTCATATATGCTTAGTTTTGAGTATAGTTTCTGGTTATAGTTAAACTTGTATTAGTTTTAACGTTAGTTTTGCTTGGGTGTTTTTGGCTTCACTTGGTTTAATGTTATGGATTATATATTCTAACATGTATCAAATTGCTTTAATGCCCTCCTTGTATGGATTTTGTTTAAACTGTTCGCAAAGAGACCACATATCAAACATATGCCCCGATATTTATAGTGTAGACACTTATATTTTATACCTCTACTAGCATACAAAACAAATTAACGCAAAAATTTACTACTACCAGTTGTGGTATTAAAATAACCATATTTTAAACTGGGGGTCAATTTAATATGCAATATGGGGGTTTAAAACTAAATTTTAACATATTTCTTTTTGCAGCAACAAATTATTGGTTTACATTTTTTTTTTTCAACTCTGCTTAAATAAAGTAAGTGTGAGATAAATTAACCACACTTACATACACATTCGTAAATAATAAATTGAAAAATTAAACTTCATATTTAGATTATAATCAACTGGTTATAAATGGCAAACCATAAATTACAACAGTTGAGGGAATAAAAATAGAAATAAAATAAAAATACAAATGAAAAAAAAAATTTTTAAACAAAAATAGTTTAAATTAACAATTTTCTCAATATCACAACTACAGGGATATCCTTAACTCATTAACGACACTTCATAGATGTGTTCGACATTATACCACCAAACTTTATAGATGTGTAAAACGGAGCTATAAAATGTTTCTAACTATTCTTCCTTCAAGCAGCTTTATCGGAAGTATGTACTAGCAATCAACCTTTGATTTGAATTGAAATACTATGACACAATGTTGCTGTGCTAAAAATTTTGGTAAAATTGAACAACGTTAACCCCTGCCGAGCCACATTGGAATTAAAGGAGATACTGTGAATTTTATATATATTAAAACAAAAAATATTTAAACAGTTTTTTATTTTACATACCTACCTTAAGCCATTTTTTAAATCCATTAGAAAAATATATTGTGAACTATATTCACCCTAAGATGCTCTGAGTCTCACAATGACCCTTATGATGTTATTCAATTTGGACAAAATTTTTAGCACAGCAGCTTCACACATTGTGTACTATGGCAAATCACGTTTCGTAAAATTCAGTATTACTAACAAGGGTGGTATCCCGACACGAACTAACAGATTTCATCGAACTTTGGATATATTGTAAAAGAGTAAAAAAAAAAAAGACACGTATTTGTTTTTAGCTGCCTAATCTCACGTTTAAGGGCTAAAAAGTAGGGCTAAAAGTTCAGTAGTTTTTGTAAGAAAACTTTTCTTAAATTTACGAAAACTAGATTTATTTGTACGCTGGGTTAAAGTTCTCAAGAAAACAAAAATGTTGATACTCATATTGTACAATATATATAGTGGACCATATTTTTGAATTATCTATATACTATATACTAATATTATAAAGAGGTAATGTTTGTATGTTTGTTTGTTTGTAGAAAGTAATCTCCGTAACTAATCATACGATTTCTAAATTTTTTTTACCAATATTTAATTTTGTCCTCCAGGATGGACATAGGCTATATATATTTCAAGTGGGCGTGGCACCTCCCACATAAATTGAATAACATCATATATCTTGACTATTGTGATAGCAAGAGTTTTGAAACATTGCAGTATCCAATATGTTACTGATTTGAATAATCAGGAAAAAAATGGGCGGGATCGGACCAGTGGGAGTGGCAGCTCCCATACAAAGTAAATATTTAATATCAAATATCTACAGTACTATAATATCCATAGTCTTAGAAATTTGTGCACATTGATTATTTGTTAATGTGAATAGTCATGGGAAAAATGGGCGTGATCGGACCAGTGGGCGTGTCAGCTCCCATACAAAGTATATATTTAATATCATATATCTACAGTTCTATAATAGCCAGAGTCTTAGAAATTTGTGCACGTTGATTATTTGTTAATGTGAATAGTCATGGGAAAAATGGGCGTGATCGGACCAGTGGGCGTGTCAGGTCCCATACAAAGTAAATATTTAATATCATATATCTACAGTTCTATAATAGCCAGAGTCTTAGAAATTTGTGCACGTTGATTATATTATGAATAGTCATGGGAAAATTGGGCGGGATCATACCAGTGGGCGTGGCAGCTCCCATACAAAGTGATTATTTAGCTCATATACAAAATTAATATTAATATTAAATATCTAGGGTTCTATATAAGCTATATAGCCTTCAAATTTTGTACGAGTCCATCAATTACAAATATTAGTAGTCGTACTGAAAATGGGCGGAATGGGATAAATGGGATAAATGGGCGTGGTACCAAAAGCAGAAAACAAATAAGCATTAAAATAAATTATCACATTCAAGACTTTTTGCAAGCTTATTTAATAATGTTGTTCAAAAATTGTTTTAGCGTTCCTCATAGTCCTAGAATAAATAAAAAAGGTAAAGAAGTAAACAATAAATTTTATGATATGGTTTTAAGTAACAATTCATGTTTAACAGGTATACTTAACATAAAAAATATATTATTATTATATTATTATTTGCGTAAAAGAAATTTCTTGATTTAAAGAATTAATTACAATTAAAATTTGAAGGCAAAACAAAGTTTGCCTGGTCAGCTAGTTTGATATATAGGGGAAAAAGGCTCTTCGGGAAAAGTCGCCTAAAAACCGATCCGTTTCAAATATCGGGAAAAGTTTAGACACCCATTCGATTAAAATAAATAGGCATTGCTATGCACTATTTTTAGCTTAATTGAACTAAAATTTCTTAATAAAACGCCAGATTTAATGTTACTCAGAAAACATTTTTTTAAATAATAAAAAGACTTGAAAGTCTTTGGGCATAGTTTGTACGCCAGTGAATGTGTGTTCAAAAAACCTTTCCTTTGATACCAAATTTGTATATAGTTACTTTCAATAGAACGAAATAAACCGGAAAATACGTCAAATGGGGTAATTTTGATCCCACTTAGTAACGCCTAAACATGAGATTGGGCAGCTAAAAAAAAAAAAACACGGGTCCTTTAAATTTTTATTCTCTACAACATATGCGAAGTTCATTAATATCTAACGGTCCGGGTCGGGATACCTACCTTGTAAGCAAAGCTTTGACGTTTTATGTAAATTGAAATAAGTAAGTCTGAGGTAATTTTGGGCTACAGGTCGACATGGGTTAATGATGTTCAAAAAAAAATATTTTTCAACATTGCGTAATGATGAAAAAATAAAACAATATATACAATTTATAACAATTATACCGTTTATAAAATTACTATTTTTCGATTTAAAATGTTTTATGTCAACAAATTTTTATGTCAAGTGTTATTATCCAAAACCAGTGTTGCCAGAACATGGTTATCAAAAATGGCTAAATTTGTGTAAAAAAACGGCTAAAATAAAGCTAAAAAATGGCGTAGCTTAAAAAAAAGACAATTTTTAAGCAGCGTCTCTTTGAATCAAAATTTTATATATAAATTACCTTCCAATAACGGATTATATCTTAATAAAAAACGAGAACACTTAAACACGCGCTTTTTTAATTTGTGTATCAAAAATTAAATGCACCCGAGTAAAAATAACATTATATAATCTTATACAATGTGATCCAGTTTTGTAAAATTTAATATAGTAAAGTATGCCATCATATAACAAAATTCAAAAAACACGATAAAAATTAATTTAAACTTTTAAATTTCTGCAACATGTTTTCATTTGCTTGGAGCGAGTTTACAAACAAATAAGAAGAGCGCATATTGGGCGACACTGACTAGTATGGAAACCCATTGCAAAACACACATTTTTCTAAAAATCCGCAAAAAAAAAACAAATCGCTGCCATACCCAAGTGTACGGGGGGATATTTAAAATTTTTTTTTATTTTCATTCTCTAAAATGCATCTAAATTTTTTAGATTTCGTTGACATTTTTTTTTTTTCATTTGAAATTGAAGATTTGTAAAATATCCCAAAAATATTGTTCGTTTTCAGCGTCCCCTTAAGATATGTTAAAAAGGCATCCTAAAAGACATCCTAAAAAGAATACTTCATATCTCACAATTAATGAGTTGTGTTGCAATTTCAAAAATGTTTAGGATGTGTGCTCGCATTTCGTGGTCAAGTGGTATTTGGCACATTAGTGGTGGGGGCACTTTTTATTACTGGGCTATTTCTAAACCGATTTTGGATATTTATAACTTTCTGAAAACACTATTTTGTCTTTATATCGATTAATTTCTCATATAGAATAAAAACTACTACAACATTCAAAATTTTTTTTCAAAAGCTAAAAAAAAATAGTTTTTTTCGTCATACATAACACAGTTTCAGATTTCAATATCGACGAATCGGCAGCAAACTTCATATTAAATGTTTTAATATACAAAGAAACCAACTCGTTCGTTGACTTTAAAACTCATTTTCAAAAATGGCCATACAACGTTGAATGTCTCTAATGCACATACATACCTTTTATTTTAAGTTCTGATAAATATAACAACAGCACTGTTAGATGCAAATTTCAGTTATTGTTTAGGTGCAATTTTGAGTAGTTTTTTTTTTTTTGCTAATTTTACAGAGTAAAATGCTATTTTTAATTACATTATAAATGCTAATTTTCTAACCACCTCTGTAATTATCTACACTCAGGGAAAAAAGTTTCATCATATTGATGAAAGTGTTTCATAAATAGTTTGGCATCAATTATTCATCATATTTATGAAGTTTTCATAGATATGATGAAGAGTTTAATTAAAATTTATGACACATGCTTCATAAATCTTCATCATTTCGTAAAAAAGTTTCATAAACTTTTGTTTGTTTTCGTATCAATTAAATTCTTAATTTTCATTTGAAATTGAGAAATCATCAATAGAAACTAAGATTTTTCAATTGAAATTAAAAAAAAAAAATCAACTTAGATTTTCTATTTAAAATCCAGAGACTATCATAACATCAAATGAACATGGTTTTTGGGAATATAAATTTAATTTTTTTTAAATTTAACTGAAAATTAAAGTTCTTAATCTCAATTCATGTTTTTTTATTCCAAATCAAAATTCTTAACTTAAAATTATTTCTTCTGCATTTTAATAATAATAATTCCAATTGAAGTTTTCTGAATTTCAATTTGAAATTCAAGGTCTTTTTCTGAACTACAGTTTCAAAAATATTGGGTTTTAATCATTGGCCGCACGTAGCCTTTATTGTGTTTGTACGCCACCAAAGAAAATTGTTCATTTCATAAAAATTTATGAATTTGCTTCATCATATTTATAGAGCGTTTACAAAATTTATGAAGCATTTTATGAAAAGCTATGAAACTTCTTCATTATTATGAAACATTTTATAAATATGAGGAATCTTGTCATCAATTTGATCTTTTATGAAACAGCTGCATCATATTTATGAAGTGTTACATTGGACGAAAAGCAATGAAGATTTTCATCATATTTATGAAGTTTTTCATAAATATGATAAAGTTTTCTCTTTGAGTGTAGTACATACAACCTGAATTACCCTCTATCGATTTACAATTGATATATTTAATCAGTACAAGAACAACAACATCAAAAAAACCCACTTACAAAAATATTTTTCATTTACAATTTTGTAGATTTTTATTTTAGTGGTTTTTCATTTATAATTTTTAGTTTGCGGCTTCGGCTCCTTTTATACGGTAAATGAGTAGCAGTCGAATGTAGAAATAGCATTCATGATTATCACTCCCCATGTTTAAATATTTTATATGGATTATATTTGGATTTGTCAGTCTTCATGTCTGATTTCCTTCCATCTAATATTTGTTGTTGCTGTCGTTGTTGACAGGCTTGCCAAATACTTTTTTTAGTTATCCCCAAACAAATCAAAGAATATCCCCAATTAGATAAGAGGTTAAAGAAATTAGTAGAGTTAAAGTTCTTTATTTAATTTTTCCAAATTTTACAGGTTTGCCATACACTTTCATCGATATCAAATCAAAATATCCCCGAAAAAAAAATCCCCAAATTTAACACTAAAAATTTTAGTTTTTTTAGTTTACTCATAATAATTGATGCATAAATATACGAAAAAAATGTCTATACAACAAAAAGATTTCGTTGTTTCGACATTTTTTTTTTCGTATTTTTAGCATGGTTTATTATGAGTGTTAAGCCAGAGCTAAAATTCTTTCTTAAATAAGCCCGAATTTACCTAACTTGTGAAATTGGAGTTAAATTAATAAAAATATCAAATTTTATTAATATAAGAATTAAAAACAGTCAAATTTAGAACTATTTTTCGTACAGTTTTTCTAAATTCACAATTTTGTATAACTTTTATTACTTATATTATAAAGCCTATTGGATTTCAAAGACTTTCAACACCAGACGTTTTTCATTTAGAAAAATTCAGGTTAATAAAAATTCACTAAGAATATTATATAGGTAAAGACGACAATAAATGAAGTCAAAAACAAATAAAATTTCATTAAATTCAACTTACATTTGTCATTTGTTTTTACTGTTCAAAAATTTACTGTTCAAAATTTTAGTAACATGTTATTTTTACTAACATGGTAGTAAAAATAAACAAACATTTATTTTTTTTTAAATAACGAAAAACGACTGTAAAAAATTAATGTAAAATCATAAAACAGTCATTTGATGTGGTTTGTTTTTTTAAATGAACTACAAGTTTAGTAAAAAATTAAATTTGTTCTATAAATGACTGGCATTTACGTTAGAAATAAAGAAACTGCATTACAACCCAAACAATTACAAATTTTTAAAGCAGAAGTTCCCTGAGTTTTTTAGATGCATACTTCTTCGTACAATTTTCAGATTATTTGCATTTTTCCCAGAGACCCTAACAGTTTTGAGCATTAAATATGGACCATAAATATGGTCTTGTTACGCCAAACTTTAAAGCCATTTTTTCTCGGAAATTATGTACGCAATTATAAACAGCAAGTCCGATATATATATAATTAATTGTCCGTTCTCTATTAATTTTTATTATGTCATGCCATGTTATTGAGGATTATAAAAAATTTTAGGATTCGTAACGTTTGTTTGAAGGAAGTTTTGTAAAAAAACGTTTTTCAAAAAATTAAATAGATTTTAAAATTATGTGAATAAGCATATCGATTTTTAATTTTTAAATTTTTGTGTCAATTAATTTGTTTTTAAACTCTTACAAGGGAGGTATCCCAAACTAGCAGTTTTTAAGGTTCGTTGGATTTGTCGCTGCCCAATCTCACGTTTAAGGGTTAAAAATTAATTGGGTTTTATATGAAAACCTATCTTTTAATTACGAAACCTAGATTTATTGGTACACATAGTTAAAGCCCTTAAGAAAACAAAAATTTTGATACCCATATTGCATATGTAGTGGACCCAGAGTTGCCATATTTTTGAATTATTTGAAATATAGAGAAAAAAAGATCTTCGGGAAAATACGAACGAAATAAACAGACAAAAGCTTAAAATCAGGTAATTTTTGATCTCCCTTAACAACGCTTAAATATGATATATGGCGGCTAAAAAAAACATATCCAAAGATTATTAAGATCTGCCTGTCCAGTTTGGGATAACTCCCTTGTTAGTAAAATATTTTTGCTCATTTTTAATTCATAGATTTTTAAAATTATTCGTCTAAGGTCTATGCGATATCTGCTTTTTTCTAGTAACTTTATCAGGGGTTTCCTATTGAATGTCTTAAGAAAATTTTAAATTTTTATATAAAAACTCTGGTACAAGCTTGGAAAGTTGTTTGTCAAACAATTGCAATAACACCCAAAATATTTTGAGATCCCCAAAAACATTCCCTGTCCTCAATTGAAAAGGTCTGTCCCCAAGACCAAAAAACAGTCACTAAATTTGTGGACAACATTACATGTCTGGCAAGCCTGTTTGTTGCTGTTATTTGATTGCTGGTGTATTTATAAAATGTGGGAAATTTGACAGTTGTATGTTAGAGACTAAAGGCTTCATTACTCGAGCGGATACGTTTCGTAAACGGACTGTAACTCCATACAATGTGCAAAAATAGAACCTAAATACAATATGTTGCCCTTGTTTTACTTGCTAAACAAATCGTCGGCTGAATATTGCTTTGCCGTATGTATACGGCAAAACCTATGCATATACGGCAAAACAATACTAAGCCAACGAAATGGTGACGGATCTGAGGAAAGTAAATTCTATGTTCAACAGAATTTATTTTGCGCAAATTTGTCACCATTTGTTTAGTATGTAAAACAGAGACAACATATTGTACTTACACAATGTATGGAGTTACATGCAGTCCGTTTACGAAACGTATCCGCTCGAGTAATGAAGCCTTAAAGTTGTTGATTAAAAAGCATTAATTTATTATGATCTGATTGTTTATGGACGGCATTTTATATTTCAATTTTAAAAATTTATTTCACTATATTATTTTTTTTTTTTGGATTTTAAAAAGGCGTTAAAAGTTGTTTTGTAGTTGTTGTAAGAGTGTAAATTTCTATATATGTATGTTTGCTGCATGCATATCATTCAACATTTAGAGGTATTTATGGTGGTTTATAAAATTTATTTGATATTTATAAAAGATTTATTAGACAATATGTATAAATTAGTGGTCTTAAGTGATAGTGGTCATTTTTGTTGTTGTTTTTTTGTTTTTTTGTTGTTATTATGAAAGGGTATTAACAGTTAAAACCTCAAAGGAATGAGGGGATTTAAATTATTTAAGGGAATTAAAATAAAAAACAATTTAAAATTAGAATAATATACTAATTAGTTACTAACTACTAAATTACACTGCGCAACTCGAAAAATAAAACAATATTAACCAACATTGATACTAAATATTTCGGCCACGCTGATTTTAGTGGCGTACCCAGTTTTTTCACCTATACTACCTAAACAACTTGAGTTTCGTACGGGTAACAGACATTCATGTGTTTAGTTTTCAATTAAATATAACTTCCGCAAAAATAAGTTAATTCGTAGAAATTTTGGCTTTTCGGAAAGCTTATTTTCAAGGTTTAGCATAGACCTAAAAATTGAGGTTTGGCATTGAGATAAAAATTTAGGTTTAGTTTTGAGCTAAACTTTTTACCACTTAACCCTCCGATTAATAAGTCTCCCGTTGGCCTTAAAATAGTAAAAAGGACCGCAGGGACTTAAGATTTTTTTTAAGGGATTCTTGTCTTTAAGGTGTTCAAACCTATTTCTAAGGCGCATATTAGCAGAATTTGATAAAAAAATTTACTTTATTCTGAACAACTTAAAACGACGATTTTGTCATACACTGTTGTTTCCGTCTCAAGCTAAATCTCAGTTATTTGTTGCTGTTAACTCATTTTTTTTTACATTTTTAGTGCCAAATTCAATGATATGGAACAGAAATCAAAAATATTATTGTTTAATTATGCATTCAAATTCGTTAAAATAAACCTGGCGCCGGTTTTCATTGATATGTTGGTCCTTTAAAGTTATTTCTGAGATTTTGCATTTTAAGTTGCAACTGGCCGTTACATATTATTATACAATTTAAAACTTCATTAGGTTTTGTATAAGACTTAGAATATTTATTTTTTTTTTTAAATACGAAACTTAAGTGGTCAATTTTTAAGCTCAATTCAAAATCCGATAAATTTTCAATGACTGCGTATGCGCTAACGCAAACCGACTACTTACAGATTATTACTGTTTTAGAGAGCCCTTAAAATAAGCTTTCCGAAAATCCCAAATTTGTAACCTATGTTTTGCGAAAGTCATAACAAATTAAACACATGAATACTTATTACCCGTACGAAACTCAAGTTGTTAGTGTAGTATTCTAGATTTTTTGCATTGAAGATCTTTTTCATGGAAGTATTGCAAGTTTTTCTTATATTCAATTTTAATATTAAGATATTTTAACTTAGAATTTTATTGTAAATAATGACCAGACCTTGATCAATATTCGGGTATTGAATTTTATTAATTAATGTGCAGCATTAAAACTTTTTTGCAAGCACCCTCCTGACTAAAATATTGCGGGCTCAGCAAAATTTTTTCCTGACTTTATAAACTTTTTTTTTTTTAGTGTACATATGCAGTTAAACACTGAAAAGAAAAAAAATGTTTTCTTTAAAATACACATTGTGAAATTATTACTTAAAATTTTTGGTTTGCACACTTCAAACACTAAATGGCAAAAAAACCTATTACTGCTATCAACAATTCCAGACAGAAGCAAAAAAATAGTAGTCGCAGTTAAAAACATCTACTGATTTCTACGCAGACAACTATCATGTAGTAAAAAAGGTCAAAACGCAAATCTATTCAATTATTTAAAATGTCCATCGGTTTATTGGGTCTCAGAGTTTGATAACAGAGAGAGGCTCAGAGTCGGAGTTTGAGGCCTTTTGGGCAGCGACAGGCTGTTTATATCTCCCTCTGGGGAGAGGTCGCGGAAACTCTTGTCTATGACGAGGGGCGAACGAAGGACATTGACTGGTTACCTCACGGGACACTGTGGCCTTAGGTATCAATTGTACAAGATGGGGCGATCCTCTACGGATGCGTGCGGGTTTTGTGAATTGGAACCCGAGACCTCAGAGCATGTTCTCTGCAAATGTCCGAGGCTCTCCGACAGGAGGTTGCGTTATTTTGGTGGTCGAATAGTGACGCCATCGGACGTTTGGCACTGTTTACCTGGTAGGATAGTTGGCTTCGTAGGGAGCCTGAACCTATAGGGTGTATTCGTTGGCAGCACAAAATACCAACTTCTCGTAGCGGTGCATACTACTCAATTTTCACATTTCGAATTTTTGAAATATCGCGATTTTTATTTACAGTAGTAGTACCCAGTTTATTATATAAATAATTGGCTTAATTACACTCAGGGAACTCCTGCTTTAAAAATATGTAGTTGTTTAGGTTGTAATACAGTTTCTTTATTTTTAATGTAAATGTCAGTCATTTGTAGAACAAATTAAATTATTTACTAACCTTGTAGTTCATTTAAAAAAAACAAACCACATCAAATGACTGTTTAATGATTTTACATTAATTTTTTACGGTAGTTTTTTGTTATTTAAAATAATAAAAAAAATAAGTGTTTGTTTATTTTTTAGTACCATGTGGTTCATTTTTACTACAATTGTTAGTCATTTTTGAACATTGAAAAACAAATGACAATGTTAGTTGAATTTACTGAAATCTAAGCCGGCCGTTCTTTAAGTGAAATTTCATTTGCTTTTAACTACATTTGTAGTGGTCTTTACCTACATAGTATTTATTCTAAGTGTATTTAAAATTGGACCATGAAGTCGTGATTTTTGTTTCAAAGAATATAAATTACACAAAATTATCTTTAATTTCAGTATAAGCATATCGGTGTTTGTTTTAGGATATCGCACTGATATTGCAAGGAAGTTAAATATTTAACTTTTTTAGATTTATCCTTATAAAGTGTATATATGCTAGAAAAATTATAATTTTATTATATATTTTATTGAATTAGGTCTAATTGATCATACCAATTAAAAGGATTTCAAAATTTCAGTTGAAAGTAAATCGTATCAGTTAAAAAATTTCATTTTAAATTTTTTTTAAATTTAGTTTCAAATACAAAATTTAATATCTTATTGAATTCTGCTTTCTTAAATGTTCAAGTATAAAGGTTATAGGAATTATAAGCTTTACAATTGTTTTTAAATATGTTGAAATTTTTTGTTCAATTTTTTAAATGATACAAATTAATATTTAATTGCAGTTTTTTTTTTTTTTTTTTTTTTTAATAATTTAAACTTTTAATTTATTTATTTTTAATTTTTCTGTGTTTTGAGAACTGCAATTTATTGTAATTTTTAATTAAATTGTAAAGGGTCCGCCATATAACTTTTTTTTTCAGATGCCGATTTTGCCAAAAAAATCATCTTTTCAGATGAAGCTCATACTGCATGGCCAGCCGAGGCAGCCATTTGAATGAAATTATTTTCCGTTATTAACCGGAAGGATTGTACTTTCAAATAAAAAAGAAATTTGAGAAAATATTCAGTAGTTTTTTTTAAAAAAAAAAAAAAGTTAATAGGCGGACCCTTTATATCATAATCAGGTGTGGATCCAGGAAAATATTGTAGGGGGGGGGGGCTTAGTATGTTTTTAATTAATTTTTTAATCTTTATTACATTTTTGTATCGAAAAATATCATTTTGGGGGAGGAAATTTCCCATTTTCCCTCCCCCTGGAACCGCGCCTGATCATAATAAAGGAACATTAAAGAAATTTCTAGCGGTATACGGCTTTGTTTAGTTTATTAAGAACAGTTTGAGAAAAAAACCCTTCGGGATACCTTCTTTGATAGAGTGTTAAATAACAAATTTAAATATAATTTTAGAAAAACTTAACTTTTAGAAGATGATTAAAACGTATTCCTTTGGCAATCGTTGATTTAGTGTAATGAGTAGGGCAAGGAATTTCATGCAAATCCATCTTTACTGTTGGAATCGATTTTGACCAAATACTTTTGCGATTCAAAGAATTTGCAACCAAATGGCAGGGATTTGTTGTTGCATATTTTGTTATAAAAGCATATTTTTGCATATTTCGCTATAAATGCATATTTTATGGTATATTTATTGAAAATTTTTTGTTGCACATTTTGTATATTTTCAATTAAATTGCATATTTTTGCCAATTTTGTAAAAATTAAAGTTCAGTTTTAATTGAAAATAAATCGAAGAAAACATTTGTAATCCTGAACATAGCATCTAGTTTTCTTTTGTTAGAATTCTATACTAGATTTCGTTTTTTAAAACTTTGTTTGGTGAATATTGCGTTGTAAATTAAGAGCGCATATTTTAGATTTTTTCCTGCATATTTTAAGCGCCTATTTTCCATCTTTAGTTGCATGAAAATCCTTGCCCTAGTGATGAGTATTAGATTTCGTTTAATATCAGTTTTTCTTTTTATACACATTTAACAACCGCGCTTAATTTTTTAAGTATTCCCTGCTGTTGTTCAAAGGAAAAATAATTTAAAACAAAAGAACAGAAAATTAGTGTAAAAAGGAAAGGGAAATTTAAACCATGGCAAAAGAATCGTAACAACCTCAAAGAGATTCCTACACTGAAAGATAAATACCTAAACTAAATAACAACAAAGCACAATACAGGTACAATACAGCATACACACTATGGTCAGAAAGTATAGGGGAAAAAGAGGCATGCGAAATTGTTCAAATATATATCGGACTTATGTATGATTTAATGAGCCCATAAGACCATATTTCGGTAAAATTCAACATTTAACAAAGTGAAGCAATAAAGTCGACTGTAATGAATTGAAATACTCTATGTATTGAAATGAAAAATATATTCTTTTTTAAATTTTCACTGATTATTTTGGCTCCGTTATGCGGGTTCAACACCGATATGATTATATCTGCAAAAAATTTTACCAAAAAAAACGGAACAACAAACTGCTATAGACCCTCCTGCACAGTGGTTTGGAGGCTAAAAGAAGATATTTCATAGTTTTAAATTCAGATTCAAAATATTTAATATGAAAATTTTACGAATATCATATTAATTTACCTATTTTAGGTAATTTCGCTTACTTCTTGACCATGGTATGGATTGTGTTTAATTTTTTTTTATTTTTATTAGCAATTTTTCGCTTAACGTCATTTGAGAAATGCTTGAAGTAATACTTACAATTTTGTTAAACCTGCAACAAAATAACAATAACAACAACATGAGTATAAACATGAGCAGCAACAACAACAAACATTGAAATAAAACACGAACGCCCCCCTTTAACACTATTGAAAAAATAAAAAGAAGAAAAAAAATGCGACATCTGCTTTGTTGTATATTAAAGTGCCCAAGAGCATAAAGTAGTGTTTTTGAATGTCTAACTGCCTGACTTGCTAAGTTGGCTGAATGTATGTCTGTCTGTCTGTCCGTAAGTTCTTTTGGTCGTTCGTCCGTCGTTTTGTTAGTCTGTCCAAAACCAACAACAACAAATATTAAAACCAACTAACGTAATACTACCCAGTGTAGAAACGGTAATGCCATGTAATTACTTTTCTCATTACCAGTAATGACACCAGCTTACTCTCTGAATTACTTTAACATACATAATAAAGACTTACTAGTAACTAGTTAATTAAATTTGATTAGACTGTATTTAATTAGACTATAGTTCATTAAATTTGATTAGAATATAATTATTTTTAGAGGAAAGGCTTGCAGGTTGCCACCTCTTAGCTTTTTTGCCCATAACTCCTCATAAAATCTACGTAGTTTTTTGTCATAATCAAGAGAAAATATCAGTTCACAGTCCTGAGCTACAAATAATTTGAATTTGCAAAAAATAATTTTTTTTTTTGCTAATTTTCAAAAGTACCTAAAATCGACCCCTTAAAATAAATAAGGCTTGCATATTGCCACCCCCTAAAAAATTACTAAAAATGTGAGTAAAACGCCTGATTTGGAAAATTTAAGAAAAATTATTAAATTTTATTTGCATTCGGTGGCTGTGAACATAATAAGATTTATGAAATTTTGTAGCATAAACAAATTTTTACGATAAAAAATTTAACTTGTAAAATGGTTTGATTCATTCCAATCATCGGAATCACAGTTTGAGCATATGTAACCACAAACCACAGAAGCGAATATTGGCACATTTCGAGTGAACTGCTATTTTGCATTCGTAGCTTATTCGATATCAAATTTTAGACCAAACTAACATGTTAAATGTTGTAATTCATTGATGCTCAAGGCATAATAGTGGTTGGAGCACTACACCACGTATTCGACCAGCTCCTTCTCTTGTTCTTCATTAAAAACCTACAGCATTAACCAAATTCGAAAAAGTCAATGCTCCTTTTCTATTCATTATCGACTTTTATTATTTTAATTGCGTCGAGCAATGCGTTAAAATCCTTAATCAAAATGTATAGAAAATGTTAAAACTCACTAAAATTTCTTTTTTGGCTCAATATAAATTAAAATGATAAAGTAAACATCGCACAATCCAAAACTAATTCAATGAAAATCAATGTTTTTTTTCGAATGTTCGTGTAAAAACCCAGCAAAACCACACATTACCAAATCATGGGTAAACTAATGTATCGCCATAGGGCTTCATGCATTACTTTACACGTTACTTCACTGATGAATTTTACAGGCGATGAGCCTCAAGGTAACTCATTACCTTGTAGTGGGTAAAGTAACTGGTTACTTATATGGTTACATGGTGGGAAAAAGTAATGTGTCTATAAATAGATTTTCATAAAAGAAATGCATAAAATTTTTTTTTTACAGATATTTTTTTTTAATTAAATAAATAACTTTTGTTTTACTAAATAAATAACTTGGTCATGCTGGGACTCGAACCTGGGGACTCTGGTATTTAACAATTAGTTAGGCGAGAACTCTACCAACTAAGCTATCGATACATACAATATTTTATTGCTTAACATGTAGATGAGTTGTTGTGCTTCGTATTTTCGTTCGTGATATCAAAAATATACACCTTACCATTATGCTTACAAAAAATCACAAAGTAATGTGTCTATAAATAGATTTTCAAAAATATATATTAATAATTACTTTACGTTTATAATTCATGCATTATGTAATTGATGATCGGTAAGTCGTCATTTTATGTTTTGAAGTAATGTAAAATGTAATGAGGTCTCACTACAAGGTAATCCATGAGTGTCCAATTATCGGTAACTCATTACTTCTTGTTGAAAAATAATGATACGGGTAAGGAGTACACATTACAAGGTAATGCATTACTTTATCGCACCCATTACCAAAGTTTTGCTGGAAACCTTGTCGAGAAGTGTAATCTAAAGTTAAATCGTAATTTTTTTCATTATATAAAGACTAAGTTTTATCTTTATGTAATAAAATATATATAGTTTTGCGAAAAAAGACCTTGTAAAAATGGCTTTATAAAAATGTTTGTTAAGCTTTAGAAAAAGTCGGCAAACTTTTCTACTGTTTATAAATGTTGTGATTTTTCTGCGGCTTTGGGGTCGAATCTCGCAATGTTAGATGAAAAATAGTTGATGTCAGTATAAACAAGCGAAAAAGAGCGAGGTGGCAACCTGCAAGCCTTCAAAGGTGGCAACCTGCATTCTGATGGAATTTTGGAATTATTAAAAAATAAAATTGCAAATCATTGCATATCATTATGTTTGGAATTCTGCATGGATTTTGTAAATTGAATGAAAAATAAACACAACAAAAATATTCACCTTGAATTTTCGCTAAAAACTTTAAATTAATCAGTAAAGGGCAAAAAACACAATTTTGTTTTTTAAATTTGTAAGCAATAGTAATGTACACTTTGTTCAGCAAATCTGGCAACCTGGAAACCTTTACCCTACTCATTTTAATCATTATTTTTTTAAAATATAAAGTAATAATCAAACATTGTTTTGAAAATCTATTTATAGACTCATTATTTTTCCAACTCTAGGAAAGTCATTTTTGATTTTTTGTAAGCTGGAAAGTAATGCCATTTTGTGAAAGCAAGTCAGTTGAGTTGAATTAACCGAATTTTGTTATAAATACTAATTTTCAGTTTTATCAACCTACTGAAATTCGTAATAACCGAATTTGAGTTGTAGTAACATAATTTCAGTTGGTAAATAGCTAAATTTTTTTCCGTGTGAACGTATACGTCTTTTAAAGTGCTACCAAATTTTACTGACGAAACTAACCCACCAGGTGGCCAGGCAGGCGTATGTGCCCGATGATCAGTCGATTACATAAATTTGGTTGGGGAATATGTACTTTATATAACCACTCATAAGGTAATTCTTTTCTACACTGGGTATACTAGGCACAAACTACACATTCATACACATCAACACTGACTCTGTACCGAGACATCTAACTAAATATATATCTCGTCGTTTATAAATGTTCTGAATGTGTCTATCAGTTTATTTCACCAACATAAATTCGCGAAAAGCAAAAAATAACTAAACAGAAGATACGAAAAAAAAACCGCAAAGTTTTCTCGCTATACCACCATTTGACGTTGTGTTCTTATGACGTTTCGCCAGCAGTTGAAGAATAAGTGTAACAAAATGTTAGACATTGAGTACTTGTATTTTGTATTGTTGACTAAAAAGTGTCGTCTGTCTGTTCTTTAGAAAATTTTAATGTTTTGTGTATAGAGTTGCCTATAAAATAAAAAAGTGTGTGTACTTTATATTTAGGTTGGTTTTTTTTTTGGATGCGCTACATTAGGAGTTATAATTATCGGAAGGAATTTGGAGCAGCATAATTTTTTACGGATTTAAAATGTGTAGATATCTTAAACTATCTAAAACAATATTTCGAAATATTGAAATTTTTCGTCATTCTGGCAATTTGTAATTATTTTTTTTTTTAGTCAAGAACGCTTAACTTAAGAAGCAGAAAAAAATATGCAGACCTTTCCTCTGTGAAGTGGGCTTCGGAAATATCATTAAGAATAAAAATTGTTAAAGGTAGTTAACTATGCTTTCTAAAGCCTACATAATTGCTAAAGACGGTTGTCAATTGATGCGATAACTTCAAAGAACACTGTGGCAGTATTAGTGCTGGTATGACATCCGGGCCCGTTGACATATTTATGTCGATATTCACTAGATCCATTTTAACCGCTCTTAGCCATAGTATGTTATGCTACTCATTCGATTTCAGTCATTAGCTGATCTCTTTCCATCATAAAGCTATTTTCCGCCAGGTCTGTAAGATTATTTTTTTTGGCGTTTTTCGAAAAACAGAGTAATGAAAATCGTCAAAAATCGGCAACAATTTGTTTTCGCCAAAAATAGCAAAAAACACTTTTCTTAGTTCTTGATCGAACTGTTACTCTCAAAAAACGCGTTTTGACGAGTTAAACCTTTCACGACCGAACTTGAACTACTGGGAAATTTAAATCTTGTGGGGATCAGCTCTAGAAGGAGTGCCGCACTTTCGACATAAGCGACTAGGTCATATTCATTCTAATCCACCACCCACAGGAAACTCAAGGTTGATCTGGTATATATATATATATCAACCAACCACAGAAAATCGGTGATGTTTATTGATTACCTGAACAACATGGGGAAGCCGCATTTGTTGTGGGTGAGACTTTGCTCGATTTATTTGGACCTTTTTTATTGGCGGTAATTTTTTTAAAATAAATTAACACCTATTTTTTCACATTTCTGGTTAGATGTCAAAAAACGATCATGTCACGAAACAAGGCCATATTATAAGGAACATATAATTTAAATTTCAAATTTCTGTGCAAGTTTCAAAAAATTTTTTTGTGAGAAGGATTATCGAAAAGATTACTTCCAAAAATGTCATTTGCAACTTTTTTTGGGAATTTCTTTTAAGTAAATAGTGTGAACATATTGTCGATCTTGACTGCTAGTCGATTTTTCTAGTTACAATTTTTTATACAGTTTTTTTTTACCCGCAATTGGTAACGTAATCTTTTTAGATAAGGGCACATGCACACAAAGCATACCCCCATCCATCTTATTGTGAGCATACGTATTGTATCCGTATGGTATTCGAATCGTATCGTTAAAAGTATCATCGTTATACCCCCGTGTATTGAATACGATTACAGTTGAAAATGGTTGTTGTATTTAGTTGGCAGTTGCATGAGTTAGTAGGATTTGTTGTTTGTATGATTATTTTTTTTTTGTTGTTATTTTACATTTTTTTCCTTCTGTTAAGTCGTTTATATTGTCGTAAGCCGGTAAATGTTGTTAGTTTCATTGTGTGATTTTTGCAGGTCAAATATACTTTTATTCTCGTTTATGTTGTTGTAGTTTTATTTTTTCTAGGGATTTATTGTTGTTGTTTTAAATAACATTTGCAACTACAGTAAGAGCTCTCTTAACGGAGATTTGTTTAACGAGGACTCGATTTTAAACACTTTTTATAGTGAAAACCAAAACAATTGTTTCATATGAAACTTATGAAAATTTAAAATTTACTTTACGGCCGTTTATAGTGTGATTAGTGTACTTGAGTTGTTTTTCTTTAAGTTTCTTATTGTTTATGCATTTTATTTTGAATTTTTGTTTCAGGCTGTCGTTAAGTTTTATTTGTTTAAGTTTTCTTAAGTCTTATAATGAAATTTGTTGGCTTTGAACTAAAAACACTGCACGACACCAACATTCTTGTCAAAAGTAATATCAACAAATTTTGGAAAACAGAATGAGAAAGAAATATTTCAAAACTAGATATAAGTTCAGTTATACTAACAAACAGTTTAAGTACACACAAAGAAATAAAGTGCCAACCGAATTGAAAAGTGTATGTTGATGTTAACAAACAATAAATTCGGTTAGAACAACCATATTCAAATTTGATTTCTCAGTATTTTTTGGGTTGTTGCAACTAAAATTCAATTGTATTAACCAAATTTTGTTGTAAAAACCAATATTCAGTTGAACCAACCAATGTCAATTGTAGTAACCGAATTTGAGTCGTAGTATATAATTTTAGTTGGCAAATGCCAAAATTTTTCTCTGTGTGTACATATTTTCTATCTAGAGAGGAAATATTTTCAAGAATTTGTTGCCTTGTGCTAAGTATTATTTAAGCAAATATTTAGCAACAACATTTTTGTATATTTCTTAATCTTTAAATTATTCGTATGTATTTGTCATTTGTTTTTCTTCATCCTCTAAAAGCTTTTTATGTGGACATCATTTATGCGAAAAAAAAACTTTCTGTATTCCCTACTACCATTATTTAGTTAACACAAAAATATACAATACCAAAAAACAAGGCATATGTTTTGTTATGTTTACCAACCAGATTTGTCAAACCTTATAGCGAAAAGGAACACATCTTAAATTCGAAACTTCGAAGGGATTTTCGATCTAAGAAAGACCAATCACTTTAAAACTTATTTACCACTGCAATGTCAACTACAATTCTATAGTCAACAAGCATTAAGCCTGCTCGACGTACCAACAGTCCTTAACAACTTTTGCTTGGAGTTTATTCCACATGCGGCTGGTCGGACTGATAATTGAATTTTCCTTGTAATACGTTGTGTGATACATTTTACAATAAACTTTAAATGTATGTACTACACTAGACAGGCAAGTTTAAATAAAACCCGAACTGTAGGGATAAGTTAATTTAAATTAGCATAAGATTTGTCATTGAAATATCAACAAAAATTGTGATGTAATTCACATCACGACGATGCTCTTGTAAGCCAATGGGGTTAGATACCAATCACCTCATTTTTCACGATCCAAACGTAAATTAAACTTGTTTCAAATTAAACGGGTTCCAAATTAAACTATTTTTTTCTTTTGTTATCGTTTAAGTTAGTTATTTAGCTAAAGTTATAAGTTAACGTATTTTGTCACATCAACAAATTTCAGCTGTAGTTGAACTAATTTTTCAATCTAATTGTTAGTAATTCGTGATTCTCAAATTTGCCAAGTAATTTAAAAGACAATTGTTTAAAAAAAATCTGTCTCGTCTATCAGTCTAACTTGTATCTCGGAAATTAATCAAGACATAGCAAAATGGACAATAAATAGTTACTCCTTACCTATTAAGTAGTCTTTATTAACCACATATACTTCCTCATATTAATATTGACCTGCCTCTGTTCAGATCCGGCAAGTGAGTTTTAGCATACATTTGTTTTTGATTCAGCTTAAAAATTCTGTTGATTTAGCTAAATTTTTAGCTTATTTAACTACAACTGTCAAACAAAATTTAGGTCACGTTAAGTGGGCGTTGTGGTGTAATGGTCAGCGCGTTAAACTGTTACATAGATGGTCCGGGGTTGAACCCCGCCGACGACAACATTAACTTAGTAAAATAAGTTTACAATCCCTTATAAAGGGTGTTTTTTATTCAGGTATAGAACTTTCAGTTGGCGACACTTTTTTAACTGGCGGCCATTTTGTCACCTGTCAAGTGGTTTATGTTTAGTTTGGTTTGGCATTTCAACATGAATAAACTGACGCCTGAACAACGCTTCCAAATTGTGCAAATTTTTTTTGAAAATCATGGAATACGTATCGCTCACGAATTTTACAAATTTTGTTTAGCGATGAAGCTCACTTTTGGTTAAATGGATACATCAATAAACAAAACTATCGTATTTGGAGTGATGATGATCCTCAAGTGTATGTTGAGACACCGTTACATCCAGAAAAACTGACTGTTTGGTATGCTTTATGGGCTGGTGGAATCATTGGTCCGTACTTCTTTAAAAACGATGCTGGTCACAACGTTACAGTCAATGGTGACCGCTAGAGAGCCATGATTACTGACTTTTTCGTTCATCAATTGAACAACCATGATGTACAGGAGCTGTGGATTCAACAAGACGGCGCAACATGTCACACAGCTCATAACACAATTGATTTATTAAAGGAAACGTTTCGTAACCGCATATTTTCACGTTTCGGACCCGTGAATTGGCCTCCAAGATCGTGCGATTTAACGCTGCTGGACCATTTTCTGTGGGGATATGTGAAGTCGCTAGTCTACGCCGATAAGCCCGAAACGATTGACCACTTGGAGGACAATATTCGCCGCATTATTGCCAATATACGGCCACAAATGTTGGAAAAAGTCATC
Source organism: Delia radicum (assembly GCA_021234595.1). Classification (NCBI taxonomy): domain Eukaryota; kingdom Metazoa; phylum Arthropoda; class Insecta; order Diptera; family Anthomyiidae; genus Delia; species Delia radicum. Next base: position 19,821,914 of record CM037851.1, read on the forward strand.
GAAAATTGGACCTAAAGATAAGACTACGTCTGAGCCAGCCATGGAGGTCATATGCCAGAAATCATATTTAGATTATAATGTCAGAAGATTATCTTTCGAATAAAGTAAATTTCATGTCAATTTAAAAAAATCATCTTTGTTTTATTCCATTTCAAAGTTCTATACCTCTATAAAAAAACACCCTTTACGTATAACAGCATCCACCTTTGGTGTTCGCATAGCACTTAACCCCACCGAAGTAAAATATTGAAATAGGGCTATCAAACATTATCATGTTCGACCTTTCTTCGAACACTTTTAGCGGCCGCAGTTTGGACACCACAGCTATAGTAAGTCATTGCCTAGTTTTTCTTTTCATTTTATATATTTTGGAGTTCTAGTTTTTATAGCTCTACTTTCAATACATGTGTTCATTAAACCACAAGTGTATTAGATGTGCGTTTGGGTCTGTTTTTCTTTCTTCTTTTTCTGTGTTAACTCCATACACCAGAGTTTTCGTTCTGGGTTTACATTAATTAAGATGTGTGTGTGTGTTCATGTGCTGTCTAACTGTGTATGTGTCTGTATATTATTTACGCCTGGCATTATAATTCAATTAATAAGCTTTAATTAAACAAAAATTAATCGCTAATTGTATTACATACGTTTGTATGGTGAGGATGTATAAGTGCCAGACTTACAAGCCCTCGTTTTGTATGTGTTGTAAATTAAATACATACAGACTTTATACTTATAATTATAGAAAGGTACGACAATGTATATATTTGTAAATTATTACCTTGTATATTACAATTCTATTGTAAATTTTAAGTATCACATGTGACTGAAATCACATGTACTCATTAGTGGAGGAAAGGTTAATAATTATTTTGAGTAAAAAAACACTGCGCAACACGAAAAATAAAACAAGAGTACTGACTATTGATCGTAAATATCTTGGCCACGTTGATTTTAATGACGTATCCAGTTTTTTCTCTTATTGGCCAGATTTTTCGCAAATTTGCTTTAAAGTTTTGAATGTTTCCACGAATTTTTTTATACATAAAATTTTAAAAAATCAAACAATTTATCTTGGTTTTTTATGGTAAATACATAGAAGACCTTCAATAACATTCGGGTATCAAATTCAGTGAATAAGTGTGCAGCATTAACAAGTAAATCCGCGTTTTTTCTTAGTTTTTATTATATTTTACCATGTTTGCATAATTTATCATCCCATTTCGCAACCGATCAAAGCTAACAAACGAATTAAAACTCATTTCAATCACGAAAACTGCGAATGCAATTATTTTTATTGCGGAAATTCCGCCAACAACGAGAAGTCCTCATTTAACTGAAAATTAATAGCTCTTTTATTGAATTTTAGTAGCTTTTTCTGCTATTTTTACAGATTTATATCATGGACGATTTGAAGCAGAGATGAGAACCCTGCTCCGAGAAGGTTACAGTTCTTAATGAGAGGCTTTCGCGAAAAGGTTAATATATTTATAAAGGGGGAATAATACCACATTTATATTACAGCCAAAAACTGGTAGTTTTTGAAAACTTCTAATTTTTGATTTCAAATTTATATGGAATTTGACAAGTAAATACAAGTAGTTTTCAAAAACTACTAGTTTTTGGCTGTAGTATAAATGAGGTATAAATCTTTTTTTTTTGGTTGTAAACTAGAATAATTTTTTTATTAATAACAAAGGTTTTAAGGACCATACATTTTGTGATTAAATTTTTATTACTTTTTTTCTGTGTTAAGATTTTTTTGAACGCACACCTTATTATCATGTAACGAATTAATATAAAGTCTACGTCTTATAAAGTTCTACTAAATTTTGCTGACGAAACTACCCCACCTGGTGATCAAGCGTATGTGCCTCATGATCAGCCGCTCATATAATTTTATTTTTTTTTTCTACACTTTTTATAAATAAATTTTAAAAAATTCTTAATTATATTATAGATTAATAGCAACGTTTCGACATCTTAAAGGGTATTTTGTTTTAGTACACAAAATGAAAAAGTTATCCATATTTTTTTTAGCCACCCAAAAAACACAAAAACATCTCTAGCTTCGACCACGTGTTAAGTGTAAAATTTCGTGACATGAAAGATGATCAATAACTACAAAAATTATAGGAAGGAAAATTTTAATAGCTCTTTTAAATATAGCGAAAATCAGCGGTGGCATATGTGCCCCAGTGACGAAATTTCCCTAAAACTTCAAAATAAAGCATCTATTTCAAAATATTGAGTAAGTATTAAGTATTAATTGCGACTGTCTACATGACGGTAAAATAGACCTGTACTATAAAAAAAGAAAAACATTATAAAATTTGCCCCGTGGCGATGTCTTAACATAAACAAACTAACTGATTACTCTGCACGTAAAAACCATACGTCAATCTGGTAACGTTTGAGAAATAGAGACGGAGGAGATTATAAGATAAACAAAAATCTAAAAATAAAATGTTTGTGTGTAGTACTGTTTGTCACTTCTGAGTAATATACAATAACAGAAGAGCTGAATAGGAAACAAAAAAGAATTTAGTTTTTTTCTAATTAATGTTGATAAACTAATAAAGCTAAAAGGCTGAAATTTGATTATGTATTACTGTGTAGTCAAACCTTTAACATGAATTTGTTCTTTTGACGGACTTATTTAAAACAAACAAGGATATTAAAGGATCAAATTTTTAAAACGACATGGGCTAAATTTTGGTTCTCAAATATTTCAACAAATAATTTTGTGGAATAATAGCGATTTTTATTTTTCATTTGATATCTATATTGACATCACTTATTGAGTACAAATATTTAAAAATTTCATTTTGAATTGTCAGTTTTGAGATCATAACTAAAAACCTACTATTATAAACAGAAAACACTAATTGTTAATAAATGTAAGAGACAGATGAAGTTAATTTATATGTTTTAAAAAGTCCCAGCAAGCAAAATATAATATCCATCCACCCAAAAAGTTGACATTTCTACTAAAACTTGAAGTGGACATTACATAAATATGCCTTAAATTAATTTCTGTTTCTGGAAATATTGTCTCGACTTTATTCCCAATAACATGTAATTTCATCTTATATTAAGTAACGGAAAATATTTAAGAAATTTAATTACAAAATTTTGTATTAATTTCAATATCAACTTAAAAATATTTCAATCAATAACTTTTCTTAAGCAAAATTTTAAAAATATATTAAATTACAACTTGTAGCATAATTTTGAAATATAAAACCCAAATGAAAAATAAAGAATTAAATTCAAACAACGAACATTCTCAAAAATGGCAAAATAACAAGAATAAATTTGATTATGCAAAAAGTAAAGTGACAGACAGAATTTTTGAATAAATTGAGAATTAATATGCAAGACACAAAATATCTACACTACTGTCACAAAAGTCACATCCATACGAAACAAGCATTTTTAAATAAAGACAATATTACACAAATTTGGACTAGAATATAAAAATTTTGAAAAAAATAAAAAATAAGAATTTAAACAAAATAACGAATTTATTTCATTCTATTGTTACTTGAAATAAATTTCAACATTTTGTTTAATGTACTTTTAGTATTGTCTTCTGCAAATGAACGCAGTACATAATACACTTCTTCAAACAGGAAATGCTAGAAATATAAAATAAAAATTCAAACATCTCATTTAACATAAAATATAAGCAATTGTCATTATTGTCTTTTTTTTTTTTTTTCTTCATCAAAGTTGTATACTATTATAATGGAAATTGTATGTCAAGTCATGGAATATGATATGTTCCTTAATGAAAGACTATTGTATGGTAAAATAATCATCATTGTCAATCGGTTGGTTGTTTTAAAAAAGTAATATAAGTGAAGGCATGGTACTGTATGGTAGGGTGGCAAATATAATTAAGATCACACACTGAAAGATAAAGTGTCAACCGAATTTAAAAGTGTATTTTAGTGGCTACAAAAAATAAATTCGGTCGGTACAAACATATTAAAATGTAATTTCTAAATATTTTGGTTGTTGCAACTACAATTTTGTTGTACTAAGCGAACACCAATATTCAGTTGTTCCAACCGTATTCAATGGTATTCAATCGTATTAATTGAATTTTAGTTGTCAAACGGCAATACTTTTCTCTGTATGCTAAAGTGGTAAAATAGGGGATAATTTCAAAGAAATTCATTGAAAAATAGTAGTTTTTAAGTAATGTAGTAACGGCCTTTGGTACTTCATTCAAAAGGCCGTAACTACAATATAAAAACTTTCGCTAAAAATAAAACAAAAGTTTAAAATAGAAAATACTGCTTTTCGGCGGTAATTGAAAAAAATTTTTAGTCAATATATGTATTTTTATCCATTTATTGTATGTATTTTTTAAATAAAAAACATTTTAACTATTTAAAAACTTTCGATAAAAATTTATTCAATCAGAAAATAAAATTAAATGAAATTAAAAAAAAAAAAAAACAGTAGAAATGATTACATAAAATGCCAAAAACAGCACTACACGCAAAGAGGGGCCAAAGTTGGGGCAACCATATTCGAAGAGCATTATACAGTTTGTGATTGTGAAAGCCATATTACTATCGTTAATTCTTAATCATGATAATTAGATTACCACAGTATGGCTCACAGTCTTTATCTTATTAACAGACTATTTATTCGCAACATTACCTTTGTTCGCGATGTCCAAAAAGTAGTGGGTACCTATTATTTTATGTTAATGGGTCATTTTGACCACCGTAGCATAAAAGCGTTAATTTTATTGAAAATATTCCAGAAAACTATTTAATATACTTTGTAGGGTATTCAAATTACTCGGGTTTGGTTTTGTTCGAGTAAACGAGTAACTCGATTTTGAGGTTTTAAACTTACTCGATTAAGCGAGTAAGATTTAAAAAAATAATCGAGTAGCTCGAATAATTTCAATAATTTTATTTCATTAATTTTTCCTTAAAAAAACTTAATAAAACACAAAATTAAAAAAAAAAATCACGAGTTCCGAAATGTACTCTATCAAATTTTAAAATAAACGTTATGTAATTAATGTGAAATTAAAAATATCTTCTAAAATAATATACAATTAAAATGTTCTTTCGTATTATATTCTTTCGTTTTTATAAAGCTCGACTTTAAGAAAATATTAGGGATATATGTAACTTTTTATAATATTACTGCTATTACTACTATGCCTTGGAAAAATATAAAGAAAATTGCATTATTTTTTCGACGTCGTTTTAAAAAATGTTGTGTGCACCAAATGCGTTGAAGTTTGGAAGGCAGAACTTTTGTTCGATTTTATTTTTTTGCAAAATAGATAATTTTTAATTTATGTGATTCAGTTGAATATAGAATCGAATGAAACAACAGATTGACTGGCCCAATCCAAGTTGTAATACCAGCAAATTATGATAGATTAAGTACAATTCTAATCTTGCAAAAAATGTTAACACATTTTAATAGTTTTTACGATTTTTTTTTTTGTTGAACATTTAGATATTTAAAAATTTCACCAAATTGCCGGAAAAAGAAGATTTTTTTATAGAATCAAACCTTCATTTGAGTATAATAATGCCTGTAATTTTTCAAGGATATTTTAAAAATATCTAAAGAAATTGCAAAAAAAATATATGTTAGGCATTCGTCTCTGTGCCGTCTCTGTGAACGTTATTTCTCCAAAATGACCAAAATAATATTTTTTGTATCCGTAAATTATTGCTTTCATCGTGGTGCAGTGTAGAAAAGTTATAGCCCTTACGAAGCAAATATAATGTGTAAATTAACACGGTAACTGATACATCGCTTTATACTTTATTTGAAAAAAAAACTTTTATTCAAAAAATATTAAACAATTTCATTTTTTTTTTATAAAATATAAACTAAAATATATAATTCTTCTTAGAGCTTAAGATCATTTATTTATTAACTAATTATTTCCAGTATTTCGTCTTCACATTGGGTGACTTCTGCAGAGGGAAAAAAATTACAATTAATTTTTCCCTGAAGAAGTCACCCATTGTGGAGACGAAATATTGGAATTAAGTTCGTTTAAACTAAGAAGAATAAATTAAAAGAAGATCAAAGAAAACTTTTTAAAATAAATAATTTTCGATTAATCGACCATAATTCTTCGAGTTATTTGTTACTCGAAATTGGCCATTTTTGTTTACTCGAACAATTGTTAGATTAATATTCATCGATTAATCGAGTAACGGTTAACCGATTGAATACCCTAATACTTTGTAAACTTTTTTGAAAATTTTAGATTTAATACTTAGTTATAATGAATGGGTAATTTTGACCCCCGTAGCACAAAATGGTTAAAAACAAAAATTGAGAACACATTAAGAATACTTGGAATATCAAGTAAATAAAGATATGGTCAACCTTTGTAAAAAACTTTATGCTTTAAGGTAAATTATAGTTCAATATACTGAATTTCTAAAAAATTAAACCTTGACCTCAAAGGTGCACGTTTTAAGGTTATCCGATTTCACCATATAAGTTTCAGACCAATTGGCACAATAATCCGTTCGGCTTTGGTCAAAATCCAAAGTTTATTTTTCATTGCCAACCTATTATTTATGAACCTATTTTTTGATCAGATTTAAAAAAATCCTTATACAAAACTAAACTAAAATAATCATATGTAAGCTACCTTATGTAGATTTTTTCATCAAATGGATTAAATCAATCTTAAAACATTTTGCTTTATCTGGAATCTGATTGCCCAGAATTTCTCTATGATCCAGAATCCTCAAAATAACAAAAAATTCTTTTAAAAACTGCCATTACAATATTACCAGAGAAAATGATTGGAGATATTTTCTTGTGTTTTAATATTTGTCGTGATAATAACTCGAAACATCACGAGTTACTATCACGACAAAACTAAAATTCTCTACATTTCATATCCTGTCCCGTGCTCTATCGAAATTATAAAAAGTGTATAAATTAAATAAGTGCCACCCTAATGTATAGATTATATGCCTTTATAGTCGGGGTCTTATGATTATATGCATTGGATATTTAAGACTAAATACAGAAAAAAAATTGCATTTTCGTTTTTATTTATTCATGAAACATGACTTGGCTTAACATTTTTTTTTACTAAATCAACAATAATTATTTATATGGATTTTTTTAAAGTACTTTTTATTCGACGTTTATTTATTTATGCATGTGAATGTGCGTGAGTTTTACGTTAAGTTTTCATAATTACACTGTTAAACACTAAAAATGTATCGTAGATGCGACTTATCAATTGTGATAGATTTTAGCATGCAGATCACGAATGTGAACACCAAATTTTAATAGTAGCTACACTTTTTAAAAAATTCGTACATTCCATGATAGATCGTCCAAAATCTAACAGCTGGTCATTTAAATTCCTTTTTGTACACGTATTTTCTAAGATGTCTATTAGTACTTACCATTTTCAGTTTCTGCAAATTTTGTAAGCTCACGTTTTTATGCCGTTTTTCAGTTTTTAAAAAAATTAAAAAAATTTTAAAATTTATATTTCCTTAATTAGATGTAATATTTTAAAGATTTAGAAAGAAAATGAGAACTTCAATTGTCTACTTTACGATTTGCAATTAATTTCAGTAAGAACTGTCTAGCTTCTTAAAATAGCCATCAACCGCAGACTCCATCTCTTCAATGTTGGCAAAACGTTGGCATTTAGGAGTCGTTAGCAAATTGTTGGATTTTCGTAACGTTTCCTGTCGTGGACACCTTTTTTCACACAAAAAAATAAAAACCCATTTCATTCACGAAAAGCACCGATTTAATAACTTTAATTGCTGAAATTCCGCCACAAGTATTTTGGAAAAAAGAAAGGTTTGCTTGCCTTGGCATATATTTTTGTGTTTAACTTTTATTTAGAATTGTTTTAACCCTTTGACTGAAGATTTTTTGACAAAACTTAGTGAAGACTTGTGCCTATGACTATATATAAATTTTGAGCTGATTTTGGAGCTTTACTGCTCCCACTATCGAAGAAATATAAGTAGTTCTAAAGATAAATCATTTTTTTTTTTTAAAGAGAAGCAACACACAGGAAATTCTTTCTATTTATTAATATGTTGCTTTCTTTGGAAAGGGGATAGAGGAGGAATAGAGATTAAAGGTGGGGAAAGATGAAGGGCTTCAGACATGGCAACACTTCAATTGCGCGAGATGATAAATCTTAGAACAGTTGTTGCTCGCCACCTAATGGAGAGTGGCGGATATCATCGAACCCTCTGTGCTACACAATGAAACCAAGAAAAACGTATTCATTTGCGTCGAAACTTTTTATAAATAGTAATAGCGTAAATTAAACTTTATGATAGTTTAACATGTTTTATTCAAGAACACGAAAAGGAATGAAATGTCAACTGTGGCGAACAGGCCTCATTAGAGAACATTAATTTATATTATTTATAATAAAATTATGTTATTCATAGAAATTTGACTATATCAATGGATTTTTTAAAGGGGAACTTAAAAAGAAATATTTTTTTTTTTTTTTTAAATGTAGGAAATGTTCTTAACCTGGAATTTGTTCTGAATTTATCTAAATATCGTGCAAGAATTTAATTTTTTATATTAATAAGATAAGAAAAGCAAACATATTGATCCAGAATGTTTAATCGTATAACTCGGCTCCGTTTTGGAGAAAATATTGAAATATTAATTTTATAAGTTCATCGCGAAAATGGAGTATAATTATTTTTTTTTGCACCATAGTAAGGCACTAAATATAGTCTGTCGTATGAGTGATATAAAATACGTATACGCACTGTAGTTCTTCTGATTAACACATGTTTGAACATTTATTGAATGTTTGGGATGGATTAAATTCAATGAATAGTTTCTCCAAAACAAAGCCGAGTTATACTTCATTTATACTGCAATAAAAAACTAGTCGTTTTTAAAAGCTTCTAGTTCTGGTTTTAACATTTTTGTACAATTTGACAAATAAATGCAATTAGTTTTTAAAAGCGACTTGTTTTTGGTTTTATTAAAAATGAGCTATTCGAATAATATATTTATTAATAGATATAATCCCATGATTTTTAGACTTACTTTATCCAATAAATTAGATATCTGTTGGAGTGTCTTCAAGAGCTTCTGCTACATAATTGGAGGCGTGGAAATTTTGGAACAGTGGGCTTAAGTTTATATTTGTCATATGGTATCTTAAGAACTTGTCCAAATATCATAACAATCAAATCATATTGAGAATCTTTTTAAATTATTGATGAAGGCTACAAAACAAGTTCTCAATACCGCCACTTTTTTGGAAATGATCTGCTCCTAGCATTTAGAATACTAAAGCGACATAATCATAAACCGAGCATTTAAATATTTTGCACACATAATCTGACAAACTTCCTAAAGGTAACTTGATAAGATTAAAAGTTTCGTGTGTATACAACAGCAGTTGTAAGTGATAATGTGTGTCCAGTTATTTTTCGATCTCACTCCTTAAAACAAATGCTGTTGGGGAGAATTTGCAGTACTTTTATGGGTCTGACACGGTCGATTTTTTTTTGCACATCCTCTACTCTTTTATGTCCTTGGTTAAATTTATCATTAATAATCTTTAAGTACGTTCAATACATCCCATTATTCACCATAGATAGTGCTTACAATAAAAAATATGTAGAATTATTATCATAAATAAAAAAAATATATGAGATAACCTATGCCAACTAAGTAAATGGACAAAATTTAGGTATAAATTACTGCTACGTAGGCTTGTTTTTTTTTCCAAATGTATGTCAATAAAATCTTGTTTTATAATCATTATTCTAAATATTCAAAAGTGAAAAAATTCAAAAAATGTCTATGACATGCTTGGACGGTATCCTGAAAAGGAAGTGTTTCATCATTTCATTATGGAACAAGTTGCACAATATATTCCATATTCAAACAGTTTGAAAATCGAGTTGCATCAACCGGGATAATAAAGAAAGTGATTATAAAAAAATTAAACGGATCTGAGCGTTTCGAAAGAAAAATTCGCAAAAACTTACTCCAAATGATCGTGAAGCACTACCAGAGGAAATCAGTACCCAAATATAGTAAAATACACCAGGCGACTGAGAAAAAAAATTTTCAAATAATTTTGGATGATGAAAAATACTTTTCTTTTGCTTGAAGCAACGGAAGTATTAATTCTGGATTGTTTTCTGATGACTCTAAACAAACTCCCGACAAGGTACGGTATTCCGCCAAAGCGAAGATTGAACCAAAAGTACTAGTGTGGGCAGTCATTTCGATAAAAGTTATATCACAACTTTACATCCATGATTCAAAAGCTATGGCTGCAAATGCGGATGTTTACACAAATAAATGTTTTGTAAAACTGGAAACACTTATCAGAAATAAACACTCTAATGACAACATATTATTTTTGCCAGATTTAGCAAGCTGCCATTATGCCAAAATGACGTTAGAATGGCTTAATGCAAAAAACATACCTTTTGTACCGAAGTACGCAAATCCTCCAAACGTCCCAAAAGCACGTCCAATTGAGGACTTTTGGGGTCTTTTAAGCCAAAAAGTGTATGAAAATGGTTGGGTAGCCAAATGCACTGAAGAATTGAAGAACAAAATTAAAAGGAGTGCAAAAAATGTACAAAAATGCCGTCCAAGCATACAATAATGCAAATAAAATATCGTGGTCCGTTGGCTCTCTTCAAAAAAGTAAATTAATAATTTATAGTCTATACTGTGTTATAAATAGAACTACTTTAAAAAAATTTTTTTTTTAATTACAAGCGCTTTAAAGTTGTCCATTTACTAAATTGGCATAGGTTAGATACTCTAAAAGATAGACAACCAATATTAAATCAGCCAACTACACCCAAGTAAAAAAGTTTTAATATAGTTATATATTACTTTATACATTTATTTATAATGACATATTGTAAAATATATATTCATATAATTATATCTCAAATATATAACTATATCTTTCTGTATATTATACTTCATATAGTGCAACATGTAAAAATATATAATTACGTATCGATCTATATATGATTACATATGTCAAATGTTATTGCATATATTTGTATCTAATTGGATGTTAATTTATCACATTATATATAATTGCGTACATTTGGATGAGGACAAAATACGGATACAATTGTATTAAACTATATGTAATTTCATCAAATTAAATCTAATTGTAGCAAATAATGTCTAATTGTATCAGATTAGATCTAATAAGATACAATTAGATGTTCTCATTTTTGGGATATAATTATATATAATACATAATAATTCACAAAATATTTCACAAAATATTTTTTTACATGGGCATCTATAACAAGCACTTGAAATTTACAATCATATTTTATGAGTTTTTATAAATGTTACCGTGTTTAACGTAGATACATAGTGTGCTATTTATATGTAGGTGGTGTGTTCTTCATAACATTAACATTAACCAAACAAAATATACAAAAAAAAAAAAAGGTGTAAAGGAGGAATGATACCATCCATTGATTTAACCATTCATTCCATTTAAACTTTTAGTTTAAGTACGTACTACAAACATCAAGCCATGTAGTAAAAGTGAAGTAATCATATACAATGATTTATAATAAAAAAAACCCAAACAGTGTTGGAATGTAAATATGTATATGGTTATCAGAGCATGCGAGGATAAATGTGTAATTAAATAAAAATATACTATTTGATTATAATTGAAATTCTAGTAAGTTCTGTGGGCAAAGAAAGGTTTTTGGGTTCGATTCCTAGTTTGAGCGATGACAAAAGTTTACCTTCGAAAGTAATTTTAAAAAGCGCTTTTAGTACTACATTATAGAATTGCTACCAAATCATTTCTACTTAATTATCAATTAACCTACTTTGACGTATACCCAATAGGCCTCATACATAAATTATGAAATATATCACCAAGTCAGTATAAGCATTTATAAAAAACTTAATATTATTCATCCATATACTATTAACATTTATAACAAGTACTCTTACCATCCACAGTGGGATATAACACAAATTTTCTGGAAATAATTCTGTAATTTTTTCAAAAAGATATTGGCTCTTTAACCACATAATTTCATGATTAAATAAAAAACTCTTAATGAAATATCTTCGTCCAATAAAAAACTACATTCGTCTAATGTAAAAAATAAAATTTTTGCGATTTTTCCCTAAAAAAGCACCAACAGCCTTTTTAACTCTAGACAAATATTTTCGCTCTAAACATATAAAGTATGCATATATGAATATAGAATACTATGCAAGTAAAGACCACTGCAAATGTAGTTAAAAACAAATGAAATATCACTTGAAAACTGAACGACTTACATTTCAGTAAATTCAACTAACATTGTCATTTGCCTTTTACACTAAGTGAGTAATGACCGAAGTATTTCCAAAAAATTTCTTATATATCCCACTGTGCCATCATTGCATATTTACTATTCAATACATTCGTATACTATGGTCGATATCAAAAAATAAAATGTTGTGTTTTTGTCATTGTGAGTTAATGAATTGTTTATATTTGTTAAACCAATGGAATATTGTAAATTTAATATTTTTTCCTCGTACACTTTTTCCCCGTTTGTGTTAAATAAACAATTTGTTATTATAAGTGTGGAAAAATAACATCATTATGATGATTGTTTAAATGCAAAAAATGCGATATTGAAATAATAACTGAAAAAAAGTTTTAAATTTCCGTTCGCCTTCCTTCAGTGGCAAATAAAAAAAAAAAAAAACGGTGTTTTATTTTTATTTGTTTATTAAATATGGGGAATGAAAAAATTAAACAAATATTTATTTTAATTTCAGTTTATTTAATTTAATTTTATTTTTCGCTCTGTTTACCGTTGTTTCAATGTTTTATATCTGGTTTCAATATTTGAATTTGTTTATGTTTAAATAAATGGAGTTTATTGTGCCTGCAGTTAAATGGAAATATAATGCAAATAAACTGCTGATAAGAATGAACTGTTGTTTGTGTGACGCTTATATTATGGAAATATATAAAAATATTTCCTTTAAATAAGTTTAGCAAATAAAAAACAAAAACATGTTCATTGATCCACTACAACAAAGCATACTGGGCTTTAAATTGAAAAAATGGTTGGGCGCCATTTTGTTGTCTCATCGGAAAATACATTATGTTGCTCTTTGCCGGTGAAAAGCCTTTACAATTAGAGAAAATAAAGGGCAATACGGAAATTAAAAAAAAAACAAAATAAAACAACCCAATGAAAAACAACCCAAAATTAAAAAATAGTGGCGCCGGTTTCCATAGGTCTCCTAGGACCAACAAATGGAAGCGTGTATTTACCCTGCGGGAAATGGATCAGTCACTGGTATGGTCATGTGACTAGAACTTTGTGTGTATGAACCTCTCCTAGTTTCGGTTTTGTTATATGAAAGTGACCGGTACTTTTAACATGGGCTTGTCATTGGAGGTGACAATTTGCTACCTGTGGAGCACTGTGTGACGTATCGAATAACTTGTCCAAGGTAACCTATCACCATACAGACTGAAATGAATATACTACGGGATTAGTTAGATAAGGTAGTGTCAAAGTATGACCATTTTAGGATTTATGTGATATGCAACAGAACCAGTGGGAAAAAAATTATCACGTGACTGGTGTAGGTATACGTATCTTAGAACTAGAAAACAATTTTTAAAGGAAAACTAGTCACATATTAAGCGCAATGTGTTCTGTAACAGGGGTAGTTTGACTGAAATAGTTTTGAGACGTACCACTTCACTGGTCTAAGGGTACATGTCGCCGGGAATGCGAAAAGTAATTAGCAAGTAACCTGTCAGTTTTCATTCAGCGTATGTCATATTATGCACGAGTTACTAAATAGCCCGTCCGGAACCAATCACTGCACTTTTCCAAAACAGCGTGTCTTACCCCATGTTCAAAAAAACCCTTAAAAAGGCACAACAAAAATCAATTTTATAATTAGCTAATTTTGTCTGTACCCAACAAAGTAAGCATAAGTTTAAGTCGGTACAGATAAAATTCCTTCAGTGTTACGTCTGCTGTGTTGCAGTCAAGGGACTGATTCCTTTGGCATTAATTGTCATCTTTCCATCCACTGCTAACTGCTTTGAACCAGTTCAATGACCAGTAATAACTTCAACTGCAACGGCCCTAGTTGCTTCAGTACACTTTGATGTTATGTTACTTTTTCTCCAGTTACATGATATACCTAGTAGCAACCAGTGAATGTTCTGTCACCATAACTATAGTCACGTGATTGGTCATTTCACAAAAATTAACACTTTTTGGTGCACCACAATTTTGGCTTCACCAGTTTCGTGACGTGCCGTCAAATCATATATCACAGATTTGTCACTTTAGATCAATCGACCCTTCGTTTCCCACAGGGTACATACAAAAATTGTAAATTTTTTTATATGTTAGAACGGTGCTTTAATGAAGTGAAATTAAAAAAATAGTATAAAATAAACTAATAGAACTATTTAAGTAAATTATAGAGCCTTTAGGGAAGGCCGAGAAGTGCTTCCATTTAAAAAAAAATTTCTTTTTTTAGTTAAATTTTTTTTTTTTAGTTAGATTTTTACAGGAAGAAGAAAGCAAGACTCGTCAGTGGTTAATTTATGTGCCCGTTGAACAATGTATTTTATATTGGTATATTGCTATATATGAAAAACGTTTTACTTTGTGTCGTAGTGAGTTTCAAACCCACAGCCATACATCAGGCTATGACTCGTAGCATATTCTCTTAGCGAGTTGAGCCACGGTCGACACAGCGATGACTGTGGATCACAGCAATCACAATGTGTTGTTTTAATCTGAAGACACAGAGTGAACTAATATACCTATGAGCAATTTATTGTTCAATTAGAATACTTCCTCTTTTAATCCTATTTTTATCTATTTTTCAGATGTAATTATCTCATTATGATGCGTTTTATTTACATTCATTAGTAGGATACTATATTGGAGAGTTGTTCTTAGAGTTGTCGCTGGGCAAATTTTTCAATTGTTTCTGGGGTAAAGTGTTTGTAGCCGTCAGGTTTCAAAAAAACCTTAGCCTGCGGCGCTTTTTTTAACGAACTACAATTTTAAGAAATAAACTTTCTAAAATAACTTAAAAGTTTAAGTACTCAAACAAAATTTATTTCTTAATAAAACAATAAATTTGTTTTGGAAAAATCGCATGAGCTTTTAATCAAAGTTTTCCCTGCAGCCCTTTCCATATTTGTTAAAGCAATACAACAAAATTATTCATCCGCAACTTTATTAAACTCATAGAAATATACATGTAAAACTAGCAGAAAAAGCTACTGAAAATTAGTTTAAAATGAAATTGCAGAAAAAACTTTTTAATACAGCAAATAAATAAAAAAGAACAGCAAAAAATCTGTTAAAAAAGCATTTTACTTTGTAAAATTAGCAAAGCTTTCACTTAATATTTGTAGACTCAAAATAGCAAACAAAAATTGTAATATTAACAAAACTTTTGCTATATTTACCTTAAATTTAGTAGAATGCAAATAACAGTTTATTTTGCTAAAATCAACAAAATTTTTTGCTAAAAATTATAAGGATAGACTGTTATTCGTATTAAAAAAAAACTTAACAAAAACTTTAAAAATTTGACATTTTAGTAATTGTTTTGCTGATGTTAGCCGATTATTTTGCCTTTTTCAATTAACTAAAATTTAGCTCAATTATAACTAAATAATTGTAAATTCAACTGATTTATTTTTGCTATTCTAATATTACTAATATTTAGTAAACAAATCTGCTAATATTAGCAGTTTATTCTGCAAGGTCATTTTTAACTAATTTTGAGTAGCTTTTTGCTTTGATATTTCTACAGGTTTATTTCTACGTAGCATATTGTTCTAAAATTACTTTATTTTAAATTATATTCGTAATTTCCCTTTATTTGAGCAGCATTTTTGCAAATAAAAATTGTTTATAATTTTTCAAAAATTTATTTAAATGGCTCTTGTACTGAATTTTATTCTATATTTTGTAATTTCCTTTCAATTATGCCCAATTCTTGCACATACAAAAAGTTTAAAAGTTTTCCTCCCTCCTATAGGGTTGAAATGGCTGTAGCTCTGGCCACGTTTTATAGATCTGAAAAACTAAAATTTTTTTAAAATCGTGATGAAATGTCCTTTCATTTGATTATTCACACTTGTATCTAAATATGCGTTTACATCTTTTTAACAAGGGGGCCTATGCACAGTGCTTTGGCCCATGAACAGAAATCATAACAAAAATGTGTCTTCGTTTTTACCGAAATTATTTTTTTTTTATATGTATTAAAATAACTTAATCTTATAAAAAGTATCCTTTGTGATACAGCTCGTTACGTCGTCACGTCGCTTAATTTTTCATGTATTTTGTAATAAGAAAAAGATTATTTTTTTAAGTTTTACTAAAATGATTGCCAAAAATTCGTTTTTGAAGTTAAGTATCAGATTTTTTGTTGCACACAGAGAAAAATTTAGTTATTTGCCAACTGACTCAAACTCGGTCATTATGAATTTCAGTCGGTTGGTAAAACTGAGCATTAGATTTCACAACAAAGTTCGGTTAATTCAACTGAATTTTAGTTGTCAGACCCATAATATTTAGAAATCTAATATAAATATCGTTGTACTAACTGAATTTATAAGTTGTTACCATTAATATACACTTTTTAATTCGATTGGCACTTTTTTTCTTTGTGTGTGGTTTTTTTATATTTGAAAATATATACAATACCAAAAATATTCATTGTGAAAAAAAAAAACCTTTATAATACATATGGGCAATTCCTGGGCGATGGACACACTTTTAGTTGAGCAAAAAAAAAATAAAAAATAAACACACAGAGAAAATTTTAGCTATTTGCCAACTGAAATTCAGTTACTACGACTCAAATTTGGTTATTACGAATTTGAGTCTGTTGGCCCAACTTAACATTAGATTTCACAAGAAAGTTCGGTTTATTCAACTGAATTTCAGTTGCAACACCAAACATATTCAGAAATCTTGTATAAATATCGTTGTACTAACTGAATTTATAAGTTGTTTCCATTAAAACACACTTTTCTATTCGGTTGGCACTTTATTTCTCTGTGTGAAGGAATGGAAATTTGTAGTATATATCATCAGTGTATTGAAGTTAGGAAGAGTATTAAATATAATAAAAACGTTGGGCAGAATCAGTAATGTAGTAAAAAGATATAAGCAAATATCAGCGAGAAACGGGCGCGACAAATACAGAAGTTATTTTTATGCACTTATAGAAATATACATGTCAGCGAAATTTGTGAGAAAAAAAATTGTTTGCGTATGTGGAAATCCATGTGAAAGAACATCTTTTATGTGTAGATTTATGAAATATGAAAATTTTCTTTTATTTTTTTAAATTGGGTAAAGTACAAATACGAACGCGACAATTTTTTCCAAGAGAACAAAAAACACTAAATTTGGTAATAATAATGATTCAACTTTAATTAAAAAACCTAGAAAACCCATAATATAAAGTTAACTTCACGTAAAGGTAATAATAACAAAAATGAAATCGAAATTAATTTCCATATTCTCACTTAGTTACTTTAGGATATGTAATCGTTAATAAAGTTGGGTTTTCTCAGTTAATTTTAATTATAGATTTTAATGAATAAGAGGTCCGAGAAACTTCAATGCTTTCGTTGTCGAAATACGAAAATCAATGCAGGCTTTTAATCCCTTTAATATTTGGAAAATTCTTCCACAGCTCAGCCAGTTCAGGTAAAGAACCCTCAATTTCTTCTGTCGATATATAAAAAAAGCTTAACTCCATCAATGTTGTTCCTTGCACATGGATAAAACGATGAAGCATCTTTGAGAACAATATTTTTTTAAGGTAAGGTAATTGTTAGTAGCAAATTTCTAAATTACAAGAACAAAAATAATATTACTTTGAACACTCTTAAAACACATAAAAAAAATTGATATAAATCGCAAAAAGGTTAAGAAAAATGTTTTTTTTGCAGTTGTATATTTGGCCAAGAAATGAGAAAAATTAAAAATGATTTTACACTTATAAAGTATAAAGTATAAAACTTTAAGCTTTATTGTTGAAAACAAATAAAAAGTTCTGAGCACTTAGCATTTTTCACTCGTGGTTGACCTTTTTCGGGAATTGCTCATATGTATATCAAGTGGAGTTATGAAATACTACCTTTTTTTTTGTTGGCTGCTTAAAAGCATAATAAGTTTAATTGAGTATTGTGAATATTTTGTTCTACAAATGACTGATATTTACATTAAAAATAAAGAAACTGCATTACAACCTAAAGAACTACATATTTTTAAAACAGAAGTTCCCTGAGTGTAGGATTGGAAACGTTAGAAATTCATCGTAAGATTCCATCAATGCTATTTTTCTTTGATTTAATAA